>CM060901.1:195415121-196041906 GCA_030737815.1 Allium fistulosum | reverse complement strand
TTGAAATATAACTTAAGTTTGGAATTTGGAATTTTGGTTAAAAATGATATTTAAGTTATATGAATAAAAATGGAAATTTAATTAATTTTGGAAATGGTAAATATGATCATTTGATTTAAATTTGAATTTAAGTGATTTATTAAAGTATTATTGATTTTTCTATGAATTTAAGTGGTTAAATAAATGAATGCTTAAATTGTAATTTTAAAATATAACTTGATTGGGAAATGTAAATTTGGTTTTAATTAAAGGTTTAAATTAATTAAATTAAATTGGAAATTTAGTTAAATTTGTGAAATGGTAATTTAAATTTTAAGTGTTATGTTTATTTGTTGAAAGTGAAGAAAAGGAAATTATACACTTGAACTAATAAGTGGAATTATTGAAATTTGGATTTATTTATAAGAAATTGGTTTTATAAAAATCAATATGTTTAATGATATGTTAATGAACATTTTTAATGTTAAATTATGATTTTTAAAATTTTTAAAGAGTTTAAAATGAAGTTATTTATTTGCTGGAAATACACTAAAATCTGGAATTCACTTTTAATAGCATTCAGAAATGCTATGGTTTCTAAATTGAACTAAAACTAGGTAGAAAGGGCTATTATAGCATTTCTGTAATGCTGTAGTTGCTATAGTTGAACTTATAGGCTAAATTGAACTCAAGTCTATTATAGCATTTTCTGGAAATGTTGTAATGGTCTGCAGTCTTTGCTGAAATCATAAAAAACCTTTAATTTGAAATCTGAGCTATCGCAGCATTTTTAGAAATGTTGTCTTTGCTGTTTTGAACTAAAATTTTACTAAAACTGAGTTTTAACAGCAGTTTTAAATGTTGTCTTTGCTGAATTAAAAGTTTCAAATATAACTTATAACGGTTTTTTTAAATGCTGTGTAAGACTGAAATTTTAATAATTATGGTTTTTGACTTAGTAAACGAACTCAGAATCGTTTGAAACTTTGGAAATTGAATACTTGAATTGAAAAAATAATAATTACACTTTTAAAGGGTTTAAATGAAGTAATTTAATTGAAATATGGATCATTTAAAGGGTGGTTTGAATTGAAAATGAATGAATGTTATCTTTGAATTTAAAGGGGAGTTTAAGATAAGATATTTTGATATATTAAATTAATTTGAAATGAAGCTTTGGAAAGATAAGATAATTTGATATATTAAATGACTTGAAATGAAGTTTTGAAAAGATATGATATTTTGATATATTAAATGATTTGAACTGAAGTTTTGAAAGGATATGATATTTTGATATATTAAAATGATTTGAAATGAAGTTTGAAATGATATGATATTTTTAAATATATTGAAATGGTTTGGAATTGATTTAATCTTTATTTTTGATAAAGATTTGGATTTTAAATGATATTCTATTTTGAAGTATAAACTGTTTTTAAATTATAACCACGGGTTATAATAACGATTGGTTGTTAAAGAGACCGGGATCAGATATGGACATACTCTCTATTGATACCGAAAACCACTTTGACAACTGTGTATGCGGTGGATTTCCAGAATGAAGTAGGATGGTGGCGACGATCCTAAGGTATATACGTGGACCCAACTCCCGTGAGTTGGCATAAGGTGGCTAAAACAGGAGCGATCGACTGGCCAAGGAGGTAGCACCTCTGATCGGACACATTTCTTCGATACCATTCTATTACTTGTGATTGATTTGGTGCGCACCCTTGATTGGGAGTGTTGTTCGAGGTGGGCGGTAGTGGCTGCTGTGCGTCACCACCAGTCCAGATGCGTAATTGGTATATCTACCCTGGCATTTCCTTGTGTACCGTGTCACCTACCATATCGAGCTTTACTACGATTTGTGATTTCTCCCGTAGCCTGTGGAGTATCGAGGGTAGCCCCCATTTTTGGAGTTTGCTAATACTGGATAGACTACTGGGACTATTACGTGTTAAGGTGGAAAATGTAAAGCCTTAATTAATGCTATTTAAAAGTATGTTTATTTTATATTAGACATTATTATAATAGTGAATATTACTACATAGTAGATAGTTTAACGGATCCTTAAAGAATGGGCGATCCCAAGCATTCTTTAAGTTACTTGTACCTTATTACAGTTCACTTGAGTTGGTTTACATTATACAAGTATATATTGTCCTGACTCGAGTGTTTTGTGTTTTGCTTTACGCTCGGGTCAGCCTGAGTTATTCACAGATTTGGATTTCCACTCTCTTGGAGATTTGAATCGCTGGAGATTATCTGTCTGTCATGTCCTATCCATTTCAATTCCGTTGCTCTACTCAGCTTGTACTTGGTTATTTTATTGAGACTTCTGTTGTACTCTATTTCTTATGTTATATCTTATGTAACTCTGATATATTTATATAGTAGCTTCATGAACTACTATTTCTTTTACTTCTGCTGCATTATATTACTCTATGTCTGTGATTTGTGATTATTTATTTACTGTATATTCTGAGATTTGCCAGATTTTATTTACAACGCGGTATTTTGAGCAATTCAAGTCCGACATGTGCGGATGCGAACGGTTGAAAATATCGGGTCGTTACAGTTGGTATCAAAGCTTTGGCTTTGAGGCAAAACTTAGAATGTATGGTAAATTTAGTTATAGAATCATTTTTCATTCGAGCTTGAATCTCTTCATTTTTATTTGATTTCCTTTGAATTTTGGAACGTTCCCTGCGGTTCCAAAATCCATTCTTGTCCCTCACTATTCATCTTCTTGTGATTCTGGAGTATCCCATAACTCTGCTTCGAATGAACTTTATAGTGAATTGGTGGTCTCGCCAATACTCTAATGACTTGTAAAAAGGGAAACTCCTTTACAAATTAGCATTGATTCACCAGAGATTTATATCTATCCTTGGTTTAGATGCTAATATCTTTTGTTATTCCAAATTCTATCTCTTGAGATTGGATGTAGATTTACCCCAGAAAAAAATACACATTTGATCTTATTCATTAAGTCACGGTTGATCCGGTTAAGGTTGCCCGCGATTTATCTAAGCTTATCCATCTTCATTTTTGTTAATTAATCATCTTGTCTTTGTTTCCAAAATATCTCCAAACATTTTGAATTGTACTTGTAAATCTATGTTTGTTTTATATATTGTGTTGTTTGAGTTGTTGATGTTGATTTGGGTTTCCGATCGATTCGTCTAATCAACGCTATCGATATGATTTCTAAAACACTTTGACTGAACAAACTGACACAATATTATTTTAAAATTTGGTTAATGAAATAAATTTTGATATAAGTAAATATTATGGAACTTAATAAATTGATTTAAATTGATTATTTGAAATGATAATACTTGATTTATCATTCTATAAATGAATTTCTAAATAGTTGTTTATAAATTTGATTTGGGAACTGAAATGAATTTAAATCAAGAATTTGAGAATTTAATTTCCGATGGTTTCAAACCTTGTGTTTAAAGTTTTAAAAGGATGTATTATTTAAAGTATTTGTGAACAGAAATTTGTTTCCAAAGAATTTTAAAGTTTTAAAATTTTAGTGCTCTTCTCTTTGTCGTTGGAAAATAATTTCGGTGATGACCGCGGCATCATCGACGTTCATTTTTGAGTTTCGAAGTAAATAAACCATTCTGTAGTCTTGCTACAGCTTTGTTTTGGGAAATTTAATTGATTTGAATTTCTAAAATATGATTTGATTTATAAAATATATAGATATATGATTTAAATTTGATTTGACAAATTATGTACATACATGTATTTATCTCTAAATGGTTTGAAAAGAATCGGAAATTTTATTCTTAAATTCTATCTTAAATAATAACTTCAAGTATAAAAAGAAAATCAAATTTTTGAATGAATATTCAAGCTTGAAATGATTGAATTAGAATGTTTATATTGTATATTAATTTTAGAAAGTTTTATTTATATAATACACCATTGCATTCCAATATAACTTACCTAAATTTTTAGAAGTTAACAATGTAATTGGATAATATACAATATAAAAAGATTTTATAAATAAAATTTGAGTGGTTATAATAAATGTTATACACTTAAATTTTAGTTATAAAAAGATTAACAAAGGTAAATAGAGTAAAAGAGTAATGGAATAATTTACACAACAAAATGATGTTAAAGGAATTAGGAATAAATTAAAACAGTTATAATAAGTGTAAGTATATTTAACATAGGTGATAAAATATATTGAGAGGGATAAATTTAATTTTAATTAGGAATAAAGAGGAATTAAATTTATTAAGTACATTATGAGTATATTAAATAATGAATTTGCAAATCCATGATTTTTGAAATTGTTAGTTTAAGAAAATTGGATGATAAGGTAATGAAATTTGAGATAGTTAAGATTTATTTAACTTGTGTAAAATTAATTATCTATTTAAGTTGAAATTTCCATGGTTTTAAACTTATCATCTTATTTTGTTTTCAAACGGTCTGTTAGTTGTCCTTATTTTTCCTTCCTATAATCTTTCTGTTTAGAAATCTTTCTATAATCTTTAATAATCTTTGCTACTCATTTTGAATCTGAGCATAGCTTTCATCCACAGACCGTCGGTCAAGCGGAAAGAGTGAATCAGATTCTAGAGGATCTTTTCGTACTCGTGTTCCTGATTCTGGAGAATCTTAGGAAGACCATCACCACCTTGTTAAACTTAACTATAACAACAGTTATCAGGTATAATTCTAATCTTCTTGTCATCTTGTCTTAATCTTATTTCACTCTATCTTTTTCTTGTACTTTCCCGTACCTCATTCCTTTTCGGGGACAAAAAGTTTTGAGTGGGGGAGAGTGTAACAACCCTAGATTTTACATATAATTTAAAAAAAATTATTTTATTTTGAAATTTTGTTTAAGCTTGTTTCATTTCAAATATTTCATTTTTAAATATAAATGTTGATGATTATGTGAGTTATAGTTTCAAACTGATATAAATTGAATATTTCACTAAAAAGTGAAATTCTGGTCAAACTGTTCAATCTTTGACTTTTAAACTTCAAATTTAAGTTATATAAAATCTTAAATTTTATCTTTTATTATGAAAATAGATGTAATAATTTGAACACTGCTTTTTGTTTCGTTGAAAATGGAGCTAAACTGTAAAAGTTATGTATATTTCAATATCGAGTGCAATTTGTTTCATTCTGCAATTTTGTTATTTTAAATTGTATAAATTATATTTTCTTTGTCATATTTTATTTTAATATGTATTAATATGTTCTTTTATGTATATTTTTGTCTTTTAATATTTTTAAAGTGATAATATAATGTTTCTAAAGTTCATTTGAATTTATTTCCAATTTTTAAAGCCAGTTTGCATTTTAAAGCTATTTTCTTATTTTAAATTATATTTAATTAAATTTTAATTATTTATTCACTTTGAAAATGTTTTAAAAGTCATTTTTATTTCAAATTTTGTTTTAGAATATTTTTTTAAATGAAGTTAATAATTTTCCAAGACTAGTAGTGATTTATTTGTAATTTTTGGACACCGTTTTGTATTTTTAAGCAATTTCTTTTATTTTTTTTTCTAATTTCTTTAAATTTTATTATTTATTTTCATATTATTTCACTTGGTTTCGGTTTTTAAAAGTATTTGCTGAAGTTATTTTGTTTATATATAATTGAAAAGAAAAAGAAATATGAAGAGTTTAGAATTGCTTTTGAAACCGAAGCCTTTTCACCTTCAAAAAACTCTTCATCTTCACAACTCCTCATTTATTTGCATTTTGGCTGTACATTACTTTTTCTTAGCCGTGTATTCCTTTACTTTTCACGTGAAAACTACTTCAGCTCTTCATTTCTCACGGCTTCATCTAAGGATTGGTAATGGCCTCCACCATTTTTTCTACTTTTCTTCCTATTTCTATGCAAATTTTGCCTTGTCTCCTCTTCTATTTGCATGGCCTCCTCTCCATAGCCACAGCCACCACTATCTACAACTCTTTCCTGCCATCATCACCAGCTACTCCTCTGGTCTTGACCAAGGCTGAACCCCCCATGATGAACAACCCCTCAAAAATAATGACTAATACCCTAAAACTATGCAAAATTGACCACTACTTGCTCATTCACTTCGACCACCACCCTAACCACCACCATAAGCCGCCACCGCTCCTCTGACCTGACCACCACACACCCCTCCAGCCACTGTCCAGTCATGGTGCACCCACAGGCCGAGCCCACTCCCCATGGCCGAACCACTTTGATGATCAAAAACCACTATATTGCCTAAAACTCTTCATACTCCATGTTGTAACTCCTCGCCATCATTCTAGCCTTTATGCCGTGCGTTTGCATGACCAAACCCAAGCCATGTACTGTCCAAACCTGAGCCAAATCTACCCCTAGGCCGTGCATAGACTATGAGAAAGCAAGGCAAAAGATTTGGCATTCGTATCTCTTTTCATTTAAAAGTTATTCCACTTTAAGTGTATTGAAATTGTGTTTGTTTAGATGGTTGTTTTGAGTTGTAAACACAAGACTTGTAGCATTGGATCTTGCTCGCCACTCAAGTCCGTAGCCTTGTCATCGTGCTTTTGTTTCCATTTGGGTCATTGGTTTTGTTATCTCTAGCAATTAGAGGTGAGTAAATCTCACCAGACATTTATACTTATACAAATGTGAATTGACATCATTTGAATGTGTAGAACTATTATGTGATGTTATAACTGCCTGTGATCATTTATATATGATGTTAAATTGTTAATTTACTTGTCATCTTATCTGTTACTATTATATGATGCTATTATGTTCATTTATATCTGTTTATCACACTGCAAGTTCCCTATGGATTAGATTCACTATGGGTTGAAATGATACATACCCGAACGGACTTTAGAATAGGGAAAAATCGTTATGGGCTGAAATGATAGGCCAGAACGATTTTTATTTATTTTATTTAACTTTGGATTGCAGGTTTGAAATGATAGAACCCGGATTTTTCTTTTTAAACTGCGGATTGAAATGATACATATCCGTATCACTTGACCTAGGTTAGAAAACTATATACAGGCTCGTGGTTATTTTATAAAGTATTTTGGATATTTTTAAGTATTTTAAAAATATAAATTTATGAAATTTGATTTAAATAGATTTTGAAATGTTTTAAAATAAAGAAATTATGATTTTTCTATGAGTTAACAATGTAATTAATGAATGGTTAAATTGGATTATTGAAATATAACTTAAGTTTGGAATTTGGAATTTTGGTTAAAAATGATATTTAAGTTATATGAATAAAAATGGAAATTTAATTAATTTTGGAAATGGTAAATATGATCATTTGATTTAAATTTGAATTTAAGTGATTTATTAAAGTATTATTGATTTTTCTATGAATTTAAGTGGTTAAATAAATGAATGCTTAAATTGTAATTTTAAAATATAACTTGATTGGGAAATGTAAATTTGGTTTTAATTAAAGGTTTAAATTAATTAAATTAAATTGGAAATTTAGTTAAATTTGTGAAATGGTAATTTAAATTTTAAGTGTTAAGTTTATTTGTTGAAAGTGAAGAAAAGGAAATTATACACTTGAACTAATAAGTGGAATTATTGAAATTTGGATTTATTTATAAGAAATTGGTTTTATAAAAATCAATATGTTTAATGGTATGTTAATGAACATTTTTAATGTTAAATTATGATTTTTAAAATGTTTAAAGAGTTTAAAATGAAGTTATTTATTTGCTGAAAATACACTAAAATCTGGAATTCACTTTTAATAGCATTCAGAAATGCTATGGTTTCTGAATTGAACTAAAACTAGGTAGAAAGGGCTATTATAGCATTTTTGTAATGCTGTAGTTGCTATAGTTGAACTTATAGGCTAAATTGAACTCAGGTCTATTACAACATTTTTTGGAAATGCTGTAGTGGTCTGCAGTCTTTGCTGAAATCATATAAAACCTTTAATTTGAAATCTGAGCTATCGCAGCATTTTTAGAAATGTTGTCTTTGTTGTTTTGAACTAAAATTTAACTAAAACTGAGTTTTAACAGCAGTTTTAAATGCTGTCTTTGCTGAATTAAAAGTTTTAAATATAACTTATAACTGTTTTTTTAAATGCTGTAAAAGGCTGAAATTTTAATAATTATGGTTTTTGACTTAGTAAACGAACTCAGAATCGTTTGAAACTTTGGAAATTGAATACTTGAATTGAAAGAATAATAATTACACTTTTAAAGGGTTTAAATGAAGTAATTTAATTGAAATATGGATCATTTAAAGGGTGGTTTGAATTGAAAATGAATGAATGTTATCTTTGAATTTAAAGGGGTGTTTAAGATAAGATATTTTGATATATTAAATTAATTTGAGATGAGGCTTTGGAAAGATAAGATAATTTGATATATTAAATGACTTGAAATGAAGTTTTGAAAAGATATGATATTTTGATATATTAAATGATTTGAACTGAAGTTTTGAAAGGATATGATATTTTGATATATTAAAATGATTTGAAATGAAGTTTGAAATGATATGATATTTTTAAATATATTGAAATGGTTTGGAATTGATTTAATCTTTATTTTTGATAAAGATTTGGATTTGAAATGATATTCTATTTTGAAGTATAAACTGTTTTTAAATTATAACCACGGGTTATAATAACGATTGGTTGTTAAAGAGACCAGGATCGGATATGGACATACTCTCTGTCGATACCGAAAACCACTTTGACAACTGTGTACGCGGTGGAGTTTCCAGAATGAAGTAGGATGGTGGCGACGATCCTAAGGTATATACGTGGACCCAACTCCCGTGAGTTGGCATAAGGTGGCTAAAACAGGAGCGATCGACGGGCCAAGGAGGTAGCACCTCTGATCAGACACACTTCTTCGATACCATTCTATTACTTGTGATTGATTTGGTGCGCACCCTTGATTGGGAGTGTTGTTCGAGGTGGGCGGTAGTGGCTGCTATGCGTCACCACCAGTCCGGATGCGTAATTGGTATATCTACCCTGGCATTGCCTTGTGTGCCGTGTCACCTACCATATCGAGCTTTACTACGATTTGTGATTTCTCCCGTAGCCTGTGGAGTATCGAGGGTAGCCCCCATTTTGGGAGTATGCTAATACTAGATAAACTACTGGTACTATTACATGTTAACGTGGAAAATGTAAAGCCTTAATGCTATTTAAAAGTATGTTTATTTTATATTAGACATTATTATAATAGTGAATATTACTACATAGTAGATAGTATAACGGATCCTTAAAGAATGGGCGATCCCAAGCATTCTTTAAGTTACTTGTACCTTATTACAGTTCACTTGAGTTGGTTTGCATTATATAAGTATATATTGTCCTGACTCGAGTGTTTTGTGTTTTGCTTTACGCTCGGGTCAGCCTGAGTTATTCACAGATTTGGATTTCCACTCTCTTGGAGATTTGAATCGCTGGAGATTATCTACTTGTCATGTTCTATCCATTTCAATTCCGTTGTTCTACTTAGCTTGTGGTTATTTTATTGAGACTTCTGTTGTACTCTATTTCTTATGTTATATCTTATGTAACTCTGATATATTTATATAGTAGCTTCATGAACTACTATTTCTTTTACTGCCACTGCATTATATTACTCTGTGTCTGTGATCTGTGATTATTTATTTACTGTATATTCTGAGATTTGCCAAATTTTATTTACAACGCGGTATTTTGAGCAATTCAAGTCCGACATGTGCGGATGCGAACGGTTGAAAATATCGGGTCATTACATATAGTCATAATATTGACCTATAAGACAACCTTGGTCTAACCTGAGATTGTTAAACAAATAACAAACCCCAAGATAGGCTAGAAATCTAGCTGTGAGTATAACAGTGCTTAATAATAACATATAAGTGTGGTATCCAGTTTTAATATGTGACAGATCAATCAAACACAATATCCCACCCACACTAAACAATATCCCACCCTCATTTTATTAAAATAGTTTTAACATAAGTGTCACGGTTCTAGTCATCGTGATTCACTACTGCAACTCTAATCAACTAGGATATCGTGATCTATTCATATTATATAAGTTTCTTCCCATTTATATTGAAGTTAAATGTTTTTAGATCTTTAGAGTCCGATTTTATTGTTTACAATAGTCCAATATTTTTTAGTCGCATGTCTTTACAAATAATAGTTTTACATATTCATTGTTTACCATAGAGCAAAGTATTTATCACCCACATATTTAACAATGTTTATATATTTTATGAGATCGATAATATAAAGGAGTGTCATATCTTAACTCTCTTTTTTGAGATCCCAGTAGGAACACTCATTGGTAACCCCTTCTGGATTACCCACTACATAGACTAACTGGCTATATAAGCCCATGTTGTCTATTTCACCTGCCGCTTACAACTAATTATGAGTGCACTTTACACAATCTCTTAGTTGCACTGCCTTTTTGGCTTTTGAAGACGTATGCATTTTATGTACTGTAGTAATCTGCCTTTATGGCATCTAAAGATGTAAACATTTTATGTACTATAGTCACATACCCAGTTCTATCTTGAGGTGCTAGCTCCTGTGGCAGTATGTCTCCAATATCTTACTTTTCATCATATTGTCTATGCACCAGATCGTTGGACTTTCGAGTGAGAGACAAAGTCATCACGATTCGGGTTGTGGTCCTCAAATCAATCCGTAAGGATGGATTCTGGCAGTCTAGTAGTCAATACCTCGTATCATTTTAATCAAATGTTAAATTTCATCTTTTAAAAACATTTTCTTCCCAAAACATCATTATTTTCCAAAATGATGTTATATCCAAAATAAATGTGGTGTGTAATTTAATTCAATCATCAAGCATAATGCATTCAGATATTTCTATTCAAACACGACAATCCATTCCAATCAATTATATTAGGATGTAATAAACTTTCTTATATATCATGGGTGAAAATGTATATTATATTAATATACTGGTATTTCTAAAATCGAACAAGTATTCCAAATCACCCAAAATCAATCATCTCATCCAAGTCACCCAAAATCAATCATCTCATCCAAATCATCAATTCAAGTCCAAATCAGGCAAGTTTTCAGTCATCAATCTTTCATGAGTATTCTAACATAGCAGGGGTGAAATATCAACACTTATCATCGAAATCAAACTAATATTTTATTCACCCGACTTTAAAATCTTATATCTCATGTTTAATACAATAATACTCATGCTCCTCGAAATATAAACATCGATATATACTTAATTTATCTCATATTTAATAAAATATATATCCTTTTTAAATTCAACCAAGTATTATTTAATACCGTTTGTTATTTAAATCAAAACAAAATACCTTAATTGGTATACAAAATGAATATCAAATTCATTTACAAAAGTATCTCAAATAATTCTCAGAATTCTTTTATAGAAAAACTTATGTATTTAGACCATTCATCATTTATGGTTTAAACTCAAATTCAAATTATTTCTGAATAAATTAAATTTATTTCAGCCAAGTATTTCCAGTTTCAATTCATCAAGTAAAAATTTATATTATATAGACGAGATTTTATATTGAAACTTAATTTAAATCCTATTATTTTTAATATGAAAATAATTCAAATTTAAATTCCATTATCTCCAAAATAGTTCAAAAATTCCTTTACACAAAACCTTTCTAGCAATATAATCCATCAAAATTTCTTTTCATAGAATTTCAATATAAAACCTTCCTTCTTTTTATAAATTCAAATAAATCAAATAAACTTGAATGACATTTAAGTTTTATATTTCTTAAATATTCTTTATAAAACCCTTTCAAAGTGGTTATATGCCTTTAATTTCATTTAAAGGCAATTTTATTTCATTTCCCCTTTAACAAATTTTCAAAAGCAATTCAAAACAACTAACTTTCATTTTTATTGGAATGTTTGGAAATAAGGTTAAATCAAATTATCTTCACAAACTCTCAAAACTAGTTACTTTTAAGATAATATTAAATCATTTACAACACAAGATTTAAATCATACTTTTGATAATTCAAAACTACCCAAAATGCTTTCAAATTCATTTCATTATATATATATATATATATATCATGATCATTCGGTTACATATGTGGGAAATCCCTATTACAATACCGTAGCAACAATTTCCAAACTAACCTATGTCTATATTATTAACATTACCCCCATCAATTTCAAAACTCAATAAAATCATCAAACAAGAATTATACCGCACATTGGTTATCGATGTATGAAGGCTACTTTGCTATCTATGTATTACAGTAATACATATATTCAATACCATATTATTTAGACTAATTAATTTTAATAATAAGTTTATCGAATTCACATCAATTCCAAGTATGGCTTGCAATATTAAGACAGTAAGTTTTAATTGAAGATATATAAAGTTTAACTCCTATAATTGAAAATTTGTGGTTATACTCACTAAAGTTAGAAAATAGGGTTAACTCACACGTTGCTCCAACATTCGATCGCCAAAAATCCACCAACCTCATAGATTTCAACATCCAAAATGCAGCTACGCAGTAGTCGTCGTTCCTCTATTCGCTTATGCTTAACCAAAATCACATGTTCAAAGCACTACTGCGAGCAATTTAAGTTGGATGCGCATCCAACCACCTACCACCATCGTTAATCATCGAGTCTTCATCTTCGACATCGGTTTTTGCCTCATGTCATCATCCCTCCATGTGATACCCACTATATAAGTTGGCTTTCGGGATAAGGATGGAGACACATGGGCAGTGGGTGGGTTATAGCCTTATGGTCCAATGAAAATTAAAGGAGAATTTAATTTTATTATTAAATGAAATAACACCCTTAATCTCCTTTAAATCAGCATTTTATACTCATTTATACCCATTTAGAAATACACTCAAGGCATTTTATCAAAATTTTATTTCATTCTTATAACGATTTTTCTTTTAATGAAATATTACATCTTAATTTTCTAATGGTTTAAAATAATTGTTTTATTTCAAATATGAATTTCAAAATTCCGTAATTATTAATTATTTTGCCAAAATAAAATTTCAACCAACTTTTGAATGTTTAAAACATAACTTCAAATTTCAAATTTAAATTTTTAAATCAATATTTTCTTTTTATTATTAGATAAATCCAATTGTTTAATTTATTCAATTATATTCAATAAAATTTCCAAAATTCATTTTAATATTTTTTTTTAACTTCGAACAAGGATGTTACAATAATGACAAATGTATTGATACCAAGGTTTCAGATTCCAACCAACATGATCGAATAGGCTATAATCTAACAGAAAACACAATTCTTGAAATAGAGAGCAAAAAAATTGATTTATGATTATCGAGGAACTATACAAGGAGTTACATGAACAACTTAATAAGAGAAAGGAACCAATAAAAGATATCACGAAAGAAACGGTATTGAAATTGACAAATGTGCAAGAGTGTATCAGCAGCACTGACACCGAGCATCAATCAAATTTATGAACTAGAAAATCAATTAATTTGGGCTTTTTATGAAAGTGAAAAAATCTTACAAGGATTTTCATGAAAGCAATGTTTTAATTTTCTAGGGTTTGAACAAGATTTTTTGTAACTAGAATTGATTCTAATTGGATTTATTGGTTGTAACGATTCACGTTTTCGACCCCCAAATGTCGACACTAATACATCCATGGTATTCACACGTCGAGCACTCAAGTGCTGAAAAGGGAAATTTTTAGGGTAAAATAAAAAGAAAACGAAAATGAAAAGTAACATGGAAGAAAGGATATAGCATCATAATCTCATAGCGGAACGATAACATATAATATCAAAAGATAGTATAAAGTGTCACTCTAAGATACATAGCATTTCAGAGTTACAATCCTATGTACTGTCATCAGCCTGGACTATTATAACAGCATGTCCTTGCAGATGCTAATATATACACAATTGTAGTGCAGCGGATATAAAATACTATTGTAACATCCCACTATTTTGGACCATTCAAATCGACAGTAAATCCACACATGTTGGACTTGAATACTTCAAAACAGTGGATTGTCAAGAAAAATTGGAGCAAATAAAATCAAACACAGAATCACAGACATAGAATATCAGAATAACTCGCAGCGGAAATAAAATACCGTAGTAGTTCATGAAGCTACTATATACAACTCTCAAAACATATACAAAATCTCATAGTCAAAATAAATATAATAGAAGTCAGGATACATAAATCAATAATACAGAGACAATACTGAATAGGAAATAACTGGAATAGAAGTCGATGAACCGATAGACAAAAAAAACCTCCAACAGGTCTCTAGCTCCAGAAGGTGAATCCAAAGCTGTGATTCCCAGGCTGACCAGAGCGTAAAGTAAAACACAAACACTCGAGTCAGGACATACATACTTATATAATGTAAAAGGATGCTTGGGATCGCCCATCCTTTAAGAATCAGTCAAACCATAAACTGAGCAGTAATAAACACTATCATAGAAATATCCATATTAAAGTAAGTCAATGCAAAAAATAGTGTTAATGTGACTAGGGTAGCGCAGAGCTGCAGTAATCGCTCACCTCTGGCCACACTCTCAAATTAAAGGTGTGCATCCAAATTGAATCACAAGGAAATAACATAACATACAAAGAAGTGTACCCATGGTTATAGATTTCAATATGGTTTAAAATTCTGAATTAAAATCATTCATTTAAACAATTTTAAAGTAGGGTCATTATACATTTAAATCAAATATTCAATTCCCAAGAATTTAGCCTATTCTGAATTCATTTATTCACTTAAATACATTAAAACGTAAAAATTCCAGCTTTCACAGCATTTAGAAAGTGCTGCGGTAAGTTATATTTGAAAACAATTCAATTCAGCAAAGACAACATTTATAAACTGCTGTAATAGTTCAGTTTTAGTGGAAAAATAGTTCAATTCAAAAAAGACAGCATTTACAAAACTGCTGTAATAGTTCAGAGTTCAATTTAAAGATTTTAGTTCAATTCAGCAAAAACAGCACTTGCAAAGTGTTGTGATAGCCCTTAGTTAGATTTTAGCCTTTTAGTTCACTTCTGCAACTACAGCACCTACAAAGTGTGGCAGATTCATTTAGTTCAGATTTTAGTTCATTTCAGAAACGATAGCATTTCTTAAGTGCTACTAAAAGAATTTCCAGATTTACAATAGAATTTCAACAACAATTAAACTTCAATTTAAACCATTTTAACTTATAAAATTTCATATTTTTTTCACTTTAAAAATGGTCTTTTAATTACCCTTTAATTTAAATTTTTATAAAGGAAAATTCTACAATAATTATCAAATTTTCAGCAATTCATTTATTAAATTCAAGTGTACAAATTTCCTATTCTTTACATTTTCTTCTTTACACTTAAATTAAATTTCCATTTCATAAATTAAACTCAATTCCCATTCTTATTTTCTTAACATAACTTTTATTTTTAAACCAAAATTTCACATTTCAAAGTCAAGTTATATTTCAAATTTCACTTTAAAGCGTTCATTCATTAAACCTTTTATATTCATAAAAAAATCAATAAAACTTTAATGAATCATTTTAAATTCAAATTTAATCAAAATGTCATAATTTACATTTTTGAAATACTAAAAAAATATCCAGAGAAATATATAAAATAACCACGGGTCTGTATATTATTTTCTAACCTAAGACAAGTGATATGGATAATATATCATTTCAATCCGTAATTTACAAAACAAAAATCCAGATTTTATCATTTCAAACCCGCAATCCCAAGTAAATAAAAATAAATAAAAATCACTCGAGCCTATCATTTCAGCCCATAATGATTTTTCCCTATTCTAAAGTCCGTTCGGGTATGTATCATTTCAACCCATAGTGATTCTATTCTACAGGGAACTTGGAGTGTGATTAACAGAAATAAATAAACAGTATAATAAAATAAAATATAACAGCTGATGTAATAAGTTAATAACAGGGTTTAACATCATATAATTAACATCACAGGCAGGTATAACATAATATAATTATTTCTATACTTTCACTTGCTATCAATTCATAGTTATATAAGTATGAATGTCAGGTGTGATTACTCGCCTTTCTACGCTGGAGTTTGCAAATAAACACACAAATGAAAAATCCAGAAAACACGAAAGCACGAATAGATTTGGATGGAGAGAGAGCCAAGATGTAAATCTTGTATTCACCAAATAAACAAAGCAAAATATGAATATAAATACAATACCAAAGTTTAGATTGAAACAAATGGAAACTAGGCTAGACAAATACATCACCTAGCTTTCCCATCAAATTTGCTTGACCTTTACCCACATAGGCTCGGCCACAAGGCTATTTTGGTTCAGCCACATATGTTTCCAGGTGCTAAAGGTTAGGTTGGATCTGAAATACATGGTTAAGTCAAGCATACAAATGGTCTTGGAAGTTACAAAGGGTGGAAGTGCAAAAGGCAAGGCAAAAGGGGTTTGGATTTGCAACATTTGGCTCAGCCACAAGCACACTTGGCTCGGCCAGGGCTAGTTCAGGTCTGGACAGTAGTTAGGTGGGTGGTTAGAGGTCATGTCATGGTAGTGGTGGAGGTCAAGGAGGTGGTCATGGCAAGGAATGAACGTGGATGGCACATAGGAGCTCGACTAGGCAATATTTGGTGGAGTTAGGCATTGTTTTATGGATTCTACAACATGAGATGGTCAATGCAACTTCAGGTCAGAGAAGGGCGATGATTTGGCCGTGGATGAAGTGGGAAAGGAGTGGTGGTGGTCGGAGGAGGAGATGGTGAGGGGATGTGGCCGAACAAACATGAGAAAGGCAAGGCAAAAAACAAGCAAAACATTGAAAAAAAATGAAGAAAAGAGTAGAGAAAAGGAGAAACCATTACCAATCTTTTTCAGATCTGAGTTTGGCCGAAAATTTGTGATGTTGAGAAGCTTTTTCACGTGAAAAATGAATAAAAACTCACGGCTAATCAATAGAAAAGGAACGGCCAAAAATATGAAAAGGCAAGAACGTGAAAAGTCACTGTTGCGAGATTGAATATTGATGATGACAATGCAGTAGTCACTGATGTGAGATTGGGTAGAGATGATAACCGGGAAGAGACTTTCTCGGGTTTAACAACATCTCTGGTATCTTTTGGTTTGGGTTATGAGTCAACTAACGTAGGGAATACGTTGACTTTGGTGAATAAATATGGTTCCAACAATTTAGTTTTATTGCATTTGGTAGATAGGAATTCTGGCCTTCATTCGTTAACCTAGAGTGGGGAGTTAGATGGTAATTCAGTTCCTTGTTATACTTCTTTGAAGAGAGGTAGAAGAAGGAAGTTTGCAGCTTCTAGCGGATCGGTTCGTAGGAGCGTCAGGATTCGTAGTAGTCGCCCTCAGTCTTTGGGTAAGGCTCCTGATTCGAGTACTGT
Organism: Allium fistulosum; assembly: GCA_030737815.1. NCBI lineage: Eukaryota > Viridiplantae > Streptophyta > Magnoliopsida > Asparagales > Amaryllidaceae > Allium > Allium fistulosum. The sequence continues at coordinate 196,024,513 of CM060901.1, read as the reverse complement.
CAGCGGTACTTCGGAATCAGGCCTAGGTAAGCATTTTGATTTGGGTAGTACTTACTCATCTTATGCTTTAGGTAATTTATCTGCTTCTGAATACAGCCATTTAGCCAGCGATACTGCTTTTATTTTCACTGATTTAGAATTAGATCGTGAGTTTATTAGAAATAAGGAATTTGATAGGGCTAGATCTTTGGGTTTATAAGGATCATTAGTTGGAATATTAAAGGTTTGAATGACTTAAATAAATGTGATAAGGTTAGAGCTTTTTTTAAAGATTACTCTATTGATATTTCTCTTCTTCAAGAGACTAAAATTGAATGTCCAGATAATCGTTTTTATAGAAGATTAGGTGGACATCATTTTAGAAAATGGGTTTCTCTACCTTCGGTGGGTGTATCTGGAGGTTTATTGATAGGTTGGCGGGACAATTATTTTAATTTACCTCAATGTGTCACCAAACAACACTTGATTCACATTATTATAATTAATCTTTCTTACAATTCTCTTTTAAACATTTCGAATGTTTATGGGCTGAATTCTAAGTTAGGTCGTCGGATTCTTTGGGACGAATGTCTTGAGTTTAAATCTTTAATGTCAGGCTCTTGGATTTTGGGGGGTGATTTTAATGTTACTCGTTATATAGGTGAGCGAACTCCAAGGGAGGGAGATTTCTCTGCTATGAAGGAATTTGATAGATTTATTAATTCAAATTTGATTGAAATTCCTCTTTCTAACAGAGATTTTACTTGGAGTAATTTCAGGGAGTCCCCTTCTTTGGCTCTTCTAGATAGGTTTTTTGTTAGTGATGAAATTGAGGACAAGTTCCCTATCTGTAGAGTGTTTGGGCTTCCCTACACTCTTTCTAATCATTGTCTAATTATCCTCACTTGTGATTATCATAGGGTTTTTAGTAGATCTTTCAAATTTGAAAAAATGTGGTTATTAGAATCTAGTTTACCGATGTTAATTATTAATAAATGGACTTCTATGAGTCTATATAATATAAGAAATGGTGATAATTCAGCAAAAAACTTTGTTTTTAAACTAAGGAAACTTAGGTTATTTCTTAAAAATTGGAGTAATAATATTTTTGGTAATATTAAAATTAAAAAAGAAAATATTCTTAATGAGATGCTTAAACTTAATAAAATTGAAGAAAATAGACAATTAAATGTAGGTGAGAGGAATGTTCTTAATAATTTAAGAGAAGAACTTAACTCTATTCTAGAAAAGGAGGAAGTTATGTGGAAACAAAGATCTAGAATTCAGTGGATCAATGAAGGTGATTATAATACTAATTTTTTCATAATATAGCCAATGGAAGAAAACGTTGTAATACGATTAATTCCATTCTTATTAATAATGTATAAATAGTTGACCAAAGAGATGTCAATAAGGCTTTCACAGACTATTATAGAGATATTTTTGGTAACAAAAATAATCATAGAATTAATGTTAATTGGAATGATCTCTATCCAACTAATTCCAATATTAACCTCTCTGATTTAGATGTTCCTTTTACTGAAGAGGAAATCCGTAAAGCCATCAATGATTTTCCAGGCGATAAATCTCCGGGGCCGGATGGATTTCCCATTTTCTTCTATACAACTTTTTGGGATGTTTTAAAGTAGATTTAATTAACATGTTTAATGACTTTTATAATGACAAATTACAATTGGGTAGATTTAATTTTGCAAATGTTATTTTATTACACAAAAAAGTAGGTGCTAATAATCTAAAAGATTTTAGGCCTATCTCTTTAATCAACTGTTCAGTTAAATTTTTCTCAAATGTCTTAGCTAATAGACTTAGTTCTAAAATGAATGATCTAATAGATTGTTCACAATCTACTTCCATTAAAGAGAGAAATATCACCGATAGTGTTGCAGTCGTTCAAGAATACATTAATCACTGCTGTAAGAACAATATTACTTGTGCCATTTTAAAATTAGACTTTGCAAAAGCCTTTGATTCAGTAGATTGGTATTTTCTAGTTGATATTTTTCATGCTAGAGGTTTTAGTTCTAGATGGATTAGCTGGATCATGAATTTACTTAAAACTGGCAACTCTAGTATTATGGTTAATGGTATTTTGGGAAATAAAATTCAATCTAAGAGAGGACTAAGGCAAGGGGATCCTTTATCCCCTCTTTTGTTTAACTTAGTCGCAGATGTCTTTGCTCGGATAATTAAATTAGCAGTTGATAATGGATCTCTGGGTTATATAGGTAATGATATATCGCGTATCAGTCCTTCAATTTGTAGATGATACTTTGCTTTTTTCTTCTCATCTCCCACGTCACATTATCACTCTTAAGTTTATTTTATATAGTTTTGAACTTTTATCAGGTTTAAAAATAAATTTTGATAAAAATTTCGGTCTTAATTTTAAATGATTTTGATAAAGTTGAAAATTTAGTTGCCAAAACGCTAAATTGTAAAACTATGAGTTTTCCATTTGATTATCTTGGTTTTGTGATTAGGCCTACTAAGTTAAAACATGATGATTGGTTTATTATTATAGATAAAATTAAACATAGGATTTCTAATTGGAATGGTAGACTTTTATCTAGAATAGGTAGACTTGTTTTGATTAATTCTGTGTTATCAGCTCTTCCGACCTATTGGATGTCAATGCATCTTTTCCCTGATTGGGTGATTGATAAAATAGATAAAATTCGAAGAGATTTTTTATGGAATGGTGACCACTCTAATAGCTGCATTAAAAGTTTAGTAAATTGGGATACTGTTTGTAAATCCAAAAAGGATGGAGGTTTAGGAGTTATTAATTTGCGTAATATGAATTTATCCCTTCTAGGTAAATGGTTATGGATGTTTAAAGATATTAATGATAATGCCACTTGGAAAGAAATTATTTCTAAATATTATTATAATGGTAGTAATAATCTTTACCAAATTAGCCCATCGGTTTCTTGTAAACTTTCTTATTTTTGGAAATCCATTTTAAAATGTAATGAGATTTTTAATTTAGGTATTAATATTATAGTTCACTCTGGTAATAATACCTCCTTTTGGCATGATAGTTGGATTTCTGCCATTCCTCTTAAGATTGAGTTTAGAGAGTTATATGATATTTGTAACTTTAAATATGCATTTATTTCAGAAGTTTTTCTTCTGATAATGAACCTCCTTGGATTTTTAGTTTTAGCAGAATTCTAGAAGGTCCTACTCTTAGGCAGTTTAATTTGCTCATCGCTAGATTAAATCTCTATAATATTGATAATGATAATGATTTTATTAGCTGGGAATGGGATAAAAGTAAGAAATCTTATTCAAATTCTTTCTATAGATTTATTAATTTTTTGGGTGTAACTTATAATTATTTTAAATTTATTTGGAAATCAAATGCTCCTCCTAAATCTAAAATCCATATGTGGCTAATTATGCATGGAAAATTAAATACTATAGAATACTTAAAAAGAAAAAATATTCACATTGATAATAATTGTTATTTTTGTAATAGACATTTGGAGGATATTAAACATATTTACTTTGAATGTATGGATACTCATTTAATTCTTATGCACACCCTTAATATATATTTTGACTTTAATATTAATTGTAGAATTTCTGATTGTTTTTTCTATTGGAACACTTTAGATTTAAGTTTAATAAGGATAATTGATATTTGCTTGATACTTTATTCTCTATATCCTGTTGGTACATTTGGTTTGATAGAAATCAACGTGTTTTTAATAATAATAAAAACCATTTCAGTAAATTGATTTATTTAATTTCGTCTTTTTGCTTTAATTGGATCTCTAATCCTAAATATAAACTAGTCAAAAACTATCTTTTTAAGGAATATCTTAACAAAGTTAGTAATAATATCAATACTTTTAAACAACACAATAATATTTTTGAGTCTAACAATAATAGTATTAGTTTCTTTTCAAATTTAAATGATGATCCCTCGGTGCTTCATAACTTGCTTTTAATTGATGGACTACAAAGTTAGTTATAGAATCGTCTTAATTTTTGAATTTGTTTTCTTTTATTTTTGATTTCACTTTGTTTATTTTCTTCAGTCTGGACCATATTTCCATTTCACTTTAAATCTGTTTGTTTTTGTTCTAGATTATTTTTCTCTATTATATCTTATTATGTTTTATTTACACATATATGTATATAAATTCTACTTATATATATATGAGTTTTATTCTAACTTTTGTCTTAGTTTTGTCTCAGGTTTGGGTTAGATAGGATGTTTGTGTCTATATTCATGTGTTCAGGTCAGCTTTTTCCAGATTTTCTGATTGAGGATGGAGATACTTCCAGCTTTATCAGAGTTCTCATAGTGGTTTTTCCTTACTGGATCATCAGCTGAGGCAGCTTCATAGATTTTTCTTTTGACTGAGCTGGCTTCCAGTATCTTTGACCTCTAAGAGTGGCTTCTGACGATACTCAGCATTTCTAGGTATCTCTAACACCTTACTATCGGGCGGTGGCCATGCCAGAGCTCGATTTTGGGGTGTAATGGACGGTGGCTTTGCCGGAGCTCATTTTAGGGGTACCTATCAGACATGTTTCCTTTATTTGTTTTTGTCACCTGCCAGGCATGTTGGCAGCACCTTGTTATGTTTTATATATAGTATCATGTGTGATCTCCTCTTTTACTAGAGGATCACACATTTTTCTCAAAAAAAAAGAACGTGAAAAGTCAAATGTTTAAAGCTTTAGTCTCTTCAAATTTCCAATATCTTTTATACAAAATAAATAAAATTAAACTTAGTAAATAAAATAAAAACAAACTGAAATAAATTTAAAAAAAAGAAAATAAATAATTAAATTTAAAGAAAATAGAAAAAGAATTAAAGAAATTGCTTAAAATTTGGAAACATGGTTCAAAAATTACAAATAAATCATCACTAGCTTAAGGAAAATTTAAACTTCACTTTAAAATATTCTAAAACAAAATTTGAAGTAAAATAATTCATTTATATTTTCAAAATGAAATAAATAATTAGATTTAAAGGAAATAGAAAAATAAATAAAGAATCACTTTAATTAATTGAACTGGAAAAATTGTAAACAAAATACAATTGACATTAGAAAATTTAAATAGCACTTTTAAAAATGTTTTAAAACTAAAATATATACATAACATGTTATTTTACCCATGAAACATGAATTATAACATTACATGACCAATAAAAATATTATTTATATAAATTTAAAATAATAATTTTTGTTAAATACAACAAATTACATTCAATAGTGTAAAAGGCATAACTTTCACAATATTAATCAGATTTTAACGAAACGAAAAGAATTATTCTTAAATTTTTATTTACTTTCATAATAAAAGATAAAATTCAAATTTTCAAACTTTCAAAATTTTAATTTTAAAAGTCAAAGTTTGATCATATTGACCAAAAATTCACTTTTTGGAAAATATTCTATTTAGTCCTGTTTGGAATTCTAATTCACATCAAAATCAAAATTTATATTTAAAATAAAATATTTATCCATTTTAATAAATAAAATAAAGTTTTCAAATCAGTAAATTCAATTTAAAATAATTAAAATATACAATTAAAATAATCATAAAATACAAGGTTGTTACACTCTCCTCCACTCAAATCTTTTCGTCCTCGAAAAGGAAGAAATCGGAGAAGAAACTAGGCAGAACAAAAGGTTGGAAGACATCCCCGAAGAGAAGGTAGGGAATAGTGATAGCTAGGAGGGAAAATAGGAGAATAGGAATATCTAGGAAGGAAAGTAGGTTGAAAGACAAGGATGAACCATTATTTTAAAACTATATAACTTTAATTGGAATTCTTTAATATTTAATAATTTGGTTAAATCCCTTTTATTACATCCATAAAAGTCTTTTAAATTCAACTTGTTAGTTAAGAAGTAAACAATATTTAAAATACTTTAAAATCTTTAGAAAGGAAAATAACTGATCAAAATATCCTTTATATAATACTTTATCAAAATACTTTTATAACTCGATGTCTTAACAAGTTTATCCTCGTTCCTGTAAACTCTGGCAGTGCGTTGATCAGGCGCAAAGCTAGAATTCTCCAGGTACTTAGTAGACTTGTTTCAACACCCAGTGAAAATACTGGAAAACTTTTAAAAAAAACAGATATGGAAAGTACAATCCAAACAAAAAACAAACAAAACCTTTGTCTAACCATGGATCGCAGATACACAAAGGTTACGCCTGGATCCCCCATCTGTATCCGTAAGCTTTCTCAGCCCTACTAATTACGCCATGATGACTAGTAGACCGCAGATACACAAAGGTTACGCCTGGATCCCCCAGGAAACATCCGTATCCGTAAGCTTTCTCAGCCCTGTGGATTTCGCTACTAATACGACCTACATAGATCACAGGATACACAAAGGTTACGCCTCGATCCCCCAGGAAACATCCGTACCCCTAGGCCATCCAGCCAGGTGAATTACGCTATGCAGTCGCGCTCGTAAGACCATGGGTAACGCCATGGAATTCGATGGACACTCGAGTATCATATCCGAAAAACCAAAAATCAGAGAAATATCGATAGAATGAATCCACAATGTGGCCATAAAGCGGATATCAAGCAGAAGGCACTTTCCATATCTTTACTTTGAAAATATGTATCATATAATACCTTTTCAAATCACTTTCAAATATCATACTTATATAAAGTCCATTATATATAAGATTTTATTTTCAAATCAAATACTTTCCAAAATCAATAGTATCTCAAATCACACTTATATAGACCTCAATTATATAAGATTTCACTTTTCAAATTGAGTACCTTTCCAAATCAATAGTTTTCAAATCAACTTCATCCTTATACAAACCAATCTTTATATAAGTTCGATAACTCCCAAATCAAGTATTTAGTAACACAAGGTTCTCAAATTTCAATTTGTTTCAATATGAATTCAATTTTCAAAATCATATACACTTTCACCAAATTATTCTTCCAAATCAAATATCTTCAGTTCCAAAGTTTCCAAAATAATAAATTTAGAAAATAAATCCAAATTTCCAAATAAATATAATTTAAGTCAAACAATTCATTTCCAAAATCATCTTATATTTACATAAAGTCCATCTTATATAAGGATCAAAATTTTCAAAAATAAATTTTGTTGTACGAAGAGCTATATGGGATTGAACATCTTTGCTTATAAAAAGGTTTTGAATTTAGAATAGTTTTGTATACAAAATAGTTTGTAAAATAGTTTTTGTAAATAAAATAGTTTTGTATATAAAATAGAATAAAATAGTTTGTTTAAGAAAAGTAAAAGAAAATAGTTTAAAAAAATGGTTTTAAATTGATAGTGGTTTTACATAAAAGAAAATTTTCCAATTAAACTACAAAGATATCCAACCCAACAACTTCCAATTTTAGCGTCAAAATATATTAATGATATTAGAATATAAGATACACTTATATCATATTTCGCAACATTGCATTCGATCGCTCGCTCGATCACACAAGTTCGTTTTCGAACTAGTATTGTTGTAACGACCCATATTTTTACGGATCGAAACATCGTAAAACAGTTGACATTTGGTCGCATTGTTGGTAAGTCGTCCAGAGTCTAAGTCCTAGGTCGTATGAAAGCTTGGAGCGACCTAAGGAAGATGGCGAGTTATGAGGTAGGCGACTTAGTGAAGTGGAGCGACCTAAGGATTAGAACGACCTAAGGAGTTAGGTCGTGTGATAGTTAGGTCATTTAGAAGATAGGTCGTATGGTGGCTTAGGTCGTGGGGTAGGTTAGGTCGGTTGGAGCGACCTGTAGGATGTTAGCTACCTAAGGTTTTGAGCGACTTAAGGGTGTGTAGCGACCTATAGAATTAGGCGACCTAAGGAAGTTTAGCGACCTATAGGAGTGAGCGACCTATAGGAATTAGCGACCTATAGGAAGTTGGCGACCTAAGAGAGTGAGCGACTTAAGGATAGGCAGCGACCTAAGAGGGTTAGCGAGTTAGCGTAGTTAGGTCGTTAGACGACCTAAGGAGTTAGGTCGTAACCTGGCTAAGTGTTAGGTCGCGTGTGTGTGTTAAGTCGTAGGTTTGTTAGGTTGTTAGGTCGTGGCATTGTTAGGTTGCGAAGAAGCGTGTCTGTGTTAGGTCGCAAGAGTGTTAGGTCGTAGAAGCGGTCTGTGTTAGGTCGCTAGGCTGCATCCTCGTTAGGTCGTAGGTCGCGAGGAAGCGTGCATATGCTAAGTCGTTAGGTCGTATAAGCGCGCATGTGTTAGGTCGTTGGATCTGTAAGTCGCGCGCTTGCGCTAGGTCGTAGGTCGTAGAGGCGCGTTGTTAGGTCGTGGGTTTTTAGGTCGTAGGTCGTGGACGACCTAATTGCGAGCAGACGACCTAAGGTAGATTTCAGCCTATAAATAGGAGGGTTCTTCTTCATTTTTGGGATCTGGATTTTGAAGCGACGAAGTGCTGCCATTTTGAGAGCTCGACTTCTACACTTCTTCACTTCTTTTCTCCACTCTAATCTAGTGATTCCTTCCATCCCAATCGAAGGTCAAATTGAAGATTCAAGAGCTTAGATTGAAGATCTTCATCCATCGAAGAGAGATTTCATCGTTTGAAACGGATTGGTGATAGATCGAGTTAGATCCTTCGCTGTCTAGATCTAAAGTGGGTTTATTTTAAGGTGTTTAGGTGATTTGGTGAGTGGTGATTATCTCTCACACGGATCCAAAGGAGTATATCGGATCGTTGGCTTGATTTTGTGCTAAAGTAGTGATTTCCATGCATTTTCCTAATCCTAAGTATAGATCCATATAGATCCATTGTTCATAATGATTTGGCATCCATTTTACTACATGATAACCTATGCAAGTTCATTCATCAAGATTATAGAGATATTGCTCATGTTTTCATGCTTGTTAGACTTTTGACTCTTTAATTACGAAATTGCCATTATTGTTATAATTGTCTATTTAGATCATATTTGAATGCTTGTTTACTTGGATTAATGTTTGATTTGATTGATTGCTATGAATTAGATGATTGATGATTTGATTTAGACAAGATGGTCAAAAATGATTCAAAAGCTAAGGGAAAGGCTCTTGAATTGGAAAAGCTGCTTGTGGCATATGTAGCGGATGATGAAGCTCATATGGATAGATTTGATGATGATGTTGAGATGAAGCTTTGCTATGATGGTGATGAGGCGAAGTATGATATGAGATAGCCTTGGTCTAATCCAGACAGGATCATTCCAAGCAGATTGATAACTCGGTGATATGGTTCGGGTTTGAGGATAATGGTTTGCTCGAGAGGCGCTTGAGCTAGTATGGAAATAGTCGTTGAGGAGGATGACTAGAAGGTTGAGATATCATCGTTGTTGAAGGTTCTAGCATGCTCAAACCAAGAGTACGTTGGGCAGATTCGATAGTCCCTGAAGGCTTCTGATTGGTAGTCAAGTACTCTGGGCAGATTCGATAGTCCTAGGCACGGGTCACGATGACGTGCGGAGTTATGTCTAGAACCGGGGTTTCCATTAGCCCTTGAAGGACGGATGAAATAAAGAGCCGGTCATTCAATTAACGATGATATCGAAGCAATGATAACAGTGATAGCCAGAGTCATGGATGTTTGGTTGTATCGTCATTCGGTCTCAAGAGCGGTATTTTCTGGGTGCTTATCTGATCTTGGTTTAGGCCTTGGGGGTTTGTACTTGGAAAACATCGCCCGTGACTCGAGTGATAATTGCTTTACTTTAAATTATATGCTCTGCTATGTTTGCTTCTACTTAGTGTGTCTCTGGGGGCTATCACTGTAGAAAGAGGTGGAGTGGGAGGTTTGTATTCCTATTCCTTTTCCTTTATGCTCTTTTGGTATGTTGTTAGTTAATCTACCGCTTACTAAGACTGTTGTCTGACTCAAGGCTTTATGTTTTAACTCTTATTGCCTTGGGCTGTTCGTCCATTTTGGGACGGGTAGACTAGGTAGCAGGTGACAGGTGTTGTTCTTGCTTTCCACGATGTTGATGTCGAAGACGAGCTGGAGGCTTGCGTATTATCTTCTTACTATATGTACTGGATGTTCCATTGCTTGTATATTCTCTGAGTGTTATGTAGTGAGGCTTGATGTATTGACTGTTCAGATGTTTGTATTCAACTATTATGAAGTATTATTGATGAGATTCTATTCTGTGAAGCTTCACTATATATATATTCTATTGTATTTTGTCCATGCGCTGTGAGTAATACGATAGATTCTGTTGTTTTAATTTACCCTGGCAATCGTCCATGGTCGCCTGGCACACTTTACAGCGCACTATCTCTAGGTTCGGTGCAGGGGTCATGGGCGGTCGTCACATTTGGTATCAGAGCTTTGGTTAATCAATTTTACCCAACGCTCGCCGACGTAACTACGTATGAGAGACGTAATTGTATTTTGATGGATGATTACTATATATAATATAGTAGCTTAGTAGAGTTTGAGTCCTTTATGCAGTTGTTTCTCTAGGTGTGCTAATCATTCCTTTTTATAGATATTAAGGATGAGTCGAAGAGGGAGACCAGCTGCTAGGGAAGGTCGTGCTACTGAAGGGGCTGCTGATTATGCTGCTATGTTCGAAGCTATGATGACTTCGACCATGAGAAGGATGCCAGCTCCGGGGCCATCGGTGGATGTTGGAGTTCAAGTTCAAACTCCAAAGCCAGTGGATTTTGCTAAGCTGTGTAAGGACTACACTGCTCTTGGAGGAAAGGTTTTCTTGGGAACAGAATCAACCATTGAAGTCCAGAGGTGGATAGATGCTTGTAGAAGGATCTTTAGTGATTTGGGAATCGAAGATGCAACTAAGAGGAAGTTAGCATCAAGACAGCTTCAAGGAAGAGCTTCTGATTGGTGGAACTCTATCACCATTGATACTCCGGAGGAAGAGATTACTTAGGAGCAATTCCAAGTCAGATTTGAAGCTAAGTTCATTTCTACGGCTCAGTAGTCTGTTCTATTCAAGAAGTTTGTGGAGCTCAAGCAAGGTGGAAGACCAGTTCTTGAGTATGTTTCTGAGTTTGAAGCTTTGTCCAAGTATGCCCGGTCGTATATTGAATCTTCATAACAGAAGAATGAGAAGTTTGTGACAGGCTTGGACAGTTATCTTGGGAGACAGTTGGTGGATCATTTGGACGATCCATTTGAGAAGCTTGTAGAGAAGGCTCTCAGGCATGAGAATTTATTTCCTAAGGAAAGGACTGTTGTTGCTGTGACCAAGGAAGAATCTAAACCACAGCAGGGTGGAAACAAGAAAAGGAAGCAGCAGCAACAAAAGGGTAAGGATGGCCAGAAGAAGCCGAAGGGCGAAGTGACTTGCTTCAATTGTCAACAGAAGGGCCATTTCTCCAGGGATTGCAAGAATCCGAAGGTGCTGGTGAAGTGCCACAACTGTGACAAGCTGGGGCATGTTAAGAAGAATTTTCCAGAACCGCGGAAGGACAAGCAGATTGTGCAAGCTTATGCTTTGGGGGCTGTTCCATCATCTTCGAAAGCTCCTACCGCTGAAGAGAAGGGAAAGAGTGTAGTGGTTCAAGGTACTCTTTTCCTTTGTGGTGTTACAGTTAGGGTGTTATTTGATACTGGGGCGTCGCATTCTTTTGTTTGTAATGAACTTGTAGGCCGGTTGGGTTTAGAACCGGATATTGTTGATAGGCCATTGGTTGTGACTAATCCAGTTGGGGGTTCGTCTTGTCTGTGTATGCTATGCCGTTGTTTGATTGTATCAAGTCATGATTGCTCTTTTGTTTGTGATTGCTTTGTTCTGAACTTTGCGGGGTTCGGAATTATTTTGGGTATGGACTGGCTTAGGAAATATGCGGCAAAGGTTGATTGTGAAAGGTTGGAGGTGACAGTCGAGAATGTGGAGGGGCGAAAGATTGTGATACGATGTAAGCATGAAGAAGGCGTCTTCATGAGCTTCATGTATTCGCTGGTTGTTCCACGGGATGGACTGTCATCTGTGCCAATCGCTAATGGATTTGAGGATGTCTTTGACGAGGTCAAAGGGTTATCGCCGCATAGAGAGATCGAGTTTCGTATAGATCTAGTTGAAGGAGCCAGACCTGTTGTGATGCCTCTTAGGCGGATGGCGCCTAGGGAGCAGCAAGAGTTGGGGGTGCAGGTTGATGACCTTTTATAGAAAGGATTCATTCGGCATAGTGTGTCCGAATGGGGTGCACCAGTTGTGTTCGCCACCAAAGCGGATGGATCATTAAGGTTGTGCGTGGATTATCGTGAGCTGAATAAGGTGACTAAGAAGAACAAGTATCCATTGCCGAGAATCGATGACTTGTTTGATCAGCTTCACGAAGCTAAGGTGTTTTCTCAGATGGATTTGGCAAGAGGATTTCACCAGTTAAGAGTGGCTAAGGATAGTGTGCCGAAGACTGGTTTTAGGACACCGTCCGGTTTCTTTGAGTGGCTGGTAATGCCGTTTGGATTGACTAATGCGCCAGTATATTTTGTGGATCTTATGAATAGAGTGTTCAGAGATCAGTTGAGCAAGTTCGTGCTAGTGTTCGTGGATGATATTCTGATTTATTCCAGAACTGAAGAAGAGCACAAGACGCACTTGCGTATTGTTTTGGAAATCTTATGGAAACATCAGCTGAAGGCTAAGTTTTCGAAGTGTCACTTCTGGAAGAGTGAAGTGAGGTTCTTAGGCCATGTTATCTCTGGAAATGGAATAGCGGTTGATCCCGCTAAGGTGGCAGCAATCCAAGATTGGGGTAGACCTAAGAATGCATCTGATGTGAGAAGTTTTCTTGGATTAGCAGAATATTATCGACGGTTTATCAAAGACTTCTCAAAGGTAGCTACACCGTTAACAGGATTGATGAAAAAGAATCTAGTATTCAGATGGGATGCTAAGTGTGAGCAAGCTTTCGGAATCCTGAAAGAGCGATTGACAAGTGCTCCTGTTTTGACTATTCCAAGTGGGAATGATGAGATGGTGGTTTACACCGACGCATGTGGTACTGGACTTGGAGCAGTGCTGATGCAGAAGGATAAAGTTGTTGCGTATGCAAGTCGACAACTGAAGCCGCATGAAAGGAATTATCCGACTCATGATTTGGAGTTAGCGGCGATTGTATTTGCTCTGAAGATGTGGAGACATTATCTATTGGGATTTCGATTTGAGTTGTTTACGGATCATAAGTCGTTGAAGTATCTTTTCTCCCAAAAGGATTTGAATCTTCGGCAGCAACGTTGGCTAGAGTTTTTGGCATCATATGATTTTGGTATAGCTTATACTCCGGGAAAAGGTAACGCAGTGGCAGATGCGTTAAGTCGAAGACATGCAGGATTGGGAGCCATGTTTTCAGAATGGAAGAATCTCGAGTATTTAGCTGGATTTGACTTCAGGCCTAGATGTGAATTGGAACCTGAGATGTTGGCAAACTTATCGATAAGACCGAGTCTTGTGGAAAGGATTGGCGAGAGCCAAAAGCGAGATGATAAGCTTGTCAGGATTATCCATGATTTGGAATCTGGATTGGACCCAGAAAAGGATAAAGGATTCGAGGTCGATCGAGAGGGTTGGCTTCGGAAGCAAGGACGACTAGTTGTTCCCGATATCGATGAATTGAGGAATGAAGTTCTGAGGGAAAGTCATCACTCGAAGCTGACAATTCATCCAGGTGGAAATAAGATGTATCGAGATATGAAGAGAACCTATTACCGGGAAGGTATGAAGAAGGATGTTGGAAATTTTATTTCCAAATGTATGAACTGCCAGTTGGTAAAAGCCGAACAAAAGAAGCCAAGTGGATTGCTTCAGCCATTAGAAGTTCCTACATGGAAGTGGGAGCAAATATCGATGGATTTTATTGATGGGTTACCTAGAACAAGAACGGGAAATGAAGGAATTTGGGTCATTGTAGATCGTCTGACTAAGAGTGCAAGATTCATTCCTGTTCGATCGACTAGGACTGCATCAAAGTTGGCTGAGTTATATGTTAAGTGGATAGTTCAATTCCATGGTATCTCGAAGAGTATAGTGAGCGATCGAGACCCATTGTTCACTAGTGGATTTTGGAAGAGCTTCCAGGAAGTTTTGGGAACCGAGTTGTGTTTGAGTACAGCTTATCACCCTCAAACAGATGGTCAGACTGAGAGAGTCAACCGAGTTTTGGAAGATCTCCTCAGAGCTTGTGTTTTGGATTTCGGAGGATCATGGGAAGATCACCTTCATTTGGTGGAATTTTCGTATAACAACAGTTATCAGTCAAGCATTGGTATGACACCGTATGAGGCATTGTATGGAAGACCGTGTAACTCTCCGACATGTTGGTTAGAGACAGGAGAAAAGCTGATGCTTGGGCCAGAGATGATTCGGCAGACTTCAGATTGCATAGAGATCATTCGGCAATGAATGAAGGCAGCCCAAGACCGTCAGAAAAGTTATGCTGATAAGCGTCGAAAGGATTTGGAATTCGACGTAGGTGACATGGTTTTTGTGAAGATTTCTCCTCTGAAGAATGTTATTCGATTCGGGAAGAAAGGAAAATTGACTCCGAGATTTGTTGGACCATTCCCGATCACCGAGCGAATTGGAAAGCTCGCCTATAGATTGGAGTTACCAGAGAAGATGTCGGGTGTGCACAATGTTTTTCACGTATCATATCTATGGAAGTATGTGCACGACTCGAATACAGTGGTTTCTGTTGATAGCTGTGAAGATTTCGAAGTTGATCTAGTTGATAAGAGACCTCGTAAGCCGCTTCGTGTTGTGGAAACCGACACGAAACAGCTTAGGAGGAAGGTAGTTAAGTTGCTCAAGATACAATGGAGTGATGATGATAATGACTGTACATGGGAGGTGGAAGAGAGGATGAAAGCAGCTCATCCTGAACTCTTCAAGGTATGGCCCTAAGGTGTCGTATCATCTAACGACATTGTAACTTGTTCTAAGTTTTAGAATTCTGCATGCTAAGCTAGAATTGGATGCATGGTTTGTTGATTACTATGGATGGTAGGCATGCAGAATAGTCTTTGATTGCTCTGTTTGTTTGGAATTTCGGGGGCGAAATTCCTAAGGGGGGAAGAATGTAACGACCCGTATTTTTACGGATCGAAACATCGTAAAACAGTTGACATTTGGTCGCATTGTTGGTAAGTCGTCCAGAGTCTAAGTCCTAGGTCGTATGAAAGCTTGGAGTGACCTAAGGAAGATGGCGAGTTATGAGGTAGGCGACTTAGTGAAGTGGAGCGACCTAAGGATTAGAACGACCTAAGGAGTTAGGTCGTGTGATAGTTAGGTCGTTTAGAAGATAGGTCGTATGGTGGCTTAGGTCGTGGGGTAGGTTAGGTCGGTTGGAGCGACCTATAGGATGTTAGCGACCTAAGGTTTTGAGCGACTTAAGGGTTTGTAGCGACCTATAGAATTAGGCGACCTAAGGAAGTTTAGCGACCTATAGGAGTGAGTGACCTATAGGAGTTGGCGACCTATAGGAAGTTGGCGACCTAAGAGAGTGAGCGACTTAAGGATAGGCAGCGACCTAAGAGGGTTAGCGAGTTAGCGTAGTTAAGGCGTTATACGACCTAAGGAGTTAGGTCGTAACCTGGCTAAGTGTTAGGTCGCGTGTGTGTGTTAAGTCGTTGGTTTGTTAGGTCGTTAGGTCATGGCATTGTTAGGTCGCGAGGAAGCATGTCTGTGTTAGGTCGCAAGAGTGTTAAGTCGTAGAAGCGGTCTGTGTTACGTCGCTAGGCTGCATCCTCGTTAGGTCGTAGGTTGCGAGGAAGCGCGCATATGCTAAGTCGTTAGGTCGTATAAGCGTGCATGTGTTAGGTCGTTGGATCTGTAAGTCGCGCGCTTGCGCTAGGTCGTAGGTCGTAGAGGCGCGTTGTTAGGTCGTGGGTTTTTAGGTCGTAGGTCGTGGACGACCTAATTGCGAGCAGACGACCGAAGGTAGATTTCAGCCTATAAATAGGAGGGTTCTTCTTCATTTTTGGGATCCGGATTTTGAAGCGACGAAGTGCTGCCATTTTGAGAGCTCGACTTCTACACTTCTTCACTTCTTTTCTCCACTCTAATCTAGTGATTCCTTCCATCCCAATTGAAGATCAAATTGAAGATTCAAGAGCTTAGATTGAAGATCTTCATCCATCGAAGAGAGATTTCATCGTTTGAAACGGATTGGTGATAGATCGAGTTAGATCCTTCGCTGTCCAGATCTGAAGTGGGTTTCTTTTAAGGTGTTTAGGTGATTTGGTGAGTGGTGATTATCTCTCACGCGGATCCAATGGAGTATATCGGATCGTTGGCTTGATTTTGTGCTAAAGTAGTGATTTCCATGCATTTTCCTAATCCTAAGTATAGATCCATATAGATCCATTGTTCATAATGATTTGGCATCCATTTTACTACATGATAACCTAAGCAAGTTCATTCATCAAGATTATAGAGATATTGCTCATGTTTTCATGCTTGTTAGACTTTTGACTCTTTAATTACGAAATTGCCGTTATTGTTATAATTGTCTATTTAGATCATATTTGAATGCTTGTTTACTTGGATTAATGTTTGATTTGATTGATTGCTATGAATTAGATGATTGATGATTTGATTTAGACAAGATGGTCAAAAATGATTCAAAAGCTAAGGGAAAGGCTCTTGAATTGGAAAAGCTGCTTGTGGCATATGTAGCGGATGATGAAGCTCATATGGATAGATTTGATGATGATGTTGAGATGAAGCTTTGCTATGATGGTGATGAGGCAAAGTATGATATGAGATAGCCTTGGTCTAATCCAGACGGGATCATTCCAAGCAGATTGATAACTCGGTGATATGGTTCGGGTTTGAGGATAATGGTTTGCTCGAGAGGCGCTTGAGCTAGTATGGAAATAGTCGTCGAGGAGGATGACTAGAAGGCTGAGATATCATCGTTGTTGAAGGTTCTAGCATGCTCAAAGCAAGAGTATGTTGGGCAGATTCGATAGTCCCTGAAGGCTTCTGATTGGTAGTCAAGTACTCTAGGCAGATTCGATAGTCCTAGGCACGAGTCACGATGACGTGCGGAGTTATGTCTAGAACCGGGGTTTCCATTAGCCCTTGATGGACGGATGAAATAAAGAGCCGGTCATTCAATTAATGATGATATCGAAGCAATGATAACAGTGATAGCCAGAGTCATGGATGTTTGGTTGTATCGTCATTCGGTCTCAAGAGCGGTATTTTCTGGGTGCTTATCTGATCTTGGTTTAGGCCTTGGGGGTTTGTACTTGGAAAACATTACCCTTGACTCGAGTGATAATTGCTTTACTTTAAATTGTATGCTCTGCTATGTTTGCTTCTACTTAGTGTGTGTCTGGGGGCTATCACTATAGAAAGAGGTGGAGTGGGAGGGTTGTATTCCTATTCCTTTTCATTTATGCTCTTTTGGTATGTTGTTAGTTAATCTACCGCTTACTAAGACTGTTGTCTGACTCAAGGCTTTATGTTTTAACTCTTATTGCCTTGGGCTGTTCGTCCATTTTGGGACGGGCAGACTAGGTAGCAGGTGACAGGTGTTGTTCTTGCTTGCCACGATGTTGATGTCGAAGACGAGCTGGAGGCTTGCGTATTATCTTCTTACTATATGTATTGGATGTTCCGCTGCTTGTATATTCTCTGAGTGTTATGTAGTGAGGCTTGATGTATTGACTGTTCAGATGTTTGTATTCAACTATTATGAAGTATTATTGATGAGATTCTATTCTTTGAAGCTTCACTATATATATATATATATTCTATTGTATTTTGTCCATGCGTTGTGAGTAATACGATAGATTCTGTTGTTTTAATTTACCCTGGCAATCGTCCATGGTCACCTGGCACACTTTACAGCGCACTATCTCTAGGTTCGGTGCAGGGGTCATGGGCGGTCGTCACAATTGTCCATTCGACTTCCCTAATGCGGACTTCGATATGGTTTCTCGACTAGAAGCCATCAGTCTCCTTGCATAGCCATATACTATGATAGAGAATTCTAGAATCAAGCCCAAAATCCATATCAAATATTCACCATCAAGAATCAAATGAAAAATCCTAACACGAAATGGTGTAATTCACCTTGAACTTGTGTACTCAAACCTGGATCAAATTAATTATGCGAATAAAACAGCATACGTACAACTTATGTATCTATCCCAACTTGTTAAATATATAGTTTTATAAAGATTTTACTAAGTTAAAACATTAAACTAAATTTTTTTCAAAATAATTTGAAGACCAAATTCTTCTCAAAACATTACAAATCTAAATTTCATATTAGAAAAATTCAAAATAGCCTTATTTATTTACTTAACAAAACAGTTTCAACTTATTTAAATCATATTACTACATACTTTAAACATACATGCCAAACTTATATACTTTATACTTTTCAAAATTACATAGCTTGGAAAAGTTAACCTTGATTTGGAAGTGCTCGAACCTTCAAAATTGTCGAAGAAATCATATTTCAATCCAAGAGTTGGAAATCACCAACAAATCAGTAAATCAATTCCAAAAGATAGGGTTATATCAAATCAAATCCAAAACTCAAGGACTGAACACCGGCTCATTTCAAATTGTTCAAATATATATACATATATCTTTCAAATATCACATCACACTTCGGAATTTGAAATCAAAATTAGTTTCACAAGTCACCCACATAACAAAACTACCAAAGTGGCCTCTCCCCCTCTCTGAAACTCGAAAATCAATGTCGATGATGCATGCATTCATCATCGAAATTATTTTCCAGTGACATAAGTGGGTTCTGGACTTCTATTTCTCAAACTTCATTTGAAATTTCTTTGAAATCATTTGAAACTCATTAAAATCATTTGAAACATTTCATATTTGGAAAAATACTTTCAATCGTATTATTTATTATTTCAAAATCTTAAAACCAGTTCCAAAATGCCAGAGTTCAATCACTCAAATTCAAATTCAAAACCTTCAGTTATAAATTATTTTATATAAAACCATTTCTTATATAAATTTCAAAATTTCAAATCCTTTCGAAACTTCAAATTCTCATTTTAAAAAGGTACATAATCCTTATCGAAAACATTTCACTTTTATATAAAATATGGTCATCCTTATCAAATAATAACTTTGATTAATACACAATTTTCAAAAGACAATCAACCACAAATTTTTCAAGGGATGATTCAAGGATGGATTTCAAAGCAAAACAGAAATTCTAATTTAAAGGGACTTTAATCAAATAGAATTCTGATTCAAAGATAGGCTCAAACGAAGATAAGATAATTAAATTACCAAATAGAAGATGGATAAGCCTATATGAATCGCGGGCGACCTTAACCGGTCAACCATGACTTCAGGAATATAATCGATGCGAAAATCTAAGGAAAATCGACCTTCGATCGCCAGAGATAGAATTTAAATATAGCAGAAGATAGAAAACATCGTAAACTGAGGATACAGAAATCTCTGGTGAATCAATGCCAATTATAAGGGAGTTTCACCCTTTTATGAATCATTCAAAGATTGGCGGAATCACTGATCTTTCTAGAGGTCATTCAAAGTGGAGTTATGATATGCTCCAAAATCAAAAGAATCCAGATAGGGGAGACAGGAATGGATTTCAGAACAAGTGGGAGCATTCCCGAGTTCAAAGGAATCCTAATCGATAAGAGTCCAAACCAAGATTAGAGATACATAACCTATATTGATTCAAAAGAATTCCCATTCAAAATTTGGAAAAGACTCAAATTCATAACACACGAAAACAGGAGCATAAATATCTTTAGTTTGACGATTTCAACTAAGCAAAAGCTACACAGAGTTCACATAAAGCAACCAATCAAACTACTGATTTTGCCATACCCAAAATAGATTCCTATCAACAAAGAATCTAGATCAAACAAGATAGAAGTTCAAGATTTAAGAGGATCCTAATCATAGAAATTACTAACAACGTCGATACGAAAGGAATGGAGTTTAAGAAATATTTTACTTTCAAAGCAATAAAATTTATATCAAAATAATCTTTGAAAATTCTTTAAAATCATTTGAAAATCATTTTATACTTCGAAAATACATTCTCTCACAATGATTCTGGGATTGATTTCACTCATTCTAGGGTATTTCTACCCTATCTCTAATGAGGTTTTGCTCCGTAGGCTAAGGTTTGCCTAAAACCAAAGCTCTGATACCAAATGTAACATCCCACTATTTTGGACCATTCAAATCGACAGTAAATCCACACATGTTGGACTTGAATACTTCAATACAGTGGATTGTCAAGAAAATTTGGAGCAAATAAAATCAAACACAGAATCACAGACAAAGAATATCAGAATAACTCGTAGCGGAAATAAAATACCATAGTAGTTCATGAAGCTACTATATACAACTCTCAAAACATATACAAAATCTCATAGCCAAAATAAATATAATAGAAGTCAGGATACATAAATCAATAATACAGAGACAATACTGAATAGGAAATAACTGGAATAGAAGTCGATGAACCGATAGACGAAAAAAAGCTCCAACAGGTCTCTAGCTCCAGAAGGTGAATCCAAAGCTGTGATCTCAAGTTGACCCGAGCATAAAGTAAAACACAAACACTTGAGTCAGGACATACATACTTATACAATGTAAACCAACTCAAATGAACTGTAAAAGCAATACACAATAACTTAAAGGATGCTTGGGATCGCCCATCCTTTAAGGATCAGTCAAACCATAAACTGAGCAGTAATAAACACTATCATAAAAATATCCATATTAAAGTAAGTCAATGCAAATAACAGTGTTAATGTGACTAGGGTAGCGTAGAGCTGCAGTAATCGCTCACCTCTGGCCACACTCTCAAATTGAAGATGTGCATCAAAATTGAATCACAAGGAAATAACATAACATACAGAGAAGTGTACCCGTGGTTATAGATTTCAATATGGTTTAAAATTCTGAATTCAAATCATTCATTTAAACCATTTAAAAGTAGGGTCATTATACCTTTAAATCAAATATTCAATTCCCAAGAATATTCACTTAAATACATTAAAACATAAAAATTCCAGCTTTCACAGCATTTAGAAAGTGCTACGGTAAGTTATATTTGAAAACAATTCAATTCAGCAAAGACAACATTTATAAACTGCAGTAATAGTTCAGTTTTAGTGGAAAAATAGTTTAATTCAGAAAAGACAGCATTTACAAAACTGCTTTAATAGTTCAGAGTTCAATTTAAATATTTTAGTTCAATTCAGCAAAGACAGCACTTGCAAAGTGCTGTGATAGCCCTTGGTTAGATTTCAGCCTTTTAGTTCACTTTGCAACTACAGCACTTACAAAGTGCTGCAGATTCATTTAGTTCAGATTTTAGTTCATTTCAGAAACGATAGCATTTCTGAAGTGCTACTAAAAGAATTTCCAGATTTACAATAGAATTTCAACAACAATTAAACTTCAATTTAAACCATTTTAACTTATAAAATTTCATATTTTTTTCACTTTAAAAATGGTCTTTTAATTACCCTTTAATTTAAATTTTTATAAAGGAAAATTCTACAATAATTATCAAATTTTCAACAATTCATTTATTAAATTCAAGTGCACAAATTTCCTATTCTTTACATTTTCTTCTTTACACTTAAATTAAATTTCCATTTCATAAATTAAACTCAATTCCCATTTTTATTTTCTTAACTTAACTTTTATTTTTAAACCAAAATTTAACATTTCCAAGTCAAGTTATATTTCAAATTTCACTTTAAAGCATTCATTCATTAAACCTTTTATATTCATAGAAAAATCAATAACACTTTAATAAATCATTTTAAATTCAAATTTAATCAAAATGTCATAATTTACATTTTTGAAATACTAAAAAAAATATCCAGAGAAATATATAAAATAACCACGGGTCTGTATATTATTTTCTAACCTAAGACAAGTGATATGGATAATATATCATTTCAATCCGTAATTTACAAAACAAAAATCCGGATTTTATCATTTCAAACCCGCAATCCCAAGTAAATAAAAATAAATAAAAATCACTCGAGCCTATCATTTCAGCCCATAATGATTTTTTCCTATTCTAAAGTCTGTTCGGGTATGTATCATTTCAACCAATAGTGATTCTATTCTACAGGGAACTTGGAGTGTGATTAACAGAAATAAATAAACAGTATAATAAAATAAAATATAACAGCTGATGTGACAAGTTAATAACAGGGTTTAACATCATATAATTAACATCACAGGCAGGTATAACATAATATAATTATTTCTATACTTTCACTTGCTATCAATTCACAGTTATATAAGTATGAATGTCGGTGTAATTACTCACCTTTCTACGCTGGAGTTTGCAAATAAACACACAAATGAAAAATCCAGAAAACACGAAAGCACGACTAGATTTAGATGGAGAGAGAGCCAAGATGTAAATCTTGTATTCACAAAATAAACAAAGCAAAATATGAATATAAATACAATACCAAAGTTTAGATTGAAACAAATGGAAACTAGGCTAGACAAATACATCACCTAGCTTTCCCATCAAATTTGCTTGACCTTTACCCACATAGGCTCGGCCACAAGGCTATTTTGGTTCAGCCACATATGTTTCCAGGTGCTAAAGGTCAGGTTGGATCTGAAATACATGGTTAAGTCAAGCATACAAATGGTCTTGGAAGTTACAAAGGGTGGAAGTGCAAAAGGCAAGGCAAAAGGGGTTTGGATTTGCAACATTTGGCTCAACCACAAGCACACTTGGCTCGGCCAGGGCTAGTTCAGGTCTGGACAGTAGTTAGGTGGGTGGTCAGAGGTCATGTCATGGTACTGGTGGAGGTCAAGGAGGTGGTCGTGGCAAGGAATGAAGGTGGATGGCACATAGGAGCTCGACTAGGCAATATTTGGTGGAGTTAGGCATTGTTTTGTGGATTCTGCAACATGAGATGGTCAAGGCAACTTCAGGTCAGAGAAGGGGGATGATATGGCCGTGGATGAAGTGTGAAAGGAGTGGTGGTGGTCGGAGGAGGAGATGGTGAGGGGATGTGGCCGAACAAACATGAGAAAGGCAAGGCAAAAAACAAGCAAAACATTGAAAAAAAATGAAGAAAAGAGTAGAGAAAAAGAGAAACCATTACCAATCTTTTTCAGATCTGAGTTTGGCCTAAAATTTGTGATGTTGAGAAGCTTTTTCATGTGAAAAATGAATAAAAACTCACGGCTAATCAATAGGAAAGGAACGGCCAAAAATATGAAAAGGCAAGAACGTGAAAAGTCAAATGTTTAAAACTTTAGTCTCTTCAAATTTCCAATATCTTTTATACAAAATAAATAAAATAAAACTCAGTAAATAAAATAAAAACAAACTGAAATAAATTTAAAAAAAAAGACAATAAATAATTAAATTTAAAGAAAATAGAAAAAGAATTAAAGAAATTGCTTAAAATTTGGAAATAGGGTTCAAAAATTACAAATAAATCATCACTAGCTTAAGGAAAATTCCAACTTCACTTTAAAATATTCTAAAAAAAAAATTGAAGTAAAATAATTCATTTATATTTTTAAAATGAAATAAATAATTATATTTAGAGAAAATAGAAAAATAAATAAAGAATCACTTTAATTAATTGAACTGGAAAAATTATAAACAAAATACAGTTGACATTAGAAAATTTCAATAGCACTTTTAAAAATGTTTTAAAACTAAAATATATACATAAAATGTTATTTTACCTATGAAACATGAATTATAACATTACATGACCAATAAAAATATTATTTATATAAATTTAAAATAACAATTTTTGTTAAATACAACAAATTACATTCAATAGTGTAAAAGGCATAACTTTCACAATATTAATCAGATTTTAATGAAACCAAAAGCATTATTCTTAAAGTTTTATTTACTTTCATAATAAAAGATAAAATTCAAATTTTCAAACTTTCAAATTTTTAGATTTAAAAGTCAAAGTTTGATCATATTGATCAAAAATTCACTTTTTGGAAAATATTCTATTTAGTCCTGTTTGGAATTCTAATTCACATCAAAATCAAAATTTATATTTAAAATAACAAAATTTATCCATTTTAATAAATAAAATAAAGTTTTCAAATCAGGAAATTCAATTTAAAATAATTAAAATATACAATTAAAATAATCACAAAATACAGGGTTGTTACAACTATATTAGGCAAATGTAAGCATCCAGCTCATCATGGATTCCAGCACCCCAGATAGATATTGAATCACTATAAGGATTCTAACGTCTCGAACGGCTCATGAATCTCTCTATATATCCCAACATAAGTCATCCGACAAATGCTAGCTCTGTCCTCTCTCTTGGGATCAACCTCAAGATGGGAATAAACTTGATAGTCACATTTGAAATGTTAACACTGACTTCACCCTTGGAATTAACCTTAGGATGGACAGTTCTGCTCTATAACATTTCACTTCATAGTCGCTTACAAAAGATAGAACTCATATATCAGTTATGAAGTGGTTTTTGGTAAGTAACACACTTATCTGATCTCGGACTTTTCAAAACTAAATCAGTGAATTACTGATTAACTCAATTCCGGTTCTTAAAGAAGTAAACGGACGATATAAAGGAGTCCTCTCCAAAGGATCTCGTATATATAAGTTCTTAAAGCAAGAGATGATTCATACGAATGAGTCCTCCCTGGACGATCTCAAACCATATCAATACATGATGCTTACATATACTTCGAAAGTTAATTTGGTCAAGTTCGATAGTCGACTAATCAACTATCAAGAACATAATGAAACGATCGCATATGGACTCGTATGCTTATCACGTTTCCGACCTTCTCAACTTATGTTATCCCTCGGTCAAGAGTGAAGATGGTATGTTAAAGAACTAATTGCTTCTAAAACCTACTCAAACATCATTCTTAACTTTCACAGATAGAACAAGTCTACTTTGTTGGCTTTCAATGTTAAGTAAGGGATTAAATATTATCCATAAACAAGTAAACACACAAAGCACGACTAAGTCACATAAGCGACTCCTAATCTCATTTTTATTTAATTAATTCTTTTATTAGTTAAAACTCCATCATAAATACTTGTATATATAATTAAAATACCTTCACAAAAGATATATACATGTGTACTACTATTTCACCATTTATTTCTCTCTTTTCAATACTTCAAAATGTGTTTATATCCTTACCTCAACGTATAAGAATATTTGCAAATAACTTAATAAGATTTTCCACTTTAAAATATACTCAAAGGAGTTAAAAACATATGTTACTAAATCATTGTTATTATAAACCCCTTATATCTTTTATAAATTGTACCTTTTACTTTTCTAACCTTTTTCCAAAAGATTCCATACCTAACATTTTCTTTAAAGTACTCTTTTTAAAGAACAAGTATATTTAAGGGTTAAAAACAAATGTTACTAAAACATTGTTTACTATAAACACAAAACATTTCACACTTAACATTATGTTTAAAACATGCATTTTAAAGAACTAGTTACATTCATAAGTATAGTTTAAAGGGTTAAAAACCAAATATTGCTAAAACATTGTTTATTATAAACCCAAAGCCAGTTTATACTTAACATTATCTTTAAATGTTCATTTTAAAGATCTGTGCATCTACACTTGTTTGATAAAGTAATATACTTTTTAATAACTTCTCAAAACATTTTATTATAACTAAGTGTTATAAGAAAAAACTACATATCATTTATAAAATAATTATCTTACTTTCCAAATTTATATACACATAAAAATAATTTTAAATATTTATAAATACATTTTAACTATCCATTTGAAATATTACTTAAAAACAACTAAATTATAATTTTAAAAAAATCAACCAAAAAAGCATGTTTTACACTTAAAAATCCTCTACTTTAAAAATTCATAAATAATTATTAAAAATATATTTAAACTTGAAACCACTTTTAAAATACTCTTAAACATGTTATTTAACATCCTTAAAAGATTCCAGAAAAATACTATATTTATATATCATTTAAACACATCTAAAATCATAAAAAGTGTTAGAAATGACGCTACAACAACCAGTGTTATAAAAAGCCTAGAAGCACTGTCGTAGTGCAGTTAAAAATCCAAGACAGAGAACGCTTGAAAAAAAGCATAAAAGTTTGACCAGTTTTCAATTATCTATTAACTGATTTAAAGTCCAATTTTTTTTTACAGTAAGTACTTTACTTATATAACTTAATAACCATGTAAAGAAACCTCTAAGTATATTTACAAAATAATATTATAAATCGACGAACACAAGGCATTTCAAAGTGCATCTATAGCGACTAATTTTTGCTTCTAACTATTACAAGTTTGTTAAATCATTTCTATAATTTTACAATCAATTCCTTACTGTCCCATACTCTATTATAAGTTAGAAAACAACCAAAGCATATAATTTCTCAATATATTCATATATAACCATTTTGAACAAGTTAAACACAAGGGATTTGTGCAGTGCACTTACAACGACTATTCGCGCTTCAAACACACATTCAAACACACTTCAACAGAACTCACAAACATGTAAACAAAAAGTAAAGGCTATGTTACATGTTGTAGAGGGTAATAGAAGTGATGATATAAAATATAGAATTGTCATTCGCTTTCAAAAGCAAGTATGGTCTAAAGTTATAACTTTATTAGTTAACTTTAATTTTATATTTATACACAACTAATATATCATAACACATACAATCAAATGGTGAGTAAACTCTCCCCACAACCAAGCTAACATAAGCACAAACCACGAAGAACACATAAAGACTTCCTACCTCAACCAAACATGCGAAAGACACCACCTTTAGCCTCCAGAAGCTCATGGCCACACCCTACCCTCTTCCTTTACTCACGGCCTATATCGGGGTGCATATTTTCTTTAATTTCCTTCAACTTTGAGTTGCTTTATCATGTTTCCATGATGATCTAAGGCCTTTTCCAACGTTTGGTGAGGTTTGAAGTAGATTTGATATGGTTTTGAGAAAGTTAGAGAAGAGAGAGACATAAAGAAGCATGTTTTTAGTTCATAATTTAGGGAATCAATTTTATGAACTTTGAAGACTAGTAAGTAGACTTTCTCAAGAGGTTACCACAACATCCTAAACCATCTAATTCTGGTCAAAAGAACCCCCTAATGCTTTTCCATGTGCAACCTTTACACATCATTACTTTACCCTTAAGGCTTTGTAAAATACTCATCTTCATAAATATTTTCTATGAAATCATTGCTTACATCACCCTACCCTACTAATTACCATTAGTGAAAAATATTTTTAGTTTCTAATTAATTACACATTAATATATTAGGAAGCACAACAAGTTCAAACTACTTCTTCCGAGTAAAAAATATTTATCGATAAAATGATTTTTGATCATATTATCGATATTTCTTCGAACTATTTATTTTTATAAACATTTTTCAAAGACAAGTTTACCATTATTAGCTATTAATTAAAAGAGGGTTAACAGGGTTATAAAATACATTTAATCGCATTTAACCAAGATACAAATATTTAAATAATTAAGATATTTAAATATGAAGTGTTCGAAATTCGAGATCGTTACATTCTCCACCACTTAAAACATTTTGTCCTCCAAATTCCAAAAACGACCAATTAACCAAAAAAAGAACAATCAATACTCAACTATATTAATAGTCTATAGCAAACGAAGCTCATGGTTTTCCTAGGTTCAAAACATTTCTCATCGCACAAGGGTGATAAATAATTTACTGATCATACCTTACGCTCAACAGCCTCTGGTTATTACTTAGAAGATCATTCAAACAACCCTATAGAAAATCAAAGAGTCATTCCCTGAACCCTCCATAAGCCAACAATACATAGTTACCATATACTTAAGCCCGTATAGTGTGCATGATCATCGGTGGGCAATATTTGACCTGATCACTTGCTTTGTCACATAAATTGCACTTTCAAACTTGTATAGATCACTTGACCTCTCTAGTGCATAGTCCGATCAGGTTCCTTGATTAGAAACTTATATTTCCCTTACATAGCGATATATTATGATGTAAAACCTCAAAATCATTTCAAGAATTCATTTCAAATATTTGCCGTCAAGAATCGAGTGAAAAATCCTTGTTCGGACCGGCGTAAATCACTTAGTAACCATGTACTTGAATCTTGGATCAAGAACTATCATGCGAATAAAATGATCTACGTACAACTTGCGTATTTTATCCTATTAATTCTTTTACCAATTTCATTTTAATCACATTCCTTTACACTAATAGTATACCTCATTCGTACCTAAAAAAATTTATGAATCATTTAATAAAACATTACTTAAGTTCATAAACATTTTAAAACTTAAGTTCATACTCATATAATAATATACTACATCTTAAGAGTATATATAAAACATCAAATTCATTTTACTTTATAAAATTTAGATGAAGGCCCAAAATAAATCAAGATCTTATAACCGAGTCAACTTTTTGACTTCTTTAACCGTCGGGTTAGGCAAGTAGCTAGGAGGAGCATGACACTGGTATCCAAACTCGGATCTAGAGTGTACTTTCCTAAGACACCCCTAAGGTAAAGAAGTTAATTATTTGGCCCAATAGTATGAATGATTACTTAACACAGACCTTCGAACCAATTTAAAACATGTGTTAGCTTACTACATTCTCAATTTAAGAGTCATATAAACTTAACCTTAATATTTTCAATAGCACATAACTTTAAGTTCTATAATGATCTGAAAGTTACAGGCTGTCCAAAATCGTCGAAAATCTATTTCATCCTAATAAATGAAAACTACTAAACAAACACATCAACCATGATGAATATACCACACCGTCCTAATGTATAGGGAACATGTGTCAATAAAACAACCTATCAAAGTTTCGCTTATTTATTAGACAACCTTTACTACAAAGTGAAACAGAAAAAGTTTTCTTAATATTTGGTTTATGCCATTAGGCCCCCAACATAGCATACAAACAAACCTTTTCCATATAGAAAGCTCATCTTAAAATTTATATTACCAAAAAACCTCTATATTTAACTATTCTTTATTTTATATCAAATTTCTTTAAAGAAAACTTTAGAACTGAACAACCGGGTTTATCTCAAATCATTTGAAATAATAATACATACATGTTAGCACCAAAATTGGTCACTAACCTCGTTGAGAAAGATTATGTAGAGAGATAAATGAAGAAAAGTAAATGTAAACAGAGATCAATATGCAAAGTTAAATGCGGAAAATAAGAACACCAGATTTATAGTGGTTCGGGGTAATTGCCTACGTCCACTTTGAGGTTAATCTTTATTGCTTTACTTGATAATCGATTACAGATACAATCCGTACACCAATTACTTGAATGCAATTACTAAGTAAAAAGGATGAGTCTTGAAAGCGGCAGAGTCTCCCTAGTGTTCTCGAAAAAAAAGGTCCATTTCACGGTGCCCCTACCTCTCTATTTATAGACGAAGATGGATTGGACTTCCCTGGTGGGCCTATGAATGAGATACCTCGGCCCATGGTAAGTGACTTCTGCGTGCCAAGTCGGAAATTCCGAACGGCAAAGGCCGAGCCACATGTTCAAGCCGGGCGAGGCTCCTATGCCGAACGAAGCAGTGCGTTGCGCTAAGTGTGTAGGCCGAACAAGGCTGGAATGCCGAACGAGGCTGAATGCCGGTCAAGGCTGAATGTCGGACGAGGCTGAATGTCGAGCGACCTCTGAATGCCGGATGGCTTCTGAATGCCGAACAAGATTCATGCCGAACGAGGCTGAATGCCGGACGAGGCTGAATGTCGAACGACCTATGAATGCCGAACGAGGCTTCTGGTGCCGGTCGACCGTTGAATGCCGAACGAGGCTGAATACCGAGCGAGGTTCGAATGCCGTTCAAGGCTGGGATGCCGAGCGACCTCTGAATGTCGGACGACCATTGAAATGCCGGACGACCTCTGAAATGCCAGACGACCATTGAAATGCCGGACGGCCTCTGAATGCCGGACGACTTCTAAAATGCCGAACGACCATTGAAATGCCGAACGACCATTGAAATGCCGGACGGCCTATGAATGCCGAACGACGATTGAAATGCCGGACGACTTCTGAAATGCCGAACGACCATTGAAATGCCGACCGACCTAGTTGCCTGGTCAAACCTCCAGGTAACACTTGCCCCCCAAAGTGCATCATGTGGCCGATCGTGATGCGCTTTTAATCATGAGTTCTCCATGCTTCGCTTCGAGCCCTGGCTTTGTCTTTTTGATAGTACTTCCTGAATGTCGAGCAAGGCATTGGATGCCGAACGACATATGGATGTCGAACGAGATTGGATGTCGAACGACACATGGATGTCGAACGACATATGGATGCCGAACGACACATGGATGCCGAACGACACATGGATGCCGAACGACATTGTGCCTTGACCGGTTCTACCGGTCTCTGTCCCTTCACCTTCTTTCCTTCCTACTATAAAGGCTGGCACTTCTCTCTTTCTCCCTTTTTTACCTTTTACCTCTGCTCTAAAATTCTTACGAATTCGTCTCAGACTCTTGCAGACTATTTACCTTTCCCTTCCTTTCTCGAAATCGATAAGTTACCTCTCCTCCCTTTCCAAATCAAAGAACCGGACCGAAATCGTGCTTCCTACTCCAGAATATCCCCAAGCTTTGAGTGATTTCTTAGGTAATGGCCTTAACCTCAAACATTTCATCTCGAAGAGAAAACATAACATGAGATTAGGACTCGTGAATCTTTGTAGGACTCAGGACGATTGGAACCGCGTGGATAAGGACAATTCGGGGTTGAAACATGCTTCAGGGCTAGGTGGAGTGATGGAAGGGAGGAGGTATCATAGGTGTTTAGGATATGAGGGAGTAGGGAGTAGTAAAGTTTGGTGGTGTGAAGTTAGCATGGCGTGAGATTCGGAAAAGAAAATGACCATGGCTCGACATTACTCACTCGTGCCGAGCAGCGAAGAGAAGAGTAGTGAGTTATGCCGAGCAAGGAAAGGGGGGGAATCGGAGGAGAAATGAGGATTGAGCCTAGATGCCGAGCGATGCGGCTCGGTATGCTCTTGGCTCGGCACGATTCTTTTATGCCGAACGAGGTAGGAAGGAGTGTTAGAGAAAAGTGAGTGCTAGGCACGACGCCGAACGAAGGGGCTCGGTGTGATTGCAGTTCGGTATGACTAGACGAATGCCGAACGATGAAGTGGATAGGTAGAAGAGTGTTGTTGTTGAGGGTGAAGTGCCGAGCGAGGCGGCTCGGCATGAGTGTGGTTCGGCATGACTCCCTTATGCCGAACGTGGGAGAGAGCAGATGGGAGAGTGGAGTGCCGAACGATTTAGTCTGGCATGATTGTGGTTCGGCATGTCTTGCCGCATGCCGAACGACAATGATGGATGATAGGAGAGTTGTGCACAACAGCTACACTAGTCGAACCTAATGTACAGTTGACTTAACATATCCCACGCCTGAATATATGTCAATGAACAAGGACGGACTTAAACAACAAAGCATATCGAATAATCCGGACTGATAACCTCTATGTTTTTAAATAGCTAAAAACTTGGACTTAATCCTGCTTAATAGTTAATAACCTTTCAAATGCAGTGGCGATGTGGAGTTCAAAATATAAATCGTCTTGTGACAAGCCTTCGTAGACGGTCAGCGATGACGGTCTTCGAAGACGACAATCTGAAGCTCAAACTTATTTTCTCAATCCAATGTCTTTCCATTCGCTTGGCACTTACGTTTGAATAATCGCACTAGTTCACACACCACACGGGGGGAATACTTACGTTGTTAAGTCTGATGTTAATTGTTTTTCAAGTATAGTTCAAACAGGTGCTTTGTTGGATTCTATCTTCATTAGAGATGTCTAGAAAATCTAGCTCTGCTACGATCTCAGACAGACTTGGGCCATCCTCTAGACAAGAAGTTGCAGATACTTCGAATCCGTCAACTACCCCTACTCAAAACTTACCGAGCGCCGCGATAGCATCCGTCAATTTAGCTCCAGACGCTCTAGAGGCAGCTATTTTCTTAGACGACCCAGCTGATTCAAAGTTCTCAAAGATTAACGAAAGTACACTCTATCGGATATGCTCTGTCCATGGAATCCCATTCGACGACGTGTTAGTTCCTTCAGGGAATGATCGTTCACATTTGCCCCCAGCCGGGTATACAGCCTGCAATAAGTTTATGTGCTGGGTCAGCAGCGTTCCACCCTTCAACTCCTTCCTTTGCGACTTATTGCAGTATATCGAGATCGCTCCTTCACAACTGCCTCCGAACAATCATGCTTTCTTATATGGCACTTGCATCCACTTTATGAGTGTCTTCTCCAGGCTTTCAACTCCAGGCGATATCCGTTATATTTATCACTTCAAGAGATGGTCAGATAGCCCGTCTCTCATATTTCTGGAGCCGTATAGTAAATGCCAAATCCTAACTGGGGCATGGAGCAAATTCGCCCAGTACAAGCAAGAGTGGTTCTATGTTCGTTGTCCTTCTAGTTTCGCTAAGAGATGGTTGGAAGGGAGTAAGTTCGTTTTCTAGATCAACACTTGAATTTGGCGGAATCGGCATCTTTTTTGACTCTTTATCCACTTTTTCATGTATCACTCCACGTCCCGAAGGCTCCGGAAACTCTGAAGCAGTGGCAACTATCCGAGCTCTCCCCACAGAAGATCGGGACATCAAATCCCTCATTTCAAATGAGTCACTTGCGAGATTCGGGCTGCTGGCGGAAGGTCGCCGAATAAACCTTCCCCAAGGTGTCACTCTATCCAGACCTGCTTCAAGCAAGGGAAAAAGGCAGGCTGGCCCTTCAACACGTAATGTCCCTGACACGCCAGAAGAGGGAGAAATTAGGGAAGGCAAGACGCCCGAAGTACCGGGTGAAGATATTAGTCCCACTCAGGACCCGATGGTCGAAGTCCATGATATTGAGACGTCATCTTCCCCTTCAAAGGGAAAGAAGAAAATGACTTATAAGTTGAGAAGGAAGAAAGTAGGTGGGACTTCGAAAGTTATGCTTATTCCAGAGGAGAGAGAACCTTCCCCTCAACCCTTAGAAAGTTCACTGAAAGGTCTGTCGAACCTCACCATCCCTGACGATCTGCTCAATTATGGTTTCGACGACTCAGAGGCGCTTAAGCTTCATTTGCCCGCCAGAGACAATGCAGGCACTCAAGCCCATGTCCAGGGAGATAAAACTCCTATTAGTAAAGACAAAGAAACTGGTCCGTCGGAGGGAACACTAGGACACACACGGACACATGCACTTCACCTTACACTTTGACTTTCGCCATCACCCCGATCTTTTCTAAGCTGTCGTTATTCTCATTCTATGCAGGTGACATGGGACGCTCCCACGGATTAGATCATCTTCACGGCTCATCAATTTTTCATTATTCTGGCCAGGATTCGGGCACCGGCAAGCGCCGGGACAGAGACGATTCCAGAGACCGAGACAACCGTCCCGAGAGTCGACTTATCGAAAGAAATCACACAGCCAGTCTTCATACTCCCGCGATCTCCCTTCTCAAACAGAACAAGGTAGAGAGAAGTCCTCGCTGAAGGGGTCTCAACCTGATGTTTCCCGTGACCAACACTCCGGCTCATCTAGCACACGGCAGTCTCGGGAACATCGCAGGAGAACAAAGCTTTCAAAGCCACCTCCCCTTGTTCCTATAGCAGACCCGACGATATCGGAGAAGCTGGCCGAGCTTAAAGCTAAATTTCCCAAAATTTGCTTTGATGGTCTAAAGTTCCTTCCAGCAATCCATTACATTCCGGGACATGTCAAGCAGAGTGCCATCGCTTGCAACAACGACGTTTATGTTCAACATGACGCATTTGTCCATCTAGCTGAAAAGGTCTCGGAAATATCTGTCGAGCGTTAATAGGAGATCGACCGCCTGAAACTTGAAGCTATCTTCGATAAGGACATTATCGAGAATCAGGATGAAGAGCTCTCTTCTTATAATTCCAAGCTCGAGGCTGTGAACAAAGTGCTAAGGATACCGCGGAGGCCGTCACTCGTCTAGAGACGACTCATAAGAAGGAACTTGACGACGCGGTCCAACGCTGTGGGGCCCTGGCTTTAGAAAAAGATTCTATTCAAAAAGAAAGAGATGCACTTGCCCTGTAGGTTAAAGAGTTGAAGGAGCTACTCTCTAAGGAGAAGGTAGAGAAGATAGCTGCTCAAGAGGAGTCTCAACGATACTGCAACGAGATTGTCGATACACGTCTCTTGAAGGCAAAGCTCGACGATGAGCTTTCTAAGGTCGGGACAATGAAGGCTGAAGCCCGGGAAGAGGGCAAAAGAATAGCTTCCGCGGAGATTGGCCCTCGCCTTGAGGCGGCTACAGAGGCCAGCAAAGAGGAGATCAAGTGTATGTTCGACCCACTGATAGTCGAATACAACGCCCGGGTTCTCATGCATCGGGACTTGACTTTTCTTGGCGAGGGCTATCTCGAATCTTTAGCCGAGGCATGGGAAACTTCGATCAAAATTAGAAAGGTGGAGTCGGGTGTCGAGGAGGTCGATGAAGAGGCTTTAGTGAAGGAATTTCGTAGGGGGAACGAGCCTTCAGACCTGTCTGCAGCAATGGCCCTCTTTGGCAAAGGCTCTTCTCCATCAAAGGAGAAAAATGACATAGTTGGTCCATCTGGAACCAAGGCTGCGGCTCCTCCTTTTACTCAACCGGCCGATCGGCCAGCACTTGACCCATTCGAGCAACACGTTGGTTGCGATCTGGAAGATCTCGACCTCGGCATTCACGTGTTATCCCCCATTCTAGAGGGTGAAACTCCTCGCACTGCTGAAAGCCAACAAGAAACCGGTATAAAATTCTTCTTCTTGAAGTTCATAAATCTGTCGCTTTCGGCGAGAAGTTATTGATTCTAACGTTCGTCCTTTGTGTTTTTATGCAGGCCGCTCTGACCCTGAACCGACTCCAAGGAGCGATGACGCCAAGGAGGAGATGGGGAAAACGAGCGATGCTACTCACGTGGGAGTTACTCCCGGTCCTGATGCTCAGGTGATCGGGGCGCTTGACGATGATAAGTCTGAAACTTCGTCTCCCGTCGAAGGGAGTTACGAAATTGAGATTACGGGTGCCACTGAACACACTTCTAAATTGAGCATGAAGGAACGACTTGAGGAAGAGAAAAAGAAGAAAGCTGAGGTCAAGATCGAGTCTCAGGTAGTAGAACTTGACGACCCGCTAAACAGGCCTCTGAAAGTCATCCTTCCTGGCAAATCCAAACCACTGGATGTTCCTCCTCCCACTCCTGACACCACTTCCTTGGCAAGCAAAACTTCCAAGAGAAAGCGTGTGGGGGAGGGGTCGTCCGAGGAAACAAAGGAGGAAAATAAATTAAAGAAATCAAAGAAGTAGCTGCTACACTCGTTCAACGAGGGTTAGCTTAGATCATGTAATTATTTTCATTTATTTACCTTCATAGCCAAAGTAGACAGACTTTGGACTCCAAGTTTTGGAGGAGTGGATGTATAACCCATTTTAGATTAATAAATAAAGTTTAGTTTCTTCGTCTTTTAAATGACTCTTGTTTTTTAGCTTTCTGTATAACTGTGTTCGAAACTCAAGTTCTTGTGAGTCACATGAGCCTCCAATCCATTTTCACATTGCTCGGATATTCTTTGGAATTAGACATCTCTTGTTCCACATTTTTGATACTTTGAATATCTTTTAATGCGCGTTATGGGGACTTAGAGTAATCCGGTCCGCATTCAGGGGACTCGGAGTTTCAGGTCGTTTATATTCTAGTCCGCGCTTCGGGGACTTAGAGTACTCCGGTCCACATTCAGAGGACTCGGAGATTCAAGTCATTTATACTCTAGTCCGCGCTTCGGGAACTTAGAGTATTCCGGTCCGCATTCAGAGGACTCGGAGATTCAAGTCGTTTATACTCTAGTCCGCACTCCGAGGACTTAGAGTACTCCAGTCCGCATTCAGGGGACTCGGAGATTCAAGTCGTTTATACTCTAGTCCGCTCTCCGGGGACTTAGAGTACTCCAGTCCGCATTCAGGGGACTTGGAGATTCAAGTCATTTATACTCTAGTCTACGCTCCGGGGACTTAGAGTAATCTGGTCCACATTCAGGGGACTCGGAGATTCAAGTCGTTTATACTCTAGTCCACGCTCCGAGGACTTAGAGTACTCCGATCAGCATTCAGGGGACTCGGAGATTCAAGTTGTTTATACTCTAGTCCACGCTCTGGGGACTTAGAGTACTCCAATCTGCATTAAGGGGACTCGAAGATTCAAGTCGAATATACTCTAGTCCACGCTCCGGGTACTTAGAGTACTCCGGTCCGCATTCAAGGGACTCGGAGATTCAAGTCGTTTATACTCTAGTCCACGCTCCGGGGACTTAGAGTACTCCGGTCCGCAATAAGGGGACTCGGAGATTCAAGTCGTTTATACTCTAGTCCGCACTCTGGGGACTTAGAGTACTCCGGTCCGCATTCAGGGGACTTGGAGATTTAAGTCGTTTATGCGAGTTCGTACGTTAGACAAAATAATGTAACTCCAGTTGTTTGCCGCCAGATTATAAGGCACAGAAACATCGGTAATTCATAGAAAAAATGGCTTCAAGCCTTTATTAATGAAAACAAACTAAATCATCCGACTACATGCTTAAAAGGAAACTAAGAATCAATGGAATAAAAACATATAGGAAAAAATTGCACCTAAAACATGAAAGAAATAGGCTAAATATAATAACGTCGCAAATGTTCACTGTTCCATGCTCGAGGGAGTGTCACGCCATCAACGGTCGCTAGCTTGAAAGTTCCCTCTCCAAGCTTCCTTTCAAAGACATGTGGACCTTCCTAGTTGGGATTCCTACGTGATGGTACCGGGAAAACTCGTTTCATAACGAGATCACCCACATCAAAGATTCTTGGGCAGACTTTTTCGTTGTAGTATCGCTTGACTCGGTGCCTATATGCTGCCGCTCTTAACTCGGCTTCTTCACGTTTTTCATCAACGAAGTCCAGTGATTCCAACAGGAGATCCGGATTCATCTTAGGATCATAATGTCTCACCCGATGTGATGGAACTTCAAGCTCCACGGGTATGACAGCTTCTGAGTCGTATGCCAATGCGAATGGAGTGTGGCCAGTCGTGGACTTGTAGGTAGTTCTATAAGCCCATAGCGCTGTTGGAAGTTCATCTACCCACTTGCCTCCAGCCTTTTCCAAACGCTTCTTCAATAAGGACTTGATTATTTTGTTCACGGCTTCAACTTGTCCATTAGCCTTCGGATGAGCAACGGCGGCGAACTTTTTCTCAATTTCATACTTTAAACAGAAATCTTTGAATTCTCTACTTTCAAATTGAGTTCCGTTGTCTGTAATGATGGTTTGTAGGAGGCCAAAGCGGCATATAATGTTTCGTACAACGAAGTTAATGACCTTCTTGGAGGTGATTGTGGCTAAAGGCTCTACCTCGGCCCATTTTGTGAAGTTGTCGACCGCAACTATCGCGTATTTTGCACCACCTTTGGATATAGGCAAAGAACCGATTATGTCGATTCCCCAAATTGCAAACGGCCACGGACTAACCATTTGCGTGAGTTCCGTTAGTGGAGCTCTTGGGATCTTTGCATGTCTTTGACACTTGTCACATTTTCTTACATAGTCTGTAGCATCCCGATTCACAGTTAGCCAATAGTACCCGTAGCGGAGGATCTTTTTTGCTAGTGTCTGCCCCCCAGTATGGTCGCCACATTCTCCTTCGTGAACCTCCTCCAAGACCCCTTTGTCTCATCACGGGTAATGCACCATAGTAAAGGGACCGAGAATCCCCTCGGATACATTACTCCTCCCTGCATCACATATCGCGCGGCTTTGCGAATGACCTGTCGTCTTTCACTTCTTCTTTCGGGCAAAGTCCCATTTAGCAGGTATTGTTTGAATGGGGTTATCCACGACTCCTTCTCGATTTCCATTCCCAACACAAAATCGACTTCCATCACATCTATGCTTGGAGCATGTAAGGTTTCGACGGGAACCAATCCCATTTGTTGCGCATCGCCAGTGCTTGCGAATTTGGCCAATGAGTCGGCTTCCTTGTTCTGTTCATGCGGGACATGTGAAATGTCATAATGTTCAAAGTTCGCCAATAGTTCCTGAACCAGAGCAAGGTACGGAGCAAGCTTTTGTCCCCTTGCTTGGTAGTCTCCTCGCACTTGGTACACCACCAGCTGCGAGTCACAAAAGATTTCAACTGATTTTACCTCTAGTTCTCCAATGAGCTTTAAACCAACAATCAATGCTTCATATTCTGCTTCATTATTCGTAGCCGGGAAATTGAGCTTCAAAGCATAACAAATCAATCGATTCTCT
Organism: Allium fistulosum; assembly: GCA_030737815.1. Lineage (NCBI taxonomy): Eukaryota > Viridiplantae > Streptophyta > Magnoliopsida > Asparagales > Amaryllidaceae > Allium > Allium fistulosum. The sequence goes on along the minus strand of CM060901.1, from coordinate 195,986,144 downwards.
GGAGTCATAAGGACTACACCAGCCCTGGAGCAACGGTCGTTTGATGCCCCATCGGTGTACAATTTCCATTGAATGGGGGGAATGACACTGTGACCATCTGGTTCGTCTGATACAGTAAACTCAGCAATGAAATCTGCTAATGCTTTCCCTTATATGGATCGTCGTGGCAGGTAGGTAATATCGAACTGACTCAATTCGATATTCCATTTTAACATCCTTCCAGAAGTTTCTGGTCGTTGGAGTACCTGTCGTAAGGGTTGATCAGTATAAATATTGACCGAGTGTGCTTGAAAGAAGACGCCGCTTGCGTGATGCAATCACCAAGCAATAGGCCAATTTCTCAATTTTAGGATAATTTCTTTCTGCCCCCATTAAACATTTACTAACGTAATACACCGGCTTTTGAACTCGGTCCCGCTCGCGGACCAAATCCGCACTTATAGCATGTGGGGATACGACCAAGTATACGTACAACATTCCATGGTCCACTGGTTTTGACAGCACTGGAGGACTTTCCAAATGCCTTACCAGATCTCAGAATGCTTCCTCACAGTGGGATGTCCACTCAAAATTCCTCTTTCCTTTCTTTATTATATCGAATAAGGGAATACACTTGTCTGTGGCTCTGGATATGAATCGACTCAGTGCAGCCACCTTTCTATTCAAGCTTTGTACCTGTTTTATAGTTCTGGGCACTTGTACGTCTCGAATAGCTTGAATCTTTTCCGGGTTAGCTTCAATTCCCTGGGCATTAACAATGAATCCCAAAAACTTCCCCGACGCAACGCCGAAGGAACACTTCAGAGGGTTGATCTTCATTCCATAATATTTGAGTATGCCAAGCATCTCTGCTAAGTCTCAAATGTGGTCGTTTGACTGTCGTGACTTCACGAGCATGTCATCCACATAGACTTCCATTGTTCTACCAATCTGGTCTTTAAACATTCGATTTACTAAACGTTGGTACATCGCCCTCGCATTTTTCAATCCGAAAGGCATTACTACATAGCAATATAGCCCAACGTCTATGACGAAATTGGTTTGTTCATGGTCCGGAATGTGCATCGGGATCTGATTGTATCCCGAGTACGCAACCATGAATGACAACAACTCGTGTCCTGTAGTAGAGTCGACCAATTGATCAATTCTAGGTAATGGGAAACTGTCCTTGGGGCATGCTTTGTTCAAATCGGAATAATCTACGCAAGTTCTCCATTTCCCGTTCGCCTTTTTCACCAGCACGGAGTTTGATACCCATTCAGGGTAGAGGGCGTCGCGGACGAACCCATTGGCTTTGAGTTTGTCCACCTCCTCTCTGAGAGCAGCGGACCTCTCCGGGTCCATTCCTCTCCTCTTTTGCTTAACTGGGACTTACTTCAGGTCTATGTTCAACATATGACTCGTAATAGCGGGAGAAATCCCGCATATGTCGGAATGTGCCCAAGCGAAAACATCGAGATTCGCTCGGAGGAAATCACTGAGGTCTTCAGTCATTGAGGGGCTGAGTTGTGACCCAATCTTCAGTACTCGCGATGGATCATCTCGGCTGACTGAAATGTCAATCGTCGGTTCAGCCGGTGCTGCCTTTTCTTCCCTGGGTTCCTCATCGTCATCTCTTGGATCTATGTCTCTGTAGATCCGAGAATTTTGCCCGAGCCAGGGCTCGGGCATTACTTGTCAATTGTCGGTGTTCTGAATGTGGACGGAATTGTCCGCAACCTTTCCTTTCTCTCTTCACTGGGCCTCTCGGAGCTCAGCCACATAACATGCATGACCGGTCGCCTGGTCGCCATGAACAACACCTACTCCTCTGTCAGTCGGAAACTTTAAAGTCAAACACCACGGGGCTAATGCTGCGAAAGGGCCGGTCGGCCCAGAAACACATTGTATGGAGAATCCACATCCAAAACTATGAAAGGTAGGATTCGCACCCTCCTACGTTCACCTTGCCCCAGTTCAACTGGCAACTCAACATACTCCACTGCATCGGTCGCTGCGCCATTAAAGCCATGTATACGAGCTTTAGATGGCTTCAAATCCTTCGTCTCCATCTTCATCTGGTCATAGGCCTTCTTGAAGATGATGTTGACAGAACTTCCACAATCAATCAAAATTCTTTTCACAAAAGTCGGCCTGATTGTCACAGATATGACCATCGGGTCAATGGAAGGAGCCTCCACCTGGTCACCATCTCTGCTCCTGAATACTATATCGTCTGTCATCATGCGCAGCTGTTTAGCAGGTGTCCCATCCTCCACGTTGGAACAACACTCAAAATCTGCATGCCTCAGGGAATTAGCATACCGCTCCATTTCTTGCCAGTTCTTATCTACAGGGTGAGGTTCGCCGATGATCATGTTTATGACCCGTCTACCCACGGTCCGAGCAGGCTCCTCGGGGTGACGTGGAGCTGGTGCATAACCGGGATTGGACGTTCCCTATCCACCTTCTTGCGAATTCTTTACAAACTCCTATAGCTTTTTCTGCCTAATCAACTTCTCTATAGCGTCATGTAGGTGTCTGCACTCTTCAGTATTGTGCCCATAAGTCTCATGAAAGCGGCAATACTTCCCGGTCCGCTTTTGTTCCTCGGTTGACTCCTTTGGGCGTGGCTTTCTGTACTGAAAGGTATTGCAAGTTGATAGGTAAATATTTTCAAGAGATGCATTCAGTGGGGTGTACTCGTTGTAGGTTGGAATTCTCGACTTCCATTTCCCCACTTCTCTCTTTCTCCCCTAATTTCTGCCTCCGGATTCCTTAGATTGCCCGGGCTTGTTCTAGACATTGACCTGAACCTTCCCCGAGTTGTCTCCGGATTGCTTCACAGCAATGTTGCTTTTCACGGTCTCCTGAACAGGCCCTGGTGCATTATCTCGCCTTATCCATCTGGCTTCCTCTCTTCTTATGAACTAATGTGCCTTTGTGTAAAAACACTCTAGCGTAGTTGGAGGTTTTCCTGCTAGCCAATCTCCAAATTCTGAAATCGGATCCACACCTCGCATCACAGCCATAAGAATTGCGTGATCATTGGGTTTACTGACTTCAGTAGCCGCAACATGGAATCTCTGCAAATACTCCTTCAACGACTCCCCAGGAGCTTGGATTACACTTGATAGAGACATCACGTCCTTTGGACGAGTAGTATGTATTCTGAACTGTTATATAAATTTCTTCGCCAACTCCTCGAAACTGGATACGGACCGCGGAGGAAGTCGGGTGAACCACATGGTAGTGATCCCAGATAGAGTTATTGGAAAGCATCTACACTTGGTTGCATCATTCGCTCTAGCTGAATCCATCATCCATTCGTACCTCATCACATGTTGCCTGGGATCGTTCTTTCCTTCATAAGCCGGGATAGTTGGCATGCTGAACTTCCTGGGGTACTCAGCCTATAAAACAATGTCTGTGAACGGAGTATGACTTCTGGACACTCCCCAATCATCATTTGATAAGCCTTGATTCTCTTTCATCAACTATCAGATCATAGCTATCAGGTCTGGGGTTTGTATAGAAGGTGGAAGGTTGGAGTATGTCCTATGGGACTGATCAGGCCGATGCCTCCTCTGTTGGCGATCTACCAAACATGCATCTTGAGGTTCGGCATCATTGGCATCTTGGTGAGTTGGGCGTCCGGCCTCCACCTGCGCTCTAGCCCCTAAGTTTCCCATTCTCGCTCGGTTGCGGTCCCCAAGGTGTAACTGATCCCCAGTTGTTTGATCGGCAGCGCCTGCCAGCGTAGTTTCAGTCTTGCGGCGTCTATGCCTAGGGGGTTCATCAAATGAAGTTGAGCTGTCAGATGAAGGGTAAGGAGCTGGACTGCCCCAGCATTCTGATGCTGCCGTTGAGTGAGCTGTGCCATAAAGTTGGCGTTGGCCTGCATCTGCTCTCCAAGTTGTCTCCTGCTTTCCATGAGCTCTCTCATCAAGTCATTGAACTCTGTTCTGGTGACAATTTGCATTTGGTCCTAGGCGGCAGTCCCTACACCCAGATTTGCTTGCTGATTGCTAGGTCCTACTTGTTGCACGCTAGCGGTCTCATGGGCATTCGCATTATGAGAGGCTGATCTGGTACGTGGTCTTCCCATTGTAGAGTTATTGGTAAGAACCCTGAGTAGAATCAATGGACGTCTTATGAATGATTCGGATCTCCTTCGGGGGATTTATTCAATCCAGTAGCTTCAAAGCAGATCCTTGTGCCTGAGAATTCGGTTCTCAGTGAAAGCACCAAAGTGTTAGCACCAAAATTGGTCACTAACCTCGTTGAGAAAGATTATGTAGAGAGATAAATGAAGAAAAGTAAATGTAAACAGAGAGCAATATGCAAAGTTAAATGCGGAAAATAAGAACACCAGATTTATAGTGTTTCGGCGTAATTGCCTACGTCCACTTTGAGGTTAATCTTAATTGCTTTACTTGATAATCGCTTACAGATACAATCTGTACACCAATTACTTGAATGCAATTACTAAGTAAAAAGGATGAGTCTTGAAAGCGGCAGAGTCTCCCTAGTGTTCTCGAAAAAAAAGGTCCATTTCACTGTGCCCCTGCCTCTCTATTTATAGATGAAGATGGGTTGGACTTCCTTGATGGGCCTATGAATGAGATACCTCGGTCCATGGTAAGTGACTTCTGCGTGCCGAGTCGGAAATGCCGAACGGCAAAGGCCGAGCCACATGTTCAAGCCGAGCGAGGCTCCTATGCCGAACGAAGCAGTGCATTGCGCTAAGTTTGTAGGCCGAACAAGGCTGGAATGCCGAATGAGGCTGAATGCCGGTCGAGGCTTAATGCCGGTCGAGGATGAATGCCGGACGAGGCTGAATGCCGAGCGACCTCTGAATGCCGGATGGCTTCTTAATGTCGAACAAGATTCATGCCGAACGAGGCTGAATGTTGGACGAGGCTGAATGCCGAACGACCTCTGAATGCCGAACGAGGCTTCTGGTGCTGGTCGACCTTTGAACGCCGAAGGAGGCTGAATGCCGAGCGAGGTTCGAATGCCGGTCGAGGCTGGGATGTCGAGCGACCTCTGAATGTCGGACGACCTCTGAAATGTCGGATGACCATTGAAATGCCGGACGGCCTCTGAATGCCGGATGACTTCTGAAATGCCGAACGACCATTGAAATGACGAAAGACCATTGAAATGCCGGACGGCCTCTGAATGCCGAACGACCATTGAAATGTCGGACGGCCTCTGAATGCCAGACGACTTCTGAAATACCGAACGACCATTGAAATGCCGACCAACCTAGTTGCCTGGTCAAACCTCCAGGTAACAATACATATACCTTTAGTATATCAAATCATACTTTCGGGGTTAAATCAAAATCACTTTCAAAGCAGTATTAAATACTTCGCGTAATAGTACTAAGTATGATGATCTTAATTTACAAACCAATTTCCTAAATATGTACTTTAAAATCCATAGAAAATATACATATAGATCGAGTAATACAAGAATGATATTATAGAAATAGGTCCTTCCAAGTCATACCATATATTCCCTTACTAAAAAAGGTGATGCTCACAAGAAGTGCTTACCAACCGAACAAATCTCTTGCCCATTTTTAGTTACTTTCGAGCCATTCGAACAAGATAACATAAAAATACTTTGTTCCTGAATTGACTCATCAACTCCGAGAGCAACCTTGAACTCGAACAAATCTTAAACTACTTTTGAAAAATTTGTATTCACAAATAATTTCAAATAATGCTTTTATTATTTAATCCAAAATCTTGAAAACCATTTTCAAAGACACCGGAACTTAAGTTCCCAAAATATTAGTTTAAATCCTCTTCATTTATAAACCATGTTTAGAAAATTTACACTAAACTTCTTTAGAATAAACTTCTAACCCAACATTATTGTCGAACGCCTAATAGTCAACCATGAAATTTAATTCATAAGGTGTTTGTTTCAATGCACCTACAAATACTATTTACCTAACCTATGCAGTAAAAGGTAAATTGGACGAGCACAATCAACAATCACCAAACAATAATCAATGCTCATAAACTGGCCGAGCAAGACTAACCAATCAACAAATGATAACTTTGCTTATAAACTGGCTGAGCAAGGCAAGTAAATCAAATAAAGGATAACAATGCTTATAAACTGGAAGAGCATAACTAATCAATCAACAAATGATAGCAATGCTCATACACTGGCTGAGCAAGGCTAATGTAACAACCCTAATATTAATTACCTTATTAATTAAATTTAATTAAGAATAATTAATTTATAATTGTAATCTGTGAAATTAATTTTGGAATTAAATTTAGTGTTGATAATAATTGATTAGATTTAATTAAGAAACGAGTTTCATTTCTTAATTAGGATTTAAATTTAAAAAATTAAAATATTAATATATGGATTATTTAATTTTAATAGTTAGAGTAAAATGTCGATATTGTGACTCAGGATTTTTAATTTGAGATTTGGTTTGAATAAAATTGAGAAATCAATTTTTATTTAGGTTCAGTGTAATATAGTGTTAAAAGAAGTAATAAAAACATAATAAGATTAGTAACACTTTTACCATAGAAGAATTTGCAACACCTTGCTTAGTGGATCCTAACCAAACCCTATTTAGCCTAAATAAAAGCTAGTGTAAGAAGAAAATAATAGGGCTTTTTTCAATAAATATAGAAATCAATCTCAAGAAATCTTCTCTATCCTCTAATGGGTTTAATTCATTGATTAATTCCAATTTTGATCTAGGGTTGTGATCTTTTCTCTTTCAATTTCTGAGTTTAACCTAGGTCTAACTGATGAGAGATGCAATCATAGGAGAATTTGGATTTCTAGCATCAATTCAAGCTTATAAAGGTGAGTTAACTCTCACACACCTATCTCTAAATTTCTAGTTTGCATGTATTTGTTGTGTGACGAATGATTGTGAATTTGGATGATTGTTTGCTAAAAATTGTTTGTGAAAATCGATGCAGTAAAACAGCGATATACTAGTGTAAAATGATCCACATTGGCTCAATCTTTTTGTGGTAGAAAGTTATTTCAATTAGTTATAAGTTGCATTTTAATCATATTTCGAAATTTTTCTATTTGATGAGTCGAAATTGAGTTTGAAATTAATGGTGTAGCTCTGCTCTATACAATTTTCTTAGTTAAAACCCGATGTTAAAATTATCATAACTTTTGACTGGTAGATTGAAATTGAGTGAGCTTTTTTTAGTTGAAAGATATTTTTATAAGGAGTAACATTTATGTCTATCACTTTTTGTAAATCTATAGATTACTAAAAGTGACGTGGGATTGAAGAAGAGGTAACCTCTTTGCCCTGTGTTTAATCTTAGCTTTGAAACACGAAAAAAAATTTAGGCATAACTTTTTCATTGCTTATCAAAATTTGTTAATTTAGGAAGCTTTGAAAAGATTAAACTTTGTCCTATAACTTTCATGTTTTGGGTTTTGCATAATTTTGATGTTTAGATGGTCAAAAATACTTTTCTTTGTCGCTGCCCTGTTAATGAAAGCCAGAGTTAATAAATTAAAATCTGAAAAATATTTCGGTCATAACTTTTGAACCGTAAAGTCAAATTGAATTATCTTTTTCTTATATTAAAGCTAAGACTTTTATCTACAACTTTCATGTTTTAAATTTTGTAAAATTATGAGATTTAAATGGTCGGAACTGCAGATCTTTAGACCTAAATTTGAGTTAAATGAAATAATTTGATAAGCTTCGTGTACAAGTAATTTTCCAAAAGAGAATTATTTATATTTACAAATCATAGAATTATTTCTAAATTAAGTTAATAAATATTAAAAATGATTTTTTTAGTAAGTTTTTTATATATTAAGCATGGTTAGTAAAATATTCACTGATTTGGAAATGTGACTTTGGAAATACAAATCTAATCTATTTTTACATAAAAGTGATTATGGATTTGGAATGTAAGTATTACGGTTTTATTAAATAAATAATATAGGATTCATGGAATTTGAAAATGTAGTTTTGAAAATTATAAACTTAATTTATTTTTAAATAAAATGGTTATATTTTAATATGGATTTAAAAGAGTAATTAAATATGGTTTTAAAATATAGTTTTGTGACTAATACAACTATATGGATATTTGAGAAAACTTTGTGTGTATAAGTGGAATCTTAGAACAATTCGGGGTTATTGAATATTTTATTAAACAAGTGAACACATATTTAAAGTTAAATAATAAGTGGATTTGTAGAAAATTATAACATATGTTTTTTAAAATAATAAAAATGAGAGAGAAAAATTGTTTTGAGAATCTTAATTCTATAATTTGGGAAGTACCATTATTCGACTTAATGTTATCGATTGTTTTGAATGCTTTCAAATAATTCTTCGTTGAGTAGGGTATAACTCATTGAATAGAATGTTTGAGTGGAATTTACTACCTATTAGCGAATAATCGAATTTCATTGGGTAGTATGGGATGCCTTGGTTAAATTCTTGTGATCGTATTTGGGAAAGTACTTAACACTTTAGAGTTGTATTCTCTTCTAGTGTGCAACAAGTGGTTCCTAGATCCTTATGCGAATGTAGTTCAGGTTTTCCAGTGGTATCCATAATAAGTGATATTTACTAGCTTTTAGTAAATACTTGGATTTCACCATACGATATGGGACATATTGGTTAAATCATAGTAATTATTGAAGGCGGTAGTATTTAGCACTTTAGAGTTTACTCTATTTTGGTGTGCGGAAGTGGCTACTAGATCCTTAAGAAGTTACTCCTAGATTTCTTTTCAATTGTAATAATCTAAAATAATTTCGAAAGATTCAGTCATAGCTGCTATCCTTGAGATTGTCTTGTGATCTTGTAAAAACCGTCCTGTGTATGATCCCCGGTATCGGATCGGTTCATGTGATACCAAATTGTTTGTTTCTTTGCTATAGTTTTGTGTATGATCATTACGGTCGTTTTGAGTAAGATCTCTTGGATTCTATGACTATTCTGTGTTCACAAAATAAATATATATCTTGGGTCTTGTGTTCGTGAAATAAATATATATTCTTGTGTCTTGTGTTAGTGAAATAAATATATATTCTTATGTCTTGTGTTTGTGAAATAAATATATATTCTTGTGTCTTGGGTTCGTGAAATAAATATATGTTTGTGTGTCTTGTGTTAGTGAAATAAATATATATTCCTGAAATAAATATATATTCTTGTGTCTTATGTTCGTGAAATAAATATATATTCTTATGTCTTATGATGGATGCTAAATTTAGTTAATTCTATTATTCTGCGTTTAGTAACTAGTTCATGTCTGTGAATTAAACTTATAACCCTATTCTGAGTTAAATTAATTCCCTAACTCGTTATATCCTGGACATCTGTTTTCACTTATATGTTGTTTATTCTTGTGTTATATTCTGTTCTCACCCTATTGGATATTTAGAGATAGTCTGACCCGGGTGTTATTTTGCTCGGGTCAGGCCCAGACTTTTCAAGTTATAGGACAAGTTGACCTTTGGATGTTTGGGCTAGCAAAGAGATAAACACTTTTGACTTTTTAGTATATCTCATTTAGGAAATTTGTGAATATGTTTATAAGATGTACAATTGAGCTTAGAGAATTGTAAAACTGTATAACAATCGAGTTTAGTATTTCATTTTGTGAACTAAAAATTTGTATATGTATAAGTTGAGATTTATTCTGCTGTGATCTGCAGCTATTATTTATATGATATATTGTTCTGATTCTGAGAAATGGGTGTGTCTATTACTTTGTATTAATATTTTATACGTCAAATTCAGTTTAGGTATTAAGTGAAAAGGTATAAATGACGTGTCAGTGTTAGTACAAAGATATATTCACATTTGATCGCCCTTAACAAGCCGTATTCTGCGGATTAGCAGACAACATTACTTGTAATGTTCTTTGCTAATCTGGGCATCGCGGTGGGGTCGTTACAACTTGGTATAAGAGCGGTGTCAGAACATTATAACATATAATATTACGGATCCGAGAACTAGATGACTTAGAGTCCTGTCCTATTGGGTGTGTGATAGATACTTATATTAATTATCTAATTACGGATAGGATATAAAATGATTTTAAAAAAATTAAATTGATAAATTGGAATTTGTGACATTATAACCTTTGGAAATTAATGTGTAAAAATATTTTAGAGTTTAGAAAATTTTCAAATTAAACCGGAATGAATTAATTTAAAGTGAACTATTTTCTTTTAATAGGAAATTTGGGAAATTTGAGTAAATTAGTTTAATATTTAAATGATCTAGGAATAATCAGAGTTGCGTAGTGGAATTTCAGACATTGAATTGTTCCGCTGTAATAATTATGTATGTTTTGGTTGATTGGTTGATTGGTTGCTAGGAACTGATTGCTTGGTTGTATTTATTTACAATTGGATGTATGGATGCTAGTGATAATAAAATAAATGCATCTAGACAAGCACCATTGTCCAAGTGGTTAAGTGATTCGGCTTTGGTGCGAGTGGTCACAAATTCGAAACTTTCGTAGCATGATTCGAACGTTTATTGACATGTGATATGTTGTCCCAGTGACATGTTGTATATAAAATACCATTTCAAAATAAAAATAAAAATAAATTCATCTAAACTTTTGATTATCTATTGTGTTAACTTATCCAGACGTTGTTTAAGGATTCTGATCGATATGTGGGACGTCATGTTATCGATAGGGGTTCCTAAACATCGAACGTGACATAAGTAATAATTAAAACTTGAAAATTTAAGTACGAATTTCTTTCCTTATGAAATATCATGAATTGTTAATATCTCATATATGATATGAATTTGATATTTACTAATATGAATTTTTGAGATAGGTGCAGGTGTCTAACATTAAATAGATATCGTTTAAAAGATTATAAATTGTTTGCTTAAGGAATATTAGCGGATTTACTAATATTTCAAATATAAGATACGTATCTCGGATTACATATCGCATTTTTGTGTTTTTCCCTATAGGATGCTTCATCCTTAAGATGAGATGTATATTATGTAATTATATTCATATTGTAAATTTTCGGAACGCTAGCCACGCAAAGGAGACGCTGGCGAAATTTTTCATAAATTTAAGGCGTTACGAAATTTTGATAACTAAAAATTTGATTTTTTTTAGCATTATAATTTTAAGCGGTATTAATCGACTATTTGGAAATGAAATGAGAAAACGGTTAATAAATAATTTTTTTAAGAAGAAATTTATATTATGGATTTCTTTCGTTAAAGGAAATTGTTATATATAAAATATTAACTGGAGTTTGATAAAAACTATTGAGTAAATAATTTGAAGACTTGATGTTATTATTTGTGAAAGTTGAAAATTTTGGTTAAAAATAATTTGGAATGATGTAAATTACGGAAAGACTTAATTGGAAATTTAATTTTTCAGATTTCTTTCATTAATGAAATTGCGGAGACGCAATTTCTTTAAGGGGGAAAGCCTGTAACAACCTTGTTATTAATTACCTAATTAATTAAGAATAATTAATTTATAATTGTAATTTGTTGTAACAACCCTGTATTTTACAAATATTTTTAAATTGATTTTTCCAGATTCAAAAGCTTTATTTATGAAAAAGAATAAATTTTGTTATTTTAAGTATAAACTTTGATTTTGATGTGGATTAGAATTCCAAATGTGACTAAATTTAATATTTCCAGAAAATGTGAATTTTGGTCAATAGTCAAACTTTGACTTTTAAATTTAAATTTTAAATATTTGAAATTATAAATTTTATCTTTTATTATGAAAATAGATTTAATAACATGAATACTGCTTTTCGTTTCGCTGAAAACGGGGTTAAAATGTAAAAGTTATGTACATTTCAATTTTTAGTATAATTTGTTTTATTGTGCAATTTTGCCTATTTTAAATTTTATAAATCATATTTTATTTCTTATATTTTGTTTTAATATGTGTTAATATGTTATTTTATGTATATTTTGTCTTTTTATATTTTTAAAATGATAATGGAATTTTTCCAAAATTTACTGTATTTATTTTTCATTTTTAAAGGCTGTTTTCCTATTTTCTGCTATTTTCTTCATTAAAAATTATATGTAAATTAAATTTTAAATATTTATTTTGTGAATGTATTTTTATTTTATGTTATTATTTATGTTTTAAAATATATTACAAGCTCATATGAATTTTCTAAAGTTTATACCATTCATTTTCAATTTTTCCAGCCTAGTTGACAATTTTTGCTATTTTCTTGATTTAATTATTTATAATTAATATTTATTTATTTATATTTTTTTTTATTTTTGTTACATTTTCGAATTTTAACTGAAATTATATGTATTTCCAGATATTTAAACTTATTAAAAATAAATAGAGAAAATTTGAAAAGTTTTAAACTCTTGAAACTCCTAAGGCTTTCCATCTCCCGACCTTTCATTTTCCCAACTATTCTCTTAATTGTTTTGGGCGTGTAATCTACTCATTTCAGCTGCATTTTTTTTTCACTTTCAGGAAATTCATTTCTCCTCCTCTCACAAAAGAATCACGGCTATTCTCCTTGTGAAGCTTAGGTAAAAAATTATATCTTCTTCTTGTCTTTTTATGATTTTCTACTTGAATTTGCACATGCTCTCCACCTTCATAGCTGTATTCCCCTTCCTCCAAGCTGTGGCTGACCACCACCACCACTTTTCTCTGACCATCACATAGCCTAACACCTCTTCTCCTCAGGCCAAGCCAAGCCATGATGAAGATCATCACAAAAATCCATCTAAACTTGCACAAAACTCCAAAATAATGCACTAGTCACCACTATTACTTCACCACCTTCATCCACCACCTTGGCCACCACTATAGGCCGCCACCACCACCTTTTCCAGACATCCCCACACCCCTCCATTTACTGTCCAGACCTGAACCATGCAAGGGCCGAGCCCCACTTTCCTTTGGATGAGCCAAAAATGCACCAAAACCCCACTGTCAAGCCTAGACCCCTTGTATTCTCATGCTTGTAACCTCCACCTTGCTCTTGCCCTGTAGCCATGCCTTTTTAGGCCAAACCAGACCCAAACCATGTCCAAACCTGAACCAAAATATTCCCTAAGTCATGCTAGCAAGTGTAGAAAGCAAGGCAAAACATTCATTCCTTTGTTGTCTCTTATCATCATTTTTTCAACATTGTTTGTGTTAAATATTTATGTATATATTATCTTGTTTTGGTTATTGTTTACAAGATAAATATCAAGGCTCTATATTCATTCAAATCAAAAGTCATGCTGTATCGTGTTTGTCGTGCTTTATGGAATCTATTCTGTGTGTTTTGATCGCTAACTCCAGCATAAAAAGGTGAGTAATTCTCACCAGACAATGTGTACTTATATAACTAGTAAACTGACACCATTTGAACCTGTAAAATTATATCATCCTGTTATAACTGTTATATATGCTTATATTATTATCATATGATGTTCACACCTGTTATTACACCTGTTATATCATATGTTACTGTTATATCATGCTATTTTATTATTTTTATCAGTTTGTCACACTGCAAGTTCCCTGTAGACTAGAATCACTATGGGTTGAAATGATACATACCCGAACGGACTTTAGAATAGGGAAAAATCGTTATGGGCTGAAATGATAGGCCTGAATGGTTTTTATTTAATTTATTTTAACTTGGGATTGCGGGTTTGAAATGATAGAACCCGAATTTTTCTTTTTTTAACTGCGGATTGAAATGATACATATCCGTATCACTTGACCTAGGTTAGAAAATTATATACAGGCCCGTGGTTATTTTATAAAGTTTGGATATTTTTAAGTATTTTAAAAATTATAAATTTATGAAATTTGATTTAAATAGATTTTGAAATGTTTAAAATAAAGAAATTATGATTTTTTCTATGTGTTAAAAATGTAATTAATGAATGGTTTAACTGGATTTTTGAAATATAACTTAAGTTGGAAATTTGGAATTTTGGTTAAAAATGATATTTAAGTTATATAAATAAAATGGATATTAAATTTTATTTGGAAATGGTAAATATGATAATTTGATAAAATTTGAATTTAAGTGATTTATTAAAGTATTATTGATTTTTATATGAATTTAAGTGGTTAAATAAATGAATGTTTAAAAGTGATCTTTTAAAATATAACTTGACTAGGAAATGTGAAATTTGGTTTTAATTAAAGGTTTAAGTTAATTAAATAAAATTGGAAATTTTGTTAAATTGTGAAATGGTAATTTAAATTTGAAGTGTTAAGTCTATTTGTTGAAATGTGAAGAATTGGAACCTTTATACTTAAACTTATTAAGTAAATTGTTGAAATTTGGATTTAATTATAAGAAATTTATTGTGAAAAAGATATATGTTAAATGATATGTAAATGAACATTTTAAATGTTAAAATATGATTTTTAAAATGTTTATGTGTTTTAAATTAAAGTTATTTAATTACTGGAAATACACTAACACCTGAAATCTACTTTTAATAGCATTCAGAAATGCTATAGATTCTATTTTGAACAAAAATTGTGTAAAAAGAGCTATTACAGCATTTCTGAAATGCTGTAGTTGCTGTAATTGAACTTATAGGCTAATATTGAACTCAGGCATATTATAGCACTCTGTGGAAATGCAATAATGGTCTGCAGTCTTTGCTGAAACCAAATTTAACCCTTGTTTTGAAATCTGAACTACCGCAGCACTTCTGAAATGCTGTCTTTTCTGTTTTTGAACTATAATTCAACTAAAACTGAGTTTTAACAGCAGTTTTAAGTGCTGTCTTTGCTGAATTAAAAATGTTTTCAAATATAACTTATAGCAGTTGTTTTTAAATGCTGTGGAAAGCTGAAATTTTAATAATTATGGTTTTTAACTTAGTAAACGAACTCAGAATGGTTTGAAACTTTGGAAATTGAATACTTGAATTGAAAGAATAATAATTACACTTTTAAAGGGTTTAAATGAAGTAATTTAATGGAAATATAAATTAATTAAAAGGTGGTTTGAATTGAAAATGAATGAATGTTATCTTTGAATTTAAAGGGGTATTTAAGATAAGATATTTTGATATATTAGAATGATTTGAAATGAAGCTTTGGAAAGATAAGATAATTTGATATATTAAAATGATTTGAAATAACGCTTTGGAAAGATAAGATATTTTGATATATTAAAATGATTTGAAATGAAGTTTTGAAAAGATATGATATTTTGATATATTGAAATGATTTGAAATGAAGTTTTGGAAAGATATGATATTTTAATATATGGAAATGGTTTGGAATTGATTTAATCTTTATTTTGATAAAGATATGGTTTGAAATGATATTTTATTTTGAAGTAAAGTATTGTTTTTAAAAGTTATAACCACGGGTTATAATAACGATTGGTTGGCAAAGAGACCGGGATCGGATATGGACATACTCTCTGTCGATACCGAAAACCACTTTGACAACCGTGTACGCGGTGGAGATTCCAAAATGAAGTAGGATGGTGGCGACGTTCTTAAGGTATGTTACGTGGACCCAACTCCCGTGAGTTGGCATAAGGTGGCTAAAATAGGAGCGATCTCGGACCAGTGAGGTAGCACCTCTTCTCGGACACATTTCTTCGATATTATACTCTTACTTGTGATTGATTAGATGGCCATCCTCCGATTTGGGAGTGTTGTTCGAGGTGGAACGGTAGTGGCTGCTATCCGTATCCATCAGTCCGTGTGCGTAATTGGTATATCTACCCTGCCATTGCCTAGTTGTGCCGTGTCACCTACCATATCGAGCTTTACTACGATTATGATTTTAAGATCCGACCGCGTTAAGGTTCTCCATCCCCTTAACGCTATTTTCTATATGATTATACTTTACTTATTTAGACACTATTATAATATCGAATATTACTACATAGTAGATATTTTAACGGATCCTTAGAGGATGGGCGGTCCCAAGCATCTTCTAAGTTACTTGTACCCTTATTACAGTTCGCTTGAGTTGGTTTACATTATATAAGTATATATTGTCCTGACTCGAGTGTTTTGTGTTTTGCTTTACGCTCGGGTCTGCCTGAGTTATTCACAGATTTGGATTTCCACTCGCTTGGAGATTTGAATCGCTGGAGATTATCTGCTTGTCTTGTCCTATCTATTTCAGTTCCGTTGTTCTACTCAGCTTGTACTTGGTTATTTTATTGAGACTTTTGTTGTACTCTATTTCTTCTGTTGTATCTTATGTAACTCTGACATATTTAGATAGTAGCTTCATGAACTACTATTTCTTTTACTTCCGCTGCATTATTTTACTCTGTGTCTGTGATCTGTGATTATATTTATTTACTGTATATTCTGAGATTTGCCAAATTTTATTTACAACGCGATATTTTGAGCAATTCAACTCCGGCATGTGTGTCTGCCTATGCACTTATAATGGATGCGAATGGTTGAAAATATCGGGTCGTTACATTTGTGAAATTAAATTGTGGAATTAAATTTAGTGTTGAGAATAATTAATTAGATTTAATTAAAAAATGAATTTCATTTCTTGATTAGGATTTAAATTTTTAAAAAATTCTTTTCTCTTTTGCATAATTTTCTGTTTTCTGTGTTGAGAATAATTAATTAGATTTTCGGTAACGACCCATAATTTATATTAATTTAAAATTTGAATATTTAATTAATTTTAAATATTAATAAGTAAGATTAATAAGTCGAATAATATTAAAATTCGAATATTGGATTTAATTGGATAATTAAATCGTTAATTTAATAATTGAAATTCCAAAAATAATTGAAATCTGGATTTAATGTGATTAAAAATGATTTAAAAAGTTATATTAAATCATATTGAAGTTATAGTGATGTTATAGAACTTTTAAAAATTGAATTTAAAGTTAAATTGTGAAAATTGAATATTTTAATATTTAATCGACTAGAGAAATTAGCCATTTTTCGAGCAATCACAGAATTGGACGAAACAAGTTCCATTGGATCCATAATAGTTTGTTATTATCGGATTTCAATTTTCGTAGCAATCGGAGTTGTCGTTTGATCGTGGCAGCTCGAAACGCATCGAAATTGTTTTAATATTAATTTGGCGAGTTAAAATAGTCATTTTTCAAAAAGTCTCGGATTTTGACGAAACTAGTTTCATCAGATCCATAATGTGATATTATTGTATGGTTTCAAATTTCGTGTCAATTGGATTTACCGGTTGTCCGAGGCAAGCCAAAACGCATCGAAATCGGTTTAAATCGGTTTAATTTAAAACTGATCGTTTTTCTCCGTAACTCGCACAGATGATCAAATTAGCTTCCGAAACATGTTCCATTGTGTCCGGAACGCGGGATAAACCCCAGAAACGCCAGCCACCACGCGTAAATCGGAGTTTTGAAAAGCCGGATGAATAGTGTTCGTTCAAATTTCTATATATAGCACTTCATTTATTTCATTTTGAAGAAAATAAACAAAACCCTAATTTTCATAGACCAGCCGCCACCCTCTTCAACCAATGGCTGAAAACAACCCACGTTCTTCCCCTCCGATCTCCTCATCCGTTCACTTTCATCCAAAATCATCAACTAACAATTCGTAGAGCATCGTGAGACCTTCGATCTGAATGGTGGTGATCGTTTTTAAAGCCATAGATCGACGGGAATTTTAGTGCAAACGTGCCACGTTCATCCACGTTTTCGAGGAGGAGGAAGCCATCGTGCGCGTGCGGTCTCTGGGCGTGGGTGGAGTAGAGGGAGGTGGTTTCGGTGGTGGTCGTTGATCGTTACGAAGTCGAGCATAGGAGGTTGCGAAATTCACGTATTAGGGCCTGCTATTGGGTTCGAATGAGTTCGAACTTGCCTGGGAGGGAGTAACGCGTGAGAAGATGGAAGCAAGGGCCTGGATCTTAGGGCATGGGGATGAACGGCTGTGATGAAACTGGATTGGAAATGTAAATTTAATTGTAAATTATTGTATTTTAATTTATACAAACTTCTAAATGCAATAACTCTTTCGTACGAGGTCAGAAAATTATGAAACTTTTTGAATTGGAATCGTATTGACGAGCACTACGCTATGGAGCTTGTTTGGAGTCTATTGGAGTCAGTGAAAATTTCGGGTAAAATTAAACGCGTGTTTAATTTTATTCGAAATAAAATGCTACGAATTGCTATCGAAAATTCAAGGTGAGAACTTCTCACTCAATCGAAATTGTTTCGATTTAAATTTTAAATAGTTAGATTTAAAATTGCTTGATTGTGTGATTGGATGATAAATTGTTATCTGTATTGTTGAAATAGACATTATACGCCGTTATTAAGCGGAGATTATTTATTAAAAACATATACCGCGATAATTTCATATTGAAGTGGAATTGGTATTATATATGTATGTAGCAATATATATATATATTGGAATATGTATATATTGGAGTTGATTTCCCGCATTGTATAGCGGATGAGATCCTATTGCGCCGCATAATAGCGGATAATATTTATAAATCCCATATACCACGATAATTTCACATTGATGTGAAATTGGTATTGTGCTAACATCTGTGGATGCAGGGAAACAGGTTGGAGGGATCCAACTGGATTCCTCGCTGTATTGATTTATTTACAGATATTGTGATATATTCTGTTATCATATGATGATATGTGATGTTTTGTTGTCGTGATTGATGATTGGTGCTGTTGCATCATCGGATCCATTTTTGGAAGTTTAAAAATAAGGATTTGTAAATTATTAAAAGGATTGGTTTATTTAAATTGAGATTTTTGATTTATTTTAAAATGGTTTATATATATAAGATTTATAAAATTGATATTTTATAGATCAAAATAATTGAGTTATAAAGGAGTTTTTAAAGTGTTAAAATGAAGTATAAGTAAATCTCATAAGTAATAAGATTTATAACTCGTGAAGTTTTAAAAGAATGATTTTTGCAAATAAATGAATTATAAGTATTTAACTTATAATATGGATTTTTGGTATATAATTGAGTTATAAATTGATTTGGTTATTAAAGTGCTTTTATAAGTTAAAGTTGTTATAAAATACCAATGGAATTTATAAACATAGATTTGTAAATCCGAGAAATGACTTATTTTGATAAGTTAAATTTTTATAGCTTATTAACGGAAGTATATTCACGATTTTGGACAGTGGATAATCCTTTAAATAAAATGTGTAGAAATGTTGAATTGGGTAAATAAAGTATATTCACGATTTTGGACAGTGAATAAATTATTAGATAAAATGGATATGTTTTGGATAAGTGATATTACGAAATGAAGTAATTGTTTTAAAAAGATGTTTTAAAACGTGTTAAGTATCGAAAACATAGATTTCAACATTTATTGTTGAAATAGACGTTTCGAGTAATAAGGAAATTGTGGACTATAACACTGTGGTTATAGTAAATGGTTTCCGAAAGGAAATGTTTTATATAGTATTTGGATTTATATATCTATCTAAATTTTGAATCCCTATACTAGTGATTTTGGGTCGTCGTAACGATGTTTTACGTAACATTCGTTTTGACTCAAATAAAATTTGTGAAAGAACATGATTTCCTTAAAGAATAAATATATACTTAATTTTGATTTAAGTATATTGAATATTTTCAAATGTTGAAAATAAATGGATTTGTGAATTACCTATTATTAAATAGGTATGGAAATGTTTTTCCAATATGAAGTGAAATGTTGTGAGATTTATCTTCAAAGATAAATTGAAATGTGGAAATTGATTTGAAATTGTTTTCAAATAGTTGAAGTGTGGAAAATTATATATCTTGTAAAGATATTTTTGGAAGATAAATAATTTGGAAAATTATTTGGAATCTAATGATGTTGTGCAGACCTATTGATAGTTAAATAACCGACTATCAATAATTACCTTGAATGGGTATTTGTTGTGATTTTCTTGAATTTGAATGCCACACTTATTTTTGAATAAGCGCTTACTATTCGGGTTAGCCGAGATAGGACCTTTGTATCATATAACCCATTCCGAATTAGTGATACGACGATATGGATCGTATTGATGACCGGTGGTGAAGACCGGGTGTTTGTGAAAACGATAGGATGACCTATCGATTGTCTTTGCACCGTTAGCTACGGTATAGAGATTTCCTTTGTGATGGGAAGTTTTGTCGGGATTGTGAATATCCGGATTGCAAGGGCTTCTTTGGAAGTGCCTTCGGTTCTGTTCGAACCCGGAACAGACTTGTATGGTTACGTGTCTGACATTACGTTTTGAGATGTAAAGCTGCTTTCTTTCAAATACATTTCTGTTGGTGGCGGAGAATTTATTCTCTTAGCTTAACACCCTTCTCTGAGACGTACGAGCTCAGAGGTTATGTAGTTGAAATTTATCAGCGATATATTCCCAATTTGGTAATGTGACATGCTAAGTGTTGTTGTGAAATGATCATTGTTTGATCATTTGTGATATGATCATTTGTTTGATCATTTATCTTTGTGATTATTACTTTGATCATTTGTTTGACCCAAAGCATAGCTTTTGTATAAAGCTTAGCTTTGTGGATGAGACTTCGTCAGGGCCTCAACAACCCGGAAATGGTCGAAACAGGAATGTTGCGGCAAGGTTATGAGGGCCGCGCCCTTTAGGGTATGTCATTTCCTTCTGGAAAGGGGTGGTATCATGGTATGGAGCCCAGATACTTACTCATGTGGACACACTTTATTTATTATGTGTGATGATGTTACCGAGCACTCGGATAAAGGTCCCAAAGGACCGGGGGATGACATATTCGTGAGTTACCTAGTTACAGGAGTAACCCGGCTTTGTTGGCAGAGAGCAGTTTGTCACTCGGGACGTCCAGCTAGAGGCGATCCCATTCGGCAGTAGGAAAGGAGTTCCTTAGCCTGACCATTTGTTGGTAAATCCATTTTCCAATACGAAACTTGTACGGTTTTAGTTGTAGAACCTGCCATTTACTTATGGTGGCGCCCCACTGTTTAGATGGTAGCTATAGTAGGCATAGTTTGAAATGTCTATGCTGGCTAAGATTAATATTATACTTTCGAAATGTTTTCTGCACTATGCACAAATAATAATAATCCAATGATTTTGCATAGTAAGCATGTTTGATTATCATAAGAAGAAATCTCCTCCAATTCTGCATTTGCATTGTGTGTGTGGCGGGAGGTCTTATGGTAGTTTCATTTTCCAAAAGCATTGCGGGTTTCAATGTTAAAATTTTATTGTTGTTTGATTTTAAAGATAAACTGTTTTAGTTCTCACACCAGTCACCATGACTGACCTGGAGTTTATTGTTTCCTTCCTAAACTCTGGGTGCCCATCATTTTCCACACGGGCAGTCTAGAGTTAGGTTATCAGGTTATTCTGGATTCGTGATGCTATGAAGCTCAAGTGGTGAGCTGGATGGCGAGACGTATCACTTGTATATGATATTATTTATTCCGCTGTGTATTCTGTATGAGGACAAGTTGTATAACATGTCCAGTTGTGTTGTATATCGTTGTTGTAAACTCTGAAGATGATGTAATGTATAAAATGATATAGTTCTTTGTTTTAAAGATTATTCATTTATCTATTATATATTGTTTCGCTTCGAATGTGAGATTCTGATATTGTTTCTGTGTTCTTTTTCTTTCTTTTCTTCTGTCTTCTTCTACCTCTTCTTTTTCTCCATAACAATTCGGTTTTTTGGAAATTCGATTGCTCGGCAGTTGATACAGTGAATGTATTAATGTCGATTTTCGAGCGACGAAAAGTCGAATCGTTACATTTTCTATTTGCATAATTTTGAAGTTTAGATGGTCAAAAATTCTTTTCTTTTTTGCTGCCCTATCAATGAAAGATAGAGTTAATAAATTTAAATCTGAAAATTATTTCGATCGTAACTTTTGAACTGTAAATCCAAATTGAATGATCATTTCTTATTTGAAAGATGAGACTATTATCTACAAATTTCATATTTTAAGTTTTGTAAAATTGTGAGATTTAAATGGTTGTAACTACAGATATTTAGACCCTAAATTTGAGTTAAATGAAATAAGTCATAAGCTTCGTATACAAGTAATTTTATGAAAGAGAATTATTTATATTTATGAATCTTAGAATTATTTCTAAATTAAGTTAATAAATATTAAAAATGATTTATTTAGCAAGTTATTTTATATATTAAGCATGGTTAGTAAAATATTTGCTGATTTGGAAATATGACTTTGGAAATACAAATCTAATCTATTTTAGATGGTTTTGCATAATTTTAGATGGAGTTAATAAATTTAAATCTGAAAATTATTTCGGTCGTAACTTTTGAACTGTAAATCCAAATTGAATGATCTTTTTCTTATTTGAAAGATGAGACTTTTGTCTACAAATTTCATATTTTAAGTTTTGTAAAATTATGAGATTTAAATGGTTATAACTGCAGATATTTAGACCCTAAATTTGAGTTAAATGAAATAAGTCATAAGCTTCGTATACAAGTAATTTTACGAAGAGAATTATTTATATTTATGAATCTTAGAATTATTTCTAAATTAAGTTAATAAATATTAAAAATGATTTATTTAGCAAGTTATTTTATATATTAAGCATGGTTAGTAAAATATTTGTTGATTTGAAAATATGACTTTGGAAATACAAATCTAATCTATTTTAGATAATTTTGCATAATCTAATCTAATCTATTTTAGATGGAAATACAAAGCATGGTTTTGCGTAATTTTGAAGTTTAGACGGCCAAAAATTCTTTTCTTTTTCGCTGCCCTGTCAATGAAAGATAGAGTTAAAAAAATTTAATATGAAAATTATTTCGGTCGTAACTTTTGAACTGTAAATCCAAATTGAATGATCTTTTTCTTATTTGAAAGATGAGACTTTTATCTACAAATTTCATATTTTAAGTTTTGTAAAATTATGAGATTTAAATGGTTGTAACTGCAGATATTTAGACCTAAATTTGAGTCAAAATGAAATAAGTCATAAGCTTCGTATACAAGTAATTTTACGAAAGAGAATTATTTATATTTATGAATCTTAGAATTATTTCTAAATTAAGTTAATAAATATTAAAAATGATTTATTTAGCAAGTTATTTTATATATTAAGCATGGTTAGTAAAATATTTGCTGATTTGGAAATTTGACTTTGGAAATACAAATCTAATCTATTTTTACAAAAAAGTGATTATGGATTTGGAATATAAGTATTACGGTTTTATTAAATAAATAATATAGGATTCATGGAATTTGGAAATTTAGTTTTGAAAAGTATAAACTTAATTTATTTTTAAATAAAATGGTTATAGTTTAATACAGATTTAAAAGAGTAATTAAATATGGTTATAAAATATAGTTTTGTGAATAATACAACTATATGAATATTTGAGAAAACTTTGGGTATATAAGTGGAATCTTGGAACAATTCAGGGTTTTAGAATATTTTATTAAATAAGTGAACACCTATTTAAGTTAAATAATAAGTGGATTTGGGGAAAATTATAACATGTGTTTTTTAAAATAATAAAAATCAAAGAGAAATTTTTTTTGAGAAACTTAATTCTATAATTTGGGAAGTACTATTATTGGACTTAATGTTATCGATTGTTTTAAATGATTTCTAATAATGCTTTGTTGAATACGATATAACTCATTGAATAGAATGTTTAAGTGGAATTTACTAACGCATTAGCGAATACTCGAATTCCACCGAGTAGTATGGGATGCCTTGGTTAAAATTCTTGTGATCGTGTTTGGGAAAGTACTTAACACTTTAAAGTTGTATTCTCTTATGGTGTGCGATAAGTGGTTGCTAGATCCTTAAGAGAATGTAGTACAGGTTTTCCAGTGGAATCCATAATAATTGATATTTACTAGCTTTTTGCGAATACTTGGATTTCAACATACGGTATGGGACGTATTGGTTATATCGTAGTAGTTAACGAAGGCGATAGTATTTGGCACTTTAGAGTTTACTCTCTTTTGGTGTGCGGGAAGTGGCTGCTAGATCCTTAAGAAGTTATTCCTGGATTTCTTTTCAAGTGTAATAATCTAAAATAAATCTGAAAGATTCGGTCATGGCTACTATCATTGAGATCGTCTTGTGATCCTGTGATTCCCTTCCTATGTACATTCCCCAGTATCTGATCGGTTCATGTGATACCAAATTGTTTGTTTATTTGCTACTGTTTTATGTATGATTATTACGATCATTTTGAGTAAGATCTCTTGGATTCTGGATATTTGGATTCGGTGACTATTCTGTGTTCGTGAAAGAAATATATATTCTTGTGTCTTGTGTCTTGTGTTAGTGAAATATATATATATTCTTGTGTCTTGTGTTCATGAAATAAATATATATTTTTGTGTCTTGTGTTCATGAAATAAACATATATTCCTTTGACCTGTGTAACACCCCTAATTTTTAAATAAATAATTCAGGGGATTTAATTAGATAAATTAAATAGAATAATGCAAACATTAAAGGGTTAGGGGATTGAGATTTGTAAATTTTAAATAGAGGCAGAGCTTAATTAATGAATTAAAGAATGGGCTATAAATGGTTTTATTTGTTAATTAACAAGGAAACAATTAACGCACTGGCTTATTAGGAAATTGCCACACCATTACCCTTAATATTCTCATTTCCTTTATCATTCGCATTCATTTTTTTCAAAACATAAAATACAAATCAAAAAGGGTTTAAGTCGGCCATTACTAAGGAGTAAGAAAATGGAAAAAATCAATCTAAAGCTAAGGAATTAAAGCAAGAAAGATTAATCTCAATCAAATCTCAAAGTCCTTATCCTAATCAAGGTGAATAATAATCAAAACCATCTCTATTTTTCTTTTATGATCATTTGATTTTTGGGTTTAAGATTAAATTCATTATGATGATTTTTGATGATGATATGCTTGGATTTTATAACATATATGATTCAAACAAGATTGTTTGATAATTGTTTATACACGGTTTTTAGGGTAAAATCGTTTAAATTGAATTTCAAATGCCATAAGGAATTTATATGTTATGTAAAACATGATTTCGGAGATGGGTTTTAATTTTTATAATTTTCCAAGCTATGGAAATTTTATTATGAATTTTCAATGGAAAATATAAATAATGAGTTTATAAATTAATTTCAGAAATTATATTGAGAATTTTGGGTCTGAAATTTTTATATGTTAGATAACATGTTAAATGTGAATTTCTGCAATTTTTGGGGATTTTTCCTATGTAATTTACTATGGAAATTAAATTATTTTAGAAGAAGGATTTAATTGTTTTGCTTAATGGAAGGACTTAGTTGTGAAAATTAAACTTTGTTTAGATCTGAAATTATGCGGCAGTTATTTTGGTAAAGAATTTGGAAAATTTATGACAACCAATTTATATGAATACTACACGTTTCAAAAGGGTACTTTCGTATATATTCACTTTGACCCAAAAGATATTTTTAATGATAAACCCAATTTTTTTTGAAAGGGGTACTTTCAAATGGTTTTGAAGCTATGCTTCTATAACTGAATGGTAATACTTTAATACATTCGAAAGGTTTTAGAAAAAAGGTTTTAAAGTGTTTCGAAAAGTAGGTGCCTAGTTTTTGAAAAGAGATTTGAATGCTTTCGGAAGGAAGTTTTCTAATGGTTTCGAAAGCCTTAGCTTTCAAAACAAAGAACCCAATCTCAATTTTTAAAGGTAAAACCCATGGCATTATGAAAGAGCTTTTAAATGCTTTTAAATTGGAGATTTTGAAGGAACTTTCCTTGATAAAATAGTAGTTTAAAGGGATTAACCATGTTTTATATGAAATTGATTTCAAGGATATTAAACCACATATATTGGTCATTATTATGTTAATATGTTTGCTTCTTCTAGTTTACATATTCACTTTAATATGGACCCATAACTATAATTTGGGAAAAAGGGGCAGAATAACCAGTTAGATTGACCGAGTAGTGAATATAAATTGAATTAACTTCTGAATGAGTAGAATTGCGTCCAGGAGGTTAGATACAGCAGAATGTAGGATGCCTAATTAGAGAAGTTGTCAGATAGACAGATTCATAGTAAATCCATGAAAACTATGTATAGGAAAAGTTATTGGCAGGGGCCAATAGGTTCATAGTAAACCCATGAAAACTCTGGTTAGAAAGAGTTATTGGCAGGGGCCAATAGGTTCGTAGTGAAACCATGAAAACTATATCTGGATTAAATTATTGACAGATGTCAATAGGTTCCTAGTCAACCCATGAAAACTAGGATAAGAGGGAAGATATTGGAGATACCAATAGGTTCAGGAAGAACCCATGAAACAATGAAGTCATTAGCGGGGCCAATAGGTTCTTAGTGATTCGATGAAAACTATGAAAACGGACAGGGAGTCCGTAAGCTTTAAACAGGTTATTAGTCAGCCCATGAAAACTAATAGGGTAATAGTGATCCTAGAAACAATAAATGAGACAGATAGTAAAAAATGAATGGGGATGGGAAATCCAGAATTGATTTACTTGTTTGCATATCATTATAATATTTTGAATTGTTATGTTTTAACCATTATGGATGCAGGAACACAGTATATGATCTGTATAAAGTTTTGGATAAGATAATAATGAGGAAAAAATCCCGTTCCGCTAAGCGGCGTGGTCTCACTAGATATCTAAATGGTTTGATATGGAAGATTATTATTTATACCAGGCTTTAAGTCTGACTCGAAGTTTATGTTTTCCCCTTAAAATCTCGGGTATTCAGTTAATTTTGAGTAGTTTGAGAGTTGAGGTTTTTAGGCACCTCTTTAGATGATTAAGCTTCCGGAGACGTACAGGAGGCATGTTAGCTATTTAGAGTTCTTTTTCATTTTTGATTCCACTGCATTGTAAAGGAAAAGGTGATTAATTGCCTATATATACTTTGATCATCCAAGGCGGCATCTTTATATGTCGCTCTTGGCGTATGTTGTAATAATTATATTTTCTCTGAACTTGGTTCTCATATTGGAATTATGTAACGAATTTGAAGTGCTTTTAAATGGAATGAAAAAGTTTTTTGTTGATTTTAAAATTCTTCCATATCCATGTGTTACTGTTATATCATTGTATCTAATATTAACATATTTGGTCGCCGAGGATTAATAATTATGGATGAATGCAGCATCTATAGCCGTTAGTTTTGGGTCTCCAAGTGGGGGATGTTACATCTTGTGTTAGTGAAATAAATATATATTCTTGTGTTTTGTGTTCGTGAAACAAATATATATTCTTGTGTCTTGTGTCCATGAAATAAATATACATTCTTGTACTTATAACCCTATTTTGAGTTAAATTAATTCACTAACTCATTATTCATGGACATCTGTATTTACTTTTATGTTGTTTATTCTTGTGTTATATTCTGTTCTCACCCTATTGGATATTTAGAGATGGTCTGACCCAGGTGTTATTTTGCTCGGGTCAGGCCGAGACTTTTCAGGTTACAGGACAAGTTGCCCTTTGGATGTTTGGGGTAGCAAGGAGATAAATACTTTTGACTTCTAAGTTTATCTCACTTAGGAAATTTGTGAATATATTTATAAGATGTACAATTTAGATTAGAGAATTGTAAAACCGTATAACAATCGAGTTTAGTATTTCATTTTATAAACTCAAAATTTGTGTATATATAAGTTGAGACTTATTTCGCTATGATCTACGATTGTTATTTATATGATATATTATTCTTATTTTGAGAAATCAGTGTGTCTACTACTTCGTATTAATATCGTACACGTCAAATTCAGTTTAGAAATTAAGTGAAAATGTACAAATGACATGTCATTGTTAGTATAAAGATATATTCACATTCAATCGCCCTTAACAAGCCTTATTCTTCGGATTAGCAGACGATGTTACTTGTAATGTTCTTTGCTAATCTGGGCATCGCGATGGGGTCATTATAGCTAATCAATATAATAAAGGATAGCAATGCTCATAAACTGGCCAAGCATGGATAAACTAATCAATGAGGGATAACAAATGAACATAATTAATCCCTACATTAATTAAACTACATTTTAATAATTTATACTTATATAAGTTACCTTATATAGGATCTTTTAATTTTTGTAGTTGAAATACCTTTAACGCGTACGTTTATAAAAAATACAAATACGCTCTCATATATATAATACACTCTGCTCATTTTAGGCCATCGCTTACCCTATCTCTAATGAGTTATACCCAACCAAAGCCAAGTTTCTTGTTTAACCTTCGGCTCTGATACCAAGTGTAACGATCTGCATTTTTGACTCTAAATATTGACACTAATACATCCACGGTATTCATGTGCTAAGCACTCTAGTGCCAAAAAGATAAATTTTGGGGGTAAAATAAAACGAAAAAGAAAAGTAACAAGGAATAAAGAACACAACGTAAAAATCTCACAACGGAACAATAACATATAATATCAAACGATGGTATAAAGTATCACTCTAAGATACATAACACTTCAAAGTTACAATCATATGTACTATCATCAGCCTAGACAGTTATAACAGATGTCCTCACAAATGCTGATATATACATAATAGTAGTTCAGTAGAAATAAAATACTATAGTAGGTAAATGGAAGCATCAAGCTCGACTCCTGAAGCTCCAATGAGTATCAACGAAAACCTGCCTTTCTTATACTGCATGAAAGTTCACTTAACGAATTAAGGGAGAGATAAAACCATGAGGTAGACATAAGTCTGGTGTGAGAAACTCAACAAATATATGATCAGCATATAACATTATCTTTCAAGACCACCCGAATCACCGGAATAGTTATCCCTGCAAAAGAACCATAGCCATCTAATAAATACATATGTCAATATAATAGATAGTATTTAGGGTGTAGAGTGCAAATTAGAAAATGGTTATGCTGTTTGCATCTCATAACACAACAATATTATAAGTACAAGTATAACTGCAAAGGTTTGTTCGTATATGGATTTCCATGGAGGTCTCCTCAGTAAACTGAAGCTGGCTCCCTAACAAGGGTCAGAAAGTTCGACACCATGCATATCTCTAGAAAAAATATGTCACAAAGGTAAACATAGTTGGTTTAGGCCCAAACACGTGAACCGAGTACCAACTCCCTCATGCATCAACTGAAAGCATCTTTAGAAATTTAGAGTGGATATACCCTTTGAGTTAACTAAACCCCCTAGCTATGCATCATACACTGTTTTCTGTTATTTTCGATGGTGAAGTCACATTTAGCATCTCAACACATGAGTCTTCATCACTAGAATAGATTTCGAATCTCTACATGGATCCTAGCACCTAGAAAAGATCTTGAATCGCTACAAGGACTCTAGCATCTCGAATAGTTCACGAATCTCCCTATGGATCCCAGCATAAGTCATCTGATGACTACTAACTTTGTCCTCTCCCTTGGAACCAACCTCAAGATAAACAATACAACATGATAGCATCGCTTAAATGTTAACGTTGACCTCTCCCTTGGACTTAACCTTAGGATAGATAGTTCAACTCTATAACGTTTCATTTCAAAACTGCTTCTAAAACATAGAACTCGTACATCCATTTTGAAGTAGTTTTCAGTAGGTAATTTACTTATCCAATCCTAGACTCTTCAAAGTAAGCCAGTAAATTTCCGGTTAACTCAATTCCAGTTCTTTAAAAAGTAAACGAAGGATATAAAGGAGTCCTCCTCGGGGAATCTCATATATATAAGTTCTTAAATCAAGATATGTTTCATGCGAATGAGTCCTCCTTGGGGGACCTCAAACTGTATTGATACGTGATGCTTACTTATACTTCCAAAGTTAATTTGGTCAAGTTCGATAGTCACCTAATAGAATATCAAAAGAAAATGAAAACGATTGCACATGGAAACTAGGTCTCATATACTTATCAGGTTTCCGACTTTCTCAACATACACTATCCTACGGTTAAGAGTGAAGTCGGTAGGTTAGAGTATTGTTTCCTCCTAAACCCTACTCGAACATCATTCTTAACTCTCACATATAGAACCGGTCTACTTTGTCAGCTTTTAGTGTTAAATATAGGATTAAATACTTTCCATAAACAAGCAAACACACAAAGCACAATCAAGTCACATAAGCGACTCCTAATCCCCTTTTTATTTAATTAATCTTTTATTAATTAAAACTCCTTCATATATATATATATATATTAAAAATACCTTTAAAGATGTATACATGTATATTTCACCATTCATTTCTACTCTTTTCAATACTTTAAAATGTATTCATATTTTTTTCTTGTTTGATAGTAAATAGTCTAGGCTTCCTTAGCCTTCACCTTTCAAAAAAAATGTATTCATATTCCTATTTCAATGTATAAGGATATTCACAAATCACTTAACAAGATTTTCAACTTTAAAATATAATCAAAGACGTTAAACTCAAATGTTACTAAAACATTGTTACTATAAACCCCTTATCTCTTTTAAAAATTAAACCTTTTACTTTTGTAACATTTTCTTTAAAATACTCTTTTTAAAGAACAAGTATATTTGAGGGTTAAAAACAAATGTTACTAAATTATTGTTTATTATAAACCCAAAACATTTCACACTTAGCATTATCTTTAAAGCATTCATTTTGAAGATCTAATTACATTTATAAGTATAGTTTAATGAGTTAAAAACAAATGTTGCTAAAACATTATTTACTATAAACCCAAATCCATTTTATACTTAACATTGTCTTTAAAATATATTTTTTAAAGATCAAAGTGTATCTACACTTTTTAACAAAGTAATATAATTTTTACTAACTTCTCAAAACCTTTATTTAAAACTAAGTGTAAAACCCAAAAACCACTTATATTTTATAAAATAATTAACTTACTTTCCAAACCTATATATACATAAAATTACTTTTAAAATACTTATATATATATATATATATATATTAATTATCCATGTAAAATATTACTTAAAATATTTAAATTAGAATTTAACAAAAATCAACGAAAAAAGCATGTTTTACATTTAAAAACCCTTTACTTTAAAAATACATATATAATTATTAAAAATATATTTAAACTTGAAACCACTTTTAAAATACTCTTAAAAATGTTATTTAACATCCCTTAAAAGATTCCAGAAAAATATTAAATTCAAATATCATTTGAAACACATCTAAAATAAAAAAAGTGTCAAAATGACGCTGCAACAGCTAGTGTTATAAATGGTCAAACTTTTATCCATTTATTTCAAGTTTTCTCTATTTGGGATTTTTAATTTAAAGCCTAATTTTTTATAGTAAGTACTTTAGTTATATTACTTAATAACCACACAAAGAAACCCTTAAGCACACTTTTCAAAACAATATTAAAAATTCCCGAACACATGGCATTTCAAAGTGCATTTATAGCGACTACTTCTCGCTTCTAACTTTTACAACTTCATGAAATCATTTTTATAATTTTAAAATCCAATTCAATGTTGTCCTATAATCTATTTTAAGTGTTGAAAATAAGCTAAACTTATAATTTCATAATATATTCATATATGACCATTTTGAACAAGTTAAACACAAGGGATTTGTGAAGTTGCACTTATAACGACTGTTCTCGCTTCAAACACACTTCAATAGAACATACAACCAAACCAAACATGTAAACACAAATTCAAAGCACATTACATGTTTTAGTGGGTAATGGAAGTGATGATATCCAATATAGAGTTTTCATTCGCTTTCAAAAGGAAGTACAGTCCAGAGTTCTAATTTTATTAGTTAACTTTAACTTTATATTTATACCGAATAAATATATCAAAACATATACAATCAAATGGTGAGTAAACTCACCCCACAACCGAGCTAACACAAGAACAAACAACCAAGAACAAATGAACACTTCCTATCTCACCCAAACATGCAAAAGACACCACCTTTAGCCTCCACAAGCTTATGGCCACACCCAACCCTCTTCCTTTGCTCACGGCCTAGATTAGGTTGCATATTTTCTTCAACTTCCTTTAACTTTAAGCTTCTTTTTCATGTTTTCATGACGATCTAAGTCCTTTTCCAAAGTTTGGTGAAGTTTGGAGTAGATTTGCTATGGTTTTGAGAAAGTTTGAGAAGTGAAAGAGGCATGAACAAGCAGGTTTTTAGTTCATAATTTAATGAATCAATTTTGTGAATCTGGAAGACTATTAAGTAGACTTTCTCAAGAGGTTATCACCACCTCCCAAACCTTCTATTTATACTCAAAAGAAGCCCCTCCATGCTTTTACCATGTGCAACTTTTACACATTATTACTTCACCTATAAGGCTTCCTAAAATACCCGTCTTCATAAAAATCTTCTATGGCATTATTTCTTACATCACCCAACCCCACTAATTGCCAGTAGTGAAAAATATTTTTAGTTTCTAACTAATTAAACATTAATATATTAGGATATCACAATAAGTTTGAGCAACTTTTATCGAGTAAAAAGTTGTTTATCGATAAAATGATTTTCGGTCACATTATCGATATTTCTTCGAACTATTTATTTTTGTCAAAAAATTTCAAAAAAAAGTTTTCCATTGTTAGTAATTAATTAAAAGGGGGTCAACAAGGTTATAAAATGCATTTAATCGCATTTAACCAAGATTCAAATATTTAAATAATCGAGATATTTAAATACGTAGTGTTCGAAATTCCAGTCCGTTACACCGGCCGTTTATTAAATTTAAGCAAAAATTAAAGACATATACAAATATGTTATAACGACCCATAATTTGTCACTTCAATTAAAGGTATTTAAATTATTTTAAATAATCAAATATATATTATTTTTCATAAATAATCAAGTCTTATGGGAATAATAATAATAACGAACTTATTTTCGAAGAATGTTCCAAAATATATTTCCTTTGGAAAAATACCGATAAAATAGCCGAAAACCGTTTTATCAATAAACAGCTTTAAAATCAAAAAACATCATGCATGTAGTTGGATACATACACTTATTTATCTATTTAAATAATAATATGAAATAAAATAATTTATTTTATTTTTAGAAATATAATGTATTTATGATATCATCAATAATGGCATTGTATTTAATAATTGATTTATGAATTTAAATTGGGATTTAATGATTTAATAATTATTCCGATAATTGTTTTAAAATGATAATAATTCATTTTAGTTAGTTATGAAGTGATAATAAATCATTTATAACAGTTTCATAAAGATATATATTATTTGAAAATATATGAAAATTCATATCGCATTTTCGATATAATAACACTTTTTGTAGACAATTGTTTAATACTGATTTTATGGTTTTATAATTCAAATGAGATCATTTTAATTTATTAATAATGATAAGAAAATAGTTTTCAAATTTTGTTTACAATTATATGTACTTTAATTAATAAGTGAAAATGTGACCGGGGATCGGTTTTTCGATTTTCAATGGTTTAACGAACGGAAGTTGTTCAAAGTAGGTGCAACGTTGTTTATTCCCTTGTGCACATACATGTACATATATACATGTCACATGCACACATGAATATATATATATATATATACATACAAATATACATGCATACACATATATATACATATACAAAAGAAAACATCTAATATAATTTACTTTTCTTACTATTTAAGCAACCCAAAAGCATCCACCAACTCAATCTACACCATATCACCTCAAGCACATGTGGAGGAGGATATGGTCGTGCGTCCTTGGAGGGGGTGAGAGGGTGTGGGCAAGGGTGTTTTAGCCCATGCACTTTTGGATCTTTATTTTCAAAGTTTTTCTATAGATACCCACCCTTAATAAATTCCTAACACTTATTCTCTATCTTCTTCTCCACTTTCAAGTGATTTTCATGGCTTCTTGTTTTAGCAAAATAATGGAGAAAATTATTTCAAAAGGAAATTAAACTAGTATCATATATACATATATATTAGCAAATCCACTTCAAATCAACTTCTTCCCTCCACCAGGGCCACTACCTCCATTCACCAATTCCGAGCCCATTCCCTTCTCCAACCTAGGCTGTGAGCACCAAGGCTAGGCCGAGGCACTTTTGGGATCCAAAGCCCAATTCCGTGGAGTTTAATTTCAAGATAGCGGGGCTATAGTCGTTTTAAAATTAGTTCGAGGGCAAATATAGGTGAGAAACTATATATACATATGATGTGATATGATTTCTATAGATGTTCACTATGCTTTGATCATCAAGTTTGGTTGTTTACTATAGTTGTTTAATGATGTTAACAAGTCACATTAAACATAAGTCGAATATCACAAAGGAAATCACTTTACTTCAATAAATGAAATGGTGTATATGAGATTGTTAAACCCCCTAAAAATGGCTTATAAATGTTTTATAAACATTAAAATCCGATTTGGTGAAGTTTTGATAAGTGGTGAAAACTGAGTCAAAAATAGGTGCGTCGCGTAACGGTAGTTCGCAATTTCGCACCATAGAAAGTAAAATCCATTTAAAAGATGGATTCAGAGTTGGAATTCTTTGTAATAAGAATTTTACAAACTCTTATAATCAAAATTTTCAAACAAAAGAAAAGGATCAAAATTTCGTTTAGTAGATTTTGAAATATGAACAAAACAAGTTTTCAAAATAATCGCGGTTTGGTAGTTCGGAAACTAAAGCGTTAAATTCTTTAAAGTGGATATTTTTAATTCTTTAAAAATATGGAATAAATTCTATAAATATGTTAAAATCTTTTAAAAGAGATTTGAGTTATGAAAATAAATTTCTAAATGATTGAAAAGTTGTTTTGATCAAATAAGCCTTAAAAGTACTATTCGCGACATTATTCGCAGCGCTTTTTGCAGCAGTTTTAATAACTTTTGAAATATGGCTTTAAACTTAAGTAGTCTTTCCCAAATCTTTTAAAAATGTTTTCTAATAAATAACTAAGTATTTTAAAGATGATTTGGAGGTTTTATAATCTATTTTAAAAAGTTTAAATAAGCGATCTAAAGAAAAGCTGTTATAATCAAGTGATTTAATCTTGGCTTTAGAAGCCGACGAGTAGACTGGATTTTTCTATTCATGAGATCCGAATGTGAGGTACTTAAACTAAGGAAATGTTCAGGAGCAACCAGTGCCCTGGTTCATCTGGTCTTTTTCCTATGCGAGGAATAGATAAGGTCGAAATGTCGAAAACGAGACAGTATAAAAGATTAAATTTTTATAATTAATTAATGGCAACTTGGATTGTATAGAAATAATATTATTATACTTCATATTAAATTCCAAGGAGGGAACCCATACTATCCATGTGAATTTAAAAGGTGATTTCACCGTTATTCGACAGATAGTAAAGGTTGAATACGGAAACTGATGTTGAGTAAAATTAGTATAATTTCTATCAACCCTTTTTACTCAAAAAAGGGTTTTGCAATATGATATATTTTGATTTAGTATAATTTCCATGAATCCATTTTACTCGAATGCTAACTAGTTTGGATTTACCATCTTAGATAACACGGTTTCAACCTATTAAAAAGATATGTATTTGAAATAAGAAATCATTTGTCAAGATATAAATAAATTATTTGGAATTAATTTAATTCATATAGTTAAAATTAATTATTTTGGGTTCACAGTAAACGATGTCTTAAATAACATTGTTTCTGACCCATTTTAAAAGTTATGATTTTGAAATCTTTGTAAAGATTTAAATAAATGATTTGAAAATATTTTTCTAAGTAAAGGATGAAATGATTTGGAATTATTACAAGATTCAAAAAGATTCAAAGTAATCAAAGGATTTGAAAAATGAGGTTTAATTACTCCGTATATACCGAAAAAAAAAATTTAAAGATATATATCTCTAGAAGATATTTGTGGTAAAAAGAAAGTAATTAATCAAATGATAAGCACCTATTTAATTAACATATTTTATCGATGATTGGTTCGAGGGAACCGAGGTCATATTTGAGTGAATCTTATCCAAAAACCACTTTGAACCAATTTACGTATTTGAAGTGGCTTGTCATTGACCCTTAGGGGAAATTTCACATATCATATATATGTGGTAGTAGTATCTTCATTTGATCTTCGATGCAAGGGCTGCTCGCTACTAATCCTAGGGGTCATTCCCAATAGGATATAGTAGGAGAGTTCCTTCGAGTTGTCCTATTCCTGGACAACTTGTATGGACGAATGTCTGACATTGCATTTCTAAAATGCACGTACATTTATTTATACGAATGTACATTTTTTTAGTGTTGTAGAAAGTAACTCTCCTATACTTAACACCTTCTTTGAGACATACAAGCTCAGAGGTTATACATTTGTTGAAATCAATAGTGTGTAATGGAATTGGCAATGTGGCATTCAAGTAAAATTTGGCTATAAGAAAGTTAACCGTCACCTCTAGGCTCATTGCTCGAGAATGACAAAAACATGATAGATGTGGCAGGGCTAAGTGGGTTGCTCCCATTAGGCTATGGTCATCACCTTTCTAGATCACCCTTTATGTATCAGGTATGTTGTGTATGCTATGAGAGCTCTCAGATAGGCAGGAACGACCGGGGTGATGCCATATTCGGTACTATCTATGGTAAAGGTAGGTCGGTTCTAAGTTGGTAGAGGTTGGAGCCCCATGTGCATCCCTCTGGAGATGTACTATCGGGGGGTAGTCCCTTACCTTGTCATTGTATGAAATCCATTCTCTAATATGAGCCTTTACGGTTTTAGTTGTAAACCTACTATGTTGTCGAATTTAACAATTGTAACAATTCCAGCTAAGAATAATATGTTATTTGAAAGGATTTTCAAAGAATGTCATTAAAGATAACATCCTTGATTTTTCATAAATTTTGTTTTGGTTATCATAAGGTAAAAACCCTTTCCATGTTTATGTGCGGCGTGGTCTTATGTGATACACTTTGTTTTCCAAATACTCGTATTTTGAGTTTCTCACGCCAATCCCATGACTGACCCGAAGTTTCCCTTAAACTTTAGGTGCCCAATTTTTTTGGGCAGCCTAGTAGTTAGGTTTTTCTTAGAGCATTTTGAAAGTGCTTAGAGCATGGAGTTAGAAGAGACTTCTAAAGATTGTTATCCATTTCCATCCCACTCATGTACTATTGTATTCCGCATTTGTAAGGATAGATATTTATAAATGTCTGTGTTAATGTTCAGTTAAACTATGATAAATGTATTTTAAAAAATTTCCATTGTAAAGATTATATGTTGAAATAATATATATTACTCCATTCATGTGAGATTCTGCTTTCTACTCTATCCCTATCTTTATTTTCTTTTCCCCATGACTATCTACCTTTTTGTTCAAAATTGAGTAGGACATGTGTGGTTTATTATAAACTTAAAATGTATGGAAGTGGTCTTTACATTTGGTATTTGAGCTTATGGTTGAGCGAGTACCTGAGCCTGATGGGGGTAAAAGTCTCATCAGAGATAGGGTTAGTAATACCCTAGGATAAGTCACTCATTAGAAATAGGGTTAGTAACACCCTAGAATGAGTTGACTGTTTTATATATGAGCACATATTTGTCAATGATATATATAAATGATTTTTGTTTTGAAATTATGGTAGATGAAATAGTTTACCTAGGATTACATTTTGAATAAAAAGGATATCTTTGAAAAATTTAGTAGTGGATGATTCAAGTTAGGTAAAACTAAGTATAAGCATCATGTGATTAGAATTTCATAGTTTGACAATAAGATGTTTATAATAACACTGAAAGGATTAATAAGGAATGAAAACTAGACGAGTAGAGGTATATATATAAAAGGTCAGAATTTTGGAAAAAGAGTTTTCAAAAGATTTGAAATAGTATATTTGGAATGTTTTTTCTATAAAGGATTTCAAAAGGATTTTGAAGGAGATAAAATATTTTGATAGAAATCTCAATTTGTTTTCAAAGATTAGTTTGGTGGAAAATAATACCAAGTGCTTGGAAAATCCATTCCCTTAAAAGATTTATAGTTAAGGCCGATTTATATTAGGATATACCTAAGTAAATAAGATATTAATAACTTGACATTAAATTGAGTTAGAATAACTAAAATGCTTAGTGCCTATGGAAGAAAGTATTCCGAGGGTGAGTCATCACGAGCAAATTGAGGTGAAAAGGATAATCTCACTATCCTCTTAAATGATGAGGAAGAACCAGCAAAGCAATCACCGAGCAACATTTGGCCTCGGACTGATAGGGAGTGCATCCCATACACCAAAAGGGATGAAGACGGGTACCCAATGGCGGGAATGCTCATCTCACCCTCTACTCCAAGAATGATCATTATATTCAGTGATACGCCTGCACGAGCCTCAGAAGGAATATGGAACCCATAGCAAACTCGGAGCCTAGGGAGGAGGAATCTGAACCCATGGAGGACCTAGAAACCATAATATCAGACCACAGTAGCACAGACAGTAATGTGATTTGGGAAATGGAAGGAGAACACATTATCTGACAAGAAGAATCGTCCAGTTCTTACATTAACTAGGATGAAATGGAAGGAGATGGTGAGGAAATATTTGAGGAAGTAGCTGAAGTGTTTCAAAACCCATGGGAGGTTGAGATGCAAGGACTCGTAGAAATAGCAGAAGGTAAAGTAATGCAGGAAGTACCTGTTGGTCACGTTCCATGGAACCATCCATGGCTACCTTATGTTGAGGAGAGATGCAGCAGTTAGAAGATGGAAATGATGCAGATGATGAGCAGGAGATTGACGAAGAAAGGATTGGAGAAGTTATGATAGATTTTGGATATTGGAGCGCCCCATTGGCCTCCGATTCAGAAGAATGAGAAAGATGATGAGTAGGATGGTTGAAGGCAGTTTCTATCTATCTATTTAGTATATCTATGTATAGCTTATGTATCATGTGAGATGAGATGTTGTGCTAGTTGGTGATGTAGGGTATTAGTGTTATATATCCTACTATGTAGCTAGATAGGAGTTGTATGCTTTAGGTATGACCCGTGTCAAATTTGGAATGTTGATGTAAATTATGAAGTGTATAATATAAATATGCTATTTCGTTTTCAACTTTGTTCATTGCAAATACATAAATCTCTTAAATGAATTAATAAGAATTCTTAATTAAAGAAGGAAAAAAATTAAGTGGAAAATCTTCTTTTGAATTCGAAACGGAATTTTGCTAAACATTTTGGAAAAGATATATTTATATATACATGTAAAGGAATTTTTGATTAATAAAGAGGTATTGATTAAATAAGTATTTTGCCTAATAAAGGAGTCTTATTAAATACAATGGTATTGCAATTAATATTAATTTAAAAGAAAGATAATATAAGATATTTATTATAATAAAAGGTAAGTTATCTTTTAACTTGAATGATTTCTTGGAAAGGTTATTATATATATATAAATAAAGAGCGTGGATTATTTCGTCGCCCAATTCAGAACTAAGACTCGAGTATGGAACTTTAAAGTTTTTACATAGCCCAAAAAAGGATTTATCACTCGATTCTTGAAGACGAATGTTGATGTGGATTTATGGTTAGATGCTTATGTTTTTTCTACCATAGTTGAGAACTATGTAAGGAAAATAAAGTTTCTGATCAAAGAGCCTGATCAGAGACCGTACTAAGGGATCCAGGGATCAATACTAGTTCGGAAATAAAGTTGCGTATTCAAATAAAGAATCACATCAAAAATTACGAATGATCTGTGTATATCATATGAAATTGAGTTTAAAATAAAATTTTGGGCAAACTCGTTTGGGGTTTTGTTATGGGGTAATTTCGAGGGCAAAATTCTTTTAAAGGGGGAAGTATGTAACGACCCGTAATTTGATCACTTTAATTAAAGATATTTAAATTTTATTTTAAATATCAAAATATAGATTATTTTTTATTAATAATCAAGTTTTATAGGAAGAATAATAATGTTGAACTTATTTGGGAAGAATGTTCCAAAATAGATTTCCTTTGAAAAAATACCGATAAAATAGCCGAAAACCATTTTATCAATAAACAACTCTAAAATCATAAAACATCGTGCATGGAGCTGGATACATACACTTATTTATCTGTTTAAATAATAATATGAAATTTTATTTTTGAGAATAAAATGTATTTATGACATCATCAATAATGACACCGTGTTTAATAATTGATTTATAAATTTAAATTAAGATTTAATAATTATTATAATTATTCTAATAATTGTTTTTAAAATGATAATTGTTTGCGCCAAAAATGGTCACAAACCCCGAATGTTGTGAAAGCACCAGTGTATGAATACAAATCAGCAATATTCAAACACAAATCTCAGATCTAAACAAACAACAAACAGCAATCCAGAAATAATGAACAAAAACACGAGATTTATAGTGGTTCGGCTATCTCCGGCCTACGTCCACTCCAAAGTTTTTATCTTTTATTGATCGATGCTTGAAGATTACAATTTCCTATCGTGTAGTACAACGGATTTTATGATTATAATCTGAATCTAAGGCAGCAATGGTGATCTGGAGTAAATCTGGCAGAGTCCGGGCGCTCTTTAGCTCTCAAAATTGTCCGACCCCTTTTCTGAATGACCAGGGGGTCTATTTATAGGTGTAGGAGGCTGATATTTCGCCTAAATTGAAGGAAGACCAGTTCTGGCACGTGAGGGGGCCCAGATGCCCGCTTTCTGGAAATCTGGGCCCATTTTGGGATCGATTCGAAGCTACGTTCGAATCGATCAAGAAATTTTCCAATCGAGCTGAAATTTGGTGTGAACATTCTTCAACATGTGATCAAGCTACTGTGAAAATTTCATAGCATTTGGACTTGTAAATCTCAAGATATGATCGATTCGACATCATGTTTCCGGCCGATAAGCTCCCTTCGAATCGATCTTCCTTCGAATCAATTAGGTCGAATCGATGGTGTCGCGTGCCCAAGTGATGACGTGGTGCGTGTTTCCTGGGTCAATCCTCCTTCCTCGCCATGTTGAACGCTTCCTTCCTGGATATGCGCTCGCATCCATACCTCGTGCCCAGTCCACATCCATCTATAGCCATAGCGTGCTTCGAATCCATTGCTTCGCATCCATTGCTTCGCATCAATTGCTTCGCATCCATTGCTTCGCATCCATTGAATCAGTTTCGTTCGTATCCACAACTTTGTATCCACGACTTCGTATCCACGAAGCCGTCTCCCAACGTATCCTTCTCGTATGCCTTTGATCTTCTTCGAATCGATCTGTATGTGAGTCCTTCGTATCGATTTTAGCATAGATCGATACGAACTGCATCGTCACTCCTCGCCTCCCTTCCGATACGAACTATATAGATACGAAGCCTGTAGCCTGAATCCATCCTGATCGATACGAAAC
The DNA here is from genome assembly GCA_030737815.1 of Allium fistulosum. Taxonomy (NCBI): domain Eukaryota; kingdom Viridiplantae; phylum Streptophyta; class Magnoliopsida; order Asparagales; family Amaryllidaceae; genus Allium; species Allium fistulosum. The sequence goes on along the minus strand of CM060901.1, from coordinate 195,944,872 downwards.
GTATCGATTCGAACAAACCTCTGCGTGCTTTCCTACCAATCTGGGCGTGTCACCACCGAGTCGAAATCCACCTAGCTTTCCTACCTGATCGATACGAACATGCTGTCATCCTTCACCATCCTATCGATACGAAGTCATCGATTCGAACCATTCCCTTTACATCGTAATCCATCCATATTTCCTTCATATGAACTCCGATTAACTTGAAACTTGAAATATAGCCTCTCTTAGTCCTTATCATCATCTCCAATCGATTTCGTCCCGATCGGAGCCCGGTCAAATTTTGACGACATCGATCACAACCTTGTCTCTAATCGACCTCCAATCCTAATACCCATCCTTTCTTGTCGATTTGTTTGATATTCCGGCTTTGACCAAAAAGCGGGATAACAGTTGCCCCCCAAAACATGCCTTGTGAAAAGAAGGCGTGTTTTGAATAATTCCGTATCCGATATCCAAAGTCCATAGCCAATCCCATGTCCATCCGAACTCGAAGATCGAGCCTTTGATCCATCCTTATCCAATAGCCAATAGCCCAATCCAGGACCTCTCCGGGTCGGTATCCAAATCCATAACCTCTCTGGGCTCTTGCCAAGCGCAATCAACACCTAACGACCGTGGTCCAGTGTCCCTGGACGTTGAGCTAACCTCTCCGGGTTCTTTCCAAACGCAATCCACACCTGATGACCGTGGTCCAGTGTCCCTGGACGTAAGTAATGTCGTGGCTTAAGTCCTAAGCTGAATCCTGGTCGCTCTGGACCCTTGTTGAGCATAGTCCATACTCAACGACCTGAAACAATAATCGATAGTAGGGGGCCTAAGTCCTAGGCCGAATCCTGGTCACTCCGGACCCTTGCCGAGCATAGTCCATACTCGACGCCCTGAAATGATAACCGATAATATAGGGCCTAAATCCTAGGCCGAATCCTGGTCTCTCCGGACCCTTGCCGAGCATAGTCCATACTCGACGACCGTTTATCAAAAAACCAAAAAGAATCCAATCAAAATCCAATCCAAAATCCAATCCAAAAATAAAATTCGAAAACCAGAAATCCAAACCAACATCCAAAACAGAAAACCATCCAAACGAAAATCCAAACCAGAAAGCAAACAGAGTTCAAACCAAACCAGAAAAACGAGTGTCCAATCCAAAAACAAAAGAAAACAGATTTCGCAAACCATGGCTTCGCGGTGTATCATCATTCAGAGCATGCCTAAGGGCTATCTCCGTCCCCGTACATGTGTAAATGACTTTGTTGCTCGCCAACGGTTTGTTACTTATTTCATATTATCCGGGTCAATGGATAACCAATCGACCATCATTCCTGGGCCTCATGCCATCATGGCTTGAGGTGGGCAGTGGTTGCTCCTGCTCCACCACTGCATTCCGAGCCCCAACATACTGCGTCAATTGTCCATTCCTCACATGCTCCTCAATTATGTCCTTTAGGTGCCTGCAGCTGTTGGTATCGTGTCCATCCAAATCATGGAAGAGACAGTGCTTTCCTGATGCCCTTTCTCGTTCAGAAGGTTCTCTCCTAGCTGGCCTCCGGTAAGGAAGGCGATTCCGGGTTTCCATGTATATCCGCTCCTGCGTCTCGTTTAATCCCGTGTATGTGGAAAACTTTGGATCCTTCCATCGCTTCCCGGCTTTTCCTGAATCGTCGTCTAGCTTCCTTTTTCCTTTGTCTTTATCCGAGCTTCCGTTGGATGGTCCTCCACCCCTAGTCACATTCACCTCCATTAACTTTAAATCAGTACATGCGTCTTCTTGCCGAAGGAACCTTTCAGCTTCATGGAAGAATTCCCCAAGATCCAGTGGTGGATCTCGTACTAAAGATACCTTAAAATCTGAATCCTCTCTGACTCCCGATACTGCCGCCATCAAAACCATCGATGGATCCGGCCGATCCATTGAAGCAACCGCCGCATTAAATCGAGTTAAAAATGCTCTAAGCGATTCATCCGTTCTTTGCTTTACCGATGTTAACGTCATCACGTTCTTGGGTCTTTTGATATGAACCCGAAACTGTCCCAAAAACCTATCCACCAATTCCCTCCAAGTCCTGATAGATCCTTCTTCCAGCTGCCAAAACCACATTGCCGCTAGATCGGTTAAGTATAAAGGGAAACATCTGGCCATCACTTCCTCCGATGCCCCCAGCACTTCCATGTGCCTAGTGTATCTCATTAAGTGATCAGTCGGGTCAGCCTTGCCATTATATACTTCCACGCTGGGTAACTTGAACTTAGGTGGATTCTGAGCTATCCTGATTTCCCGAGCGAACGGACTCCTGTTCACTCCTTCCAAGTCTCTATTGGTCAAACCTCCACGCATAGTCTTCCTAATGATTTCCATTAATCCAGCATTGCATGTTAGATGTTGCCCCCTATGCTCCCGAGGGAACTCCGGCACATATTCTTCATGTGGCTCATTAGCCGCAATGTTGGCTCTAGCCTGCTGAACTCCTTCCAAAGGTCCTTCTACGTTGGATCCTGCGGGCCTGCCCCCAAGCCCTTGTTGATTGCCTTCCGGTTTTGTATTCTGTCCTCCATTGGGTTCCGCAACCCTAGTTCCTTGTTCCACATTTTCAGTCGCTATAGTTGGTCCAAGGTTCTGTGTTCCTGCAGCTCTCATCTGCTCGAAGAAAGTCTGCATCATATCCTGTTGACTCTTCAACAATCTCTCTTGCAATGAATTTGTCATAGCTTCCATTTCATCTCTAGTAATGTAGATCGAAGCTTGTCCTTCTCCAGCGCCAGAGGATGCCTCTTGACTTCCTGCCTGTTGGCTCCTCTCAGTTCTTTGTGTAGTTTGTCGAGTCATTGTAGAGTCAAATCTAAACTCTTCACGCTTTCCAAATCTAAACTTTAATCCGATGTAGCGGGTCCTGAGTTCATTTCTCAGTGAAAGCACCAAACATGAATAGTTATGAAGTGATAATAAATCATTTATAATAGTTTTATAAAGATATATATATATACATACATATATATATGATTTGAAAATATAAGAAAATTCATATCGAATTATCGATATAATAACACTTTTTGTAGACAATTTTTTAATATTGATTTATATTGTTTTATAATTCAAATGATATCATTTTAATTTATTAATAATGATAAGAAATTAGTTTCAAATTTCGTTTACAATTATATGTACTTTAATTAATAAGTGAAAATCTGACCGGTGATCGGTTTTCCAATTTTCAATCGTTTAACGAACGGAAGTAGTTCAAAGTCAGTGCAACGTAGTTTATTCTCTTATGTACATACCTGTACATATATACACATGTCACATGCACATATGAACATATATATACATACAAATGTACATGCACACATATATATACACATATACAAAAGAAAATATCTAAGATATTTTACTTTTCTTTCCGTTTAAGCAACCCAAAAGCATCCACCAACTCACCTTACACCATATCACCTCAAGCACATGGGGGAAGGACATGGCCGTGCATCTTTGGAGGGGATGGGAGGGTGTGGGCAAGGGTGTTTTAGTCCATGCACTTTTGGATATTTATTTCCAAAGTTTTCCTATAAATACCCACCTCTTTCTTCATAAATTCATAACATTTATTCTCTATCTTCTTCTCCACTTTCAAGCTTATATATATAAGCAAATCCACTCAAATCCACTTCAAATCAACTTCTTCCCGCCAATATAACCCACGGCCACCACCTCCATTCACAAAACCCGAGCCATTCCCCTCCTCTAACCCAGGCCGTGAGCACCAAGGCTAGGCTGAGCCACTTCAAGGGTCCAAAGCCCGATTCCGTGGAGTTAAATTTCAAGATAATGGAACTATAGCCATTTTAGTTCGAGTAAAAATGAAGGTGAGAAACTATATATATATGATGTGATATGATTATTATGGATGTTTACTATGCTTGGTCATCAAGTTTGGTTGTTTACTATAGTTGTTTAATGATGTTAACAAGTCACATTAAACATAAGTCGAATATCACAATGGAAATCACTTTCCTTTAATAAATGAAATGGTGTATATAAGATTGTTAAACCTCCTTAAAAAAATTATAAATGTTTTATAAACACTAAAATCCAGTTTGCTGAAGTTTTGAAAAGTTGTGAAAATTGTGTCAAAAAATAGGCGTGTCACGTAACGGCAGTTCGCGATTTCACACCGTAGAAAGTTAAATCCATTTTAACGATGGATTCTGAGTCAGAATTCTTTGTAATAAGAATTTTCCGAACTCTTATAATCATAATTTTCAAACAAAAGAGAATGATCGAGATTATGTTTAGTAGATTTTGAAATATGAGCAAAATAACTTTTCAAAATAATCGCGGTTTGGCAGCTCGGAAAACAAAATGATAAATTCTTTAAAATGGATATTTTTAATTCTTTGAAAATATGGAATAAATTCTATAAATGTGTTAAAATGTATTAAAAGAGACTTGGGTTATAAAAATGAATTTCTAAATGATCGAAAAGTTGTTTTGATCAAATAAGCCTTAAAAATACTATTCGTAGCACTATTTGTAGCACTTTTTGTAGTACTTTTAATAACTTTTGAAATAGGGCTTTAAACTTAAGTATTCTTTCCCAAATCTTCTATAAATGCTTTAAGTATTGTAAAGATGATTTGGATGTTGTATAATCTATTTTAAAAAGTTTAAATAAATAAACTAAAGAAAAGCTGTTGTAATCAAGTGATTTAATCTTGGCTCTAAAAGCCGACGAGTAGGCTGGATTTTTCTATTCGTGAGATTATAATGTGAGGTGCTTAAACTAAGGAGATGTTCAGGAGCAACCAGTGCCTTGGCTCAGCTGGCCTTTTTCCTAGGCGGGGAATAGATAAGGTCGAAATGTCGGAAACGAGACAAGTATAAAAGATTAAATTTTACAATCAATTTATGGCAACTTGGATTATACATAAATAATCTTCTTATACTTGGTATTAAATTCCGAGGAGGGAACCCGTAATATCCGTGTGCATTTAAATGGTGATTTCACCGCTATTCGATGGATAGTAAAGGTTGAATACGGAAATTGATGTTGAGTAGAATTAGTATAATTTCTATCAACCATTTTTACACAAAAAAGGGTTTTTCAATATGATTTATTTTGATTTAGCACAATTCCATGAATACATTTTACTCGAATACTAACTAATTTGGATCTACCATCTTAGATAACACGGTTTCAACCGATTAAAAAGATATGTATTTGAAATAAGAAATCTTTTGTCAAGATTTAAATAAATGGTTTGGAATAATTTAATTCCTATACTTAAAATTAATTTTTTTGGTTTTACAATAAACGATGTCTTAAATAACATTGTTTTTGACCCGTTTTAAAAGTTATGATTTGGAAATCTTTGTAAAGATTTAAATAAATGATTCGGAAATATTTTACTAAGTAAAGGATGAAATGATTTGGAATTATTCCAAGATTCAAAAAGGTTTTAAGCAATCAAAGAATTTTATAAATGAGGTTTATTAATTATGCATATATCGGAAAGAAATGTTTTAAAGATATATATCTCTAGAAGATATTTGTGGTAAAAAGAAAGTATTAATCAAATGATAAGCGCCTATTTACTCAACATATTTTATCGATGATTGGTTCGAAGGAACCGAGGTCGGATTTGAGTGATTCTTATCTGAAAACCACTTCGAACCAAGTTACGTATTTGAAGTGAAGACATTGAATGATAATAAATGGAATGAAGGGTTGCTTGTCACTGACCCTTGGGGGAAATTTCCTATATCATATATATGTGGCAACAGTATCTTCATTTGATCTTCGATGCAAGAGCTGCTCGCTACTAATCCTAGGGGTGATTCCCAATAGGATGTAGTCGAAGAGCTCCTTTGGTTTGTCCTGTTCCTGGACAACCTATATGGACGAATGTCCAACATTGCATTTCTAAAACGCTCGTACATTGATTTTTTTGAACGTACACGTGTTTGGTGGTGTAGAAAGTAACTCTCCTATACTTAACACCCTTCTCTGAGACGTACGATCTCAAAGGTTGTACATTTGTAGAAATCAATAGTGTGTAATGGAATTGGCAATGTGGCATTCAAGTGAAATGTGTGCTATGAGAAAGGTAATCGTTACCTCGAGCCTCATAACCCGAGAATGACAAAAATAGGGTAGATGCAGCAGGGCTAAGTGGGTCGCTCCCATTAGGATACGGTCATCGCCTTTCTGGATCACCCACTTTGTGTCGGGTTTGTTATGTATGCTATGAGAGCTTTCAGAAAGGTCGGGAACGACCGAGGTGATGTTATATTTGGTATAATCTATAGTAATGGTAGGTCGGTTCTGTGTTGGTAGAGGTTGGAGCCTCAGGTGCATCTCTCTAGAGATGTACTGTCGGAAGGTGTTCCCTTACCTTGTCATAATACGAAATCCATTCTCCAATACGAGCCTTTACGGTTTTAGTTGTAAACCTGTTATGCTATCGAATTTAACAAATGTAACAATTTCAGCTAAGATTAATATGTTATTTTAAAGGATTTTCAAAAAATGACATTAAAGTTAATATCCCTGATTTTGCATAATAAATGTTTTTGTTATCATAAGTTAAAAACCCGTTCCGTGTTTATGTGCAGCGTGGTCTTATGAGTTACCCTTTGTTTTCCAAATACTTGTATTTTGAGTTTCTCACACCAGTTTCATGACTGACCCGAAGTTTATTTTCTTTCCCTTAAACTCGGGGTGCCTTGTTTTTCCAGACAACCTAGTAGTCAGGTTTTGCTTGGAGCATTTTGGAAGAGCTCGGAGCATTGAGTTAGAAGATTCTTCTGAAGATTGTTGTCCATTTCCACCACATTCATCTACTATTGTATTTCGCATTTGTAAGGACAAATATTTATAACTGTCCATGTTAATGTTAAGTTAAACTCTGATAAATGTATTTTAAAAAAATTTGCTGTAAAGATTAAATGTTGAAATAATATATATAACTCCATTCGTGTGAGATTCTGCTTTCTACTATGTTCCTATCTTTATTTTCTTTTCCTCGTAACTATCCACCTTTTCGTTCAAATCGAGTTGAACATGTGTGATTTATTGTCAACTTAAAATGTATGGAATTGTGAGTTGTCACATATGTCAGGATTTGGTTTTAGCAACTAAATTTGTTAAGTTACAATTATACCTAACTATAAGTTTAATTCTAATTATTATTGGTGTATTATTATTTAAACAAAAATCTCAAGGAGTAATGAAATCTGAAAAGGATCTGAAAGGATTTTCCATTAACTTCTCAAATGGGATTAAAATTTTGAAAATTTCAAATGGCTGAAACGCAACCAAAACTAGGAATTTTGAACCTTGATTAATATCATTCCATCGAAGGAAGATAATTATAAATACACACACACAATAAAAAGTTTTAACTTAATGAAAAGATGCCACTTGTTTTATATTAAGAACAGTAATAATAATCAAGCTTCAAAATGACATAAATTATATTACTTGCATAAAGGAACCACTTTCTAATAATTATGGAAAAATTCATTCGTACACCATAGGTTATTGTACATACATTGAATTATTTGCAAAATTATACACATCATCTTTTACTTAGTATACACCATACATATAACAAAACTACCATCCTTTTAGAATAAAATAAAACACTTACTTGATTTTAGTATTCTCTCTCATGCACTAATCAAACAAAGAAACCTTAATTCCTAATTGGCTAGATTCACTTTTGCATTATCCAAATTTTGATTTTAGGATATTTGAATGGTATTTAGATATATTTAACTATTTAAGTAGAAATTTAAATTTAATATAGGGGGAATTAATTTAAAGGACAAAGATTTGTATTTTTTTTGCCTCAAGGACACAACCTCAATATTTGTACCATAAGGACAAACATTCTTCAAAAAATTATTCATAAGGACAAACATTTTCCAAAATTATTCATAAGGACAACAAAACTGCTACCAAGCTAAAAACTGATACCTAAAAACTGCTACCGATAACTACAAACTGATACCTAAAAACTGCTATCAATGACTAAAAACTGATACCTAAAGAAAGTTGTCCTTCATGATAAAATATTGAAGGCCTGTCCTTTAGGCAAAAACGCTGAGAAATTTTGTCCTTGACAATAATTTCCTATTTAATATATTAATATTAAAATGTTAAATTACTTAAGTTTTGATATTAAATTTAAACATGAGTTAATTTGAGTTAAAAGAAGGAGAAGAATTCGATACTGTATGAATCATACTAAATTAAATACTAAATTCCAAATTTTATTTTCGATGTTTCAATTGAAGTTCAAATGTTAAAATTGATTATGGGTGAATACAGCTTGAGAATTTATAAATAGAATTTGATATTGGAAAGTAATTTAAATCTAATTAGGTATAGAGGTTTCGATTACTTTATCATAGTTATTATACTGACTGTATACTATGTGGAAAAGGAGGACACGTATATTAGTATTAATTTTTCATCCTCTAATATAGTTTTTTTAGTTAAAAAATGATAGTTTGGTCTTAAATTTTATCAAAAATTTAATGGTCCTATGGAAAAAATGATAGTTTTGTACTACATTGAGACAAACCTGTATTTGAAGATACAAAAGATTATCAAAATATTATACTCTTGAAGTAGAAACGGTCCTATGGAGGGTGTCTTCAGGCAGTTGTAAGCCCATTCCTCTAGGTTTAGAGAGTGTTTTAGACTAGTGAAATATCAAAGGGAAGCATCGATACTAGATGTGAATCTCTAAATACAGTGTACAAATATCCTATGTATGCAACAGTGTACTAAAGGATATTTACATACATATAACAATAAAAGCATCCCCAAATGAATCTATTTTTCAATAATAAGAATAATAGCTCAATGTAACCATGCAAATACTTGCCTACAGTCGGATGATATAACTGATAAACAATCTTATTTAAGAAACGAAACTCATTAGGATAATCAATGATTATAATTGGCGGATACGAAAGAAACTTCCAGTAATAATAACAATAGATAACTTTAACAATTTGGAATTTTTTTAAGTAGAAATAGGAAGAAGAAACAAATTGAATTCGATCTAAAGAGAATGAAAACCAAACCCTAGAAACCAAATAATTAAAGTAAGTTGGAGATCTTACAGTTGGGAAATATCTTAAGCTCCAATTGCAATTTTTCCAATGTTGTCCACCATTGATTTCTCAATGCGGTTATTATCGATTAGGAGAGAAGGTAGCGTATGTCCTAATCATGCCATCAGAATGTGGAAAATACGCACTAAATTGCATAGTGGTCGAATTGTCATTGAATCAAAGAGAATAACTTATGCCGACCATTTGAGAAAATGTAATGCAATACAAAAGCATGAAAAATAAATAAATAAAAGAATGACATATAAATTAGTGAAAAACTATATTCAGTTGTGAATAGAGTGGAAAATTTAAAGCAAAAATCACAAATATGGTTTTTTTCTCAAGCAACAAATGAAATCTGAAATTGAACATCGGTAAACTATGAAAAATGAACAAAACATATTATCGTCTCATATGTATTGTAAAAAGGAATTAATGAACAGAGAATCCATGCGAAGAAGAACTGAAAATCGAAAGCAAGGGGACGAAAAATAAAAACCTGAAATCCAGATCTTTGATTAAAGCAAAGGAACCTAGTTTGCATCATGAAGATTGAGAAGAAGAAGAAGAAATCGTGGTTCCTTTGGATCCGTGGATTGTAATATGAAAAAGTGGTCTTCTAGTATGTGAGATAAGTAGAGGAGAACGTGGAAACATCAACCAGCTTCCATTAATTTACTTTTCAAGCGACAGAAATAGCCTTGCAGAACAGTTTGGAAATCGTTGGAAAAAAAAGTTATTTTGGGTAGTTCGAAAAAGGACTCACTAACCCGTTGACCAAAGTACTTGCTTTATATATAAGATATAGATGGGTATATGTGCGGATGTGTGAGTGGGTACTTCATGTGTGAAGATGTGCATATATTTATATATTGCATGTCTTGCTTAGATCATAGCCATGTTTAGTTTGTTATTGTATTTTTCAACTTAGAATACACTGCTCTCCTATATTTTTCTTTGAACCGGTTACACCATCTAGTTTGTTATTGCGAACCTGATAATACATCACTATATATTTGACTTTTGTTGAGTTGATATGATAAACATTAATATGCTATATTTTATTTCTTAAAGATACATGTGTACGTGCATTCCTATATATAGTGTGTGTTTAAATACATGAAGATAAGTGTGTAGTTTAGGAGGGGTATTGCTGATGTTTTAGTGTAAGGGTGTCCTGGCATAAGTGAGTTGTGACCTTGCATTTGTTGGTTGCTGCTAAGTGTTCAAATTATATTAATTTATTTTAATCTTAAGAATATATATATAACTAATTTGAACTAAACATTAGCATTCATGAATTATATCATACATAGACCTGCTGCCTTTTCTTTTTATGCATGAGTTTTAAAAATGGACAGAGTGTGTGGAAATATATATAGGTTTGTGTGCGTGTATGTGGCAAGTGAGCATGAAGATTTGTGTGTTTATATATATATATGAGTTGTCACTTTTATGTTTTTATTATGGTCATTTTGTGTTGTGAAGAGTGTTGCGTTTGTGAAGAATGTATTGCATGTGTATTATAGGATTGTAGAGTGGAGTATTTGGGTGCTGCTGTGTGCATCAATGAGTCCCATGTATATGCGTAGTGAAGGGTATGTGTGCGTGTATGCTTAGGTTTACATATAAATGCATTGTACACGTGTATCCAAATGTTGTTATACTTTAGTTTATGTCTTTATGTGTCTTTCATTTGTTCTCTGCTCTTTGTTGCATTTCACATTCTTGCATAGGTAAGAAGGTTAGTTAACCTGTTTTTGTTGCAAAATAACATAAAGCAATTTTGGAGTTAATAACATAAACTGGAAATTAACAAATGAAAAACTGGATGAGGAAGAATCCCTAAAACAGTACCTTATCGCGCAACCTATCTAAAATAGTACATGGATATAAAATTAAATACTGTCTTATTAATGAGTCATATGTAAACGTAAGACAGTTAAATGTAACTATTACAAATATGTACTCAGTTGTGTGTGTATTTTGAATAGCGCTCCCCAGTACATATATATTATAATATATAACATACAGATTGCAAGGTGGAAAAGCCTGCCCATAGATGTAAACTTAGCCCTGAGCTTTGCAGCATACTACTCCAAGTTCGACAAAATGAACTGCTTAGTAGATGAAAGGCCAGCGACATCATTCCTAACACCTCTACTAAAAGCTTCACAGCACTGTTACATATAAGTAATATCCTGGTTAATAAACCGAGGCTGCACCGACATGGAGCTTTGCCTTGCGCTCACATCCACCGCCTCATCCAAACAGGTTGAAACCGCCACCTACCTCCTTCTAAAAGTGCCCTTGAACATCCTCTTCACCTTCAGTGCCAAAATCACAAAAACAGCCGCTGGAAGAGGACATGGTTCCCTCGATGGCATTGCCTTCCTCCACTTTTCGATCTTTTAGGCTCACCCGAAAGCACGTACACAGTGATAGAGAAGCTCATTGCTAATGAAGACGAAGTGATCGTGCCTAAACTGGCAGCCTATCTGAAGAGTAACTGGTCGTTGGCATAATTCTATGAAGGAGCCGTAGTTGCTAATGATCATTATGTGAATGTGATGAGGGTGCTGAGGAGAAGTTGCTCGGAGATATAGTTGAGGAAGCTGCCTATCGGAATGGTGATATCAATTTGTAGGCCATTTTTTTAACTCATGTTTAACTCATGCAAACTCACGTCAGTTGTTTGTACCTATTGAAAGACGCACAAATGATACCAAACCTACCACTGTGCCAAAAATGATATTCTTAGTTAAGATTGATGTTGAAAATTCCATTAATGGAACAGGCATGATGACCATGCTAGAGCTAACAACCACATAACTATTAACATGTTGCAAGTCAAGCTAAACAACAACAATGATATATTATAATTATCTAAAAGTCAAGAGAAATGAGAAGAAAGAAGTGATAAACAAACCTACAATTTCAAAAGTAGCTGATCCACCATCATACTATGATCCCATGTTTATTGTTAACTTTAAAATAAGTAATAATAGATGAAACTGCGAGCATTTATGGTTGACATTCAGTTATTTGAATCTTCTTAAATTCAATTAATATTGAAAAAATGTAGTAGATCAAGAGTGCATAAGTAATTAGATAGCGACAAAACTTAATAGATTATCAGTGCATAACTAATTAGATTCCAATAGCATAAATTTGTTCCTTGGCCACTTTAGGCTATAAAAATATGAAATAATTTCTAAAATCTGAATATAGAACATGGTTAAAGCAATAAATTGGAAAATTAATTGTTTTACTGAAATCATGAGGTACATATCAAGTCAAAGCTATTTGTATACTAGTATTAATCTATTACTATACATACATACATATATACATGTGTGTGTATACTATATACACACATGTATGTATATAAATACACACACCATTGTTTCTTTCATTCAAATTTTCTCCTTCAATACTTTGTTCGCTTCATTCGTTAGTCATATCATGCAATTTTATACCCACAAATGTAAGTAGGTAAGTGTAGATAATTCCTGGAGTATCCTCTTAGTGATACATGATGCTACCAGAGAGTCTTTCATAGCTAAGAAATTCTACTTGTATGAACAAATTTTAGAAGCAAACATTAACTTGAATTGTTTTGTTTCTTCCGAAGCCAAAAACAACAATCAGACTGGTCATATCATTGAAAATTTTGTTTCATTTTTTTATTACTGATAAGGTTAGCAAGAAAAAGTGGACAAAATACCAATTTTGAAAAATAGTGGGCATCCAGAAAGCTACATTTGAAATATGATATATGTATATAGTGAAGTAACCCATAAACCAAACGAAGCAGCTTACAGATTGATCCAAGAACATTACATTGGATCAAATTATATAATATTATACAATGATTTTAATACCAAACTTAAAGAACAATATTATTTAATAATCTAGCGAAGTAAATCCAACTAAAATCAACAAATTTGGTGTCATTAAAAATTTCACAAAACTATTTCTACTACACCATTTGTTTATTGAACGAAAGAAAAGTATGTGGACTTGAGAATAAAATCTTACAGTTAATAACTCATGAAAAATAGGTCTGGAATACTAAGAAAATTAATATGTAAGGCATGAAAAATTATTACCATTGATACATTCTGGAACTTTTTTGATGCATTTCTGTAAAATTACAAATTAAAATAATAAATGGAAATAATGATCAAATCAAGGTGTAGTTATTTAAACAATAATAATTTTACATGAAATATTCACATATGTAGAATGTTATTGTAGTGAATATTTTTAAGTTTCTAAAGTTAATCCAAATCAGAGTATTTGACATGGATACATACTCAGTTCTAGAATATTTATTCTCTGTTTATACTCAGTTCAACAGTATTAGTCATTTATCAAACAGTTGGAGTGAAAAATGTAAAGGTTATAATTGTCCTGCATAATGATGCATCACATTCAAAGAATAAATAAAAGCAGCAATATGCACAAATCAAATATTAATTTAAAAAAGGATGGCGAGGAAATAAATGATTACTAAAGCTTACCAAATTAATTTACTCATCTCAGACAAAGCATGCCAAAGTTCAAATGTTTCTCCAAACTAATCATTCTCTACGTTTTCACCACCAATGCATTTCTTGGTCCCTAATCTCAATCTTGAAGTTTGTTATTTCTATAGAAACAAAAGAGTAAAATAGGTGGTTGAAATAAGGTGGTGACACCGAAATGACATTTTAGAGTTTCTAGTTCTATCATATATCGTAGAAAGTTATTTTATAACTTATAAAAATACTGATGAGTAGTTTGATATGCCTTAACCCATCCCTTTTCCACGACTAAACTTGCAACATTTTGTTGATCAAGGAAAACAAAACCAAACTCTCTCCCACTGGATGGAATAGTATATTCAACATTGAATACCACTTCCTATATATTAATAATTTGGTAAAAATATATTTTCCAGCATAATAGTATGAAGAGGTGCATATAAATGAAAAGGCGCAAGTATGATACCTTTCCTTTACAGAGTTTCCTTAAGAACTCTTTGCTTTCCCATGCATAGGGTTCATCAATTCCACCTCGGCGTTCCTGAAACGTTCAGGGCTTCAAATTATTTAGAAATACAGTAAAAAACCCTATATTAACTAAGTATTATATCCAAATGTACATTATAAGTGAATAATAACAATATGTTGCTGCTTTTGCAGTAGCAACTCAGAAGGATAAATTAATACATATTTGTAAAACATAATACTTACATGCTTATTAAATTTATTCATCTGAAATAATACTAATGCATGAAAGATTAATCAAACAATTAACCATCAAAATCTTAAATCTTTGCAAATCCAAAATGCAAATAAACCATAACATCATTCAAATTATAAACTTGAACTTTGTACGAAAGAAAAAGGGTTATTGTAGCGGATGATGTAAATATCGATCCTTTTACAATTGTTATTTTTTTTACAATTCCAACCCATTTTAAAACAAAGTTCTAGCAACTAACTTACTATACAATTAAATTTTCAGACCAATTCATATGATTTAACATGACTTGGTTAATTATGGAATTGTTTGTATTTATTACCTTTTAACTAAATAAGGTTTGCTTATTGCTATAGAATGGAGCAAGTGGAAAGAAACTCATTTCCCAAAGCCCCTAGAAACTACTAAAAAAACCAACTAATAGCAAACTAAAACAATACCTAATTGTAAATAAGAAAGACAGAACAATGCAACAAATAAACTCATACCAAAATAACTCAAATAGCAGCAGTAGTCTCGTACTCGATGCTTCCAGCTCTAGTCTCATCCACCTCCTTGGTCTTATCCGCTTCCTGTCTATAGTTATTCACAAAATCTATGATTTTACAACTGATTACCTTCGCAATTCCATTCTCAACATCTTCTCATTTGGACCTTTCACCAGAATCTGCAGCCATGTCTGTCTCCTTCTCAATCTTAACAGGGGTGCGGAGTCGTGAGGAAGGCGTCTCCATGGCACTTGATGATTATTGAAGAGTAGTTAGTTAGGTTTTGGATGAGTCTGTCGCTTACCACATCCTGAGTGTGATGAGACGGTTCCATTCAATTTATTGGATTTTTAGTTTTTCAGCCTAATTTATTTCCTTTTTTCGATTCGTGGGGAAGAAAAGATGACGTGGTAAGAAAATGGGTCTTTGAAGCAGTTTAGGAGGATGGTGGATATTGGAAAGACGAACATACCCCTAGTTCAATGCATTACGAAATAATTTAAAAAAGGACGTTTTTGGCAATTAGAAAAAGGCTTCAAAGAGGGAAGTATTTGCTTTATATATATATATATATATATATATATATATATATATATTAACGACCAATAAGGCTTGGCCCATAGCCCCTGGTTTTAAGGTGGTCCATCCACTCCTACAAATATTGAAGCACAGGTGTAAGGCACAAGTGCCTTGTCTGTTATGATAAACATGTGTGAGGTAGAGAGCCCAACAAAAACTCACACGAGTACATCACACAACCTAATTACAAAGACAACAATATTACCTAAAAGTCTCAACAATACGAACATACATTTCCAATGACTACATTTCCAAAATGAAGACAGCTTCATCTGAATCTCAAAACTTGCAATATGATCTTGTAGCAAGAACAATAAAAGGAAATTGTGACCTAGCAAGCAAACCCCGAAACATCAACCAAAAAGCTTATAAAGCATAACAAACCACACCAAGAAGACTCGCACTAGGTACAAATGACAATCCTATTGTGCTAAATGATGTGGATGAAAAGAGGCTAGGCTTCAGCACTGATGTGGCTTATGATAGCAATAAACATGGTGCCGTTCAAAACCTACTATATCAGGTAATCAAACCAACCATTAGGGAGCTTTGGATATTCGCACTTGAAATCAGTTTCGTTTCAAGCCCAAATTTCACGCTTACATTTTACCGATGTTCACGATCAACTCATCTTCATCCGCTTTTTCTTCTTCTACGTTCTCCCTCAAATCTTTCTCCTTTAGTCTAACTTTTTCCCTTGATTTGGTGTTTGAATATTTCTCCTCCTTGTTATCCTACCATTTCGGAATTTCAATTTACTGAAATTTTCAATACTGTGATAAGGGTTTCAAACCCTAACTCCTTTAGCTGACCTTTCTTTCCACGCACGGATTTGCCACTACTGCATCCTATAAACCATCAGCGCAGCCACTCCCTCTGCCCAAATTTCTGATTTACGCATCATCTACCACCATTGCACCGCCGCCACCTCTGTTGGAATTTCTGATTTACGCATCATCTACCACCACTGCACCTAACCATCAGTGGTGCGTCAGATACTGCTGCCTCCAACACGGACATTGAAATAGTGAAAGATGTGGCATCATTCGATCCGGTTTTGTTGAATCTTCAGGAAATTTCTTCGGTTGCTTTGAAAGATAATCCGCAAATCACGAACCAGCTTTATTTGCAGTAGTTGACTCTTCCTAAGACTGGGAAGTTGGTGAGAATTGTATTTTTTTAACAAGATAAGAGTCTCAGGTCCCTGTTTTTGATGTTGTTATAGAAAAAGTCCCTGCAGAAATGAATATGTAAATTTGGTCCCTATTTTTGAAAAATAAAAAACGCAAGGTGCCTTGCACTTTTCTGATAAAAATGCAAGGTAACCTGCACTTTTCTTATTTTGGAATTTTTTTCGAAATTTTGAAAAGCGCCTGTTAACTTGCACTTTCTATCAGGAAAGCGCAAGCTAGTTTGCGCTTTCTGATTTTGAAATTTTTGAACACTTTTAAATTTTTGAAAAGTACAAGGTAACTTGCGCTTTCTCATTTTGAAATATTTTTGAAATTTTCAGAAAAAATTTAATGTTTAAAAAGCGCAAGCTAACTTGCGTTTTTTGATTTAGAAAAAATAGGGACCTAAATTACATATTCATTTCTACAGGGAATTTTCTTATAACAACAACAGAAATAGGACCTTTCGTGCAAAGCCCTTTTTTTAATTTTGTGGTTTGGGCGTGAATAATTATTAATTTTTGGTTAAAATTTATTTTGGTCAGATTTAAATTGAAACCTTTTTTGCAAACATTTTATTGGTAATAGTGATTTGGTTGTCTTTAAAATAACATTTAATGGAACCGAATAATTAAATTCTGATTTTGTATATAATTTTTAATGAGAGAATTATTTAATTTGAAAATAGAGTGGAAAACAAGTAGAATGCTAATTGTACGAATATAAAATATACCGTTTGACTTATAAAAATGGGTAAAACTGTGTATAATACTAATGTATGAATGTGAGACATGATCATTAGTTGTTTGTACTGCTATTGAGAATGCAATAAATATGATGGAAATTAGAAAAATAGACTCATCAGTGGCATTTTGTGAACTTCGCAGTAGGAGCATGAAAACTATTCATATTACAACTGTTATCAAGGAAGTTAAATATGGACAATGAGACGTTGATGTAATAGTGCTGACAGGCACTTCAGTATTCGTTATCTGGAATTTGTTGTGGTATCAGTGTACGCTTTAGGTGATTGTTTGAAGACATTAGTATGTCAGTTGTTTTGTGACTGAATTTAATGTATGCATGGGAATCACTACTAAAATCGGTTCGCATAGCGTCGGACAGGGGTGACGGTTAGCAACGGCTAAAAAGAGCGGCCGTCGCTAGCCGTCGCTCGACCTGTATATCAGCCAAATCCGAGCCTTCTTCTTCCCCATTCTACAAAACCCAAAAAAAAAAAAAACCTCCCCCCCCCGTCGCCCCGCCGATTCGGTGCTCAAACGTTCGCTCCCTACCTCCCAAATTGATCCGGTATGTGTTCTAACCCTATTTCCTATTCAATTAGGGTTTAATTAGGGTTTGTTTGCATGTTTATTGGGTTTAAAAATTGATTGTTAATGGCATGTTTATGGGTTTGAGATTGGTAGTTACGTGGTATACGTATGGTGATAGTAGTATTGTAGGTTGATTTGAGAATAAAATCATTTTATTTCGACGTTGAAAACGATGATTAAAGCATACTATTATGATGTTGGTTATTGTAGAATTAACGATTGGTGATGTGATTTGGATTAAGATGGTGATAACATGTTTAAGATGCTTATTGATAAGTTTATGCAATGTCGGTTGTCGATTAGGTGAAAATTTAATTATTTAGCATGCGTTAGTTATAAGTGTAAGTACACTACAACTGTGTATTTTGTTCAAATATATCATTTATGCTCACTTGCAATGGCCATGCTAAACTACTCATAGCCTAAAAGAATTACAATGATTCACTTTTGTCTCATTGTGGAATTTCCAATTAAACGTATATAGTTTAAAATAAAAATAATTCAATTTATTATAAGTGCTAACTTCTAATTTGATTTAAAAAAATTCGTTATTTAAAATTTGACTTAGTTAGCCAAATTTTAAAGTGTGTGTTAAAATGTGAAATTTACTTGACAAATATTTATTGAACGTATTATTAAAAAAATTATAGTTGTTAAAATATAAATTAGAAAATTTGTTTTATTTGTGTGAACCCCTTAGACAATTTTTGGCCCCGTCTGACAAGTGTTGTATATGATCGTTATATGGATGTTCGTTTTTACACAGAACGGACATCTGTATTCATCTGATACAATATTTGTTGGATTTGTCCCAGTATTGGACAAGTTACAAACACAATAACGTAATCGCAGTTTATAAATCATTTCAGTTTAAACGGTTAACGAAATTTCGATGGCACTTCCTTTTTTCCCTATGTACATGCATTTGTGTACGATACAGGGAATAAAGGGAAGTGCTGCCGAAATTTTGTTGAATCGTTTAATCTGAAATGATTTATAAAATATGATTACGTTATTGTGTTTGTAATGGGAAGTAGGATGACCGGCCGTTAAACAAGTATTAACAAGTGTTGTATATATATGATCTGTATTTTATAAAACAATCAAATAATTTATTAAGTGCAATTTACTAAAGTAATAAAATTTAAAAGTTAGTTTGAAACTAATAAATTTGTTCAGTCTAATTTATTAAAGTTTGTTTAAAATTTACTAAAGTTAGTTTAAAATTTACCAAATTAATAAAGTTAGTCTAGTTTACCAAATTATTAAATTTACTGAAGTTCAGTCTAATTTGTCAAATTATTAATAAAGTTTCAGTGAAGTGTTTGTTTGAATTTTCTAATATAATTTTTGCAAATCAGGAGATATGTTCGATTATTTTCTCGATCGTAGTTGGATGTATGAATCCCGAAAAGGTATGAAAGGATCAATAAAGGAACATTTTGTTAACGGTGTACACGAGTTTATTAGATTTGCTAAATCTAATAATGGAAATAACGTAGACATTCGTTGTCCGTGTGCTAAGTGCAAACATCTGAAGCATTGGAAGGCAGATGTAGTAGAAGTTCATTTGTATAAATTTGGTTTTGTATCGAATTATTATTTATGGGATCGTCACGGAGAGTTTGTTCAATATACACCTAATCCTGTAGTGGAAGAGGATGATAATACAGCGGCAAATCCAATAGAAAATATGGTGCAAGATGCAGCCCGATCAATGTTTCCATCCATTGATCAAGACGACATTGAAAACGAAAATGGTGAAGAACCGACTATGGAAGCTAACATGGAAGACCTGCCGGAAAATGTGTGGAAATATGGTTAGATGATAGAGACTACCATGTGGCACACACATATGTTCTTTTAAATTGTGTTGAAGTTGGACCATTTATCAGGTAATACTGAATGATTGTACAGTTCAATTATACGTGTATTTATATATTAATAATTAGGGGAATATAATACATTTATTTGCAGCATATACGAATCACAACATCCATCTGGTGATTTCAGTAAACAATTTTCTGGGTGGTTTGCAAACTATGTTCACGATCTGAATAACAGTGTTGTTGACGAAGGAATACGACACCTTGCTATCGGACCAAGAAGAAATGTCAAGACCTATCCTATATACTTCGTCAACGGATTTAAATTTAACACCAAAGATTATGGAGCTGAAAAATTAACGTATAACAGCGGTGTATTTGTCAAAGGCAGCGATGATCCAGAAGAGCATATAAAAGATTTTTATGGAGTCTTAACACAAATTTTAGAGTTGACTTATTATACACAACCGCTAGAGAAAGTTTTTTTATTCAAATGCAACTGGTTTAGCAACGTTCCCGGTTCTGAAATTAACGTATATAAGGATTATAAGTTAATTGAAATAAAGCATACGTCACATTACTATAAATATGATCCTTTCGTGTTTGCTAAGCAAGCATTACAAGTTTATTTTGCTCCGTATCCATCCTTAAAAAAAGATAAAGCAGACTGGTGGGCTGTTTTTAAAACAAAGGCAAGATTTATATTTGATGGAAATAATATTCCAGATGAAGCAGCGTATCAAGCAGATCTTGAGCCAAATTCCGAAATAATAATAGCCGATGACATCGATGTAGGATCGTTGAATGATGAAGCGAATGTTTTAATAGATGCATTTGTTAGTAACGAAGAAAACGATATAGAGTACGAGACCGAGACGTCTGAATCAGAAGATGATGAAGAATGATCACAGATGGCATCGTTTGTTGTATTATGTGATGTACTATTCTGAGTTATGTCATGTGTTATATTGAGCTATGTATTCACTTATGCAATGTACTATTCTGAGCTATGTATTCACTTATGCAATGTACTATTCTGAGCTATGTAATATTCTGAGCGATGTATTATTCTGATTTATGCGTTATCGTTTTATTGTATGATTATGTGATGCTCATTTGATCATTATGCTTTTATATATAATATATGATTGTGGCAGATATGGCTGATAGAAGACGTAGGAGTACATCTCAGCCTTCTCCATCTCAGCCTTCTCCATCTCAGTCTCCTAAAGCTGCAGCGGGTCCTAGTAGCTTGGAGGCAGATACACGCCGAGTTGTAGAGATTATTCCGAAGAGTGTTGGATAAATGTTAAATTTATTTCAATTATATTATTTAAAATATATAAACTATATAAAATATGCACGTTAACAATCACAGGGGGTTCGAGGTGGAACCATCACAGTTTATTTTAGATGTCTCGAAGAAATCATATAAGGGTCGGATGTCAGCAGTTTGGCCGCATTGGGATAACATTCCAGCTCATATTAAAAATGCTATATGGGCCGACATGATGGTAATTACAATTTATATATTTCTATTGAAAATAATATGCTGTATGTAATTCAAAATAAATTCAATATGCAGGTTGTTGTACGAGTGGAGCCGCATGATTTAGATGTTTTTAGCAATAATTGGAACCAAAAAATGCGGAAGAATTATAGAGAGACAATATCAAGGGCGAAGAAGGCTGGCAAAAAGCCAGGTTGGATGAGCGAGGAAGTCTGGAACGGATTTCTCACATATTGGGAGTCAGAAGCAGCTAAAGTAAGCTATGATGAGAATGCTTACAATTATGTTAGTTGCATTATTTTAATCGTGTATCTAAATTAATATAGGAAGTAGCAGCAAGAAACCAAGCCAATAGGAATAAGAATCCTGGTTTACATCGAGGTGGCTCTAAATCTTTCCAACAGCATAGGAGAGAATTGGTAAATATAAAATATATTTAGCATATGGTGATGCATATCTTCATGTATAACATTTATGCTTATTTTCAATATATCTTATTCGTGTATATCTTCAGTTTGCAAAGTACGGAAGGGAGCCTACAATGGCTGAGGTTTTTAGAGCCACACACGCAGTTGAGTCTGTTGATGATGAGGGGAATGCGACCTATGATTGGACCGACAGCAAAGCTGAAGAAGCGATGGTAAATATGCTAACTCGTGATTCAAATTGTATATATGTAAACTGTATACCAATTATTTCAAAATTATGTTTGTAATTACAGGGGCGATATGAGACAAAGGCATCGGCATTGACACAGGCGAGTGGAAGAGCAGAGCTTACAGTTGAGGAGTCCAACAGGATTTGGGATTCCGTTATTGCACCGCCTACTCGAAATAGGCGTTATGGTTTCGGCAATCAGGAGGTAAACCATTTCACTAACTTCATATTAAAAGATCCACATTATTCTCACATCAAAAGAATTATTTATATACTATCCAATTCATTCAAAATTCATGTGATATGCTATCGTATTAACTTCAGTTATTTCACAGGCTGTTAATTTTCAAAGAGCTTATGGAAAATCGATGGAGGAGGAGCGTATTGCTCAGATGCAGAGGCAGCTGGATGAGCTCAACGATTGGCGAAAGGGCCAACTGGCACAGCAGATAGATGAGCGCATTGCAGCATTTTATCAGGAGCACGGCTCTATGCCTGGGGAGCAGGGAGATGGATCTGATGATGCCGAGGAGGATGATGTTGCATAGTTTTACTATTCTTGTCGGTATGTATTTATGTACGTATTTAGACTAGATTTGATACTTGGGTTTGGATACTTGGCATTTTGGATGATGTTTGGGTTTGGTTATATTTAGATTTGATCCTTGTACCTTGATACTTGGTTTGGTTTTGTATACTATGTTGGTTTGGTTGGTTTTTGTGTTTTTTTGGTTATATTGTTGAATATTGATGTTGTGAGTATTGTTGAGATGTGTTGTTGTTGATATTATTGAGGTTTGAAAAGACGGTTTGAAGTTTGGGACGAGGTTTGATGGAAGGATAGCTGCTATATGCACAGCAGATTTTGTCCAGAAAAGCGACGGCTAGCGACGGCTAGTAACGGTTTCTGGGCAAAAAATAGTGACGGCTAGTAACGGCACGTAACGGCGTGTAACAGACTTGCTATTGAAACAACTACCTTCCACGTGGCGTTGACACGTGTAAGATACCGTCGCTTGTCGTCGCTATCTTAGCGACGGAACCGTCGCTTCTGCCGTTGCTTTTCCTGATGGCAACGGATTGAATAGCGACGGCTAGCGACGGCCGCCGACGCATTTTTGCCGTCGCTATACGCTGCCTTTGTTGTAGTGAATGTGCTGAGATATGCACCTTATGAAAGTCTTCGATTTATTAAAGTTCGAGCTTATTTCTGTGATAACATTGCCATAGCACTTAAGTATAGTAATAATATGAAAAAATAACACTAAAAATTTGCATCACATCGTGTTTTGTTTCAAAACCGAACCTTTTTAGGCTCAATTAAATCCAACGTATTTTGGTTGTGTATATATTGCAGTTAAGCATGGATATAAGGTAACAGTGATACATTGTCTTATCATGGTGCAAGAACTTATGGGTTGTTGTTGTTGTTTTAAAGTTTATGTATTAGTTAACAAACTAGGTTTCTCACCCCTTTTATCAGAAACAGTTTATATCTAATGTAAGTTAAGTCTCCATTCCACAAGGAACTAATATTGTCAGACTTAGTTATCTTTACTACGTCTGTCAAGTCGAGGTATGTGCTTTTGTTTCTCAAATGAGGCATCAGGGACAAGGTTGTTAAATATTAATGGTTTTGTTTCAAGATGGTGATGTTGATTTAAGAAGGATGTGTCATTATTTCTATCATTACAGTTTATACATACTATTGTAAATTCCAACTGGCAATGGGCGACTATTATTACTAGTCACGTTCTTGAAGGGCCATTCATCCTCATTGGTCACGTGAACGTTGCTTCAATCCCTCTCAGTGGGATGCTTAAGTATTTAATTAAGTATTTAATACCTCTCATTATCCATACAAGTTATCTTCTTATCCATTAGATGTGTCAACAACCATCCATAGTCTTTTAGTATATTATCCTTTCAACCCTATGTATACTTCACACCATCTACTCATAACCATATATGGTAGTGTTAACTACTAAAATTCATCTGAGATTTGCCTTTGATTTCATTATTAACATTAACTAAACTAATTTACAATCGATATAATCTTTGATCAAACTGAACATTTTTTTTAATCATGGAGAGATATGCTCAATGCAATATGTTGAAATGTGAATATATTGTCATACTGTAATAAACATTTTAGTATGTATACTTGGACTTGTGCATGATTATCTGGCTGGTCTTCAGTTGAAGTTTTACTTCTTGCTAAATGTTATTTCTTACTCTTATATGCATGTAGGTTAGAACTTTGATCGATGATGCAAAGTCAGGCCTATCCTTAAATGCTGCCGGAAGCTCCAACGGCACCAGCTTTACTACAACAAGTCCATTGCCTACTATGTTTCCTGCTGGAAATGCTCCTCCGCTTTCACCAAGAAGCTCCTCTGGATCAACCCGTTTTATGAAATGATATTTAAGTGCAGGTCCTTCGTCTTTATCACCCCTCAAAGTCACGAATGGGCCTCTTAAAGAAGTTATACCTCAGGTATTGCCTTTATATGACATTATGACAAACTTTTGAACCGAACAAAATATCGGCAAAACTTTATTTAGGAATCTTTGTAATTTTAGCCTCTCAAACCAATATTTGCTTTCTGGTACTATTAAATTAGTGTTTGAAAAAAAGACTGTATGAACAGTTGTTACTCAATTTTACACTTTCTTGCAGTTCTAACAGTTCTAACAGTAAAATAGTTATGTGGAGAGCCTCACAATCAACAAGATTTCATGTTTAATATTAAAGTGAAAATAGGTGAGATGTAATACCAGATATTATATCAATTAGATAAATATATGATACATGTATTTATAATAATTTTTTATTTTAAATTTTAATATAACATTATAAACCATCACTACATCATTATTTTGCACCTACTTATCTAACATGCCAAAATATAGTGAAAATGCTCTATTAATGTTTCTATGGCAAGAGGTGAAAAAGGCTTCTGCGTTTTATCAACTATTCCCAAATTATATTTATTTAATTTCAGTATATATACATTACTAAAACTGTTTTACTCTTCCCCTTTGAACTGGTGTAATGTCAGAAAAAGTGACACAATATTTCTTCTTTCAAATTATGTTAGAAAACCAATCAGTAAACATTCATTTTAAAAATTCAAAATAAAGGTACAATAAAAGTTATTTGTTTATTTTCCATTTAAAAATTTGATTTCAGTGGTTTCTTCATTTTACTTATGGTTTCTATTTATTTTCAAAATTCTGTTTTAAATATATTTGAAAATTGAAATATATATATATATATATATGTATATGTATAAAAGGTAATCTATTATAAGTATAAAAAACTGATTTGTTCCCTATTATTGTACCTTTATTCTAAAGCTTTCATGATTATTTAATGTACAAATATTTAGTTATGTACCCTTAATTAAACTGAAGCATTATATTGTACCTATATTAAACTGAAGCTTTCATAGTTATAGTTATGGCTTGACTTTATCATGTATAATTTTGTTATTCTGTGAACTATGATGGTGTATTTGATTTATTTTGAAATTTATTGATGAATAAAAGAGAGAGAGAGAGAGTTTTGTGTGCATGTATTTGAATATAATAAAGTAATTTATAGTGATGATATAATCAAAACAAATAAGTTTCATACAATTTGTACGAGAACTCGGTTACCTTTAGCTCTATGTTGGCCAATAACACTACATAAAACTCAAGGATTAACGCTTGATCAAGCAATTATTAATATCGGCGATCGAGAAAGTCATGATTTAACGTTTGTTGCATTATCAAAAACTAGAAAATTAGAGGATCTTGCTTTCAATCCTATGTTTACTTTTGAAAGACTTGCACAGATTGGAAAATCCAAAGGCATGCCTTCTAGATTATTAAAGGAAGAACGTTTGAATGCAATGTCTCTTGAATAAATGGTAAGTTAAAACAACTATTATTATTTTCAAATTTTCAAATAAATTTTTCTTTCATTTAAAATTAGCAATTTATGAAACTTAACAAAAATTAATGTTGATGTATGTTATATTTTAAATAAAAGTTAATTTTCAAGATTACTGAACGTAATCTTATATGAATGTCAAACGTTTTTGGAATTAGCGATCATATCAAAAAGTGAATATGACCTTGCAATTTTATTCAATTTGTTCTGCATGCTTATTTTATTTAACAAAAGATATCCATGGCGTTATGATAATTTTGATGTATTTGCGCTCCATGTTAATGACTGCTGTTATCGTTGATGTTTTGACCACAAAGGAAAAGAGTTTTGGATCTATGTTTCAGCAACTCAAGTTAAAATTGCTGATGAACTCCATTTTTTTAAGAAGCATACATGTTAACGCTAAAAAGTGAACGCTAACACCCGGTGTGTGTAATAGAATTGTGAAAGCACCACCCGTTGGTACGGGAACAGAATATAAGCTGTAAATAGCAGAAAAGCAGTAAATGAACAACAGATTTATAGTGGTTCGGCCCGTAATTGAGCCTACGTCCACTTTATAGTCTTTTATTGCTGATTCGGTTACAATTCGATACAAATCACTTGTCAAATACAATGCAACTTGATCACACAACAATCTCGACTACTAGCTCAAACTTCGGTGATGAATCTTGCTAAATCTGTCTCGGATGAATGAAGTCCTTCACGAAGCTTGTTGTAGTGCCTTGAGTGTTGGAAGATCTTTACTTGTTGAATGAGTTGTGAGTGCAGCAAAGTATGGACGCTTGAAGAAATGATTTGCCAAAAAGTCCCTCTCAAGTTGGAAGTGGTGGGGTATTTATAGGAGCAGCTCTGGATTCTGGGCCGAGAAAATGCTAAGTCCTAAGTCATGGAAGACTTAAGGTAAGTCGGTGACGAGTTAAGGGACTGGGCAAGTGTTAAGTCGTGGAAGACTTAAGGTAAGTCGGTGACGAGTTAAGGGATGGGTTGTTCTGGGCTCATCCTGTGGCTTTGTCGAAGACAAGTGTTAAGTCGTGGCCGACTTATCAGACAGGTAGTATAGGCATGGGCTCTGGACTTTAACCTCGTAGCTTTTAGGTCGTGGACGACTTAAGCCAAGTCATGAGTTCCTTAAGTCGTAGGTCCTTTAAGTCGTAACATCTTCTTGAGTCGTGTCGACCTTAACTCGCTGAGTCGTTAAGTCGGAACCCCTTTTAACTCTTTAAGTTGTAGATAGCTTAACTCGTTGAGTCGTTTGGACCATGAGTCGTAGACTGTTAAGTCGTGTACTTCTTAAATCTTTAGGAACTGGAGCTATAGGTCATGGACGACTTAAGCTAAGTCGTAACCCATTAGGTCGGAACCTTCTTAAGTCGTAGTCTTTAGGTCGCAACACTGCTAGGTCGTGAAGTTACCTTCAGTAGTTAGGTCGTAGACTCTCTTAGGTCACAAGCTTCCTTAGGTCGCGACTTTCCTTAGGTCGTGACATTCCTGTAGCTAGGTCGCTGCTTCACTAACTCGTAGGTCGCTCACTTCATTAAGTCGCTAGTTTCGTTAGGTCGTGAAGTTCCTGTAGTTAGGTCGCAAACTTCCCTTAGGTCGTAGCTCCCTAACCCGGTAGGTCGTAAGTCGTTCAAGCCGTAGATCCTCTTTCAGCAGCTAAGTCATAAGTCGTCGAGTCCACTTAGGTTTTAGGCTTTTTAACTCGTTGGCTTCTTATAAGTCGTGGCATAACCTGACTCGTTCATTTCTTAACTCGTAGGTCGTTGCTAAAAGGGAGTTAACATTTGCCCCTCGAAGTACACGCCTTAAGTCGTAAGTCGTGTGCTTCGATTTTAGCTCGCTTCTTGATGAGTGCGCTAGATCGTGACCGACTTAAGATGAGTCGTAGGTCAGATGTGTCGATTCACCTTTCATTGTCCCAGTGAATAAATTGCTTAGGTCGTTCCTCCCCAACTTTACCTGTTCCTCTATTTGAATCCACCATTAACGACTTTTCAAGCTTTCCAAAGACGACTCAGACCTACCGGTTGCCAGTCATCCTTATTTCCTTCTCACGTAAGTGGATTCGATTGCTAGTCATTCCTCGATTATCACCCAATTACGAATCCCATTTTCACCATCGACCCCACTTTTCTCATGCCGTACTTCTCTGCAATTCTTGTTTCAATTGATTACTGATGGGTTTGAGACGGCTTGTCCTGGCTTTGGACAGTCGGTCAGAACAAGACGATGGACAGCAGCATTTCAGTTTGATTGATTCGTGGTTTGTGATGGAATGACATTAGACCGGGTTTATGGTGATTTCGGGATGATTAAATGCGCTGAGGGAACGAGAGTTTTGGTTGGAGGAGAAGCTAATGGGTTAACGGGTTAAGGAGTTAGCGAATTGATGTATTGGGGAGAAGACAAACGACTTAAGGCCTTCGCGTTCTGAATAGAAATCTTGAGACCTAAGTCCTAAGTCATATACGACCTAAAGTAGGTCGTAGGTCGGTAACGACCTAAGACTTGACAATTTTTCATTGCCGTGAGACCTTTCTTATGCAGCACTCCTTAATAGACTGATGGCTTAACTTAACTCGTAGCTTGCCCCTTAGGTCGTCGCCGAGTTAGCACTTGAGTTATCGGCGACTTAACTCTTGACACTTTTAAGCTTTGCATGGACTTTGAACTGCTTAATTATGAACTGTTGAAAGCTAACAACCTGCTTAATACAACATTCACAGAATACTGGGACGAATATACTGCCACTGACCGCCCACATCGAATGACAGATTAGTTGATAAAGAAAAAATTAAATTAAATGAACTGTATGAGTGAAATGCTATACAATAACCAATTCGAGTGAAGCTGGTTGATGAACTTCAAAGGGTCAACCATATGAACCTTGAGGCGATGATGACCATGGAGAACGATAAATCAGAATGGGACAAATGGCGTAAGCAGCATGAT
Organism: Allium fistulosum; assembly: GCA_030737815.1. Classification (NCBI taxonomy): domain Eukaryota; kingdom Viridiplantae; phylum Streptophyta; class Magnoliopsida; order Asparagales; family Amaryllidaceae; genus Allium; species Allium fistulosum. The sequence continues at coordinate 195,916,040 of CM060901.1, read as the reverse complement.
GCGGAGATGAAAAGCATTAGTGATGGTTATGGGAAGCTCGAAGCTGAAGTTGAAAGACTCAAAAATGAGCTTGCCACTTCTTCCACATCTTATTCTCAAAAAGAAGAAATGCTTCAAAACAAGTTCGAGACGCCCATGCTGCTCAGCGAGATACTGAAGTAAAACTTGAAGCAGAACAGCATGTTACTAGAAAATATCGTGATGACGCTGCTCAACTTCAGGAGAAAATCAACTCTCGAGACTTAGAAATTGCTAGGCTGCAATCCCAGTTATTGAAAGCTGAAAGAGAGCGTGATGAAGCTCTCTCTGGTAAGGCTGCGGCTGAAGAATCCCAAAAGGCAACCAAAGCCACCATTGACGCGACTTTATTCGACTTTTATATGCATTGCGTCCTGGGGCGTGGGAGCCTTTCATTTTTGGGACCAGAATATGAAGTCACCTTAGCGGAAGTATGGGAGGCAATCATCGACTTGTTTGGTGGTGCCGGTTATGCTGAAGTAGATCTTCAAGCTACCTACTTAGGTGAGAGCGACCGCGCTGCCCTTGCCAAAGGAAAAGAGCAGCTTATCCGAGTGTGGGCCGAGGCGACGGGAGAGAAGCTTCCTGAGAGAGAAATACCTCCTATTGCTCCTGCTTATACTTCGGCTTTAGCTTACGCGGATAGTACTGGCTCTAGTTCTCATTCCACGCCTCCCGCTAAAGTTGACAAAGAAACTGTAACCACTCCTACAGAGGAAGAGGCAATGAAGGACTTCCAGGCTCGGGAATTTGAGATTGATCTCGCTAAACCGGCTTCTCCAGGTAACTTTGACGAGACGAATTCAGTGAATCGCTTATTCGACTTAACCGAGTTCGACGAACCTCTTACTTATCACTTAAGCTTTGACGATTCACGGTCTTCTTTTTTCTCGGAGAATACTGATTTTGATTTCTTTTATTATGCAGCAGACGTGCCGGAAACTGCACCAATTCTTCCCTCTTCAGCTGCCGTTCCTCCTCCTTCTCAAGTTACTCCTCTTCCAGCTTCTCAACCAGGTTCACAGGAAGAACCGATAGCGGCCCTTCAAGGTTTGGACGAACCACCTGCTTCCGAGGAACAGAAAGCAGAAGATCTGGAAGATAGCGAGAAGACCCCGGAGCAGTCTTTTGACTACGACACAAAACTTTCTACATTTCTTACTCCGGGGAGTGAGTCTTCTTCCAAGAAGAAGGGGAAACGTGTGGTTTCGAAGAAAGGAAAGAAGAGTTCTTCTGTTGCTGGAGATGAAGCAGAAGTCGATCCGGCTGAGTCTCTTTCTCCTTCCTCTCCGATACGGCCTTCGAAACTAATTACCAGGCCGGGTAAAGGCTCCAAGGGTGGGAAGAAGGAGAAATGAGTTTGATTTTGACTTTTCTGCTTTTTGCATGTGTTGACCGGAGATTGTGCGGATACCGGTCTCCGCTCCTTTTTGTAATCTGCACAATGTAAAAAGTTTCCATGGTATTGAATAAAATAGCTATTTTACTTGTACAAATTCTTGTGTATGTGAGAACGTATCTGTTTCTCTTCTTTAGTATAGAACAAATGATTCTTTTTTGTTTGAACAAACTTTTTGTTTGTTTTTTGAGAATGCATTTATTCCACATCTATTTTTCATGATATCGTAATGAACTCGCGGTATGTTGCTTGTATATTACTTTATTCATGTAACTGAATAGTATAGTGTTGCCCCCATACCGCAAGTACATTGCAACATTTCTAACTTCTTCAAGACTGATACTCTTACTTCATAGAATAACTACTCCACTTTTAAGGGAGGAATCATTCTGCTTTTGATAGAGTATATCTCGTCTTCAGAGAAGTTTTTACTTTCTCTTTTTTCCTGAAGAACACTTCAACTTTTGGGAATGATCACTTTTATTTGTTAAAAAGTGAATTTTCCTAAGCAGTGAAATGAGCTTCTGAAGAAGGTTTTGATTTTGTGCCCCAGTAAAGGGTTTATTTTTGGCACTTCAAGCAAGGTGAAGTACGCCTCTACAGAGGTCTTTTGGTCTCTGAAGAGAAGCGATTTTGGTCTCCGAAGAGAAGCGATTTTGGTCTCCGAAGAGAAGCAATTTTGGTCTCCGAAGAGAAGCAATTTTGGTCTTCGAAGATAAGCAATTTTTGGTCTCCGAAGAGAAGCAATTTTTGGTCTCCGAAGAGAAGCAATTTTGGCATTTCAGCTCTGGTGAAGTGGGTCTCCGAAGAGAAGCATTTTGCACTTCTACACGGGTGAAATGTGCCTCCGAAAAGGGCTTTTTAGCATTTCATCACTGGTGAAGTGGGTCTCCGAAGAGAAGCATTTTGCACTTCTACACGGGTGAAATGTGCCTCCGAAAAGGGCTTTTTAGCATTTCATCACTGGTGAAGTGGGTCTCCGAAGAGAAGCATTTTGCACTTCTATACGAGTGAAATGTGCCTCCGAAAAGGGCTTTTGCCTCCGAAGAGGTCTTGAAATTGCCTGGAAGTTGCTTTCTCATGGTTGAGTGGATCCACGGGGCGGACGCAAGTTGCTTGATTGGATGTTCGTTTGCACAAACGATCGCAATCAATTAACAAGGGCCCTGTTCCTTCAGCTTGGGAAGGTGCCCCTCCGGTGGTTCCACCAATCTTGTTATTGAGAGAAGCACTTTCATTTATTGGCGTGCCTCGTTAGAGGGCTTTGTTGACCTTTGGGAAGGAGCATCGGTTGGTTGGTGTGCCAGGAAGGTTGCTTCTCAGGGGCGAGTAGATCCACGGGACGGACGCAAGCTGCCTGATCGGATGCATCACGATCAGTTAGCAAGGGCCCTGTTCCTTCTGCTTGGGAAGGTGTCCCTTCGGTGGTTCTACCGGCCCTTTTATTGAGGAGCAAAATTCCTTTTGGTTGCTTCCGTGCTTGTTTGGCCATGTTCTCCCACCATCTGCCCATTAGCGATCTTTTATTATCATTTCCAAGCGTATCTTCGTTCCTTTTGTAAGTAAATTGCCTTATCCGAAGAAGTGGACTTCACTGTTGAATAACTTCATGGGACAAACGCGAGTTACCTAGCTGGATGTCTGTTCATATTGACAATCACAACCGGTTAACGAAGGTTTGCCCCAGTGGAGTTGCCAACTTTTTATGTGAATTTCTTCTTGTATAGGATTTGAATATGGAATTTTTTGTTGCTTGGTATTTTCTTTAATAAATGATTTGTAAGGCTCGCTTAGCTTTGCGATGGGTGAGCTTTGCTTTAATGACCTGCAATATTAGATCGACATTTTAGCAATACATTTAGAGTATTTACACATCGAAATATAACAGGCATTTTATAATAGAAAACACAGAATGCATAGTTTTTCATTATTCAGTCACGCTGATTTCTCAGCGGTTTACAATGCAGAAGTTACACATCCATCATCATTTTTTACAAATTTAAGCAACGCCGTTAAGCAAAAAATGGATGCTAGTGATTGTTGTTTCTGAATCTCCGGACTGATTTTCCATTTGCACTAGATTTGCAGCTTCGGATTTATGTGCCAGAGAAAGTGAAAGATGCCCCAGTTGCAGTTTTGTGGACAATTAGCAGTCGTCCCAACTTCTGCCTGCTGGGTGTGGACCTCCTGTGACAACATTAATGACAAGCTTTTCTGAATCTTGCACTGCAGTGTTGTTGAGAGAATCGGATTGATGGGTAGGACGTTGTTGATCCCGAGTGGATGAGGTTGGAGCGACTCCGCTTCTCTTAACGTATTGTTGGAGTTTACCCTGTTCCAGCAATTCTTCAATCACATTCTTTAATTGGCGACATTGGTCAGTGTCATGGCCAGGTTGATTGTGAAATTGGCAAAATTTTCCATTACGCTTTGCACCTCTCGTCATCTCAGGTGGCTTAGGATACCTGACAACGTCCTTTGTTGCAAAAAAGATATTTCTTGGTGTATCAGTTAAAGGAGTATAATCCGAAGGATTAAAGCGGCGAGGTTTCTTTTCATTTCCCTGGCTCTTTCCTCCTTCATTCTCCCTTTTCTGACTTTCAGATTCTCTTTTATTAGATGGGACATTGTTATTATTAGCTTGGGCAACAACCACTTTCGATGTCGTAGAAAGACTTTCGAGGCGAATGAACTCGTCGGCCTTTTTATAAAAAATTTCAAGTGAGTTCGGTTCCTTCATCTTTAACCATATTCCAAATTTACTCGATTTATCAATGGCTCGCATCAAATAAGTCAGGATCATGTGTGGTTTCGCATTTTCTACTTCGGCTAAAGCTATATTGAAACGGCTCAAGAAAGATTTGATTGATTCTCCGGGCGCTTGTTCAAGGTTAGATAGTGACATTATATCCTTAGCTTTTGAAGCATACAATATGAACTGTTCTTTAAACTTTTGCGTCAAGTCGGAGAACTTATCTACGGACCGAACTGGAAGCTTTGTGAACCAAAGTAAAGCCACACCTTCCAGGTATACTGGAAAGTATCGACACTTGATCTCGTCTGATGCTCTTGCACCGGTCATATGCCAATCGTATTTGTATAGGAAATGATTAGGGTCACTGGTTCCCCTATAGGCTTGGATAATAGGAGGTGCAAATTTCCTTGGAAACTCCGCTCTCAGGATCCTTTCAGTAAACGGAGTTCTGCTTGGCGCGAATCCCCAGTCAGCCTCATCCTCTTCCCTTTGCATGCTCTCTTTCATGATGCGGCCAACCATTTCTGACAGGTACTCTTTATTGTTCAAAGACACCTCCGGGCAAGCACCAGTTCTTCCCTCGGAAGTTTGCCCAGGCATATGTTCACGACAAGTTGGTTGCGGCATAGAACCATCAGCTTGGAAAGGTGGCATTTCAGGAAGAGTAGTTTGATGGTTTTCTGGTTGACGGTTTGCCCCGAGCAGAGCAGTTAATCTATCCATCATCAAAGCGTTTTGGGTTTCAATCTGTTGGTACAATCCAGAAACTGCGTCATCTAATTCATCCCTGGTGACTCCAATGGTAGGAGTTGCTTGGTCTGCGGTTGGGGAGGCGGAAGTCCCTTCGTGAGCATTTCTGGATCTGATAGGTCTACATCTTCTTCCAGGAACCATTATTTCGGATCTGGTTTTTAAAAGAGGTTCTTTTTATGAATCTTTGCGAAGCAACGGTGGATGATCGCCTGAGTTCAATTCTCAGTGAAAGCACCAAAATGTTAACGCTAAAAAGTGAACGCTAACACCCGGTGTGTGTAATAGAATTGTGAAAGCACCACCCGTTGGTACGGGAACAGAATATAAGCTGTAAATAGCAGAAAAGCAGTAAATGAACAACAGATTTATAGTGGTTCGGCCCGTAATTGAGCCTACGTCCACTTTATAGTCTTTTATTGCTGATTCGGTTACAATTCGATACAAATCACTTGTCAAATACAATGCAACTTGATCACACAACAATCTCGACTACTAGTTCAAACTTCGGTGATGAATCTTGCTAAATCTGTCTCGGATGAATGAAGTCCTTCACGAAGCTTGTTGTAGTGCCTTGAGTGTTGGAAGATCTTTACTTGTTGAATGAGTTGTGAGTGCAGCAAAGTATGGACGCTTGAAGAAATGATTTGCCAAAAAGTCCCTCTCAAGTTGGAAGTGGTGGGGTATTTATAGGAGCAGCTCTGGATTCTAGGCCGAGAAAATGCTAAGTCCTAAGTCGTGGAAGACTTAAGGTAAGTCGGTGACGAGTTAAGGGACTGGGCAAGTGTTAAGTCGTGGAAGACTTAAGGTAAGTCGGTGACGAGTTAAGGGATGGGTTGTTTTGGGCTCATCCTGTGGCTTTGTCGAAGACAAGTGTTAAGTCGTGGCCGACTTATCAGACAGGTAGTATAGGCATGGGCTCTGGACTTTAACCTCGTAGCTTTTAGGTCGTGGACGACTTAAGCCAAGTCATGAGTTCCTTAAGTCATAGGTCCTTTAAGTCGTAACATCTTCTTGAGTCGTGTCGACCTTAACTCGCTGAGTCGTTAAGTCGGAACCCCTTTTAACTCTTTAAGTTGTAGATAGCTTAACTCGTTGAGTCGTTTGGACCATGAGTCGTAGACTGTTAAGTCGTGCACTTCTTAAGTCTTTAGAAACTGGAGCTATAGGTCATGGACGACTTAAGCTAAGTCGTAACCCATTAGGTCGGAACCTTCTTAAGTCGTAGTCTTTAGGTCGCAACACTGCTAGGTCGCGAAGTTACCTTCAGTAGTTAGGTCGTAGACTCTCTTAGGTCACAAGCTTCCTTAGGTCGCGACTTTCCTTAGGTCGTGACATTCCTGTAGCTAGGTCGCTGCTTCACTAACTCGTAGGTCGCTCACTTCATTAAGTCGCTAGTTTCGTTAGGTCGTGAAGTTCCTGTAGTTAGGTCGCAAACTTCCCTTAGGTCGTAGCTCCCTAACCCGGTAGGTCGTAAGTCGTTCAAGCCGTAGATCCTCTTTCAGCAGCTAAGTCGTAAGTCGTCGAGTCCACTTAGGTTTTAGGCTTTTTAACTCGTTGGCTTCTTATAAGTCGTGGCATAACCTGACTCGTTCATTTCTTAACTCGTAGGTCGTTGCTAAAAGGGAGTTAACAATACATCTCCTCAAGGTTTTGACTTCCAAAATTCGAACGTTTTAACTCCAGTGCACTTTATGTTTTTCAGCTACAACCCCCTTGAAAGAAGAGAAACTTCCAAAGGAGGAAAAGATCCACAGAGAAAACAGGCTCCTAAGACTAAATTGTCTCACGCTTCTCGAAAAACTGAGGGAAATGTTTCACATGCTCCATCACAGAGAACTGTAAAATCTTCAGCGTCTGGGGCTGCGCAAGCTTATGATGAACAGGTTGTTGAAATGATATTTAACATTGTTATTTTTTCTTTTTTCGTTCACTTCAGTCGTTTGCTTAGTGTGCTTATTTGTTGATTGAAACATATTGCTACAGATAACTGAGCTGAAGCTTTTTGTGGATAGTATGAGAAGGAGAGGGATTTCTACTTTGCTAAGCTGCGAGATACTGAAATTTTGCATCAAAAGCCCTGCTTTAAAAATCCTGTGGGTAAGTACCCAAGTGCTCACAACTTCTCAAATTCATTTAATTTCATTTCACTACTGATTTTATTTGCTATTATTTCAACTTGTCTACATCCAATAAACCAAGAAATATTCTGCTCTTGCCTAAAGAATCAAAATTTCGTTCATCCAAATTAACTTTGCTGATGCAACATTTGCATTTTTTCCTCTTAAATATTCTAAGCATACATTAGATATATGCATTAGATGCAAAGGAAATCATCATAATCAATTTATGTGTCCTGTACATATTATTTTTGTTCCCATCAAGCAGTCGAATGAAAATGCTAAACTGTGGGTTCTTTGTAAGAATCTCTTACAATGATATAGGATTTGAGGATATGCAATTAGCCCGAAGATATATATTTTTCTCAAATATATATGTAACTGCTCAAATCTGAATTATATATTTGTCAGGTAAAAAATGCGATCCAGAGCATAGTATACTCAACTGAAGACAGCCCATCAGTTCTTGCAGAAGCACAAGCTATGATCGTTCAAGAAGAGCCTCTACGTTCATCATTTCTGAGTCCCATTCAAGAAACGATGGAAGAAAGGCCAAAGCAAGAAGCCCAAAAGTGGAAAGACATTTGTAGCATTGAGGTTGATATGAAAGCCAATTCTAAATCTCTTATCGATTTCTGAAGCTCCAAGTAATGCAATATAGGTATGCAAAGAAGCATTTGCTTAATTTTATGACACCTTTGATTTTATGTGCCTGACTTTTGTGCTACAATTGCGTGGAGGTGGAAATCTGAAGAGATATCAGATGTGTTGCTCATAAACACTTGTTGTGGTGGTTGTATGTATCATATAAATATAAATGCTTGAATAGTATGTGCAGCTACCCTGGCTGCTTTCTTTCAAAATTTTCTTTTTATTTGTTATGCCTCTTGTGGTGGCACCTGCCTTCTTTACACCTTCATTTGAACTTTTTCATTTTCCATTGTTGTAAACTCATTATGATACAATTTGGTCTTGTGTTGTCAAAAATGTTGTATTCTCCTAAAAAAGGTTCATGTAGCATGGATGCCTTGCTCTATATATTCTGTTTTGCGTTTGTTTTAAAAATGTTGTGCTTTTTGCTTGCATGTATTGTCATCCTTTGATAATCTAGTTATATATTTGCTTATTCATCAACTAAGATTTGTGCACGCAGACTTTTCCATAGGTCATAAATATTTTTACCAAATGTTATTTTTATCCAAATGCTATAACTAAGGAAGCCAAGATTCTTTGTTTTGTTGTAGACGATCGTTTAGTAAAATTGTATCTATTAAGACAGTTCAAGAAATTATCAAAATAAAGCATGTTTGGATAATAAAAGACGGAAGGAAACTACTTCTGGCGCACATTCCATAACACACGATGCAAAAGGTTCCTACATATAATGAATATGTGTAGCAAAAAACTTCCTTTTGTAATTAACTTACATGGGAACAACAATAATGAATCTTATAAGGAAAACAATTTATTAAGCAAACGATGTAAAACACTATGTTCCCCTGAACAGCATTTATGCACGATTTGATGGATTTGACGACAAATTCCGTAGGAAAGATATTCTTAATTGCACAAATGCCGCCAACTGAATAGTTTAGAACATGATTTAGCACATGGATCATGAACCGTTTTATATATAAACATAGCAAAGAAAATAAAAATTAGTGTTAGAAAACAATAGCGGTATGATGAGAATTACGTACGAGTACGATTAGCCCGATATAATGAACCATGATACGTCTGATTCCTTCATCATCCCACTTTCCATTTTCTTTTAAATAGTAAACTCCAATCCACTGAATCAATGAACATCGGCTAGCCAAATTATAATACCCAACCAATTCTAAAATCTAGCAGCAAAAGTAAGTGGATGTCAAAATCGTGGGCACAGGGTAAGATAAGAAAAAACTAATATGCCCATATATATTCAGTAAGTTCAGTATATTATTAGGTCTAATTATCGTATTAAGTACTAAGTAACAACTCATGTTACTTTAGGGTTAATCTAAAATAGCAAGTGTAAAGTTGTTAGCAGTTAATAGTTTTCTCCTAGCATTTCAAAAAAAAATCTGGTTATTCGTACTGGCATTTTTTTTCTAAAGAACATAATAGTTACAAAATTTGACAATCATATTTTTCTTTTAAAATAAATTATAAATTATCACTCTTTACTCAAAAATATCAATCAATTGCAAAAGTTAATGGATTTCAACATTGAACATCAATTTCCTAATTTTTAAAGTTTTAATTCTAGTTCTAAAAATGCAAACAATTGGTTAAGCATAAACAAATTTTGAAAGGACATAAAAATCCAAATGAAAACTGACAAGGTATCATGATTGTAAAATGTTGTCAATGTATACTTGAAATATCTGAAATCTGTCCAAAAGCGGATAAATATCCAATATCCGAAAAAACGGGTAGTATTTTGTATACGATGATACGTCTAATAATCGGATAAAATGATGGTATCCACGTCCGAAAATTATCCGTTAGGTTAATTTTAGTTTTGCCTGTAGTCTATGTCTTCAATATGGTCTATGCATATAGTATTCGTTATCTGGAATCTTTTACAATTTGTATCTTGAAGTGAGGGTGTCTTTCCACTGCTCGAGATACAGATTTCTATCCTCTAAATTTTCAACATTAAAGACTACAAAATTTAGCTCAAATGAGGAAATGTTGATGTGAAATACTAGCACTAGCAGTCCTTGCTCATGAGTAGCCAATGAAGACATCTGATATTTTAATTATCAACACATATAGTCTATGTCTTCAATATAACTAATTATGATTATGTAGGAGAAATAATGCATAATTTTTAGCCTGGCTATGAGTACTTAAATGGGTTCTCTGTTTCGTGATGAATACAATGAATACTTAAATGATCTTTATAAGATTAAGAATGATGAAGGTGAAGATATATACGAACAAAAACTAAAGAAGCTGTTATGGATCTTTTGTCTTTTCAAAGTTGGTGTTGCCCAAATTGAGTACATGAATGAATAAAAAACAAAAAATCAATGTTATATCTCCATCAGTTATTAATTATGTGACCGAATCAAGCTTCTTGTTAGAAGAAATATCAACAATGGTAGAATCCAAAATTTAGTTTTTTTGTTTCATTAATGTTGGGTGTTTTTCATATTTTTATTTCAACAATGTTAGTTTTTTAAATAATAACAGTACTTTTAAGTAATTTATTTAAACACTGTAGTTCAATAATATGAGATTTATTTATTACATCAATTTTTGCATTTTTCATCTTCTTTAATTAAATATTATGATATATATTAAGGTGATGTTTGTTTGATTTTTTTTTTTCAAATTCAATAATGAATTAGAGCTACAAAAAGAAGCTCAAAATTAAGAGTATATTGATCATTCTTGACACATATACGTGTGTGTGTCTCTGAATGGTTCATATCAATACATTGATAGCAGATCCTTAGTATCAAGCTGGTTTACATTTACAATCCTTAGTATAACTGAATTTACACATTTTCAATTACTTTTAGTTTTTTTATAAAAAATGCAGTTAATTTTTTAATAAATTAATAATAAATGTAAAAAATTAACAAATACTTTTTTCTTAGCAATCTACATCAGCTGCTCTGTCAATGGCATCTAAACTCCATGACAATAAAGGGACGATAACAATCTAGAAGCATCTAAGATACACATATTCCAACAACATAATATACCAAACAAAATGGACTGTAGAAACCCCAATTTCCCGAAGAAACGCCCAAAGCATAGAAAACTAACTGCCCATCTATAGAGAAAAATTCCAAAATCTAGTGACAGATAACAGGAACCAAAGAAACTACCTGAAAGCCTATTGACACCCCCACAAGAAATATCCTAAGTAACTTCCATTGCATACACAATCGCCAAGGAAACCGAAGGAAGTTTCGATAAAATAACCAGGCAGAGGCTTAAACCTGCATCCAAACTCCGATGCACTAGATTTCGAGCTGGCTAAGATGATGGAATCAAATAGCAGTAAGCGAAAACATAGAAACATAAGCTTCCACTCCCAACAATCAATATGGTAACCATCCAACCCGTAGTAGCCTAGATAATGATGAACAGACCGGAAGCAGCCCAAACCATGGCCGACAACGACAGATCTGAACAAAAATTGGGAGCTAAAAGATGAATTGAAAGGAAAATAAAGCGGAATAGCAAAGGAGGCTAGAAGATATGAAAGATGGGGGCTTGTAGCAACGAAGAAAGATAGGGTTAGAGTAGAAGAAAGAGAGAATTGAGCGAGTAGAAGGAGAGATGAATTGATAAAGGGAGGAATAAATGATAAAGAATGGCAGCGCGGTAGAAGGAAACCCTAGTCCACGTTAATGCAAGCTCGTATCTACAAAAACCAAATATTGGTGTCATTGATTGAAAACCTGGTTCTAATCACCATAGACAAGGTTCCAGCCAAGCTTCGACATCGTTAAACCTTTATCATCAAGCTACGTCAATCAATACGAAAATTGACACGTTCGTTTAGTTGAATTATCTATTTTTGTCCTATAATTACTTATAGTTGAAAAGAATCATCATCGTATCATATATAGATCTTGTACTGAAAGATAATGATTTTTCTACTTTGGAAATAATTAGGCTAATAATTCTAGGACTTGCAGCACACATGTGAAATGAGAAGGATGTTGGAAATTGTTTTTATAAAAAAAAGGACAAGTGGCTATTTTTCATTGCTACCTTTTTCATGCACTTCCATCTCCCCGTCACTCATTTTGTAAAACAATTCTTCAAAATTAGAATATATATATATATATATTCATTAGTTAGACATAGACACACATACCTCAAAACTTTTAACTGCTTCGAAATTGCAAGTAAACATGTGTTGTTGAGAAATATTTACTTTATTTGTTGATTTGAAATGCAATGTTGGATGGATTGAATTTTAAAAATGATTTAAAAAGTTGAATAGATTATCTGGCTAAGTTCCCATTATTTTTTAGATAATTCGATCTATTGTTTCAATAATGTGGAAAATCCTTCATAATGGCATGCCACTTGCCGCTAATCTTAAATCCATCAACATGCTCATTTCTTCTAAATGTCGATGTTGCTCCCAGAGTGTTACCGATTTTATTTCACATCTTTTCGGTTCTAGTAAAATAGCAGCCCTGGTCTGGAATCACTCCAAGAGTTTCATGAGCTTGGGTTCAACACCAATGTACTACATCTTAAATATATTTTTTGGTGGTCTTTCATTAGGGATAATTCTATTGTGTTATCTTATCTCTTATCTTTCTATGATGCATATTTTGGAGAGTTTGGTGTGCTAGAAATCAATACATATGACAAAAAAGTTAATAGAGCAAACGATATTGTCAAAAACATTATGAAGATAGCAAACTTTCTTTAGGTGTAGGCAATATTTTGGATCTAGAAGCAGATTCGTTGACTCATACCTCACTGACTTCCAAATACCCCATGAATAGCCATGCCTCATATTTCACTTGCACATTCCATTCATATGTCACTCGCTTGCTCGCATTTTACTGACATTTTATTTTATCAGATTGTTCATTACACCTGCTTTTCCATGTTTTTTCCAAGTCATTCACCCAACTCATAAGGCATTGGCTCTCGGTGTGCCATAGGGTTTATTTTGTTAGGAGATCATACCATTCACATCCTTCAATACATGGCACGTGCACTTTACTTGGAGATTTAGCATGGATTTATCTACTAGCTACCGTGCCCTTTTGTTTATATGATGTTTTGCCATTATACGCTCATGCTTATGAGAGCCTATTTCACATTTGCTTTTGCTGCTTTACCATGTATGCCATTGAAGGAAGGATTTTTTTCCCTCCCTTTGGTATATATATAGCACCACCTCACATTCTTAATAATTCCATGTTGGAACTTAGAAGATTTTGGTGAGGTGGATATTTTTGTTAAAAATATGTAAAAAAATCTTTACTACAAGAAATTAGGAATGGTTCTTGTTTTTATGTTTACTATTGTTGTGGGAATTTTTGTTTAAAACATGATGAATATGAAAAGACTCAAAAGAGCATAAAAACGGTTGAAAGGTGCATAACAAAAGCGCCATCATGTAATCACAAAAGCAAGGCAAAACATTGAAAAATTGGAATAGTTAGAAAATATAATTAAAGCACTTGTAACATGTTCTTAAGGTCGGGATATGCGCCTAGGTCGCAATCGCATCTCAATCCAAGAAATGGATTGAAAGATATGATCATCTTAAAATTTGTGTGCAACCTAGCTGATTTCGGCCCACCTTAAAGAGCTACTACTTACTCTAAGAAAATGGTACATTCAAGGGCATTATAATACTCTACTTAACAATACGAAGCTAGTGGTCTAAGTTTAGTTCAAATCTGACTTGAAATGAAAGAGTTATGACAAAAAAAAACATGTGTAGTTCAAGTGGTTGAGCATCAAGCTTCCAACGAAGAGGTCTGGAGTTAGATTCCTGGAAAGCATATTATTTTTATGGAACATGAGGAATGGTCTGGTATGGAATCTAACTTTTGAGTGCTTAACCAATTCCAATGTAAGGAAGGGTTGGAAAAGAGAGAAGGCAAGACATGAGGAGCAAAGAGAAACAAAGGAGTTGAGAAGAAGAAACCCCCTTATTCGGTAGTTTTAAGTATCAAACAGGAGATCCTGTTCGACAACTAAGGCACCAAACAGTAGATCCTGTTCGGTACCCAAGGCATCAAATAGGATCTTCTATTCGATAGGTAGGGTGCCGGATCAGGAGGTGCATTATATGAAGACCAGACCAAAGTAAAACATGGAAGGCCGAACCATAGAGGGAGCTGCAAGAACTTCTCGGTGTCCACGTGCATTTCGCCGGACCAACCAACCCCAAACCAAGATTTCCAACTGAACTGAATAGCATATATACATATATATGGAATGAAATCTGAGTACATAGGGAAATTTGTTATTATATTATGTGTATACGGAAATATCTTAAATGAGCTAGTCATAAATGGAAATTGCCTGATTTACTAGAGTGCCCACATTACCTCTCCACTCCTATAAATACCAAAGCTTCCAACAACAATGAGGGGAGAATTCGAAAGAGCCAAGTTTACAATAGTAATGGCAAACAAGTCAGAGAAAGCTAGGAACGGCCTAGTAGGAATGACATAGCAGTAACTGCCTAACATGAACAGGCTAAAAGGAACGACCTAGTAGGAATAACATACCAGAAACTGCCTAACAAGAGCTGCCTAATAGGAACAGGCTAACAAGAATGACATAGCAGAAATGGCATAGTAGAAACTTCCTAATAGGAACAACTGAACATGAATAGGCAAGTAGGAATAGACACAGTGGAATAGATGAACGGGAGTTGCAGAACAGACTTCCTTGAGTCTATATCTTACTTTTAATTGAGAAACAGATCATCATATTTTGTACCATAAACATTGTACCAAATATCCATATTGTTAACCCGCCTTTTGGCAAGGCCGCGGACAGACGGGTTTAACCTAATCAACTGCATGTTCGTCGAGGCTAGAGTACGATGGATTCAGTTGATTGGATGGATAGATGACGCAACATGCTTGGAAGATGGAAATATGGTTGGATAAAGGTTGATCAATGGTTTGGCTTGATGGAGGTTCGGCATTGGGATCGTTCGGCATAGAGGAATGTTCGGCACTGGACGAGCGTTCGGCATAGAGAGATCGTCGTTCGACATAGAGGGATCGTTCGGCACTGAACGAGTGCTCGGCATTAGAAGGATCGTTCGGCATAGAGGAATGTTCGGCACTGGACGAGCGTTCGGCATAGAGAGATCGTCGTTCGGCATTGGATGGAGCGCTCGGTATAAATCTCGTTCGGCATCTGGAGACGTTCGGCATTGGATGGATCGTTCGGCATCAAGGAGCGTTCGGCATTGGATGGGTCGTTCGGCATACCTCACCTTGCTCGGCATTGCACCTCGCACCTCCATACCTCGCACCTCCATATCTTGGTACCTTGCACCTCCATACCTCGGTACCTCGCACCTCCATATCTTGGTACCTCGCACCTCCATATCTTGGTACCTCGCACCTCCATACCTCGGTACCTCCGTACCTCGGTACCTCGCACCTCCCAACATTCGGCATGAGGAGATCGTTCGGCATGAGGAGATCGTTCGGCATTCAGCGTTCGGCATCTATGGTTCGGCATATGGAGACCACTCCATTTGGGCTGAGGTACTCGGCTACCAGGCCCACCAGGGAAGTCCAACCCATCTTTGTCTATAAGTAGAGAGGCAGGGGCACAGTAAAAGGGGATCTTCTTTCTGCTCTCTTACTTTCTCTTTTCTAAGGCTAAGGCAACTCTGCCATTTTGTAACTGTAATCGATTATTACAGCAATAAAAAGCAAACTTCTGGAGTGGACGTAGGCCGGAGTTAGCCGAACCACTTAAAATCTGTTGTTCTTTACTGCTTTCATTTTAGTTTTAACTGTTCTTCACATTATTACTCTCTACATATACTCTATCTCTGAGCTGTGACTGGTATTTGGTGCTTTCATCTGGATTTGGGGGTTAGTGACCAATTTTGGCGCTAACACTTTGGTGCTTTCACTGAGAACTGAACTCAGGAATTCTGAAGCTTGGAACTTGGATTTTAGGAAGCAATGGTTAGACCATCAGCGAGGAAGCAAGTGACAGAAAGGAGCAATCAAGAGGGAAGTCAAGAGGCTTCCTCTGGAAATGGAATAGGTCAAACATCGATCTACATCACCAGAGAGGAGTTGGAAGCAATGATGAAACGACAAGAGGAGATGATGCAGGCTCTTCTTAGGCAATTTGGACAATCGGGAACTGCAGGCACTCAAGTTCTTGGACCTGGACCAGAGGGACTCA
Source organism: Allium fistulosum (assembly GCA_030737815.1). Taxonomy (NCBI): domain Eukaryota; kingdom Viridiplantae; phylum Streptophyta; class Magnoliopsida; order Asparagales; family Amaryllidaceae; genus Allium; species Allium fistulosum. The sequence goes on along the minus strand of CM060901.1, from coordinate 195,900,118 downwards.
ACCAGTAGGCTGATGAAGTGACTCAGCAGGGGGCAGCCCCCAATCGGCAGACAGCTATCAATCTGGAAGGACCTAGGCTCGGGGGCACACCACCAGGAAACGCTAGACCAATTCATGAAGGAATTCCAGGTAACACCACGCAACAAAATGCCGGTAAGAATGGTGGCCGATTGGTCATCAACTAATCTTGATGGTTTGGAATAAGTAGCAAACTCCGGGCAAACGGTTAAATCACTTACTCATGTACGGGGTCGGAGATAACCCTCAGGCATGCTCTGAGATGATGGCTTACCGAAACGCCCGGGTTTGTGAAATCTGTTTTTTCCTTTGACTTGGACATTTGCTTTTTCTGGTTTGGTTTTGGAGTTTGGTTTGAACTCCCTGTTTTGCTTATTTTCTGGTTTGGATTCTGGTTTGGATGTTTATTTTTTGGTATGGATTTTTGATATGAGTTTCTGGTTTTCTATTTGGATTTGGATTTCGGATTGGATTTTGATTGGATTTTCTCTGGATTTTTGGCTAAAAGGTCGTCGAGTATGGACTATGCTTGGCAAGGGTCCGGAGAGACCAGGATTCGGCCTAGGACTTAGGCCATATATTATCGGTTACTATTTTAGGTCGTCGAGTATGGACTATGCTCGGCAAGGGTCCGGAGTGACCAGGATTCGGCTTAGGACTTAAGCCACGGCATTCTTCGACGTTCAGGGACACTGAACCATGAACACCATGGAATTACTTAATGTAGGTCGTCAAGTGTGGATTGCGCTTGGCAAGAACCCGGAGAGGTTACGGATTTGGATATTAGCTATGAATAGCTAAGGATTCGGACAAGGACCCGGAGCGGTCCCGGATTTGGATATCGACCCGGAGAGGTTACGGATATGGTTATAGGTTATTGGATATGGATGGATTGGAACTCGGTAGTCGGGTTCCGATGGATGTGGAATTGGTTAAGGACTTGGTCACAGGATAAGAATCAGACATCGACTCGGAACAGTCGTGGAAATGGATCAGGATATGGACGTGGCACTCGGATAAGATGGCTTGGTAATGGATTGGATTATGAATCGGAAAATATAGATGTGGATAACATACATACTTGGGATATTGGACTTGAGGCTATTCAAAACACACCTTTCACAGCAAGGCATGTTTTGGGGGGCAAGTGTTAACCCGCCTTTTGGCAAGGCCGCGGACAGACGGGTTTAACCTAATCAACTGCATGTTCGTCGAGGCTAGAGTACGATGGATTCAGTTGATTGGATGGATAGATGACGCAACATGCTTGGAAGATGGAAATATGGTTGGATAAAGGTTGATCAATGGTTCGGCTTGATGGAGGTTCGGCATTAGGATCGTTCGGCATAGAGGAATGTTTGGCACTGGACGAGCGTTCGGCATAGAGAGATCGTCATTCGACATAGAGGGATCGTTCAGCACTGAACGAGTGCTCGGCACTAGAAGGATCGTTCGGCATAGAGGAATGTTCGGCACTGGACGAGCGTTCGGCATAGAGAGATCGTCGTTCGGCATTGGATGGAGCGCTCGGTATAAATCTTGTTCGGCATCTGGAGACGTTCGGCATTGGATGGATCGTTCGGCATCAAGGAGCGTTCGACATTGGATGGGTCGTTCGGCATACCTCACCTCGCTCGGCATTGCACCTCGCACCTCCATACCTCGCACCTCCATATCTTGGTACCTCGCACCTCCATACCTCGGTACCTCGCACCTCCATATCTTGGTACCTCGCACCTCCATATCTTGGTACCTCGCACCTCCATACCTCGGTACCTCCGTACCTCGATACCTCGGTACCTCGCACCTCCCAACGTTCGGCATGAGGAGATCGTTCGGCATGAGGAGATCGTTCGGCATTCAGCGTTCGGCATCTATGGTTCGGCATATGGAGACCACTCCATTTGGGCTGAGGTACTCGGCTACCAGGCCCACCAAGGAAGTCCAACCCATCTTTGTCTATAAGTAGAGAGGCAGGGGCACAGTAAAAGGGGATCTTCTTTCTGCTCTCTTACTTTCTCTTTTCTAAGGCTAAGGCAACTCTGCCATTTTGTAACTGTAATCGATTATTATAGCAATAAAAAGCAAACTTCTGGAGTGGACGTAGGCCGGTGTTAGCCGAACCACTATAAAATATGTTGTTCTTTACTGCTTTCATTTTAGTTTTAACTGTTCTTCACATTATTACTCTCTACATATACTCTATCTCTGAGCTGTGACTGGTATTTGGTGCTTTCATCTGGATTTGGGGATTAGTGACCAATTTTGGCGCTAACACATATGAAGAATAATGAAAATGGACAGTGGATGTAGGCATATTGATAAATCTTTGTGTTCTTTACTTTACTGCATTTTTACTTTCTGCATAACCTATATGTGATCCGCTCTCTACAAAATCAATCATGACACAAATATAACAGTTGTGTTATACATTCCATATTCATAGCTCTACAATAAATAGATTAGAGGTGTCTGCCTATTTTTTGTGCAAAGGTTTTTGGTGCTCTCACTGGAATTGAGACTCCTCAAGCTTTCAATATTAAAGAACAAGATTGGTGCTACCATCAAAAATGTAGGGAACGCCCGTGCACCCAATCAAACTGCTAATCATGATAATCATTCAGCAAGCATTCCAGTGTTAGTAGATGTAATTACTAGAGGCAGCATGGATAGAGTTGTGGCTAAGCTAAACGAATGTTTCATTGCCCAACATCAAGCAATAGTGTACCAACTTATGACATGCTTAGAACAGCCGCAAAATATTGGTCGCAATGCTTGAACACATGGGCAATCCCAGTCTATGGGATCCAAAAGACGAAGGAGGTCACAATTTGATTGTCACACTAATGAGAGCGTATTAGTAATTGTCACACGAAAGATTAACGAAAGACATTGAGACATTGTCTCACTGGATCCAAAAGATCGGTGGTATGCTGAAGAAATTTTGAGGCGATCGAAGGCCCTAGATTGAGACATTGCACCTATAAAGACCAAATGAGAGCGTATTAGTAATTGTCACATGAAAGATTAACGAAAAGTGTATAGTGAAGTGCATGTGGTTGTGAGTGTCCTAGTGTTCCCCCCAACGGACCAGTGACTGTAGCCTTGCTCATCGGCGTTTTCTCTTCTTTATCAGAAGGTCGGATGCCTTCGTCACTTCTGGTAGGGGAGTTGAGTCCTTTAATGTTCATATTCGAAAAGTCGTAGGACATGATGTTGATTTGCACGCAAAAGTGCATATTTTTACTTCCATATTTAATCTTCTTTTAATTAAATAAATGAGCATATATGGTATTTGTTAACGATAAAAAGTGAACGCTAACACCCGGTGTGTGTAATAGAATCGTGAAAGCACCACCCGTTGGTACGGGAACAGAATATGAGCTAAAAACGGCAGAAAAGCAGTAAATGAACAACAGGTTTATAGTGGTTTGGCCCGTAATTGAGCCTACGTCCACTTTATAATCTTTTTATTGCTGATTCGGATACAAATCGATACAAATCACTTGTCAAATACAATATAACTTGATCACGCAACAATCTAGACTACTAGCTCAATCTTCGGTGATGAATTTTGCTAAATCCGTATCGGATGAATGAAGTCCTTCACGAAGCTTCTTGTAATGCCTTGAGTGTTGGAAGATCTTTATTTGTTGAGTGAATTTTCAGTGCAGCAGAGCATGGAAGCTTGAAGAAATCAATTGCCAAAAGTCCCCCACATGTTGGAAGTGATGGGGTATTTATAGGAGCAGCTCTGAGTTCTGAGCAGAAAATATGCTAAGTCCTAGGTCGCGTACGACCTAAGCTAGGTCATAGGTCGCGAGCGACTTAGGAGATGCAGTGATGAGGTTATGTCACTTCCTCCAAGTGGTAAGTCGTAGGCGACTTATAGCAAGCCATGAGTCGTAGATGACTTAAGTCCTTAACCCGTATACGACTTACTCCTAAGACACGTATCCCTTATGTCGTAGGTTTTTAGGTCGCAACATTCCTAGGTCGCGATGTCTCTTTAGAGGTTAGGTCGCCATGTCCCTTTAGAGGTTAGGTCGCCATGTCCTTAGGTCGTAAGGTCCTTCAAGATAGTTAGGTCGCTGGGCAAGTTAAGTCGCTGAGTCTCTTAAGTCGTAGAAGAGTTAACTTGATGAGTCATAAAGCTCTTAAGTCGTAGGCGGCTTAACTTGATGAGTCGTCAAGCCCTCAAGTCGTACATCCACTGAGTCGTAAACTTGTTAACTCGTAAACTGTTAAGTCCCACCATGCCTCAGGTCGCTAACCTTTTAACTCGTAGGTCGCTGAGTAGGACCATTCCTTAGATCGGAGCCTACTGAGTCGTAGATCATCTAAGTCAACTTGTTAAGTCTCGCAATCCTTAACTCGTTAAGTCTTGAGACGTATACTTCTTAGGTCGTGGATAATTCAGGGTTAACAGTATTTTACATGTTTAAACCAAAATTTCAAAAATACTTTTAAGTCATCATGCATACATCAATTTAGGGGTAAAATAGTAATATTTTCATGTATTAATTTTGAGAATATTTATTTGCACATTTTATTTTTATTTATAGGAAATTGGATGGAAAATGGAAGAGGCTTCATGTATGTATGCATGCACAAAGGATGGAAGAAAAGAGAATGAAGAAATAAATCAATTCATGTAATCATGGAGGAGCCCACCTACCCACTAACCCATGGACTACAATTAAAAGCTAATGGAGATTAAAAGCACATGCACATGTTCATGAAGGGTTAAAGGCATATTAGTGGGGATTAATTACATGCTAATGATAACTTGGAGGACACACTTCCTAAGGGGCATTTTGGGTAGTCCCCTAAGGTTTTAGGCATGTACAATTACCCTTTATGTTTCATGTAGAGAGCTCTTACCACCTTCTCTTTAGTTTAGTTGTAGCCACAAATGTAAACATAAACTTTCTTTCTTTTTAATGGCTTCTTAGCCTTTTTCTCTTATATAATTTTATTTATGCAATTTAATTTCATACTCTTTTAATTATTGTTCTTTACTTTATGCAATTAGTGTAGTTTTATTTCATGCAAGTATATTAGATTTGTTTACATGCAATTTAGTAAGCTCTCTTTTTTCTCTTGTTTATGTTTATGGTTCAATCTACATATATTGAAATGATAACAAATATGAGAAACTAAACCCCTTCAATTTAGGAGTAATGAAGCTTTCTTAATCATGTAGATTCAACATATTTGCTAATTTGTGATCTCTCTTTATGCTTTATTGAATTTTCGATGTGGTAAAAATTTTTATGTTTAATTTTGAATTTGATAGCCATGTTGTTGACACCAAATAGGCTATGCCTAAACAAACATAACAAAAATTACCTCTTCATCTACATATGATTATGGTAATGAAGTGGATTTTAGAATCAAAATTTGATGGTTTATATTACTAATCAATAGTAAATAGATCATGCTTAGAATAGATTTTATTTTTAATTTCATTATCATTTTCATGAGAGTTGACAAATGGTTTGGTGGGTATGTTAAAGTTTGACGGTTTATGTTGAGCTAATTAATAGCACAGATAGACCATGCTTAGAATAAACACATCAACTAAATTCACAAATGACCAAAAAGAGATATTATAATTTCATTGTGTTGATTTGTGTGCTTATGAGAAGGGATTTGCTTCTGAATTGCCTTCTACTTTCATATTTTTATTCACTTTCTTTTTGTTAGTTTTTAGCAATTTATAGTTAAAAAACCTTCAAACTCTTTGGGTAAATTTGATTGAGTAGAATTTTAAAACCAATTCAATCCCTGCGGATCGACCCTTACTCGCCACGTACTAAAATTGTACGCTGTGCGTTTGCGGTTATTTTATTACATTTTTCGGTGATTTTTTAATTTGATAGAAGATTTGCCGTCAAACAAGTTTTTGGCGCCGTTGCCAGGGAATATATTTGATTTTTAGTTTTACTCTTCGAATTATTTTTATTTGATTTTATGTGTGTTAGTTTTGTGTGTTAATTTGCATTTAAAAAAAATTGTGTTGTGTGTTTGTTTTGTGATTTGTGCTTTCATTTGATTTGAGTGCTTGTTGTTTTTTTTCTGTTTGCATTTGCATTGCTAAAAAAATATACACAATTTCATTTAAAAAAGAAAAGAAGTTTTATATTTCATTTCATTTTCAATTACATTTGCAATTACATTTGATTTTCATTTCATTTTTCATTGCATTTACAAACCATACACCAGCCTCTGTCACAACCCAAATCTCTGCACAACTGTGCACATACCCATACTCAAACTATACAAACTGCTCATTCTTCAACAAAACAACTCTACATTCCTCCTGCCACCACTTGCCATACATTGCTGCACATACAATTACTACCCACTGCTCTTTGTAACATACTCATGCTTGCTCTCTCTCTCAACATTGCCAGCACCTCCCTTCAGACCGCCCACCACAACCACTATGCCTTACTTGCCCCAGCTCTTCCATTTGCTCCTGCTATTACACCGTCAAGCAACTAAACAGCAACTCCATACATTTCCATGCATTGCAACCCCTCAACTGCCACCAGTCATCACTTCTGTGCATTCATACTTGACCACAACCCCTCTCCATAAACAACCGCATATCATATCACTGACTACTTCTGCTCCTCCATCCATCCACCCTCTGCCTATCACCCTTACTTCAACCACCCACTTCCCTGCCCAGTGAAACGTTTCATCTTACAGTCAACTTCAAATACAACATACTTCTCACCACTCATAACCCAACATACATACATATCAAATCACCTAACAGCAAACTAGCTTCATCTCATCAACATCCATCACTGCACAAACTTCACCCACAGCAACAGGAAGGAGCAGCCTTCACCACTCTGACCATCCCTCTGCCATCTTCACATCCCTTGCAATTGCACTACATCCCCTTCTACATTACTGCCTACCCACATACAAACCTGTCCATATATACTTCACTGTCAACATCATCAACATCAGACATCATCAACATTCCTCTATCTCCTCACTATCAACATCACCTCCATTCCCCCTACTTTAACACTTCACTACTATTGCCCACATACACTTCTGCCTTGTATAATTGCCGACAACAACTTCATCATCCACATACTGCATCTCAAATCATCAACCCGAAACCACCATTACCTAAAACTGCTACAAGTCACCATCTGCCGACCTGTGCAGTTAAAGCGCTCGGCAGATTCAAAGCGGCGGAGGTGCAAAAAGTCATAGCGGGGATACAGCGAGGATATAGCAGGATATAGCGGATGGCTTTAAAATAGCATATAAAACTCGTACTTAATGTTTTTACGAATATATAAAAGGTAATTATATGAAAAATTATCATTCAGTTGAATTATAACTAATACATAAATAATTTTTAAATAAAAACATGTGCGAATATACTTTAAATAAACGTAAAACTGTTATATAACATAATTGAATTTAGTAGAATATTAGAGTACTTTCATTTCTGAAAATATATTAAAAATTAAATCAAATAAATTAGTTTCATAATTTTTATAATGTATAAATTGAATTTTTCAATTCACTTTATTAAAGAAGATATAGCGGAAATAACGGAATATAGCGGAAATAGCGGGATATAGCGGAAATAGCGGGGATTAAAGCGGAAAGGCTATATTGTGGGGCTATATGGAAATATCGTAGCGGCAGAAACCCGCTATGAGATATAGCGAGGTTATAGTGGGGTAAAAGCGGGGCATTAACTGCACAGCTGCCGACCATCTCACCAAATCAAAAACCTCCAATACACTCAAACCCGCCTTTTATTCCTCCACCAGAGATCGGTGACTCCATCCCCACAAACCCGCAAACCTAATTGCCCTCATCGACCTTCAAATCGTGAAATTTTTTTAGCACTGAAATTGAAATTGCGAAATTGAATTTTAGTTGCGAAGTGGAAGTTGAATTGTGAAAAGCAAGATTGGTAATAGCAGAAGTTTAAATCGGGTTGGGTGAGTGATTGTGGAAGTGTTTAGTTTCAATTTTTTTTAAAAGTTCATTTTCCCTTTGTTTTTTCATCTTCTCTAAAAAAGCAAGTAGTTTTAAGTTTCATTTGGCGAGTGATATTGGTTTCATTTGTTTTAAGTTTCTCTTTGATATATAAAAAAAATTGTTTATATCTTGTTTTTAGTTTTAGGTTGCAAAAGCTAGTATCGTGCTTTCATCTTTTGTTTTTATTTTCTTTGCATTGTTGGTTGCCTGCATTTATTTAAAAAATAATATTTTCAAAAATTCAAAAACAAAAACAAAAATCCATTTGTAGTTGCATTGTTAATATACGTTTAATTTTGTTTTGCATTCATACCATCTTATTTTTTTACTAAAGGCAATACCCAAATCCGCATAAGGTGGGGGATTTCATCACCCCTTCCTTGGCCCACAAATTTCATTTCATCTTAGAATTTGCTAATAATAACGGTTAGACTTCATACTTAAGGCTGTCACGAGCTCACTTAGAGTTTAATTGTATCTTGACAAGTTGTCTTCTTTGAAAAATTTATTTTCTTGGTGTCTAGACTACGGCAGAGCAATAATCATTTATAAATATTACGGTGATTCATTGATTATTTCTCTAAAGTTACTTAAACCTTCGGTTGCATTGCTACGGTGATTCGTGGTGCACCAATAACTCCTGTCTTTTACCTGGCTAAGAAATATTTTGTTGAGTTAAGACAAAGTGTGATTATACAATTTTGGGTTAGGAGCTACGAAGGATAGAAAATTTGTAATTAAGTCCCGGCATTTATTTAGTTGCATTAGTTCATGCATATTTTAAAAAAAACAACGAAATACAAAATCGAAAAAAAATTATACATTTTACTTAACTTAGTTTTGAAATCTTTTCATTTGAAATTTTTCAATCAAAATCAAAAATCCAACAAAAAAAATTAAGTTAGTTTTTTTTAGAAAAGCAAAAACTAAAAAAAATCTTTTCAAAAAAAAAATGAAAATCCAAAAAAAAAAAACAAAACAAATATCAAATCTCCCTTTTGAAAAATAAATTCTCCTTGGTAAATACTTTTCCTTTAGAAAAACATTTTGAAAATGTTTGAATTTCCCTACTCGCAAGAATATTACAATAGCTGTGAGAATCAATATAATCCATATAGTTTCACATCAAACTCTTATGAATATTTTAACAACAACTATTGTACAAACAATTCAAATTTTGCACCACAAAGTTTTCAAAATGATGACCAACCCTCAACTCTTGAAAAGAGTATTGAAACAATTTGGTCTTTACTTGAACAACGAAATCAAATGATAAATAATTTGGGTAATCTGTGCAATAACTCAAGTCAAGGATTTCAAAATAATCAAAATTTGAATTCACTTAAAAATTCAAATGATTTTGATTATAAATCATGCCAATACAACTTCGAACTCCAAAATGAATTTCAAAGTCAGAATGGAAATATGAACCACTTTTTAAATGATTATGACAATGGGATTAATCTCGACTATGGTGCAATCGACAATTTTCATTCTCAATAAGTTCAAATTGAAAATTCTCAAATTAATAGTTATAAATTTGATTTTGTTGAGCAAATGGCGAAATTCACAAAGATCACACGGATTTGTTGTTTGAAACATACATGAAACATCATGAGAAACAAAATCAACTCGCAACGTGTGAGGAGTTAAATAATAATCCACCTTTTATCAAAATTGACGATTTTCAAATAATAACTTTTGAAATTGAAAATGATAATCTTAATGAAGTTATTGAAATGCGATAATTGAGTTGGATTTCAATTCTTTTGAGAGTGTGGAACCAAGTTTAAAATTTGATCTTCCTTTTTTCGATTTTAAAAAATTGAATACAACAACTTTAGATTTTGAACTTAATACATGCAGTGAAGTTGTAAATAATTCAACAAAGGAAGATGAATTTTGGGAACACATATTTTTTGGACTTTTCGAAGATGAGTTGCTGAATTCTGAAGGGATATATTTAAATCACCATTTTGATTTTAAAATCAATAACTTTGAAGAATTTGTCAATGATGAGTTTGAATTTAAATTTGGTGAAAACAAACTTGAACTTCAACAAATTGTTCTATCTACCCCAAAAATCATCGAAAATAAAACAACTCACATGATTTTTAGTAAAATAACATTCGTTTTTCCAAATCAACATTCAATTTTGAAATCTTTTATGGTTTGGTTTTCTGTGCTTAAGCTATGTCTCTCATACTTGACGAGACAAATGAATTGGTTTTTGAAAGACCGTTTAATTTACTCTTTAATGGTATATTTTCTTATGTTGTTTAAATAATAGTCGTTTCATTTCATGTAAATATAGGTCATATTTTTATTTTTATTTTATTTTTCTCCTTTCACCTGGGTTGACTGTGGGGACACATTCAAAATTAAGCGTGGGGGAGTCTCATCTTCATTTTTGATTTTTCATGGTTTATTCTTTTTTTTGCATTTTCTTTCCAAAATTTAAAAAAAAGGAAAAAAAATAAAAATCCCAAAATAATTTTTTTAGCACTTTGATTAATTTTTGAAGAAACACTATAGGATAAGTATAGGTTTTGGTTATTAAATTGAAATTTTTGAAAATTTATTTGTCTTAAAAAAAATAAAAATAAAGTTTGATTACATATAACTATGGTTTAACTAGTATATAGGAAGGTTCATGGGTGTTAATTATGAAGTATATCCTAATAGAAATCTTTGTTTAAAAGAGTGTCAGATTTAAAGTAAAGGCGATAACACTTTTGATCTTCTAAGTTAAGTGGTGCAAAGATGATTTTGCAAAACTCTCTTTTCATAAAAAAAAAGAGAAGAAAAATGGTTTTTGTGAAAATAAGAAACACTTAGAGTCGTGTGTTCACACGCAAGTGTGTACACTCGCCATGCTCTGCACCCTTCTCATGTAAGCCCGAAAGGCAGTGCAGGATCGGAATATCTGGCCTCAATTTATCTGAGTTAGGTGTATATAAATAAATTTTTAATAAGTATAACCACCTAGAGTCATGTGTTTATACGCAAGTGTATACATTCGCCATGCTTTGTACCCTTCTCACGTAAGTCCGAAAGGCAGTGCATGATCGGTATATCTGGCCTCAATTTATATGAGTTAGGTGTGTAAATAATAATAATGTTAATACTTTTCAAAAATAGAGAGAGCAAGCAATTGAAATCCAAGTACTATTTTCACTTAGTTGATTTGACTTTTTATTCAAAAGAAATAAAAATACCACTTTGAAAAACTTTGATAATCAACTAAGGATCTGTTTCATAGTTGCACTATGTTATCAACCAAAACAATTAGCCAAATTAGAGTCTAATTGTGATGATAACTTAATTTTTGTTAGTTTTGACGAGTAAAAGGACTTAAATTTCTTGATAATGATCCAGAACCTATATTTAAATTATTCGTGTCAATTTAAAGTTAAATTCCTCATTTGTAAATATTTTCAAAAACTTGCATTCATCTCTTTGTAAATAAATCTTGCATTTAGGAATTTTTCATGTGGCATTTGGATTTTGTGGGTAGTATCCGCTAAAAACCCTCACGAGACAGAAAACCCTCACGAGACAACACTCGTCCTACTATGGACACCTAGAGGTTTAACGGCTTGTTGCATACGCTCAATGCAACCATGTTTCCTACGAAAACGGATTTGTCTTAGTTTTACTTTATTCGAGGACGAATAAAAAGTTAAGTGTGGGGGTTTTGATATGCACGTAAAAGTGCATATTTTTACTTCCATATTTAATTTTCTTTTAATTAAATAAATGAGCATATATGTTATTTTACATGTTTAAACCAAAATTTCAAAAATGCTTTCAAGTCATCATTCATACATCAATTTGGGGGTAAAATAGTAATTTTATGCATGTATTAATTTTGTGAATATTTATATGCACGTTTTATTTTTATTTGTAGGAAATTAGATGGAAAATGGAAGAGGCTTCATGTATATATGCATGCACAAAGGATGGAAGACAAGAGAATGAAGAATAAATCAATTCATGTAATCATGGAGGAGCCCACCTACCCACTAACCCATGGACCACAATTAAAAGCTAATGGAGATTAAAAGCACATGCATATGTTCATGAAGGGTTAAAGGCATATTAGTGGGGATTAATTACATGTTAATGATAACTTTGAGGCCACACTTCCTAAGGGGCATTTTGGGTAGTCCCCTAAAATATGGATTAGGGTTTTAGGCATGTATAAATACCCCTTATGTTTCATGTAGAGAGCTCTTACCACATTCTCTTTATTTTAGGTGTAGCCACGAATGTAAACATAAATTTTCTTTCCTTTTAATGGCTTCTTAGTCTTTTTCTCTTATGTAATTTTATTTATGCAATTTAATTTCATGCTCTTTTAGTTATCGTTCTTTACTTGATGCAATTAGTGTAGTTTTATTTCATGCAAGTAGATTAGATTTATTTACATGCAATTTACTTAGCTCTCTTTTTCCTCTTGTTTATGTTTATGTTGCAATCTACATATATTGAAATGATAACAAATATGAGAAGCTAAACTCCTTCAATTTAGAGGTAATGAAGCTTTCTTAATCATGCAGATTCAACATATTTGCTAATTTTTGATCTCTCTTTATGCTTCATTGAATTTTTAATGTGGTAAAAATTTTGTTGTTTAATTTTAACTTTGATAGCCTATGTTGTTGACACCAAATAGGCTATGCTTAAACAAACATAAACACAAATTACCTCTTCATCTACATATGATTATAGTAATGAAGTGGATTTTAGAATCAAAATTTGATGGTCTATATTACTAATCATTAGTAAATAGATCATGCTTAAAATAGATTTTATTTTTAATTTTATTATCATTTGCATGAGAGTTGACAAGTGGTTTGGTGGGTGTGTTAAAGTTTGATGGTTTGTGTTAGGCTAATTAATAGCACAAATAGCACAAATGACCAAAAAGTGAGATCATAATTTCATTGTGTTGATTTGTGTGATTATGAGAAGGGATTTGCCTCTCAATTGCCTTCTACTCTCGTATTTTTATTCACTTTCTTTTTGTTAGTTTTTAGCAATTTTAAGTTAAAACACCTTCAAACTCTTTGGGCTAATTGATTGAGTAGAATTTTAAAATCAAATTAATTCCCTACAGATCGACCTATACTCGCCACGTACTAAAATTGTACGCCGTATGCTTGCGGTTATTTTATTACATTTTTCTGTGATTTTCTAATATGATAGAAGATTTGCCGTCAAACAGATGTCATCCGAAATTTGAAGATTCAAAAATCCTTTTAATGAACTTTCTTAGTGTTGAGCGGACAATTCCTCTTCGACAGGAGTAATAACTAACTCTGGATCCATGGAGGTTTTTCTTCTACGAATCCTGTACACCAACCTTATCTTTCTTTTTATGGGTGTTTGGGATTGTGCGACTTGCGATGGTTCAACCATTGGCGCTTTCCCAGGGCCTGCATCGATATCTCCCGGCTTGTAAGCTTGAGAATCCTTGATCTTGCCCTCTTGGGTATTGTTCCGAGTCCCCTCGGTAGGGGGCACGACGGGATTGACGGTATCCCTTCTTTGTTCTGCAACATTCTTTGATAATGCCGCACTTCCAGGAAGTCCAATACTATAGCCATCTTCCAACAACCCAAACAATGATTGTAACTCGTCAGTTACAAGGAGTTTGATGTCCCTATCCTCAATAGAGGTAGCACAAATGACCGCGACTGCTCTTGACAAAACAACGCCTTTAGACGTGGGCGAACACCTGAAAGAACTCTGGATGTTAGTAGATTCAAAGGAAAAGTTATGACTTGGATTAGTGAACTTGAGAGAGAAGTGAAGGCAATACTTACATCCTTGTAATCATCGTCTCGCAAATCCAGGAGGGCATCGAACGTAAAACCATTCTTGCTTAAACAGTGAGAGTTTGTTCCAAGCGCTCGTCAGAACTTGGCAATTTGGCAAGGGCTCGAGAAAGACATAAGAAGGGCTTCCTGATCGTCATTTGAAGTTGTAGATAAATCTTATATCTTTGGGAGTAAGAGGACGAAATAGGACATTCATGAACAGCAAGAAGGTTCCATGTATAAAAACATAACTATTTAGGTGAAGTTGTGTAGGGGCCATCCCAAGTTACCTCAGCATTTCTCGGATAAATGAATTGAAGGGAAGTACGCATCCAGCCAAACATATAAACTTATTGCACGATATATACCCTGCTGGGGGCAAGTGAGGCATGTCCTGTCTTGAGAGCACCAAGACGTCCCCAAATGGAATTCCATGAATGGAGCATAGCTAGCAGAGAGCAGCCTCTCCAATTCGAGAAGCCTGCGAATCCACTGGATTATCTAGAAGAATAGCACCCTCTACAACATCAAGATCAGGGCTTATGTTTTCCGTTGAAAGGACTGGAATATCTGAGAAAAGATCGGCTTGAGGCTTAGAAACTTCTGTTTGTTCCATATAATGGCTAGGAGAAAGCCTATCGGATATAGTTGCGGAACTTGACTTTGCTTCAGAACCAGTGTGTTGCATTGCCGAATCAGAAGCATGTCAGCCGAACGCTTCGAGCATCTGGAATCAATATCAACTATACTCAGTAGATAATCGAGATTAGAAAAAATAACATGTTCCCCCATGCTAAGTGTGAACTAGTGTTGTGCAGTGCAGTATATAATAGATATAAACAGTTTGAAATCAGAAAAAATAAATAAAACGACCAGACTTGGGATTTTTGTCCAGAGAGATTGTCGTTGCTGATTGTCTTAACCGGCAAGATAATTGATCGGCTACGAAAGCTTTGGGATCAACTATTGGCATATCGTAGTATGAAGTTTGTCACTTAGGTTCATTTGCAAGTTTGTCACTTAGTTCATATTGAAAATTCCAAAAACTTGGTTATTCAATCTCAAGTTCGACAGTTTAAGTATGCATGTTAGATTGTCCATTGTCATCATATGTTCAAGGTCAGCAAGGCAAACTAGTGGTGATTGTTTGAACAGATTAAGTTGGATTAGTTTATAAGGTATATGCCAATCCTTAGTGTTCACTACCGATCCTTTTCCCAAGAACTCCTATGTCGATCCCTCTACTTGATCACAACCACCGATCCCTCCATCAAAAGCTTTTATACCGAACCCTACCCAAAGTAGGGAATGCTGATCCCTATCCGAAACCACCACCTAATACCGATCCCTCTCCATAACTAAAACAACTGAACCCTACCATTGCAATATTACAATCCACCGAGCCCTCCATCAAAGCATTCCCTACCGATCCCTCTCCTCAACTAAACTAACTAAACAACTGATCCCTTTCCTAGCCGATCCCTACCACTGTCATATTGTAGTCTACCACCCCCTTCATTTCTCTACCCCTGATTCTTGTTCCCTCGGAAATCCTTACCGAACCCTCGCTCTATCTACTCATCTCTTCTTCCTATGCATAATTCAACCTAAAAAGCCTTTGTTCTAGCAATCATTAACCACTCCAAGATCATTCGCCACTTTATACTCACATCAGCAACTCAAGACTGATAACCTAATCGTGTAATTGAAAGAAGTATTACAAATCCATACATATATGAAAACGTGTAGGTTCAAATTATGGTAGGGACGAGCGTTTGAGGATTATCAAATCGAGAGCAAGGAAAAGGCGAGTTTGTGGAATGGCTGGAATCATGGTTGGATTTAAGGTCGAAGTTTGGAAAGCTTGGGTTCGGCAAGAAAGTTTTGTGCGAAAGCAAGTAAAATGGAAAAACTGAGGAAAGGAGAAAGGAAAGGCACACACACACATATATATATATATATATATATATGAGAGAGGGTTTGGCTGCAAGGACATTTCACGTATAATTAGGGGAGAGGGGTCGGCATAGAAGCCCGTCGATCCCTATTTGCATGGCTACAAAGATGGATTGGCATAATGAATGTGGATCCCTATAGATGATAAAAAAATGATTATGAAGGCTTGATTGTAAAAGTGGACATACAAAATATTACAGAAATTGGCAACAACCTATGAGCATTTGAACACATCCGGGAGCCAACAACAGAAATGTGTAAATGAATATGCACAAGAGTGGTTCAAAAGTTCAACCTATTGAAATCAGCGAAAATTGAAATCAAACCCGAAACTTTCTATTTCAAGTCCGGACCAGATAAAAAAGTTTATAAGTCTCGCATAACCAGATTTATTTACTGACGAAATATGGCGCTGGATTTATATTATTATTGGGAATCGACCAAGCATCATGGCAATCAATGAAGAATTCAATCCCTTTGGAAAATGATTCGTCAAAGGAATAGCAATCAATCAGGAAGCCAGATGGACTTCTTTCCGACAATTCAGACTTGTTTCGATTCAAAACACATCATGTTACTCACAAGACGTACTTTAGGGGGCAAGTGTTACCCGGTATCCTGACTCTGCTATATTGAACTAATTGCACAAGATATATTCAACAATTATCAAGAACGACAACCATAGAGCAATGGTTTTAGGACCTAAAAGTAGAGTACAGATGATTGTATGAAGCTAGAGTTGGATGGAACTAGTAGACAAACAATGTAGGATGCTTGAAATATGGACTTTGAATTAGATTAGCAAGGGATCGGCATGAATTAGTAGTACCATAGGGATCGGTATGGTAGGTTTGATGAGGGTTCGGCATGGTTAAAGTAAAGGAGGGCTTAGCATAGATGAAGGAAGATGGATCGGTATGGTTTGTTGGCCTGAGAGGTTATACTTCAACCCATGAGAAAGGGAACGGCGTAGCTTATAAAAAGGATCGTCATGGCTTGATAATAAGCAAGGGATCGGTATACTCGAGTCCATCAAGAAGGGATCGGTACATGCCAGAAACTAAGTGCACTCTTGCCTTCAGCAATCAATAATTTGGGATCTAAAGGTCCAAGGCAGTTGAGATATGGAGAGCAAGGTATATGGACCCTAGAGGACCTACCCTAAGGATCACGTGTCAAATGGCCTAAGAATGGGTGATCGACATATGTCCATTTGGAGGGTTCGGTAGAAAATAGGTTGTAAGTGGAGTTGAACCAAAGATCCATCAATAACATGAGCTCCACTAGTCCAAATGACTTGATATTTGAAGAGCCAACATATCTAAGCATGAAGAAGCCACCATAGGGATTGTTGCCCAAGAATCGACTAATGAAGGTATCGGTAGTGATCCCTCTTCATTGGGATTTGGGCCAGCGACCCCAATGGTGAGCCCATATGGATTAGAAGGTCCTATAGCCGAAGTTTCAGAGATTAGTGGTCACCCTCACCTATAAATACTGGCCTAGGGGGTCATTCTGAGGATCTTTACGCTGCTGGTTACATTAGCCTTTATTGTAATCAAGTTTTTCTTACTTCTTGTTGTTTGCTGCTGTAAACAAACTATTTGTGAATCTATAAAGATAATCTTCAAAGTGGACGTAGGCATACAACGCCGAACCACTATAAATTCTTATGTTCTTGATTATTGTTTTGATTTGCATGTTAGTTTATTTTATTCCTTAGTTTAAATTTTATTTCTTCATTTACTTCTCTACTTAAATCTGTTCTTGGGTGTTTGTGACCAATTTGGCTGCAAGCAATACCCAGCACATACTGTTAAGTGGAGTCATAGAGGAAGCCTTGTGCAAGTGCTTTCCTCTATTCTTGTCATACTTAGCTACTATGTGGTTTTATGGTTGACCCTTATGATCAATTCATTCCTATGCGATGTTAAAGAAGTTCTAGGTGCATATTAGACAACCAAAAGATAGATACTCATCATCTAATATAAAGTAAAAGGAAGACGAGTCGCTATGACATTACCTATCTTGGTTTAATGTTGCAACCGTTGGAATTAAGAACACGAATGAAAGGTTTACCTTGATGACTTGTATAGTGGAGTACACCCTAGAATGAAGTTTATTAAGAGATCAACAATAGAGAAACTAACCACATTAGAGGAATTCATATATGAGTTGGAAAAGTACATGAGGTTGGAATGTGCTGCATCAGGAAGGCAGTTTGGTATAGCTGGTAGAGAAGAGTCTGATAGTGATTGGAAATTATGATGTAAAATATGGTAGCTTCTTTCCTAGCTAAGTATTTGGAGATAATGGAGCATTCCTTAGACTCATGTAGCAAGAAGTAAAAATGCAGGTCTAAAGCGACCAAATATGGAATTCTATCTACAACCCATCAAGAATGGACGCAAGGGAACGTGTAAGGTAGGAAGGAGCCATGGAAATATGGACTTCCTCAAGCCGAACCGGCTAGGACTCAAACCAAATTGGACTATTGCAGAATTAATCTATACTAGACCAACGATATAGCCCATGCTGGACCAAGGAAGGATGTATAAACATAAGTCAATGCTAATGATACCAAACTGTAACGACAATACCGCGATACCCAGATTAGCAAAGGACATTACAAGTAATATCGTCTGCTAATCCAGAGAATACAGCTTGCTAAGGGCGATCGAATGTGAATATATCTTTATAATAACACTAACACGTCATTTATACCTTTTCACTTAATATCTGAACTGAATTTGACGTATGCAATATTAATACAAAGTAATAGACACACCGATTTCTCAGAATCAAAACAATATATCATATAAATAAGTCACAGATCACAGCGGAATAAATCTCAACTTACACATATACAAATTTTGAGTTTACAAAATGAAATACTAAACTCGATTGTTATACAAGTTTAACAATTCTCTAATCTCAATTGTACATCTTATAAACATACTCACAAATTTCCTAGATGATGTTGAAACCACAACCTTAGTTATCGAAATGGGACAGCCTGAGATTATACCGACTAGTTCTCAGATGGTTGATCCATTGCATGGAGACAAGTTGTGGCCCGCTAAGAAAACTAAGGAAGCATTCCAGTAGCGGGAGTGAGTCGATGAGCTAATGTGTCGAGTGTTAGGCGAGGGGAGCAGGAGACTAGAGCTTGACAGGATGAGCCATAGTCAGTTCACGCTGAATAATACATATGCAGTCAACCGTCGGATTTTAAGACACTAGTCATGGAATAATATGTTGGAAAAACCAACCCTTGAACACATTTGAGGCGCTCCATTTAGCGTATGGAAGCAGTTGGAACTATGAAGGAAGAGGATCTCATTGCTCTCCTCTATTCACATCATACATAGAGACTACTTGGTTTAGTCGTTTGGAGCACTAATCCATTAGCACTTGGATATCAAGCAAAATGGTGGATAAAACTTACAGAACAATCTTTCATGGTTCAATGCTATAGCAGCTGCTATGCATCAACTGAATAAATGCATTGTACCTGTGGTTATTGCTTAAGGAATTAATAGGAAAACAGAGTTATGTAGTGAACTTAAGAAGAATTTAACTGTCAACTTGGAGGACTTATACTACCGGGCCTACATGTTTATGCTCTTAGAGGATTATGGTATTGAGGCAGGACTAACAAATGTCAATATGGTCAGAGATGAAAAGCCTTGGAATAGGGACATGCAAAAGATGGATAATAGGATTAGAGAAAGGAAACACTTTAGAAGATAAGACAAGTTTCCACATTCATAGCTTACAAAGACTCCTGAAAGAATCTATCTCACTACTTGAAAAATCATGGAATACGGTGAAATAAGAACCAGAGAATTAACTATGGAAAAATAGGAATTGGTATGCTCCAAGCTAAAACATAACGTAACTCCAGTGAGAGAGCTATAAACTATAGACCGTAGTCCATCGGCTAAACCGAGTCCTTGCGGAGGAAGGGTATAAACCAGACACGGGGGCACGATGTCAATTTTTCCCATATACATCAGAACATATCCTTCTACTAGATATCTAGAGATAGATGTGAATGAAAATTGTAAAGAACAAAGTAATTAGACAGCGGAGCATACAGTTCCTAGTCTCAGAGATTGGGTTTAACTCCATCAGATTGGATACTAGGTTGGGCTCCCCCAGAGATAGTAGAGTGTAATTCTGACATATTCCATAGGCAAGACCGGACATCTCTAGAGATGGTGAAGCATTATATTTCCAAAAAGCCCCAGAGATAGAGTCAACTTCATATGAATATAAAGCATGATACTAAAAAGACTGAATACCCTCATAGAACATAGGAACACATTGCAAAGTTATGACTTACTTTAATGAATAATTTCCAAATGATATTTAACAAAAAATACTTGAGGCATAGTAATTTCATGCCACTTAATAATGTGAAACCCATGTAAGTGAGAGAAAATACTAATGAGTGGGCAAGGACGGATGTTCTTGACCTCTATGGATCAGATAGACCTCTTACCTTATAGGCTAAACTGAATGACAAAGTACAATACACTAATAACAGGATTAGAAATAGCAAAAGAGTCAAGAATCAGGACACTATGTATCCATAGCAACTTGAAAATGGATATGAATCAAGCACTTTTGGATTTCTAAGTCAAAGGAGAACGGTTGGCATACTACTTAAAAAAGAAAAAGGGCAAAGGCTTTGCTTGATGTGCAAGAATGCTATGTAGTTAAGCACTCGTCACAGAAGGAAAATTAAGATGTTAACGATTTGGAAAAAATGGCTTGCTCAGGAAATGGATTACTTTTGGGTTGGTTCTTGTAAAAAAACTTCACCCTTAAACCGGAATGAAGAGAGGAAGGTAATGAGCAAGCCAATTCGGTACACCATACATGATGGCATCCTATACAGAAGGGTTTTCACTAACTCGATTCTAAGGTGTATAACTGCAAGAGAGGCTAAGGAAATATTAGATAATACCCATTAAGATAGTCAAGGAGACCACATTCGGGGGTAGATCCTAGAAAATGGAAATCTCACGAGCATCGATCTAAATGGATAATTTCTAATAGTTATGGGTGGAGCTGAGTATGCAATAGTGACTGCAGATTGCTTTATCGAGTATGGAGTTATGCTCTAGATGATCTCAGGCAATGGATGGCAGTTTGGTAGTCAAGAATTCTCTAACTTCTGTCAACAACACAGAATCAGAAAAGCTGTTCTATACAGCCTCTCATGTAGGCCAATGGATAGGTTGAAGAAGTCAACAAGGTTCTCAAAACACTCATAATGGAGCGTTTGGAAAATGGTAAGGGATGTAGGATGGATGCGCTACCATTGGACCTTATGTGTATTGCATTTACCATAAAACTACAATGGGACATACTCCTTTTTCTTTGGTTTACAAATTATAGATTATGCTTCCTATCAAAACTATAGTCTCATTTCATAGGAGAATCCATAGTGACCTAGAGGAGGACAGTGGATTGCTAAATATGTTTTTGGATAACATTAAGGAAAAGCATGAGGCCGCATTGAAAATCATGGCACCCTAGCAAAACGCGGTGAAACAATGCAAACCTAGGGCAGAGCATTGCCTACTTAAGGAAGGAAACCTAGTCATAGAGCAGATTTCCCCTTTGTTGGGGCAACCGACCTATCTAGAAAGGACTATATTTTGTCAACAGGGATCCAGGGAATGGAGCTTACATTCTCAACATCATGGACGGACCAGTATCCGACAAAACATGGAATGCTCAAAACCTCTATTTTGTTTTTGCACAATGACTATAGCAGCTACATGGATTAGTCAATCATTACGGTCTTACCGAACCCAATGGATGAGGTGTGTGAAACCATGATAGATGACCAATGTTACTAAACCACCATAAGAACAACTATCCAATGGCAAATAAAGTCCCCGATTTATAGGACTATATAGGCAAGGCTACTGCATATTGGAGGGAATCCTACTTTGGTGCATCAAGGAGAGCTTGGATGAACCTTTGGCTGTCAAAAAGGAACCGAATTTACCTATGATCAGGACATGAACATGGAAAGGGTAGTTCACTGTTGACGATTGGCCCTAAAACTTCTTGTCGGTAGTGATGGACTAGAGTAATCCTAACTAGGTGTCCATCATTAATGCTCGACCAAAACTTCTCATTGGCAGTGATCGACTAGAGTGATCCCTAACTGGGTGTCCATCATTGATAATCGGATCAAACTTTTTGTCGGAAGTGATGGACCAAAGTAATCTCTAACCGGGTCCCCATTATTGATGAGCGACTCAAATTTCTCACCTACAGTGATGGACCAGAGTGATCCCTAACCAGGTGTCCATCGTTGATGATCGACTCAAACTTAACTTCCTGTCGGTAGTGATGGACTATGGTGATCTCTAACCGGGTGTCCATCACTGACGATCGGCTCAAACTTCTTGTCCACAGTGATGGACCGGAGTGATCCCTAATCGGATGTCCATTATTGACGATTGGCTCAAACTTCTCGCCGACAGTGATGGACCAGAGTGATCCCAGACCGAGTGTCCATCATTGACGATTGGCCCAAACTACCCGTCAGCAGTGATGGACCAGAGTGGTCCCTACCGGGTGTCCATCATTGATGATCGGGCTCAAACTTCTAAATAACGGTGATGGACCAGAGTAATCCCTAACCGGTTGTCCACCATTGACGATTAGCCTAAACTTCTCATCGACAATGACGGATCAGAGTGACCAAAACCGGGTGTTCACCATTGGCGATCGGCTCAAACTTCTTGCCGGTAATGGCGGGCGAGAGTGACCCTAACGGGGTGTCCATCATTAACGATCGGCTCAAACTTCATGCCGATAATGGAAGACTAGAGTGGCCCTGATCGAGTCCACCTTTTATGATCGGATACATGTGTAACAACCCGCATATTTTTACGATAAATATTTAAATGATTTATTTAAATATAACATCGTTAGTTGAATTTAAAAGTCCAAAACGTGAATTTTTGTAAAAGGTCGAATCCGGACTCAAGACCACTTCCATTGAGTCCAAAATGGCGTTTGCGACCTTTTTGAGTATAAACATCGATATGTTTGGAGTTGAGTAGAATTTCGCTATTTTTCTATTGGGCTTTGGGTTTGGGTTTCAGCCCACCAACTCATCTAATACCCTAACTCCTCCTCCAACCCCTCTTCATTCATTCATTCATTATATTTTCCTAACACCTCAAGCTAAAGGAAAATGGGGGAAAGAAGAGGAAATTAAAATTCCTAAACCCTAGATTACTAGGAAATTAAAGATTCAAGCTCCAAAATCAAAGAGAAGCTTAGGTAAGCATCTTCTTCTTCTTCTCCACCTCAATCTCTCTCCAATTTTTAGAAATTCCTAAAACCTAACTTAGGTAATATTTGCATTTGATCATAGATTGAGGGTTCTTGAAGTTAAGTGGAGGAGAGATTGATCTTGCCTTGTTTAAAGCTTCTCATTCGTTGTTTTTAGGTTTAAAGGCGAGTTCTTGAACTCACATCTATGTCTATAGCTTTCATTGTTGTTAGGTATGAATTCCTAACATCTACTTCATGTACAATTGCTTTTGATTTGAATTGATTTGGTGAATTTTCCAATTTTGGTAATTTGAAGTCAAAATCTTTAAATATCCTATCTTGGATGTTTGGACATGTTATTTGGGGTGTATCGAAGAGCCTATAAGGCTGGGTTGTCGCTTGGCATAATTCCCTAGCCTCCATCGCTTATCTGATCGCTTTCGAACTGATTTGGCCATTAATGGCCTAGGAAAACTGTTGCCCAGTATATGCAACCAGACGTCTGGTTGAAGAACTCAGATGTCTGGTTAGTGCATAAGAAGAAAAAAAATATACGGCAGAAAAATAATAATATCCAGAGCCGTGAACCACGCGTCTGGTTCAATTGGTCAGACGTCTTGTTAGGGGTTCTGGAAATTATAAAGAAACGAAA
Source organism: Allium fistulosum (assembly GCA_030737815.1). Lineage (NCBI taxonomy): Eukaryota > Viridiplantae > Streptophyta > Magnoliopsida > Asparagales > Amaryllidaceae > Allium > Allium fistulosum. The sequence goes on along the minus strand of CM060901.1, from coordinate 195,876,322 downwards.
AAATAAAAAAAAATGGCAGAACCCTAGGTCAGACGTCTGGCCAAACCAACCAGACATCTGGTCCTATGAAATTTTGCCTATTTGCCTATTTTTGAGTGGATTTCCAACTTTTTTCGATTTTTGTTGATCCGGTTATTTGTTGTCATTTAATATCGACTTTGATGACTTCTTTTATGGATTTTTGGGAATATCCATTTGATGGATTAGATATCGATTTTTTTTATGGTTTTAATTCACATCGTCGAATGTGGATTTTGGTGATAGATTGTTTTTACAATCATTTCTATGATTTGTCACTTTATATTACAAAGATTTTTAATACTAGTAATAAATACTCAAACTCTTTCACTAAAACGATTTCGACACTATTTTTAATACAAAGCTCATTTTTAAAACCGTTTTCCAATCTATTAGTATATACAAACCTTTACCTCATTCGTACGAGAAATCCAATTAAACGACTTATCAAAACAAGTGGTATGAAACGCTTACGTTTACTTCGTTGGTTAATTCTTAGACTTGTTCGATTGAAATCTTGTGACAATTTTCGAGTGGAAGTCTACAATTTGTTCGTAAATATTTAAGTAAAGCCAGTGGTTATGGAACATGAAGCTAAACTCATTTATTTACTAGCTTAGTGTAATTTACACTTCTTATTGATCTATGATGATCATTTTGCGATTTAGACTTGCGATGTGCAGTGTCTCTTTGTCCGTGTGGTGGACTGTACCCCATTTTGTGGAGCTTCGTCTCATTTTTATAGGCTAGCGACCTATGGCACTACACCAAAATACAGTTTTAGCCACCCCTCCATCCGCCTTCTTAGATACGGCTTAAAGCCGTATCAAATATGATACGGCTCCAAGCCCTACCTAATTGTTTGGACACGGCTAATAGCCGTATCAAATTTGATACGGCTTGCAGCCGTATCCAATTTCGTGCCTACTATTGGCAGAAACTTTTACACCCAAAACGCATGGGTTCCCTCCAAATTAATTCGCTTTCCCTCTTGTTTAGGTACGGTTCTTAGTTGTATCATATCTAATACGGTATTTAGCCGTATCACTTGTTGTGCCTATTTTTGGTGCGAAACTTTTACAGGCAAAACACGCCCCATACTTATCATTTTCCCCAAATTCCATTTCTTCTACAATTCATATCAATCTCTCCGTTTTCCCAATTCATATCAATCTCGTGCTCCCCCATCCCATCGCAAATCGTTGCTGGCTCCCCGCTTGCGTTCCTCCACTTTCCATTCCCGCTTCATAAAACCTAACTGAGTTTCTCCCAAAATTCGTCTGCCTTCCTCAATTAAACTCCTCAAAACCTTGATTCATAAAAGCTAAAAACCCTTCCCAACAATCATCTTCTCTTACTTGCGAATCAATATTGGCGGAGTCACTAGAGAGAGCAAGGACGATAGGTGATTCGATTGACTACCAAAGAAAGGTCAGGCGTATTATCAGCTTCTTTTTTTCCTCGGTGAAATAATTCGATTTACTGTATACAATTTAATTAAAATGTTTCAATGTTTGGATTTACTTTAATTTTTTACGTCCTCACTCATGGTTTTTTGCATTGATTTGAATTGTGAATATTGAACATAATTGTTTCATTCTGATTTATAATTCATGAAATAAATTTGTTATCAACAAAAATTCTAAATCCTTACAACTTTTGATATCATTACTCCTTATTTTTTGTCCTTTTACATCTGATTTTACCGAAGACAAATATTCTCAGATAGTCAACTAAGTCAAACTCACAATTTGATTATTTTGAAGTTTCTAAATACCACTTTATATGGTATGTAAAATTTACCAAGTTCTTACGGAGAAAATCTGCAGCATTTGACTTAATGTATTTATGACTTGGTATTGCGCAGATAAGGGTATGTATATCGATTATAATTGAAAGTGAAGAAGCATTTTAATGAGCATGCAAGCTGATAATCAAAAGATAAGTGGGGTCTTGCCTTGCTTATAAAATGAAACCCTAATATTGAAATGCCGGTCCATAAAAAATGAAAAACCAGTGGAATTAATAAGAATTTTACAAGCGAAGCTTGGTTCTTTGGATATTCCAAAAAAAAGGTGCTGAGGCATCTACCAAAGTCCAAAAGCGTATTTCATAAATCAAACATATTTTTAAGAAAACAACATACAAATTTGGGCTGAATTTCGTATGGGCACCATTATATTAATCGCAATACCAATAAGTGGGTCGGCTATATAAACAAATATGAAAAAGACAGATAATAAATTGCATACAGTTTAAATAAAGTAGGATAAATATGTCAATCTAGACAGTTTCCTTTGAGTAATAAATGGCATAACACACAAGACTTTGCTCTTTTGAGTCGATAATCAAGTTAGAGCTATAAAATATTTTAATGCATATAAGATGTAATTTAACTCTTTGCAATGAAATGGTAAGTGGGTTGATGGTTAAGGTGAAGGAGAGGAAGTGATGGTGAACAGATTGTTTATGTTGTTAATTTTACATAGTACTATATATATGATATGCATATATATATATATGTGTGTGTGTGTGTGTGTTGTGTGTACATATATGTATGTGTGTGTGTATGATTGTAATGCAATGCAATGGTAAAATGGTTTATGTGCATGGTAGTGAACTAAAATATGACCCTTACTGGGTTACGGTTGTATGAATGAGTCTGCTTTATGTGTGATATTCAATGATTATTCAATAATAAGCATGAGAGTACTGAACACGAGCCGTGACATTAGATTGAGCTAATTTAGAACTAAACTTTAATGCATTTCAGGAAGAAAAAAAAATCATTTTGTATGCATGCTGCCAGTAATCTGTAAAGTGAGAGTAACCTATCAAGTTACAACTGGGTTTTTCGAATATCTGTCGATAGGCTTATATATCCATGATTATATCACAATTTAATCTATAGTGTTAAATCACAAAAATAGTAGTAGCTTCCTATTTAACTTGATTGCACTAATTGACCACTTTACATGCTATTAATTATATACTTCGGTTGTTGTAAACTAAACGATGCCATCTCCAGTCCACTCATGCTAAATGTAGTAATTCTAAAATTGATAGAACCTAAAAGGATATAAAGTTAAAGTATATTGCTTAATGATATCACCTGTTGACACTCATGTGGGAGCATGGAGAGGCCATATCATAATCCATAGGAAAATGCAGCCCAACATTAGATATGTTGACGACATTTCTTGATTCTGGAGCCAAAGTCATAAAAAATTCAACCGAACATTTCATGAATGTATGTATATTATAAATTAGAAGAAGAGAATATGTGAAAGATGTTCTTCCTGTTCCACTTCTATTATATTGATTTTAATATCGTAATTCATATCTTAAATTGCAGGCTAAATTCCAAATTTCTCCTTTTATCGTTTGGAACAACTGTTACTGTCTAATTTGAAGGTATGTTGCTGTGATTTCTACTATGTTCAATTTGATATACTATGTTCAATTTGCATTCTACTATGTTACTGTCTAATTTTAAGTGTTCACCTCAGGAACTATCATAATGATACAACCTAAATGATCAAACTCTTAAAATCAATATTAAAATAGAACATTATGTAACTCTGAGTTCATGCATGGCCACTGTTTATATACATGTTCACCTTACCATGTATTGACTAGGGATAATATATTTTCTATATTTTATTTTCTTATTTATATTGGGGATGGTTACAAATTTGTTTTTTGGTCATTTAGTTAAGGATTCATCTAATGGGAAGTGCAGTTCACATCACAATATAATTTTGGCGCAACCTTATATTTAGTTAGAATTCTTCAACTATAAAATGAATGTTTGTAAGATTTGAAGCTCGGAATAAATTACAGTACTACCAGGAATTGAGAATGTCTGAGTTTTGAGTGGTGGTGGTTTGTGAAATTTTGGGTTGGATGTTCGATTTTTCAAGCGAGGAGTTGTTCTAACCTGTGCATCTGCAAACTTGATTCATTATGACAATAATGATTAATTGCACGCAATATCATTGTTGTTTGCAGATGCACATGTTAGAGATGGTAACAAATTTTTTCACATAATTGCTGGATGTAAAACATCCCAAGCAATGCGTACATGTACGTTATGCTGTAATTAATGGCGCTGGGAAACGCCATTTAAGGGTTACCTTATAGTATTTTAGCTCAATATCGCTATTCCAATAAGCTGACTTAAAAATGGTGTGCAAGAAACAAAAGCACTAAGTGCGTAATTAGCAAGAGGAAAAGTCAACAGTAGGGTGTATCTCCAGTTTAATCAGTTCATGAGGGCAATACTTTATTAGTTCAATGGAGGACCCTATAGTCTGGAACCAATCAAGGTTCTACCATATTGGATAGAATGTTACTGTTAAGGTAAAAGGTTAGCATGATTAAAGATTAAGAGATATATATTGTTACGGCTTAATATTTAGATAAAAAATGAAATTTGAGCCAAAGATTGAACTGTAAAAGTTGAATTGTAGTAATATTTTATTTGATTGCGCTCAGTCCTCTTCATTAGTTTTCTACTTGATTTTGTGTGTTCGTTTTATTTGTTTGCTCTCAGGTGTTGTTTTGCAATTGATGTACCATCGATCATTTTGTAGGTCTTCGTATTTTTAAACAATGAGATTTACTGAATTCTATTAGGATTTCTTTGGTATGACAGGCTGCTGGTTGTATTGTTTAGTAATTTTTAATCTGAGTTATTTACATGGTTAAAGTTTTATAGGGATTGCTGAAGGTTTTATCTATGATATATTAACAAATGAAACTTTTAAAAATTGATACAGGATAAGCAGGCTATGAAACAATACGTGTTCATGATGCCATCCATAGTCGTAATGCAATAAACAGTTTAAAGTGCTGCAACATCCTACTGAAAATTCACTAGGAGGCAATTTCTCTTTTGGACCCAATTCTAGTGAGTTAGCAGGCTCTGGACCAACTCCATTGAGTTACGGGCACTAACCCAATTTCAGGTGACAGTATCGCTTAATCTTTTATATTTGCTGCTTATTTATCTGTAGCTGCTTAATTTATGAGAGGTAAATACATAAACGTAGTTTTGTATGGTAATTGAATCAAGACATGTAATATGATCCAACATTAATGTTTATACTTTTTGTTGTTGAAAACAAGGTTTAAAATTCAAGTACAACATGATCTTAATGTTATATCCTGGTATAGATCGTCTGCGTTCTATGACAGAATAAGTTTCCTCAAATTTTTTGCCATCGTACAGTTAATACGTGAAATTTTTGTTTACTTTACACACACAGAGAAACAGTGAGATCGGGGCATTGCACTAGATACAAAGATTCTTTAAAATGCTAACAAAGGTAGGTTAGTTAGTCAAAATTGGTTTCTTTGTCTCTTCAGTAGATTCTTGGTTCCAACTGGTGCATTGTTAAGCTGATTTCTGATTTTTATCATCATCATCTTGTGAAAAAAATGGAAATTTCTAGTTAGCTTGTTAAAGTGGCAGCTGTGAATACCAATATCAAATTCAAGTCTGAAATTTAGCCGATGAAGCGTTGATTTATGGCCCTGTCAGATATAGATGGATGTATCCATTTGAACGGTAAATTTCTAATTTCAGTTATGCACATCATTATTTCATATAAATAGCTACCGTCTACAGTATATAATTGATCACCTTTTAAAATTGGTTAGTTTGGTTATTGTTAACTGCTATTGTTATGTTATAACAAATGGCAAATACTCACAACCCAAGCAAATTGAAGCCTTCACCAAACCAAAACAAACAATAATCAAATCAAATACTCAACTAAAATTTGACACTATCAAAATAAATTAAGATTTTCCTGAATCAGTCACTGTATTGCTCCTGAAGAGTCCTTTTGCTTGTTTACCCTATAAAAAACAAGGATACTGTTTTACAGCATATACTCTATTGGATAACATTACAGTCTGTAGCTGCATAAAACCATAAATTCCAATTTGTTGACATTTAGAATCATAATAATAAACCATATACAAATTATTATTTTATAAATTTAATGAAAACTCTATTTCATACCTTTTAAAATTATTTTAAACATTTTATCATCATCTAAATTTGGCTTTTAAAAAATCTTAAAAATCAACTTGATAATAACAAATACTAGTTATGTTGGGGTCTGAATACAAGTCTTAATGATATTGATAAATTTATATGGAAATCTCATACAAGTGAACATGCGACAAACAAAAGGTCGCCTTTTGGAGATCAACCTTAAGGCATAAATAATAGGCACATTTCTTATTGAAATCTAACTAAATCATATACTAGTAGAGACAATTTAATACTAGAACAAAAAATCTCTTAAATTGTCATACTTGCAAGATAAAAGGCATGGAAAATTGGCCCCACTTTTACTCTATTTGGATGGGGAAAAAATAAATAACCCGTTTACCTTCTGTTTCATGAATATGTTGCTGAAAAGATAGTTAGGTTCATATACTTGACATCACATTTGTTTGATGGCATGATCAAAGTTGATGTACTATATTTGAGCATTAAAGTTACATTTTAGTAGAATTAAGGCCATATGCACACTGAAACCATCGTGCATATCAGCAATATCATCACATGACTATATCAAACTTTCTTCAACTGATACTCCCAACAATTTATCAATACAGTTAACATCGGTAATATCAACATAAGACAGTATCGAACACTCTTCACCTGATACTTCCAACATTTTGTCAATACAATTATCTGCTTTGTCTATATCAATATCAACATAAGACAGAGTCAAATATTCTTCACGTGATATTTCCAACAATTTGTCAATACAATTAACTTCTGCAGTCTTTATATTCTCATCATAACATCTTAAACAGTTTGCCATTCGAACATCAGAAACCCTGTTATCAGCCAACATGACTTTCTGAGCAAAAAAAAATCATAATCCACATTTCCTATGTCATCTAACCTTACAGAACTAAGCTCAGGGACTATCGACGAAGCAAGGCACTCTAATTTGTTGGCAGTTTTTGATTGTTTGCCAACATCAAAACTACCCCTTTTCCTAAGATTAACATTCACATTTCTTCCTGTTCCTTTTTCCAAAAGATTTACAGTATCATCTATGAGTGATTGAGTATGACAACCACTCTCAACACTCGATATAACATAATTTATATCCGAATTTAGATCAGAATCTTTCAAAGTAGCAAGACACTCAAATTTGTTGGCTATAGATAATTCAAAATTTCTAACTCTAAGTAAATCATATACTAGTATTTGTTATTATCAGTTTTATGTTAGTCTTCTAATTTTCTTAGTTTGCTTGATTTCAGCAAAATAAAGAGGAGGAAGAAGAAAAAACTCAAAATTATTTGCTTGGAGGGCCTTGACTTGTGAATAAGCTTGTAAAAAAAGTGCAAAACAGTAGGTAACTGTTTATGCTGCTGCTTATGATGGATAGCGTACTTAAGAACTGGGGCACCTAAGTTGTATGAGACTTGTGTAGCTCTTGTTTTGAGCTTAACTTCATATTTGTACTAAATGCTAGTATGTACTATTTTTCGTGTTATGTAATGATATTGTTAAGTTATTATCCACTACGATGCGGATTATTGAATCATTTGAATATGCACTGCCTATAATATTATTTGTTTTCTAATATCATTTGAGTGCGGAATTTTATATATGTATGTGTAATTGAGTACTTAGATACGGCTACTGGCCGTATCTAATGGAACAATTAGATACGGCTTAAGGCCGTATCTAATTGATACATTAGATACGCTATTAGCCTTATCTAATTGATACATTAGATAAGGCCATTAGCCGTATCTAATTGTCCCATTAGATACGGCCAGTAGCCATATCTAATGTATCAATTAGATACGGCCTTAAGCCGTATGTAATTGTCCCGTTAGATACGGCCTTAAGCCGTATCTAATTGTCCCATTAGATACGGCTAGTAGCCGTATCAAATAATAAGCTCTCCATATTTTGATACGGCTAAAAGCCGTATCTAATTTGATTAGATACGGCTTTTAGCCGTATCAAAACATCGTTTATGGTGTAGTGTGGGCTTTATGGAGTTTGGTTCATCGGGCGTACCGTTATTGTACTACGTCGTTGTTTCGAATTATTTGAGTTTCAGGTTCATCGGGCGTACCGTTATTGTACTACGTCGTTGTTCCAACTCATTTGAGTTTCAGGTTCCTTGGGCGTACCGTTATTGTACTACACCGTTGCACCGGCTCTATGGTTAGCGACCATGGGATAGCGACCCGTTTGTGATACACGTGTTGGTGAGTTTTCATGCTTCCGTTTGTGATAGGCCTCCCCCTTTGTGTTTTTTGGATTTCTAATTGTTGATTTCTGGAATTTGCGTTTCACCAATTTTTGCGATTGACATTGATATGTTTTGTCAATATTGGGGTTTGGTGAATAAGCTAAAGAATGTGATATTCTTTTTGGATATTTGACGAGATTTGAGATATTGTATGATTTTTATTGTTATCGAATGTATACTTGTCACAATATGGCATTATTGTTATCATACATTTTTGTGGTATCCCTTATCCTTTCTCATCTCATATGATGTTTATAGCTAGACTGATCGTTTATTATTTTTCTTCTTAAATAATACTCAGGTCAGACCGAGGTGTTACAAGTGCTTCCACTTGACTTCTTAGCAGGGGCTAGCTTCTGACTTTTGGCTAACTACTTTAACTTAGTAGTTTTTGCTTTTATGCATTTGAGATAGAGACTCCTTGATGTATACATATTCTTTTGCTTAGCACTTGAACCTATTCTTTTATGATGTAGTGGATCTTTTATGACCACTATTTTGATGTACACTTTTATGTGTTATATTCATATCTGTTTCTGCCTTTGTGATATGAATATCTATGACTGATTTGTGTTATGCTTATTTCTATATTTGTTTCCGATGCCCACATAGCCACTGTGTAGTATCTTTGAGTTTGTATTTGGTATGTCGGATTTCCTCTTGAAATGAAATGCAATTCATATTATCTGACATATCAGTACTCGCACAAAGCAATTACATAGATGGTCGCTCCTCAACAACCTTATTCTTCGTACTAATTGATGGCATTACCTAGTAGTATCCTTGGTTAGTGTGAGTATAGAGGTGGGGCGTCCCAGCTTGGTATCAGAGCCAAAATTCGGAACAATGTAGAATAATCTAGCAAGGATCATTGTCCTAAGTCTTTCTTACGAGTCATGCCTTAGGATTTAATTCGAGTCTTAAGTCCCGTTCTATCCTATTTTCTCTTGTGATGTCTTGTTTTATCAATCAAGTTTGTTTGATATTCATTCTAAGAATCACCTTTTTCCTTTTCTTTCTTTCTTTCTTAAAATAGAGAAATGGTTAGACCTGGCCATCCCAGCACCAGTCAATCCAGTGCTACTCCTCAGGATGGAGTGTTCATGTCTGCCCAACAGCTTTTGGATCTTGTAAAGAATGCCCAAGCCGCTGGACCTATTCCAGAGCCTACTCATCCTAAATCTGGGTTTGCACGCTTGTGTAGTGATTATACCAATTTTGGTGGAAGGCCATTCAAGGGTTCCAAAAGCGTTTTAGAAGTCCAAGCTTAGCTTAGAACATGCGATCGCATCTTTTCTCGCATGAATCTTGTGGATCTACATCGAGTCCAAGTGGCTTCTAGCATGCTCCAGGAGAGAGCATTAGATTGGTATGAGCTTTTGATTTCGGAAATTATCGAAGCGGATCTTACTTGGGAGCAATTCCGGGAAAGGTTCGAGTTAAAGTTTGTGTCGGAGGCTGAAAAAGTAACTTTGGCCCGATGCTTTATTGACCTTGTTTAAGGTGAATCTTCTGTGACGGATTACGTCGCATCTTTTGAATCTCTCTCTAAATATGGGGTCGAGTATATTAATACCCCATTGAAGAAAAATCAGAGGTTTGTCTATGGGTTGAATAAGAACCTCAAAAAGCCTTTACTTCTGAAACTAGAAGTTTCTTTTGATCAGCTTGTTGATATCGCTCTTCGGCTTGAAGAGGCCGATATAGAAAGTGTTGTTGAAGTTGTGGGTGTCAAACAGAACTTCAACAACAACAAGAAGAGGCCTATTAAGTTCAGAGGCCCTAATCCCAACAAGAAAGGGAAGCAAGCTACTTCGGTAGCAAAGACTCCTACCTCTAGTCATGGGCAATGCTACAATTGTGGTTCTAAGGACCATTATGCAAATAGGTGCCCAAAACCTCTTTTTTGTCGTTATTGGAAAAGTTCGGGTCATCTTTTATCTTCATGCCCCAAACTTCCAAACAAGAAAGAGGGAAAGCTAAATGTTGTGCAAGCTTCTAGTAACACTTCTCTTGGTCAAGGTATTTCTCATTCTATCCTTGATGGCATTATTATATTTTGTGATATTCCTATTCGAGTTCTTTTTGATACGAGTGCATCTCACTCTATTATATCAAAGGAACTTGTTAATACTTTGTCTTTAAATGTTATGGGCTTAATGACTTTATTGAGAATTGCGAATCCGGTTGGTGGATCCGCAACACTCAGTTTATTTTGTAAGGATGTTGAAATTATTCTATATGATTATGCTTTCCGAGTCGATTTGCATGTTATGCGTTACTTAGTTTTTGGAATGATTTTGGGAATGGATTGGCTTAATCATTATAAAGCCCACATCCTATGTCCCTAAAGGACTATCCACCTTCGACATCCCCAATCTGTTAAGCAGATTTCTATTTTTCTTAAAGATTCGGATTTCAATTCGGTAGCATCCTTATATTCTCTAAATCCACATGATGACGATAATGATGATGGGGAAGATGTCATTTCCCTCATTCACGTTGTTTGTGAATTTCCTGACTTATTTGAGCCCGTTTTAGGATTACCACCTAAGCGAGCAATTGAGTTCAGAATTAATCTAATCCCTGGAGCTCTACCTATCACTCGTCCTCCTTATCGTATGTCCAATAAGGAAAATGAGGAGATACGTAAACAATTATCCGAGTTGGAAACAAAATAGTTTATTCGTTCTAGTTCCTCTCCTTGGGGAGCTTCAGCTATCTTTGTGAAGAAATCCGATGGTACACTTAGGCTTTGCGTTGACTACCGCAAGCTTAATGATCTTACTATTAAGAATAAATATCCCTTACCTCGGATTGATGATCTATTCGATCAACTTAGCGGTGCTAGAGTCTTTTCACAGTTAGACTTAGCAACCGGTTTTCATCAGCTTCGAATTGCAGAGGATAGCATTCCTTTGACATCGTTTCGTACTTGTTATGGATCTTATGAATGGCTTGTTATGACATTTGGTTTAACAAATGCTTCAGCTTATTTCGTTGACCTTATTAATCGAGATTTCAAAGACTTCCTCGATCGATTTGTTCTCATCTTTATCGATGATATTCTTGTTTATTCTACAACCGAGGAAGAGCATGAAAAACACCTTCGGATTGTGTTGGAAACCCTTAGGAGCAATCAATCGAAAGCAAAATTTTCTAAGTGCCACTTTTTTCAATCTTGTGTGAAATTTTTAGGACATATTATTTCTGAATCCGGAATTTCCGTCGATCCTTTAAAGATTGAAGTGATTCAAAATTGGAAGAGACCTAAGTCTTCATCAGGCTGGGCTGCATCATCCTCCCTTGGTTGGGAAAAATTCATCCTCAAATTTAAAAGTTCTTCGTCTTTGATACTCTTATCCTCGTGAAATTGAACCAAGTGTTTGATATTGTCAATGTTGGCAATAAGACGATGATCCGGCAAACTCAATTTATAAATATTCTCGTTAGTTCCCTTCACGACTTTTAAATGACCATCCCTTCTAGCTTCTAGCTTGTTGTAAGTTCCAAAATGAAAACGATCAATGGTAAACACTGCATACATAAAATCTCCTCCCTTGCATTCAACGCTTCGTCGCTTAATCTCTGCTGATTGCTTATATTTCTCAGTTGCCTTAAGAAATCATTTCTGTACAATTTTGTAGCATCCTTGCAATTTATTCACAATAACATTAATCTGTTTAATCACCCCTCTCTGCGGTGGCCCTGTTGATAACTCTAACGGTCCTTTAGGGATTGTTGGGTAAACAACCTGGAATGGATTGTACCCGGAGTTACGATACCGTATGATTGTGTGCAAACTTCGCTTGATATAACTTTGAATCCCAACTTTTCAAATTATCATCCACGAGGCATCGCAATAGATTACCTTGGGATCTGTTCACAACTTCAGCTTGTCTATCTATCTGTGTATGCTCAGCGTTACTAGATTTCAACTCAGTCCTAGCCATTTCCCATAGACTCATCCAGATATGGTTCAGAGAACGAGTATCTCTATTCGAAACAATAGATCCATGTAATCGATAGCTCTTTCTGGAGTATAACTGAACGTCATTAACAGCCTCTGCAGTCTTCTTATAGATAATGAAATGATCCAATCCTGAAAACCGGTTAACCACCACATAAATAGAATTATTGCCATGTTGCGTTCGCGACAATCCCAAAACAAAGTCCACACTAACCTCCTCCCGTAATTTAGCATGTATATGCAATGGCAAACATAAACTTGCATTTGTCGTGGTCTTCCTTGAAACTTGTCGATTATGGCTCTTCTGAACAACCCTTTCAACTTCCTTCCTCGGTGATGGTTCAAAATAAGGCTGTGAGCTTAACTGCATAGTATGATCACAACTCTAGTGTCTTCCTACATGTAAGTCTTTGATAAATCTCATTTTCCAACTGCAATTTGTAGTAGACAACTGACTTCCTTCGGCTAGCAACCCATCAACCAGTTTTCTCAACTCTTCCTGCTCTGTCGGACACATATGATAGCACGGTCTATGCGGTACAATAGCACTTGACACTATATCAGTATGATGTCGTGTGCCCCTCAGTAGCGGTAATTCCTTAGGTAACTCTGTAGGTACTACATCTTCACATTCATTTACCACTGGCTCATCCTCCTCAGGAGTTTTGAGATCTCTACTGGTTTCATTCCCATTCAACATAAACACTTCCGCTCTATCCTCCACTTCTTTAACAAACTCTTTTGTAGATAATAGACTAATCGTATCCACCTTCTTCACTGATAAATTACCCCCTTCATCTCTTGACACACTTTCTTCATCCTCATCAATCCTCAGTGGTTGTGAATTTTCAACTTCATGTTCATCAAGCTTCGTCGGTTGAAAAACATCAACTTCATCTTTATCAAACTTTGTTGGTTGTGAATTTTCAACCTCATGTTCGTCAAACTTTGTTGGTTGAAAAACATCAACTTTTTCTGTATCTAACTTCGCGGATCGTGAGTAATCATCTTTATGGTCATCAAACTTCACGGGTTGAGAAGAATATGCTTTATCTTCATCAAACTTCGGCAATTGAGTACAATCGACCTCATCTTCCACTTCAACACTACCTTTCACTTCTTCAACAAATTCTTTCGAAGATATTAAATTAGTTGCTTCCACCTTCTTCTCTGGCTTGCAGTCACTTTGTTCACGCTTCTTAAGAACTAAGGTAATCTTGGTTCCTTCGAACATGAAACTGTAGTTGTTAGCGTGACTATTATGTTGTACGGCTCTATCATACTGCCATGGACTTCCCAATAGTAGATAACATATATCCATATCGACAATATCACACCATATATCATCTTTGTACTTTTTCCCAATGGAAAATGTAACCAATGTTCGTCTTCCCACCGTCACTTCTTCCCCTTCCTTTAGCCATGCCAGTTTATACGGTCTAGGGTGTTTTTCAGTCTTCAAACCCCATTTTCATAACGGCTTCTTCAGATATAAGGTTATCGTAACTTCCTGCATCAATAACGAATTTACAAACCTTTCCCAAGATAGTACAGGTAGACTGAAAAATATTGTTCCTTAGCCAAATAGAATAATTCTCATGGTTTGGCAAATTGCACCCTTCGTCTCTATGACCACGTATGTCTCTATGATCATGTAAATACCTTCTACTCGGTCTTGTGTCATCACGGCATGGTTCATTGTCAAACTCACGTGGAGTTCTTCTCTCTTCATCTCTGTACCTATGGTGATCTCGTCTCATTGAAATTGATGATTCCCTTTTATCTTGATAAGTTTGTGGCAACACCCTCCTTGCTTCCATAACCGATGGCGAAACTCTATTTCCTCCATGGTTCAAGATTGGTGACCTTCCTCTTTGATTTTGATTCAATTCTATCATCAACTTATCCAACTTTCCAAAACCTTTATTGAACTTCTCTTCGAGGTTATCACTAATTCGTTGCTCTATTGCCTTAGCATCTTCTCTTCTATACACATCGACAATATTCTGATGACGATTACCTCTTCTCGGATGCATGATTGATCTTCAACAAATCTTCAGCACTCGGCCTAGATCAAACTTTATACTCGGCTCAACTTCAACTAGCTCGGCTTTAACTCTCAGCTTTGAACAACAAATGAACAAACAATGCACGACCTTGACTTTTCAACACAATGTGATGCACAACTTCAACTTCTAGCCCTCGGCTTTAACTCTTCAAAAGAATTGGCTCCACGACTTGGCTTAGCTATGATTGGCTAAGTCTAGCTTCGATACCAAATGATGCAGCAGCGGATAACTGAAATGTATAAAACGGTGAAAGTAGCAATCGGTGGATTGAAAGATACCAAAGGCCCAAATCCGTTGATCTAAAGATACCGGATTCTAGCTATCTCAAACACGTTGATCGCGCACGATACCGTGTTTAAAGATCTACGATTCTTCGTACGTTGATCTAGCGCACTAGATTCCGTGAATTGGCTTCAGCAGTCGTTGATTCGAGCGCACTCGAATACCGAAAGTGGAGATAGGAGATCACACTCAACTACCAATTTGAGAAGTGGCACAAAGCACACAAACAAGTTTTATTCAAAATCAACTAACTATTACAAATGACACCACCATCCCTATTTATAGGGTTACAACTCACACGACTCAACACTTGACAACACATAGGTCGTGAACGACCTAACACCTTCGACCTAAAACAAACAAATACAATACAACACATTACATCACAACACATTACAAGGCCAACACGACCTAACTTATTTACAACACACACTAAGTCGCACACGACCTAACATAGGTCGTTAACGATCTAAACAGAACATCACGCGACCTTACAACAAAGCGACTCAACTTATATACAATACATAACGACCTAAGCAACACAGCAACATAGGTGTCTTCACGCGACCTAAGCTTGAGCGACCTAACTCTGGTAGGCTTCAGCGACATACTTCCTGGAGCGACTTAACAATTGAGCGACCTAAGAAATCCCTCCAGAAGCGACTTAAGAAAGCAACGGTTTACAGCAGAATGCGGCAGCGACCTAAGAGATGAACAACTTAGAGAAGAATGTGGCCTTGGATGAGCGACCTAAGGCCTCGCGACCTAAGGAAAACAGAACAGCTTCATGAACTTGCGACATAACCATTTGAACATCTCAAGAATAAGTGGCATAACTTCTTGCGACTCAAGAACTTCAGGCGTCCTACGTAAGGTCGTTCGCGACCTAAGGACGGAAGGTCGTTCGCGACCTGAGCGACTTAAAGAAGATAGCAACATAAGAAATAGCGACACAATTACATACGACCTCAGGAGCCATGTCTTTAGCGACCTAAGGATAATGCACAGCAATATGAACGGATTGAGCGACCTAACATGAAGTGGTATATGTGAGCGACCTAGTATAGGTCGTAGCTCGCTCGTATGTCCTGAGAGACCTAATATTTCTCGCATATGTGAGCGACCTAGCATAGGTCGTAGTCCTTTAGGTCGTAGCCTTTTAGGTCGTAGCTTAGTAGGTTGAGGTTCTGATGCAGCGCAACACACAACTTTCAAAGGTATAAGTCGTACACGACTTAAGGAAGTAGACATAAGTCGTGCACGACCTAAGGAAGCGCCACGAGATAACCAAATAGCAGCACGAGTTGAAAGCTTAAGTCGGCTACGACTTAAGGGGAAGGTTTTGAGTCGTCCACGATTTAACTGGAAACCAGAGGGAGAGATTACGTTGAGTTCACGACCTAACAAAGCGGCCATAAGTCGGAAACGACTTAACGAAGATGAGGTACTAAGTTGTTCACGATTTATTGAAGCGGCAGGCACGAGTGGTCCACGACTCAAGGAAGAGGCTGACATAAGTCGTCCACGATTTAAGGACAGAGCTATAAGTCGTCCACGACTTAAGAGAAGGGATGAGTCACTGCCGAGTTACGACTTAAGATGAGTCGCCTGAACTGGGTTAAGTCGTTTGTTGTTTGAGTCGTAACTCGTGTACCAGGTAAGTCGGCATATATGCTAAGTCGGAGGATATCTTAAGTCAGAGCCGAGTTAAGGGTTGTGTGTTGTAACGTGTTGTATTGTTTCTTTGTACATATTGTTAAGTCGTGTCGTTTATAAGTCGTAAGTCGGTTGTGTTGTATAAATATGTTGAGTCATGAGTCGGAGAATGTGATGAGTCGTGAGTCGGAGAATGTGATGAGTCGTGAGTCGGAGAAGTGATAAGTCGCCACCGACTTATGAGTTGTGTAAATTGTGTTGTATTGAACTGGGCGCCTATAAATAGGCCGAGTACCAACATTTGTAAAGGTTGTTGATTGTTGAATAAAATTCTCTTTTGTTAGCTTTGTGATTTCAATTAAAATCGGTAGTTGAGTGTATCTCCTATCTCCACCTTCGACATTCGAGTGCGCTCGAATCTTCGATCGTTGAAGCCAATTCGCGGAATCAAGTGTGCTTGATCAACGCTTGAAGAATTGTAGATCTCTCTTCACGGTATCGTGCGCGATCAACATGTCAGAGATAGCTAGAATTCGGCATCTTCGGATCAACGAATTTGGGCATTTCAGTATTTCTCAATCCACCGATTGCTACGTTCATCGTATCATCAATTTTTGTATTCTGCCGCTGCGTCATTTTGGTATCAGAGCTGGTTCTAGCCAATCATAGCTAGATCGAGACTTGGAGCCTAATCATTTTGGAGTTTTGAAGAGATCAAGTGATAGCCGAGCTTGAAGTGAGAAGCCGAGCTAAGTAGAAGAGTGGGAGATCAAATTTGCCTTATTTGGAGAAGTGGTGTTCATCGTGTTCATCGCGAAGTAGCAACAAAGTGGGAGTTTTCGATCCATTTCATTTTGGATCAAAGTTCGAATTGTGTTTGAATTTGAAGAGTTTGTAAAGTTTCAAGTATGCCACCAAGGAGAGCTAATCGACATCAAAACGTTGAAGCTTTGTATCGAAGAGAGGAAGCTGATGAGATGGAGCAAAGATCAATGAAAACTTTAGTGAAAAGCTTAACGAAGGAATTGGTCGGTTAGAGAAGATGATGTTAGTCAGAGAAGGGTTTCACCTGAATCTAACCATGGGGGAAGTAGAGTCTCACCGCAAACCAATCGAGAAAGAAGTGTTGACAATGATCAAAGGCGTGGGAGGAATGTGAATGATCGTGAACGAAGGAATGTAGATAGAAGGGATGATGGTGGTAGGCGTGAAGGTAGTAGAGATGTGGGTGGACGAGATAGACAACGATATCATCTGATTTTGAAGAGGAATATGATGGTGGTAGTGTTCGAGGACAAGGATGAGGACAAGGAAGAAATTACTCTGAGTATGATCACAAGTGGGAGTCAGGGATGAAGACTGAAATTCCTGAATTCAAAGGTGGTATGCAAGCTGAGGAGTTTTTGGATTGGGTAGCTAATGTTGAAGAGATTTTTGACTTCAAAGAAGTTCCAGAACATCGTAGAGTGAAGTTGGTTGCTACAAGGTTGAGGGGTAGAGCTTTGGCGTGGTGGCAGCAAACCAAACTTACACGTGAACGGATAGGGAAGTCAAAAATTGAATCTTGGGAGAAGATGAAGAAATTGATGAAAGCAACGTTCTTACCTTACAATTATCAGTCACTGATGTATCAACGTTTGCAGAATTTGAGGCAGGGCACAAAAACTGTTAATGATTATGCAGATGAGTTTTATCAGCTTATTGCGAGAAATGATATTATGGAAATGGAAGAGCAGCTGACATCTAGATTCATTGGGGGATTGCGAATGCAGATTCAGGATATGGTTAACATGTTTGATCCCAGATCTGTAGAGGAAGCACATCAGAAAGCGTTGGCTTGGGAGAAACAGGGACGACGAGGAGGTGGTGTGTTTACAAATTCCAACAGTCAAGTGAAGGGTGTTAGTGGAAGTTCTAATGTTTCAAAAGCTGTTGCAAAACCAGTTGTGAATGAGGTTGGGAAGGCGAGAGTCAATAATGGTTTCAAGTGTTATAATTGCTAAGAAATGGGTCACAAAAGTAGCGAATGTCCGAAGCCGAAGAAGAGAGCTATGATAGCGGAGGTTGAGGATGAGGATGAAGAAGCTGAATGTTCCAATTCACCACCTGATGAGGAGGAAGAAGAAGTGACGGGAGACGAAGGTTATAATCTAATGATGAAGAGGTCCTGTTTAACACCAAAGCAAGAGGAGGATTGTAGTTGGTTAAGGAGCAATATTTTTCAGTCAACATGTACTATTCTGGGGAAAGTTTGCAAATTTGTTATTGATGCTGGAAGCTGTGATAATATAATTTCTTCAGAAGCTGTGAGGAAGTTGGCATTGAAGACTGAGAAACATCCGAAACCATACAAGTTGGCTTGGTTGAGGAAAGGCGGGGAGGTGAAGGTTGGACGAAGGGCTTGTGTGAAGTTTTTAATTGGGAAGAAATATAAAGATGAAATCTGGTGCGATGTGGTAGATATGGATGTCTGTCATTTGTTGCTGGGGAGACCGTGGCAGTATGATAGGGCGGTGCAACATGATAGGCGTACCAACAGTTACAGTTTCATGTTTGAAGGCACAAATATTACTCTAGTTCCAAAGAAGCGACAACCGGAGGAAAACAAGTTGGAGGAGATTGAAGAGCTTAAAACTTTGTTATCTTTGAAGGAGTTTGTGAAGGAAGTAGAGGAGGAGCCTGAAGTGTTTTTGTTGATTGGGAGAGAGAGCAGTGAAGAAGTTGAAATTCCAGAAGAAGTTAAACCAGTATTGAAAGAATTTGAGGATGTATTTCCAGAGGAGTTACCAACGGAGTTGCCACCGTTGAGGGATATACAACATCAGATAGATCTTGTTCCAGGTGCTGTATTGCCACACAGACCACATTATCGAATGAGTCCAAAGGAACATGAAGAATTGAGGAGACAAGTGGAAGAATTGCTTAAACAGGGGCGTGTGCAGGAGAGTTTAAGTCCTTGTGCTGTACCAGCTTTATTGGTACCCAAAAAGGATGGAACGTGGAGGATGTGCACAGATAGTAGAGCATTGAATAAGATCACAGTCAGATACAGATTTCCGATGCCAAGGCTTGATGATTTGTTAGATCAAATTAGTGGGTCTGTAATAGTTTCAAAGATTGACTTGAAGAGCGGTTATCATCAGATTCGCATTAGACCAGGGGACGAATGGAAGACAGCGTTCAAGACAAGGGAAGGATTGTATGAATGGCTGGTAATGCCGTTTGGTCTATCGAATGCACCGAGTACATTCATGAGGGTGATGAACCAAATTTTCAGACCGTACATTGGGAAATTTGTGGTGGTTTACTTTGATGATATTTTGATCTATAGTGCTAGTAAAGAAGAACATGTTCAATATTTGAAGAAAGTGTTAATTATCCTTCGTGACGAACAATTCTATGCTGCTACAAAGAAGTGTGTTTTCATGGCGAGGAGTGTTCTATTTCTAGGGTATGTTGTGTCGGAGGAAGGAATACAGGTTGACCAAAGTAAAGTCGAAGCTATCAAAGATTGGCCGCAACCCAAGACGATAACGGAAGTTCGTAGTTTTCACGGGTTGGCTTCATTTTATCGAAGGTTTATTCCACACTTTAGTAGTGTGATAGCGCCTGTGACTGATTGTATGAAGGGTAAACAGTTTGCATGGACGGAGGAAGCCGGAGTTGCTTTTGATCGGATCAAAGAACTTTTGACGTCTGCACCAATTCTAATATTACTAGATTTTCAGCTAGTGTTTGAACTACATACTCATGCATCCAAGGTTGGGATTGGAGGAGTATTGAGTCAGAGGGGACGTCCGATTGCATATTTTAGTGAGAAGTTGTCAGGAGCGAAGATGAGATATAGTACATACGATGTGGAATTTTATGCTGTTGTGCAATCTATTAAACACTGGAGACACTATCTATTTCAGAAAGAGTTTGTTCTTTACACTGATCATGAGGCATTGAAACATTTACAAGGGCAAGACAAGATTTCAGTGAGACATGCATCGTGGATTGCATATCTGCAACAGTTTACTTTTGTTGTTAAACACAAGTCAGGGGTGACGAATTGAGTGGCTGATGCTTTGAGTAGGAGGAGTCATTTGTTGACTACACTAAAGGTTGAAGTGACGGGGTTCGATGTGTTACCAGAATTATTTGTCGATGATCCTTACTTTGCAAAGTTTGTTGATAAAGTCAAGGAGGGAGTGATGGATGAGTTCGTGATGGTAGATGGTTTTCTGTTCAAAGGAAATCGATTGTGCATACCTGATTGTAGTTTGAGAATGAAGATTGTAAAAGAGCTACATGAAGAAGGGCATGTTGGGAGAGACCGTACATTACAGTTGATTTCGCAATCTTACTTTTGGCCATCGATGAGGAAAGAAGTGGAGAGGTTTGTGGAACGATGTCATATCTGTCAGGTTTCGAAAGGAACTGCGACTAATGTTGGTTTATATATGCCGTTACCTGTACCAACTAAACCATGGGTTGATGTGAGTATGGACTTTGTGTTGGGGTTGTCGAGAACGCAGCGTGGTAATGATTCCATTTATGTGGTGGTTGACTGATTTTCGAAAATGGCTCATTTTATTGCTTGTAAGAAGACGGCGGATGCTGTTCATGTTGCTCGGTTGTTTTTCAAAGAGATATATCGACTTCATGGATTGCCAAAATCTATTGTGTTGGATAGGGATACTCGTTTTCTGAGTCATTTTTGGCTAAGTTTGTGGAAGATGGTGGGAACGAAGTTGAATTTTAGCAGCGCTTATCATCCGCAAACGGATGGACAGACCGAGGTCGTGAACAGATCGTTGGGAAATTTGTTGAGGTGTCTTGTGCAAGACAATCTGAAGAGTTGGGATGTGAAGTTATGCCAGGCAGAGTTTGCCCATAATCATGCTGTAAATCGAAGTACTGAGTTCAGTCCATTCCAGATTGTATATTCTAGTATGCCAAAAGGACCGTTGGATTTAACGGTAATACCACACTCAAAGGGGACAGTTAAGAAAGCTGCTGATTTTGTTGAAGGGTTGATGGAATGTCATAAAGTCGTTCAGGAACGATTGGAGAAAGCAAATGAAAAGTATAAACGATCGGCAGATCTAAAGCGAAGAAATGTTGAATTTAATGAAGGTGATTGGGTTTATGCAATGTTAACAAAGGATCGTTTTCCAGTGGGCGCTTATAACAAGTTAAAAGCCAGGAAAATTGGTCCTGTAGAAGTCGTGAAACGGATTAATGAAAATGCTTATAAGTTGAAGCTGCCGAAGATGTGTACACTTCTGACGTATTCAATGTCAAACATCTCGTACCATATTATGGGAATGAACAATCGGATGTGGAAGAATTTACAAATTCGAGGACGAATTTCTCTCAACCTGGGGAGGATGATGCAGCGCAACCCACAACTTTCAAAGGTATAAGTCGTACATGACTTAAGGAAGTAGACATAAGTCGTGCACGACCTAAGGAAGCGCCACGAGATAACCAAATAGCAGCGCGAGTTGAAAGCTTAAGTCGGCTACGACTTAAGAGGAAGGTTTTGAGTCGTCCACGATTTAACTGGAAACCAGAGGGAGAGATTACGTTGAGTTCACGACCTAACAAAGCGGCCATAAGTCGGAAACGACTTAACGAAGATGAGGTACTAAGTTGTTCACGATTTATTGAAGCGGCAGGCACGAGTCGTCCACGACTCAAGGAAGAGGCTGACATAAGTCGTCCATGATTTAAGGACAGAGCTATAAGTCGTCCACGACTTAAGAGAAGGGATGAGTCACTGCCGAGTTACGACTTAAGATGAGTCGCCTGAACTGGGTTAAGTCATTTGTTGTTTGAGTCGTAACTCGTGTACCGGGTAAGTCGGCATATATGCTAAGTCGGAGGATATCTTAAGTCGGAGCCGAGTTAAGGGTTGTGTGTTGTAACGTGTTGTATTGTTTCTTTGTACATATTGTTAAGTCGTGTCGTTTATAAGTCGTAAGTCGGTTGTGTTGTATAAATATGTTGAGTCGTGAGTCAGAGAATGTGA
This sequence comes from Allium fistulosum, assembly GCA_030737815.1. Lineage (NCBI taxonomy): Eukaryota > Viridiplantae > Streptophyta > Magnoliopsida > Asparagales > Amaryllidaceae > Allium > Allium fistulosum. The sequence goes on along the minus strand of CM060901.1, from coordinate 195,853,999 downwards.
TGAGTCGTGAGTCGGAGAATGTGATGAGTCGTGAGTCGGAGAAGTGATAAGTCGCCACCGACTTATGAGTTGTGTAAATTGTGTTGTATTGAACTGGGCGCCTATAAATAGGCCGAGTACCAACATTTGTAAAGGTTGTTGATTGTTGAATAAATCTTTTGTTAGCTTTGTGCTTTCAATTAAAATCGGTAGTTGAGTGTATCTCCTATCTCCACCTTCGACATTCGAGTGCGCTCGAATCTTCGATCGTTGAAGCCAATTCGCGGAATCAAGTGTGCTTGATCAACGCTTGAAGAATTGTAGATCTCTCTTCACGGTATCGTGCGCGATCAACATGTCAGAGATAGCTAGAATTCGGCATCTTCGGATCAACGAATTTGGGCATTTCAGTATTTCTCAATCCACCGATTGCTACGTTCATCGTATCATCAATTTTTGTATTCTGCCGCTGCGTCAGGTTCAGTAGGTCGTAGCTCAGGCGAGTTAGGTCGTTGGCGACCTACGACCTTGGCGACATAAGAACTTCGCTCGTTCTTTCCTCTTATCTCGTCATTCTTCACTCTGTTAGGTCGCACGCGACTTAACAGCTTGTTAGGTCGCTCGCGACCTAAGTCTTCATCAGGCTGGGCTGCATCAGGATTGCTCTTGGGAATCCAGAGAATTCATCGAGCGAACACATCCGGACTTACTCTCTCGTGCTCCTTAAGGTGAACTTCTCGTTTCAAAATTTCTACTTTTGTGTTGTTATGCCTTAGTATGGTTGTTACGTTTTATTTTCTTCTTAAGTATTGCGAGGACGCAATTTCTTTAATGAGGGGAGTCTGTAACAATCCGCATATTTTTACGATAATATATTTAAACGATTTATTTAAATATAGCATCGTTAGTTGAATTTAAAAGTCCAAAACGTGACTTTTTGTAAACGGTCGAACCCAGACTCGAGACCACTTCCATTGAGTCCAAAATGGCATTTCCGACCTTTTGAGTATAAACATCGATATGTTTGGAGTTGAGTAGAATTTTGCTATTTTTCTATTGGGCTTTGGGTTTGGGTTTCAGCCCACCAACTCATCTAATACCCTAACTCCTCCTCCAACCCTTCTTTATTCATTCATTCTATTTCCCTAACACTCTCAAGCTAAAGGAAAATGGGGGAAAGAAGAGGAAATTAAAATTCCTAAATCCTAGATTATTAGGAAATTCAAGATTTAAGCTCCAAAATCAAAGAGAAGCTTAGGTAAGCATCCTCTTCTTCTTCTCCACCTCAATCTCTCTCCAATTTTCAGAAATTCCTAAAACCTAACTTAGGTAATATTTGCATTTGATCATAGATTGAGGGTTCTTGAAGTTAAGTGGAGGAGAGATTGATCTTGCCTTGTTTTAAAGCTTCTCATTCGTTGTTTTTGGGTTTAAAGGTGAGTTCTTGAACTCACATCTATGTCTATAGCTTTCATTATTGTTAGGTATGAATTCCTAACATCAATTTCATGTCCAATTGCTTTTGATTTGAATCGATTTGGTGAATTTTCCAATTTTGGTATTTTGAAGTCAAAATCTTTAAAGATCCCATCTTGGATGTTTGGACATGTTATTTGGGGTGTATCGAAGAGCCTATAAGGCCGGGTTGTCGCTTGGCATAATTCCCTAGCCTCCATCGCTCGTCTGATCGCTTTCGAACCGATTTGGCCATCAATGGCCTAGGCAAACTGTTGCCCAGTACAGGCAACCACACGTCTGGTTGAAGAACTCAGACGTCTGGTTAGGGCCCCAGAACAAAAAAAATATACGACAGAAAAATATATATATCCAGAGCCATGAACCAGACATCTAGTTCAATTGGTCAAACGTCTGGTTAGGGGTTTTGGAAATTATAAAGAAACGAAAAAAATAAAAGAAAATGGCAGAACCCTAGGTCAGACGTCTGGCCAAACCAACCAGACGTCTGGTCCTATGAAATTTTGCCTATTTGCCTATTTTTGAGTGGATTTCCAACTTTTATCGATTTTTGTTGATCCGATTATTTGTTGTCATTTAATATCGACTTTCATGACTTCTTTTATGGATTTTTGGAAATATCCATTTGATGGATTGGATATCGATTTTTTTTATGGTTTTAATTCACATCGTCGAATGTGGATTTTGGTGATAGATTGTTTTTACAATCATTTCTGTGATTTGTCACTTTATAATATAAAGGTTTTTAATACTAGTAGTAAATACTCAAACTCTTTCACAAAAACGATTTCAATACTATTTTTAATACGAAGCTCGTTTTTAAAACCGTTTTCCAATCTATTAGAATATACAAACCTTTACCTCATTCGTACGAGAAATCCAATTAAATGACTTAGCAAAACAAGTGGTACGAAACGCTTGCGTTTACTTAGTTGGTTAATTCTTAGACTTGTTCGATTGAAATCTTGTGATAATTTTTAAGTGGAAGTCTATAATTTGTTCGTAAATATTTAAGTTAAGCCAGTGGTTATGGGACATGAAGCTAAACTCATTTATTTACTAGCTTAGTGTAATTTACACTTCTTATTGATCTATGATGATCATTTTGTGATTTAGATTTGCGATGTGCAGTGTCTCTTTGTCCGTGTGGTGGACTGTACCCCATTTTGTGGAGCTTCGTCTCATTTTTATAGGCTAGCGACCTACGAGCTTTATGGAGTTCGGTTCATCGAGCGTACCGTTATTGTACTACGTCGTTGTTCCGAATTATTTGAGTTTCAGGTTCATTGGGCGTACCATTATTGTACTACGTCGTTGTTCGAACTCATTTGAGTTTCTGGTTCCTCGGGCGTACCGTTATTGTACTACGTCATTGCATCGGCTCTATGGTTAGCGACCACGGGATAGCGACCTGTTTGTGATACACGTGTTGGTGAGTTTTCATGCTCCCGTTTGTGATAGGCCTCCCCCTTTGTGTTTTCTGGATTTCTAATTGTTGATTTCTGGAATTTGCGTTTCACCAATTTTTGCGATTGACATTGATATGTTTTGTCAATATTGGGGTTTGGTGAATAAGCTAAAGAATGTGATATTCTTTTTGGATATTTGACGAGATTTGAGATATTGTATGATTTTTATTGTTATCGAATGTATACTTGTCACAATATGGCATTATTATTATCATACATTTTTGTGGTATCCCTTATCCTTTCTCATCTCATATGATGTTTATAGCTAGACTGATCCATTTATTATTTTTTTTCTTAAATAATACTCGGGTCAGACCGAGGTATTACAAGTGCTTCCACTTGACGTCTTAGCAGGGGCTAGCTTCTGACTTTTGGCTAACTACTTTAGCTTAGTATTTTTGCTTTTATACATTTGAGATAGAGACTCCTTGATGTATACATATTCTTTTGCTTAGCACTTGAACCTATTCTTTTGTGATGTAGTGGATCTTGTATGACCACTATTTTGATGTACACTTTTATGTGTTATATTCATATCTGTTTCTGCCTTTGTGATATGAATATCTATGACTGATTTGTGTTATGCTTATTTCTATATTTGTTTCCGAAGCCCACATAGCCACTGTGTAGTAGCTTTGAGTTTGTATTTGGTATGTCGGATTTCCTTTTGAAATGAAATGCGAGGCATATTATCTGACATATCGGTACTCACACAAAGCAATTACATTGATGGTCGCTCCTCAACAACCTTATTCTTCGTACTAATTGATGACATTACCCAGTAGTGTCCTTGGTTAGTGTGAGTATAGAGGTGGGGCATCACAACATGCTTTTGGGATAGCTATGGAGAAGTTGACTTACCAGCTGTCAGGACATGACCACCTCCTAGGCGGTTCACCCTCGACACTCGGCTCTGGATTTCTATTAGCAATGAATATATGAGGTTTCTCGCAATAAAGCACGATTACCTATTGGGAATCTCAATGCAAGCAATCAATACTAGAATTGCAGATGGGGACAACCAACGGATTGACACAAGGACAAGCTTGTATAAAGTTTACATGGAATATATGCATGAAAACAAACGAGGACATATAGGACTAGATTAGAAATACACTCCACCAGGGATCGCTCACCTTAGTGAACTTGCCAGTTATTGATACTTTGCGAATATGCCGGTGTAATGACCTGCCTTTACAATCATTAAAAGTTGGCACCAAATACATCCACGATATTCCAACGTCGAACATCCAATCACCGAAAAGGCATATTGTTAGGGTAAAAAGAAAAGGAAAAAGAACATGGGGAAATAGAATCTCACAGCGGAAACAACAACATATATATAACAAAGATAGTAAAAGTTGTCACTCTAAACTACATGGTATATCAGAGTTAAAAACAAACCTCATCAGCCTAGAAAGTTATAACTTCCTGACCTTACAATTGCCGATGGGTATACATAACAATACAGCGGAAAATAAAAATACTACGGCAGGTGAACATCCAGCTCTACACCGTGAGCTCCATGACCCAATAACAACAACATGGAAAAATATTTAGTCTGACTCAAGCATTATAATAAAATAACACCCAGATCAGTCTGGAAAACCAGTGTGAGAAAACTCAAGTAATGTGATGAACATATAATAATTTTGTGAGACCACTTCGCTAAATATGGAATGAGTTTTTAACTCATAAGAACAACATCAATACATGAAAGAATGGAAACAAGTTAGAACAAAATTAGACTTGAAATAATGGAAACAAATAATTAAACATTAAGAAGAGTTCTAGGCACTTCTCAATGAAATTAAGAAGAAGATTCAAAATTTTGAATCAAACAAGGAAAAGGAATTTTCGAACAACGACTAGGAGGGTGCACCCCCCTTCCTGAAAGTATACGTTTAGAAATGTACTTGAGAACTACGATGGTTCTCGGAAACCTCCTAGCCAGACACCGCCAACTTTACTGAGAATCCGAGTATTTCACATCTCAACGCATATATAATCAAAACCAATCTAGAGTAGATGTGAAAATACCCAAATGGGAGCAACCTCACATAGCTTGGCCTCCACTCGCTCTTTTTTTGGTCATTTCTGACAAAGGATATCAATGCTCAAAAGAGCAATAAATCATCTTGAATAGACGAAACAGAAAGTATATAGAAGAATAGAATTCGATAGTTAATAAATCAACTATCCGGAATATCAAAATGATTGTATATGGAAATTTAATCTCATAAATTTACATCCAATAAATGAATAAAGCTTTTAAAACATTTGACTCACACTTGTGCTTGATTTTTACATCACAAATATTTGTAAAACACCTTAAAACACCCTTAAAAAATATTCTTTTTCGAATAGCTCATTATATTTCTAAGTGTATTAAAAAGAGTGGTTCAAAAAAAATGTCGTTAAAACATTATTTACTATAAACCCTAGACAATTTTCACTTAGCTTTATTATTTTCTCATTTATAAACTATCTATAACGACCCCACCGCTATGCCCAGTTTAGCAAAGAACACTACAAGTAAATTCGTGTGCTAATCCAGAGAATACGGCTAGTTAAGAGCGATCAAATGTGAATATATCTTTATACTAACACAAACACGTCTTATTTACCTTTTTGAGGATCTGAATTGAAATTTAGACATGTATAGTATTAATACAAAGTAATAAACACACCGATTAAAAATATTCAGAACAATATATAATATAGATAAATCAAAATCAGAGTCACAGATCACAGCGGAATAATATACATCATCATATACATAATGAAATATGAGTCTACAAAATATGAGTACTAGACCCACATAATATATACATCTTTTCCAAAATCTGGCATTAGGTACAAAGCCACTACTATATAATATAGATGACAAAAACTCCCAACTGTCAATATATACACCTACAAAGTAAACTGAAACTATCAAAATAGTCTACTTCAATGCTAGCCCAAAATTCAAAGGTCAATGGGTCCCTGTACCAGTAAAGTCTCGGTCTAACTCGAGTATTAAAATAATAAATGGGTCAGACTGTATCTAAATAAAAGGTGAGATACTAATATCATAACTTTATAACTTAAAATAATAAGTCATATAAAATATGCCGAACAAATAATCATAATAAGGCATCTTAATTAAATTCATTGTATAAATCCTCAAATGACTTAACTCTAAAATAAGTCATCTTAAAATATGCCTAAGAAATACCCAATTATCAAAATAAGACATACTGATCAAAATCACCATTTCATAAATTCATACATAGTCTCTAATGGATTATCATCTCAAAATATGGTGATAACCAAATTCAAAATTTGTTGGAGCCAAAAAGATAATAAATATCTATCCCCAAAACCTCTGACAAAATAATCATCACTAATGAAATAATAATAGCAGTCAACTATCAGTGTGGTACAGTGTGACACAGGGCCTAACTAAAATAAATAAACCCTACCACATAGCGCAATAGTCTAACGAAAAAAAAAGACTACCAGGTAAAAACTCCGACTCCTAACGAAAAGAAATAGGTAGCCGTGTTTATGACAAAACTATGTGAATTTACTAACGAAAATAAATAGGTAAATATTGTCCAACTGAAATAGCCCGAAAATCCGTACCCCTTAAGTTGACACTAATCTCCATCTGATCAACTCAAAAAGAACGGAAATACGAACCATGAGGGCTAAAGAAGAAGGAGGTAGAAGAAAAGAAAACAACACAACAGAATCTCACAACGCGGCGGAATAAAATATAATAGATAATAACTGATCTTTACAGAAAGAAACTATATCTCTTTGTACATACATCATCAGAATACAACATCAGAGTACAATACAATCAACATCACAATTCAGGACAGTTATAATAACTTGTCCTCACAAGATGACTATACCACTTATGATACACAGCGGAATACAACAAATACGGGTGACACGTCTCGCCATCCAGCTCGTCTCTTGAGCTCCACAGCATCCTATTCTGTATCTGTAATACTCGGTCTGACCCGAGCATTATAATAAAATAACACCCGAGTCAGTCTGGAAAACCAGCGTGAGAAAACACACTCAATTGGATTATTAAAGTTTTCCAAAACCCTTTGAAATCAAAAGCATCTCGTAAGACCACGCCACAAATAAACATGTTGGGTTTTTACCTTACGATAGCCAAAACACTTTTATCAAATCCGTCTGATATTATAATAGTGTCTATTGAAAGTAAAATAGAATCTAGCTGAAATGCTTGCATCTCACGTTTCAGCAATAGTTGGGCACAATTAAAACCGTACAGGCACGAAGGGAGAATAGATTTCCAACTAATGACTAGGCACTGGGGTATCACCTGTCACATTACCTGGTCTAGATCAACGTACCGAGGACCACTCCCGATCCCCTGTAACACAAGGCTGGAACTACCTCTTACTGGATAATCCCGAGTAAGATCACCCCATGGTTGGGATCAGCAACCGCACCACTAAGCCGAATAAAAAGGAACATCTAGACAGGGATGACCTCACCCTAATGAGTGCTACCCACATAGCCTTGCTGCATAACCCCTGATTTTCAGTCATTTCCGGTTGATGAGGCTAGAGGCTAAGCGTTACCTTTGTAGAACATATCACTTAGAATGCTCATCGTCCACCTAACGATGTTCCGAAAGCATTCATCCATACAAGTCCATCCCGGGTTCGAACGGAACCGAAGGCACTATTCCTACTACATCCATTTTGGAATCACCCTCAGGATTAGTAGCGATTAGCCCTTTCACTTCACTGCTCCATCTTCGATTCCAAACTCATTTTTCCCACGAAAACGTACAAACCGGATCAAAGTGGTTTTCGAGAAAATAAATCCCGATCCCGGTCTCTTCGAAACGATCAACGCATTGGCCAATATTGATAGTCGGTTATTTAACTATCAATTACATTCACAAACATCCATCAAACAATAAATAATTTTCCAAATTATTTATTGACCTTAAAATATCTTCTCAAGATATATTTCCACTTTCAAACCTTTTTGAAAACAGTTTTCAAACCACACTCTTCTCATGGAATAAATTCCCAAATATTTTTTTCCACTGAAAACACCAAGTACAATTACTTTAGATTTTTAAAATAATTTAAAAACACTTTATTATAAAATACACTTTAAAACATTTAAATTAAAACTACTTTATTACTTTATTCAAACATATATACTTTAAGAATATTTAAAATAAACTACTTTATAAAATATAAAACTACATTTTTATCCTTTTAAAACACAATACCAAGTTACCTTTAAATAATTACTACTAAATTAAATTTGAGAAATACTTACTTTTAAACTTTAAACATTTAAAATAATAAATTTTCTAAAATACTTTAAAAACGACTTTAAAACCTTTAACTCATACTTAAAAGTTTGCTTTGGAAACGTACTTGGCTATCCAGGGAAATACACTTCTCTTTCACATCTTTAAAAATAAACCACTATTTATTTTTAAGCAAATTTACCCATTTCTTTAATAAATTCCCACCGTGAATTTATTCTTCCAAATATCCACTGATATATTACTTCACCTTTATAAACCCAGTTTATAAATTTCCTAGTCCCATCTTCCTTTAAAATTCCAATTTCCAAACGCTTAAATCAATTTTCAAATTGATTTCCAATTTACTTCACTTTGAAATAAATTCCTTTACTTACTCCGTTTATCTCAAAATCCATTAACTTCAGATTTTATTTCTTAATTATGATTTAAAATCTTTTTAACTGAAAATACCAATTCCATATTTTCCCAATTCCTCCTTTATCCTTTTAAATAAATTTAAACCTTGAATTTTAAAATAAATTCTTTATTCTTTTAAATAATATCACTTAAGTTTTAAAATTCATTATTTCTCTGTTTATTCAAAATCCCCTTTTTCATACTCGGAATTTATTGAATAGAATTTAAAAATCACTTTCCTTTTCCAATTCATTCTTTAATTTATTCAAATTCTCTATTATTTTACCTAAAAATTCTCTCTTATATTTTCTTTCAAAAATCCAACTTTATATATTTTGATAACTCAGCATACCGAAAGGTATATTCAATCAAAGCATAGCATCCAATATTCCAATTGCCAATATAATTCATCACAGAATATCAAAAATCATAACACAGAATTATTAGAACAATCTAAATCATTTTGAGGAATCTAGTTGGATCCCTCCAACCTGTTTCCCTGCATCCACAGATGTTAGCACAATACCAATTCCACTTCGAGGTGGAATATCGCGGTATATGGGTTTATATGATATCATCCGCTATTATGCGGCGCATAGGGTCTCATCCGCTATATAATGCGGGAATATCAATCACTCTAATATATATATATATATACTATATATATTATCATATCCAACCAATTCAATCATTCAACCAGTTATTTAAATTTAACCATTAAAATTTAAATAGCAATCCAGAAGAGTGAGATTAACTCACCTTTGACCTTTAATTTGCAATTCGATCCGAACCAGCTTGCCTCTCCACTATTTTTTTTGACCTTGTATAAACATTATACGGTTTGTTAACATTTTAAATAATCGAACAATCAATTTACTTTTAAATAAATTTAATTAAATAATTATTTTATTTAAACTAATTTTTCCTATAATAAATAAATTTTAAGTTACCAAAAATAATAATTGATTAAGTTAATCTCCTAAATGTACAATTTTAAAATAAACAAGTAAATTTAAAATGTATATATGTATATTTATTTTTCTGTTGAAACTACACACGCACACATACACACACACACACACACACACACACACTTATATAATATCCGTTATAGATTTAAAGCCCTAATTTTTTTTATACCGACTCTTCAACACTTTAAAATCCATATATTTCTTTTCTGTTTGCATAAAAATTTTCACAGTAAACTTTCTAATTTTTTTTCAGAAATCTTATATATATATATATATATATATATATTTTCAGTTTTAAACAAGATTATCATAAAAATGCTTTAAAAACTAGTTTACCTTCTCCGACTAATAAAAAGTTTTCTGCTTCAAACTTTATATATTTCCTATTCAGATCCTACCTACATACATATTTTTTTTTTCCAAACCTATATATATTTATACATACATATATATATATTAAAAATAAAAATTAAAAAAATCTTATACCTTACTGTAAATAAAAACCAGGTCAATCCTCCTTCACCATATCGACTCCGACGAAACCCATTGCGATCGGAAATTCACCGAACCACCCACCACGTCTGCTTGTGATGCCATCTCCAACGCCGACGCGATCATCCCCCTCGTCTCGCACGCGCACTGATCATCGTCGCCTTCACTCCACGCACCCAATTCGATCACGACCTTGAGTGCAAGCGCATGACCTGACTAAGGGCCACGCGTTCTTGAATGCGAGCGCCACTATTCCATTTCGATTGAGCTGACTTCGAGCTGATGATTTTCCCTTTTCTCTTTTTTTATTTCGAGAGGAACGAATTCAATTTTGGAAAAAGACAGATCGCGAATTATATTAGAAGATAGGGTCGATTTGGGAATGTATCTGAAGGGAGGGATACGAGACGAGAAGGGCATTACAATTTCCTTCCTGCTCGGCCATTTATTTTATTTTATTTTCTTCGTTCGAACTGGAGATGAAAAGGAGATAGGCTCGAGATTTTATTTTTTAAAGAAAGAATGGGGGAACAGGAAAAGACGTTAGCGTGCAAAATTTCATTTGCGTATCGGCTTAGGTCTTTACAGTGTTTTCTGGAAAGCAAAAGCTGCTGTAGGAAAGGGTTTGACATGAGAGGATTTTGACTGGCCAATAATATATATATATATATATATATATATCAATGTTTAAATTTAAATTCAAATCGTCTCGTTTTACCAGTCTAAAATTTCGAATCCCCATCGAGGCGTGCCGCTAGGCGTTCATAATGTTATACCTCTATTTCGAACATAATGGAAAAGGTTTCGAGTCCTAATTCGATCGTATGGAGAAGATAGCCTTTTGGACCCAGCTATTATATTAAATTTCCGATATAGATTTCAGCGCATTTATCTATCGTACGATCACACGACAACTCCAAACGCTCTGAATTTGAAATCCGATAATAATACAATATTACGGATCCAATGGAACTGGTTTTGTCGAAATCCGAGACTGTGCCTCGGAAGGCTATTTTTAAATATCAATTTAAGTGATAAAATTTCAAAACTTAACAAAACACTTCCAAATTCAATTTTAACACTTTTACCATCTTCAGTACTATCAATATAAATTTTACAAGTCTTCAAATTATTTTTTACAGGCTTAGAACTGAAGATTCAATATTTGTCCCAATTCAAACAATTAAATTCAATAATTAATTATCCAATAAATAGTGATATTTGAAATTCAAGCTAAAATTCACTTTTGAATATTTAAAATCAATTAAATATTCCAATTTCAAATATCCAAAAATTACGGGTGGTCACATTCCTCCCCCCTTAAAAGAATTTCGTCCCCGAAATTACTAGTTAAGAAGAATGGTTCAATACCCGTTACTATTTCCCAATCCAAATAGTTTTAACCACATCCCAAAAACAACAGCTTTAACAATACCCAAAACAAATCTTTTTATTAAAGATACACTAACCCTCTTCTAACTTCCCAAACTTATCCATAAGTTCCAAACAATGTTACTTACTCAACAATTCAAATTTAAATTTGAAACCAAAATCTTTGAATTATAAAAAATTTCTAACACCCTAAATTTTTCGAAATTTTAGCGTCTCCTTTGCGCGGCTAGCTCGGTACAACTACCAAATGCCCATACGGGCCCCCAAATTTCAAAAGAACAAAATGCCAAGTGGCTAGACAAGAAAATCATCAAATTTCATACAGAAATTTAATCACATACCTTTGCTGAGCAAATTTCAATTTATGTTCTGACATCAAAAATCAATTCCTTTTTGCTTTTTAAACACCTGTCCTACTCAGCAATAATATCCAATTACAACATTCAAAATCGCTTTACAAAAGTTTTCATATCTATTTCATTCACATTTGTACAATGCATATATATCATTCGTAGGCAATACCAAATTCGATCGCTCACTCGATCACACAATCTCACTTCCGAACTAGTATCGTCCACCCGACTTCCTAGTGCGGACTCAGATCTGGTTTCTTGATCAGAAACCATCATTCTCCTTGCATAGCCACAAACTATGACAGAGAAATTTCAGAATCACTCAAAATTCCATATCCAGGGTTCGCCGTCGAAAATCGAGTGAAAAATCCCAACTAGGACCGATATAACTATCTCGAAATTCTATGCTCGAATCTAGATCAAATCACTATGCGAATAAAATAATATACGTACATCCTACGTATTAATTTCAATTGATTATTAGCTATATCAATTCTCTTTTATTCACATTCATTTGATTTCTATTTACTTATTCACAATTTCCCTTTTCACAACTTTTAGTTTTAATCTTCATTCAATTATTAACTCAGTATATTCCCAATACCAATTTACTCGAGAACTTCATTCTTCATTTCTTAAGTTCAATATAAATATTTCTTATATTTATTTTTACTACTTCACTACTGAAGTGTATACTCCAATTGAGTTCCAATTCCATATAAAATCAATTTACTTCAATTTATTAGTTATATTTCAAATCTAAATACTTTCTCCCGATTTTCATTCAGATTTTCATTTTCAATTTTGCTTGAATTCAATTTATCTTCAAACTTGAATATTTAATTTTGTTCACCTTATCTCAACCCATATTTAATTTACCATTTCCTTTTATTAGTTTCACTTACTAATTTATTTAAAATCTCAAATAAAAGTTTATTTGCAAACTTTTTCTTCCTTAAGTTTCTTCGAACAATTTCTTCGATTTCACCTTACTTTACTTACACAATTTTAAATTAGATTTCAATATTCAGTTTCAATTCTATTTGCTTACCAATTTTAAATCATTTGTCGTTAGTGAAAATTTTAAAAAATTGCTAACTCCCAAAATCTCGGAAAATTTTGGCAGAGTCTCCTTTGTACGGAGGAGCTTTTGCAATTTAACAAGAGATATAAATTTATATACATCGACCCACACGGTCGGAAGACAAAAAACAAACAACAGTTCATATTTCATGTCTTCTTATTACATAGGCGTACCTTTATTTAGCATTTTTAAGCAAGCAGCTTATTTATTTTAGCAATTAGCGCAACCAAATCCAGCCACACGGCTTCCTTATACCTGTACTTACTCAATTCAAATATGTAAGTGCCAGATATAGAAAATTTATTCACATTTCACTCATTTTCAATAGCTAACACATGGATTTCATAAGCCATACATACCAAACAGCACTTATAAGTAATTAATAAGATTTCAATCACCAATTCAATTGCTTCCACTCGCTTTTCTTACCCTTGCATTCAATTTAAGTGATGTACAACTCACTTACTTACCTCCAATTCATTTATAATTCCAAACAACTCATATTCATGTCAGTTGATTCAAAAATCAATTTTGTTTACTTCTATCAATTCATAGAATTTTATTCAATTCCATTTTCGTCGAACGACCAATTTTTTATGCACCTCGACGATATTCATGTGAATAAATAATTACTTAAGCTTATAACCATTTTAAATTGACCCAACTCAATTTATATTTCATTCCATTTTAAATTTATTCACAATCCATACATTCTCATTTTCGCTACATTTTTAATTTTATCTATTTACTTGCATTTCATTTCATTATTCAAACATGTTTCATACAAAAACCATTTCATAAATCTCGCCAACAACCATTTAACAATTTATTTTAAGTTATTTATTTACTTCAAGCTATTTTCATCTCAAAACTTAAGTTCATTTTTCTTTCTTGCACCCATTCTATTTTAATTTGATTCTCATCCAATCAAATTCCATTTTATTTTACTAATTTAATTCAATTAGTATACTCATTCAATCCATTATAAATTCTAATTGCATTCACAATTTATTTCTGAATTCATTTTATTAATAACAAGACCAATTAAATTTTATTTAAGTAACCATTTTACCCAATTTACTAACAATTTCCAAATTCACTTTCATTTAACTATTCTCCAAGTTAAATTTTCTTTTATCCTTCTTTAGTTTACTTGTATTTAATTTTCTTACCTTTCTAATTTAATTAACTTTTTACAAGTTAATTTCACCCCAGGAAATTTCAAAATTTATAAATTTCCAAACCTGTTTATAATCCATAAACGTTTTTAGTTAAACCCCCAGAGTTTAACCCATTTCTTAGACACTCAAAAACATTTTCAACCAATTCCAGGGTCTTCAATAATCACTTAAGTATTTCAAAAATCATTTGAAATCAATTATATCCAAAATTCTTTGGCAAATTCAATTATCCCTTTGAATTTCAAAACCAAACCCAGTTTGCAAACAATTCCAATTTAAAATACTCAGGTAGCAATTTCTCCTTTGGAAACTCGAAAATGAATATCGATGATGCTGCAGTCATCACCGAAGTTATTTTCCAGCGACCGAAAGAGTTCAATGCTTTTATCTCTTTAAAATCCCTTAAATATTTTTAAATTCCAAATCTTCCATATTTCATATCCAATTCAAAAATATTTCCTAAATAATATCACCATTATTTCTCCAAAACCTTTTGATAACCATTTTCAACCCAAGGAATTTAAACCTTTCCCAAAATTTCAAATTCCAAATCCATCGAATTCATATTCAACATTACTTTGGAATTTTCAAATCAATTTATTTTCAAATATTTCTTTGGAATTCTATTTCAGATTATAAATCACAAATGTAGTTTACATTTACATATCTCATTTATATATGAATTTGTTTCTTAGCTGTTAGTTATGATTTCAATTTCTTATTAAATTTTCTCACAATAGTGATAATAACTTAATATTATCACTCCTTAACAACCAAGCATCCATATATAACTATAATAATTTTCGGAAAAATTATTTCATTTATACACAAAAATAATTTGGGTAAAATTATTTCATTTACCCTATTTTAAAACAATACTGTGTCGAATTGTTCTATTCAAGTGTTTAGAGATCCCTATCAATAACGTTAATTACTCGTATTGACCAGAACCCATAAACCACTCAACAAACCAATCAACACAATATAAAACCATTTTATATTCACTAACAAATACGCGCTCATATCTATTAATACACTCAAACTCATTCTAGAGTACTATGGACTATATTTCAATGAGTAATCCCCACCAGAGCCAAGGTTATCACCAGCCTAAGCTCTGATACCACTGTAATAGCCCGCAAATCCGTACCCCTTAAATTGACACTAATCTCCATCAGATCAACTCAAAAAGAACGGAAATACGAACCATGAGGGCTAAAGAAGAATGAGGTAGAAGAAAAGAAAACAACACAACAGAATCTCACATCGCAGCGGAATAAAATATAATAGATAATAACTGATCTTTACAGAAAGAAACTATATCTGTTTATACATACATCATCGGAATACAACATCAGAGTACAATACAATCAACATCACAATTCAGGACAGTTATAATAACTTGTCCTCACAAGATGACTATACCACTTATGATACACATCGGAATACAACAAATACGGGTGACACGTCTCGCCATCCAGCTCGTCTCCTGAGCTCCACAGCATCCTATCCTGTATCTGTAATACTCGGTCTGACCCGAGCATTATAATAAAATAACACCCGAGTCAGTCTGGAAAACCAGCGTGAGAAAACACACTCAATTGGATTATTAAAGTTTTCCAAAACTCTTTGAAATCAAAAGCATCTCGTAAGACCACGCCATAAATAAACATGTCGGGTTTTTACCTTACGATAACCAAAACACTTTTATCAAATCCGTCTGATATTATAATAGTGTCTATTGAAAGTAAAATAGAATCTACCTGAAATGCTTGCATCTCACGTTTCAGCAATAGTTGGGCACAATCAAAACCGTACAGGCGCGTAGGGAGAAAGGATTTCCAACTAATGACTAGGCACTGGGGTACCACCTGTCACAGTACCTGGTCTAGATCAGCGTACCGAGGACCACGCTCGATCCCCTGCAACACAAGGCCGGAACTATCCCTTACTGGATAATCCCGAGTAAGATCACCCCACGGTTGGGATCAGCAACCGCACCACTAAGCCGAATAAAAAGGAACATCTAGACATGGATGACCTCACCCTAATGGGTGCTACCCACATAGCCTTGCTGCATAACCCCTGATCCGATTGATGAGGCTAGAGGCTAATCGTTACCTTTTTATAACATATCACTTAGAATGCTCATCGTCCACCTGACGATGTTCCGAAAGCATTCATCCATACAACTCCATCCCGGGTTCGAGCGGAACCGAAGGCACTATTCCTACTACATCCATTTTGGAATCACCCTCAGGATTAGTAGCGATTACCCCTTGCACTTCACTGCTCCATCTTCGATTCCAAACTCGTTTTTCCCACGAAAATGTACAAACCAGATCAAAGTGGTTTTCGAGAAAATAAATCCCGATCCCAGTCTCTTCGAAACGATCAGTGCATTGGCCAATATTAATAGTCGGTTATTTAACTATCAATTACATTCACAAACATCCATCAAACAATAAAAAAAATTTCAAATTATTTATTGACCTCAAAATATCTTCTCAAGATATATTTCCACTTTCAAACCTTTTTGAAAACAGTTTTCAAACCACACTCTTCTCATGGAATAAATTCCCAAATATTTATTTCCACTGAAAACACCAAGTACAATTACTTTAGATTTTTAAAATAATTTAAAAACACTTTATTCTAAAATATACTTTAAAACATTTAAATTAAAACTACTTTATTACTTTATTCAAACATATATACTTTAAGAATATTTAAAATAAACTACTTTATAAAATATAAAACTACATTTTTATCCTTATAAAACACAATACAAAGTTACCTTTAAATAATTACTACTAAATTAAATTTGAGAAATACTTACTTTTGAACTTTAAACATTTAAAATAATAAATTTTCTAAAACATACTTTAAAATCGACTTTAAAACCTTTAACTCATACTTAAAAGTTTGCTTTGGAAACGTACTTGGCTATCTAGGGAAATACACTTCTCTTTCACATCTTTAAAAATAAATCACTATTTATTTTTAAAATTTTTTACCCATTTCTTTAATAAATTCCCACTGTGAATTTATTCTTCCAAATATCCACTGATATATTACTTCACCTTTATAAACCCAGTTTATAAATTTCCTAGTCCCATCATCCTTTAAAATTCCAATTTCCAAACGCTTAAATCAATTTTCTAATTGATTTCCAATTTACTTCACTTTGAAATAAATTCCTTTACTTACTCCATTTATCTCAAAATCCATTAACTTCAGATTTTATTTCTTAATTATGATTTAAAATCTTTTTAACTGAAAATACCAATTCCAGATTTTCCCAATTCCTCCTTTATCCTTTTAAATAAATTTAAACCTTGAATTTTAAAATAAATTCTTTATTCTTTTAAATAATATCACTTTAGTTTTAAAATTCATTATTTCTCTGTTTATTCAAAATCCCCTTTTTCATACTCGGAATTTATTGAATAGAATTTAAAAATCACTTTCCTTTTCCAATTCATTCTTTAATTTATTCAAATTCTCTATTATTTTACCTAAAAATTCTCTCTTATATTTTCTTTCAAAAACCCAACTTTATATATTTTGATAACTCAGCATACCGAAAGGTATATTCAATCAAACCATAACATCCAATATTCCAATTGTCAATATAATTCATCACAGAATATCAAAAATCATAACATAGAATTATTAGAACAATCTAAATAATTTTGAGGAATCTAGTTGGATCCCTCCAACATGTTTCCCTGCATCCACAGATGTTAGCACAATACCAATTCCACTTCGAGGTGGAATATCGTGGTATATGGGTTTATATAATATCATCCGCTGTTATGCGGCGCATATGGTCTCATCCGCTATATAATGCGGGAATATCAATCACTCCAATATATATATACACTATATATATTATCATATCCAATCAATTCAATCATTCAACCAGTTATTTAAATTTAACCATTTAAATTTAAATAGCAATCCAAAAGAGTGAGATTAACTCACCTTTGACCTTTAATTTGCAATCCGATCCAAACCGGCTTGCCTCTCCACTATTTTTTTGACCTTGTATAAACATTATACGGTTTGTTAACATTATAAATAATCGAACAATCAATTTCCTTTTAAATAAATTTAATTAACTAATTATTTTATTTAAACTAATTTTTCCTATAATAAATAAATTTTAAGTTACCAAAAATAATTAATTAAGTTAATCTCCCAAATGCACTATTTTAAAATAAACAAGTAAATTTAAAATGTATATATGTATATTTATTTTTCTGTTGAAACTACATACATATATATACACACACACTTATATAATAACCTATATAGATTTAAAGCCCTAATTTTTTTTATACCGACTCTTCAACACTTTTAAATCCCTATATTTCTTTTCTATTTGAATAAAAAATTTCATAGTAAACTTTCTAATTTTTTTTTCCAGAAATCATATATATATATATATATATATATATTTTCAGTTTTAAACAAGATTATCATAAAAATGCTTTAAAAACTGGTTTACCTTCTCTGACTAATAAAAAGTTTTCCGCTTTAAACTTTATATATTTCCTGTTCAGATCCTACCTACATACATATATATATATATATATATATATATATATATATTTCCAAACCTATATATATTTATACATACATATATATATATATATATATTAAAAATAAAAATTAAAAAAATCTTATACCTTACTGTAAATAAAAACCAGGTCTATCCTCCTTCACCATCTCGACTCCGACGAAACCCATTGCGACCGGAAATTCGTCGAACCAACCACCACGTCTGCTTGTGATGCCATCTCCAACGCCGACGCGACCATCCCCTCGTCTCGCGCACGCACTGATCATCGTCGCCTTCCCCCCATGCACACAAATCGATCATGACCTTGAGTGCAAGCGCATGACCTGACTACGGGCCACGCATTCTTGAATGCGAGCGCCACTATTCCATTTCGATTGAGCTGAATTCGAGCTGAGGATTTTCCCTTTTCTCTTTTTTTATTTCGAGAGGAACGAATTAAAT
The DNA here is from genome assembly GCA_030737815.1 of Allium fistulosum. Lineage (NCBI taxonomy): Eukaryota > Viridiplantae > Streptophyta > Magnoliopsida > Asparagales > Amaryllidaceae > Allium > Allium fistulosum. The sequence continues at coordinate 195,834,851 of CM060901.1, read as the reverse complement.
TTTGGAAAAAGATAGATCGCGAATTATATTAGAAGATATGGTCGATTTGGGAATGTATCTGAAGGGATGGAAACGAGACGAGAAGGGCATTACAATTTCCTTCCTGCTCGGCCATTTATTTTATTTTATTTTCTTCGTTCGAACTGGAGATGAAAAGGAGATAGGCTCGAGATTTTATTTTTTAAAGAAAGAATGGGGGAACAGGAAAAGACGTTAGCGTGCAAAATTGCTTTTGCTTGTCGGCTTAGGTCTTTACAGTGTTTTCTGAAAAGCAAAAGCTGCTGTAGGAAAGGGTTTGACATGAGATGATTTTGAATGGCCAATAATATATATATATCTCAATGTTTAAATTTAAATTCAAATCGTCTCGTTTTACCAGTCTAAAATTTCGAATCCCTATCGAGGCATGCCGCTAGGCGTTCATAATGTTATACCCCTATTCCGAACACAATGGAAAAGGTTTCGAGTCCTAATTCGATCGTATGGAGAAGATAGGTTTTTGGACCCAGCTATTATATTAAATTTCTGATATAGATTTTAGTGCGTTTATCTATCGTACGATCACAAGACAACTCCAAACACTCCGAAATTGGAAATCCGATAATAATACTATATTACAGATCCAATGGAACTGGTTTCGTCGAAATCCGAGACTGTGCCTCGGAAGGCTATTTTTAAATATCAATTTAAACGATAAAATTTCAAAACTTAACAAAACACTTCCAAATTCAATTTTAACACTTTTACTTTCTTCAGTACTATCAATATAAATTTTACAAGTGTTCAAATTATTTTTAACAGGCTTAGAACTGAAGATTCAATATTTGTCCCATTTCAAACAATTAAATTCAATAATTAATTATCCAATAAATAGTGATATTTGAAATTCAAGCTAAAATTCACTTTTGAATATTTAAAATCAATTAAATATTCCAATTTCAAATATCCAAAAATTACGGGTCGTCACACAAACTGTAAAATAAACTGATAGAGCTGTAATATAACACCCATCCAAACAACAAAAAGGATACAAGATAGACCTAACCCCAAGAAATAGGTCTACCTACCCAAATCTAGAAATGTATCGATTCTCAAATCGATGAAAAATGAGTTATCTTCTCTTGGGGATCTATCGGTCTGAAATCCGAACACCCTATAATAATACAACTCTAAGTGTTAATTACTGTCACTTTAGTAATTACAAAAATTTAGTTAACTGTCCCATTCCAAAAAGTAAACTCAAGTATTTACTAAAAGCTAGTAATTTCCAGTCAAACTCTATTTAACAAATTATAATAACAATCGAAAGAATTGTATAAAGTGTCTCATACCACCCGACAATTCAATTGTTTAGTAAGATTCTTTGTTTCATAGAAAATCACAAAATTAAACAGAAATCCAATTCAAGCTCGCACAAAAATAGCCAAAAGCAAAATACAATAAAGGCCAATAATAGTTTATAAGTTGAAAGTAATTGATATAATTTTATCATATAAAAAATGATTTCTAAAATATTTTATCTATAATTCACCTTTTAATTTTTTATCGCTATTGAAATCCAATAACTCACATATATAAAAGAGAAGAGTTACAAAGTTTTAAGACTGAAAATAAAATTTCTTTATTAGGTCTTTGAATCAAAACAATATTTTAATAATTGATAATTCTCTTTATTTCAAATCTATATAAATATATATAATATTACTTCATAAACATTATAAAACCATAAACTAATTATCAACATAAAATTCTTAGTTAAATTTATTTTAAAATAAAGCTTTACTTTTCATAATTTATAACTTACTTTATTTTGAAATCTATTTAAATACATATACATACAAATAAAGATATAATTTTCTTAAAGGCTTCCATACTCTTTTTAAAATCATCTAAATAGCTTTTATAACTAAAATTATTTGAAATTGAATTCTATTACTTTGATAATCACTTTTATAAAATAATACTATATTTTATCTTTTGCTTCTACGCATTTCCAAAATTATATACTTACAAATAAAAACTTTGAAATGATTTTGTAAATAAATATTACCTATTTTTGAAAGTGTTAATTGGAAATTTTGTGATAAGCAATAGGTTAAGAAGATAATACAATTTAGCTATAAATTTCATAAACTAATTTCCAATAAGGATCAAAATGGATAAAAAATCATTTTTGGAATTCTTTTAAAACATTCAAACAATAAACCCACCTAAAATTCAATAACTAGAGCCAATATTGCTCTAAAAATATAATTCCATAATATGGAATTATTTAGCGATCTGAGTTATTTTCCGACAAACTATGATTACACAACAATGCACAAGTATCGACATACTATATCTAATTGGATCTAATCAACTTTTTTTTAGAATTACCACGACATAATAGATTAGTGACTCAATGTTTGTAGAAATGGAGAGGAGGGATTCTCAATTATGGAAAAATCGATAGAGAAAAAAGCCGGCTATCGGACTCGAACCGATGACCATCACATTCAATATAATAGATAAATCAAAAAAGTTCTGCACTATGAACTTTGTACCGCGCATGTCACTTAGATGAACCCTTGAAAGTAGCAAAATCTTAATTCACAATCGAACGGAGTTTCATTAGTAATTTTACATTATTAATCCCTACAACGCATTAATGCAACGCCAAACAATCAAATCTCATCGAATAATAATTATTCGATAAAATAACTAAATCATAGCATGCAACCATATTTTAATTTAGTTCATTCACACACAATAAATAGTCATTGAGATCTACAATTAAGAAATGATATGTAAAGCAAAATTCATGTTTTAACTAATTCAATGATTAGAAATCAACAATTATCACCCAAATAACCATATCATAACTTGCATAAGAAATTTATATTAATAGATATAGAAATGTGGGTTAAAAATAACTCACCCAAACCGCTTGTTTACGCATACAGCTGTCATCGACCAACCCTCGACCTAGGCCATACATCATCAGACGCTCGCTGCCTGTGACGACCCGTAATTTTTGGATATTTGAAATCAAAATATTTAATTGATTTTAAATATTTAAAAGCTAATTTTAACTTGAATTTCGAATATCTCTATTTATCAGATAATTTAATTATTGGATCTAATAATTAGATATTGGGTAAATTGTTGAATTTGGAATTTTAAGCCTGTTAAAAAAAATTTGAAGGCTTGGAAAATTTACATTGATAATACTGAAGGTAATAGAAGTGTTAAAATTGAATTTGAAAGTATTTTTTTCAGTTTTGAAAATATATCGTTTAAATTGATATTTAAAAATAGTCTTCCGTGGCACAGTCTCGGAATTTGACGAAACCAGTTCCCATGGATCCGTAATATTGTATTATTATCGGATTTCAAGTTTCGTAGTGATTGGAGTTGTTGTGTGAGCGTACGATATATAAACGCATTGGAAATTATATCGAAAATTAAATATAATAACTGGGTCCAAAAAGCTATCTTCTTCATACGATCAAGTCTGGACTCGAAACCTTTTCCATTGCGTTCGGGATAGGGGTATAACCTTATAAACGCCTAGCGACATGCATCGATATGAGGTTGAGATTTTGAGTTGCGGAACCGAGACGATTTAAATTTGAATTTGGATTTAAATTTAAAAATAATAAATATAGTTGATATAATGTTTTCTCAGGGCAATTTTTACACGTTGCTTTCTTTAAAACACTTGGCATTCAAATTAACAACACGCGTGTTCTCTCTAGTTCAACACGCGTGTTCTCTCTAGTTCAACATGCATCTCCTCTTGTCCCCTATTTCTTTTTCACACAGCCTGTGATGACCCGGAATTTTGGGCAATATAAATTCAATAATCTTTATTAATAATTAAATTGGATTGATAATTTTCCTTTATAATTTTAATTTAAATTGGTAAATTTAATCTTTTAAAGGCCAATAAATATTTAATCTGGCAATATTGATTCATATTTTTTTAATAATTTAAAATTGATAAGATTTATTTTCAAAGCTAATAAAATTTTATTCTATTTATAATATATATTTTGCTATATATATTGTGAATAGAAATTTTTTGTTTAAATAAAAGATGTATTTTCAAATTGTAATATATATGTATGTATATGTTATGATTTGAAGTTGTATTGAAATCTAATATAATAATTCTCAAATTAATGTTAAAAATATTTTCTATTTAAATATATATGTATATTTGTATATAATTTGTTTTATAAAGTAATTTATATATATACATATATTTAGATAAGTGTTTATTAATTAGTAAATTTAATTAAAAGAGCTTTTAAATTATTTTAAAATTTAACTAAAAATACCTAATGACAAGTGTAAATACATTAACACATGTTAGGAACATGTGTAGGGTAATTAAATGATATAAAGGACACATGTAAGTTTTTAAAACAAGTGTCATCTTTTATTTTTAATTTTCTTTAAATTTTAATAAAATCATAACTTAAATTATAAAAACATGCACTTCCCCTCTTCAAATCTTTTTATCTATTCTCAACTGAAAACAAAGAAAATTCTAAACTAAAACCCTGTAAAAACTTTTCACCAACTCAATAACCAAAACCTGATACTAAATTTTCAAATCTGAGAAGCAAATTTTCCAAAACCTGTAAACAAATTTTATTCAACCTAAGAATCTTTTCAAAAGAAAGGCTTCGGCTTGATTCAATTTTCAACTAAGCTTCAAGCTCAGGATTCAACAATAAACAAGCATGCAAAGGTTTCATACTTCAACAGCAAAGCAAATTCAAAATTTACATTTCTCAGATCAAATTTAAAGCCTGGGAATCTGGTCTCTGTTAAATAAATAGGGGAGTAAACCCCATTTTTAAAAACAGTATTTAATCTAATGTTATAATTGATATCAGTGATCAATGTTGCTGTAACATAGATTAAAAATGTTTATATGAAGCTGATGTAAATGCATGTATGTATATATATGGATGAAAATGTGATGATCCCTATGCATATATCTCTGTTCTTGTTTCAGGCTTTGGTTTTGATTTCAAAAATTCAAAATATCTCAATCAAATTAATATTAGACTTTGATTTATAAATGAAAGTTGTTTGTTGGGATATGAAGATAATTTTAAAAATAGTTTCAGGGTTTTAAAATGCAACAAATAATTTTTAAATTGGAAAATACAGTGAATCTTGATTTATGTCAGAAAATCATTAATCTTAATTCTTGCTTTGGATTATATAATTGGATTAGTTGTAAGAAATAATAAATTTTAACATGCATTTCATAATTTTTAAGTTGATATCCAATTGGGAATTTGGGAATGAAGGGTATCGGCAATTTGATCAATTGCCGATGATAAACTTCATGATTGAAGCTAGAATTTTGATCGAAGCTTACTTTAGTGTTGTGGATGATGGAAAAAATGCAATTGAAATTTTCCAATTGCCGAATTGTTCGAATTCGAACCAATTAGGGTTTTAGTTGTTTTTTTTCCGGCTTTGTTGTCGTGATATTTGCGATTTGCATTCGTGACCGGAAACGTTCGCGATTATGGGAATTGAAGCTGGATGAAGTGTCGAAGCATCGGTGAAGTGGATAGGCGATCTCGAGGTTGGAGGCGTCGTAACAGTGAAGGTTTTCTAACCACGGTGGTTTCAGTTTGATCGAGATCAACTCGATTTCGATTCGTATGGGTTATGCACGATCTGGGTTCACGTGTGGGTTAGCGTGGGTTCGGGTGGATTGTCGAGAGTTGCCGCGACGATCACCGTGGTCGGAGACGCTGGTGTATGTGCACCACGTGCACGTTGTTTCTGGGTCGATTGAAGTTTGAGAAGATGGTGTTTTCTCGTGTCCTTCTCGTGATTTTCTGATGTCGACTCGAAGCGGGTGAGTTCTCGGGGTTGTACGCGAGTGTGCTCGGGAAAATTTGTAGTTGTCTTGGGTTTTGTTATATTGGGCTCGGGTAGTTTTGTTACCAGGTTTTGTTTGTGATGTGTTTGGGTTTCCAGGATTTGAAACGCAAATATTTTAAGTTTTAAGCTAATGAAATGTTTAAGTGTATTAAATTAAATAAGTTTCAAAGGAAAGAGTCAAGTTTAAAAACTATTTTCAAAATTTAAATTCTAAAGTTAAATGTTTTTCTTTTGGATTTCTTTGGTTTAAATAATAATTTAACACGTTTTATTTAAAAAAGGCAAAGGAAAATGTTAACCAAGTTTTAATATATTTAAGGTAAATAAGTTTTTAAAGATGTAACTATTTATTTAATTTATTTAAGCAAGTTTGAAAAAGGGTTTTCAAAGATTTTAAAATATCAAATTTAAATGTTTAAATTGTTTTGTTCTTAAGTAAAATATATAATTGATTTCTAAATTGGTTTAATGAAGTTTAAATGATAGAAATAAGTATTTAATTTAAATGAAGAGTTTATCTTTAAAGATTGAGATTAATTAAGGATAATTAATTAGTAAAATAAATTAAAAGTTAATTACTTATTTGTAATTAAGAATAATCACTTGATGAAGTAATTATTGGAAATGAATGTAATTAAGAAATTAATTAATTAAATATTAAGTGATGATTAATAGAGTAATTAATTAATGTAATTAATTTTAGGTTAATTAATTAGTCTAATTAATTAAAGATAATCACTTATGATTAATTAAGTGTAATTACTTAGTGAAGTAATTAATGAATAATTACTGAATGTAACTAATTTAAGAAGAATTACTTATGGAAGTAATTAGTGAGTAATTAATTAATTAAGGATTAATATAATTAATTAAGGAATTAATTAATTAAGGTAAGTAATTACAGAATGGTTAATTACTATTTATGATTAATTAAGGTTAATTAATAAATGTGGATCATTAAAGATTAATTATTTAATTAATGAGAAGGATAATTAATTAATGAAGTAATTAGAGAATCATTAATTAATATAATTAATGAAATTAATCAAGGTTGATTAATGAAAGTGATTTATTAAAGTATGATTATTAATGGTAATTAATTAAGGATCAATGTAATTAATTTTAGTTAATTAATTAATGGAAGTAATTGAAGGATCATTAATTAGTGAAATTAATAAAGGTAATTAAAGGTTAATTACTGTAAATGGTTAAGGATAATTAATTTGTGAAATTAATTAAAGGCTAATTATTTGAATAAAATTAAAGGATAATTAATCAAGGGAGATTAATTAAGGAAGATCATTTAAGAGATGATTAATTAATTAATTTGTAATTAATTAATGTTAAGTAAGCAGGATTAAGTTAATCCAAGTAATTAAAGGATAGTAATTAATTTAATTAATGGTTAATTAAATTGTTTAAGAGTTAATCAAACCTGCTTATGGATGATTGATTGATATTGGATGATTTGGATATGGTATCTCTAATATGTGATATGTGATGCTTTGTGAGATGATTGGTTGATATGAATTATCTATATGTGATATTGTGAATCATCTATCTGTTTATGTTATTCTGAATATAAGTTTAAATATTTAAACCTTTAAACAACTTGGACATTTAAAACGGCGTTTTGGATTTCGATGAGACCGGGATCGGGTTTCCAGATTTGGATATCCGAAAACCACATCGATCCAAATTAACGATAGGTCGTGAATATCAAGTGAAGTGAAGACTCGAGGTGTAAGAAACTATGTACCGTTATAACTCTGAGGGTGATTCCAAAATGAGTTTACGGAGATAGTACTTTCAGATTCGAGAATGAAGATTCAGAGTGCAAGGGCTATGGTCGTTAACTCTGAGGGTGATTCCAAAACGAGTGTAACGAGATAGTGCCTTCGATTTTGTTCGAACCCGGAACGGACTTGTATGGATTGAATGCTTTCAGAACATCGTCAGGAGGACGATGAGCATTCTAAGATAGATGTGTTCTCTAAAGGTAATCGTAGCCTCAAGCCTCATCAACCGGGAATGGCTAAAACAGGGGAGGTGCAGCAAGGTTAAGTGGGTAGCACCCAAGTAGGATGAGATTTTCCCCTGTCTAGAAGTTCCTTTTTTATTCGGCTTAGTGTGTGGTTGGTCGCGCCAACTGCGGGGTTGTCTTGTTCAGGATTATCCAGTAAGGGATGGTTCCGGCCTTGTGTTGTAGGGGATTGAGAGTAATCCTCGGTACGGTGATCTAGGCCCCGTACTGTGATGGGCGGTACCCTAGTAGCTCTGCCATTGTATGGAATCTAATCTCCAATAAGTGCCGTACGTATTGATTGTGCCCAACTATGTTGCAACGTGAGATGTAAGCATTCCAGCTATTTCTATATTTTACTTGAAAATCCTAAACACTATTATAATATAACTGGATTTCCTATCAAATTTTTTGGTTAGCGTAAGGTAAAAACTTTTCCATGTTTATGTGTGGGAAGTCTTACGTGATACCATTCTTTTCAAAAGTTTCCAAAGTTAAGTAATTTTAACCCGTTTACTCACACCAGACCCATGTCTGACCCAAGTGTTTATTTTCTGTTTTATTAAACTCTTGGGAACTCAATTTTGTATTGAGTAGTCGAGGGATTCAGGTTAGCTTTGACGAATTCTGGAGGAGATTTGGAGCAGGAGGCTTCAGCGTGTAGATATATAGTGATTCCGCTGTGTTTGTGTTGAGTCTGTATCTCTATGATGTTTGAGATGTATGATAGACAGGTGTTTATAACTGTCTAATATGAGATGTATAAGTTGTGTAACTCTGATGTATATGATACTATGTAATATCTTAAGTGATATATTATATTTCATTCGTTCCACTGTGAGATTCTTTTATGTTATTGTTCTTTCTTTCCTATCTTTTCTTCTTCTATCCCTTTCTTTCTTAAATCATGATGCGTCTTTCTGGGCTAAGAAAGTCGGGCCGTGATAGTTGGTATCAGAGCATAGGTTGAGATAATACCTAGGCTCTGGAGTGGTGTCTATCTTGAGAGCGCGTATTTGTAATTTTTATATAACTATATATATATATTTATTTATTTCTACCTATATTGTTGGGTTACCTGTTCGGGTTTTCCAATATAAGTTCTAAGGGTAGATGAAGCAGTGGTGGGTGTGTAGCACAACTACCACTAATGTTAGAAGCCCTATTGTCGAGGTTGGGAGTGTATCTATCGAGACTGTAGACCTAATACCGTCTCGAGTAAGTTTGGCAGTATGGAGTAAGGATTTCTCGGATCTCTAAAGGAAATCTTTTTCAAGATTCGGAGCCCATTATTGGAGTGTAAGCTTGGTTGAGCTCGGGTGAGCGGATTTTCTAAGAGTTTGGATCTGTTGTATAAGCAGAAGTGAGAAATGGTATCTTGGCAACTTCGGGAAGGAGCAGCTGTGTGATGAGACGCAGTATCTATGGATGTTCCCAAAGGAGATGTTCTTTTTGGAGCAAGATTAAGAAGAATAAGTTATTGGCGCTTGGTTTGGAGTCCCGAGTTTCTTGAGAAGATATCTGCTCATCTCAAGGATCTTTTGTGGAGATTGGTTATTATGGCTTTGAGATTGAGGTTTCTCATGAGGAGGTAGAAGCTATCAAAGTAGTCAGAAGTTTGTCTGCATCTAGAGTTTGAGTTCCATATCAACTTGGTTCCAGAAGCGATACCGGTGGTTAGTCTGGTAGTAGGATAGTTCTTAGAGAAAGAGGATTTGGTGTAGCAGCTAAGGAATTTTTGGAAATGGATTGGTCATATCTAGTTCTCAAGTTTGGATTCTGCTGTAAGGTTGTGTGACCGAGTCGGATGGGTCACTACGATTTTGTGAATCTGATGAACCATGTTTTCCGGATATGTGTATCAAGTTGTGCTCGAGTTCATCGACATTCTCATCTACTTCAGAATCAGAGTTGTGCAGCGGAAGCAAGGTAGTAGCTGTGCGAGAAAGGAAGTAACCTCAGGTTTCTGCAGGAAAATTTAAGTGGACCTCTGAGTGCGTATAGAAGTTTCCAGGATCTGAAGATAAGTATATAGAGAATACTTGTTTGGCTGTTTTGAGAAGCATCAGCAAGGGTTAAGCTGATCAGGAAAGGATGAGGTAGCCCAGGATTGTCTGTTGAGTTATGCAAATATGAGACAAGAAGTTTGGAATTCGGAATTGGAGGTTGGAAATTGTTTAAGTTTTCTCCGATTAAAGAGCTATAAGATTTGGTAAGTCTGGAAAGCTAGCCCTGAAGTATTTTGGGTTTTCTTGTAAACTTGTGAGGATTAGTTCTTTGATCTACAGGATTGAATGGCCAGTTTGGATAGCTGGAATTCATTGTATTTCACGTATCTCTGAGGGAGTATGTGTATGACCCATCCCTAGTTGTAGAATCAGCAGTTCGAATGGATTTGGTAGTTGAGCTAGACTTGAGTGTGGTCTGATATTTTGTTCAGATTAGTGGATCTAGAGAAGAGAGGAGCTCTGGATCATAGTGGTATTGTTAGTTTAGATTCTGTAGAGTGAGTCTTTCAGTGATTTATACCTGGAAACTCTAGATAGTGTTAGTAAGATCTATCCTGATTTGTATCAGGATAGTTAGTTAGGTTTGTTTGATTAGATTGGTAGTTATGGTTGTTAGAAATTGGATGGTATGTATGTGGTTGTTGTTTAAAATTAAAATCTTTTTTGGATTATTAAATTATCTTTGTTTTTAATTTCGGGGACGAAATTCTTTTAAGGGAGGAGGAATGTTATGACCCGGAATTTTGGGCAATATAAATTCAATAATCTTTATTAATAATTAAATTGGATTGATAATTTCCTTTATAATTTTAATTTAAATTGGTAAATTTAATCTTTTAAAGGCCAATAAATATTTAATCTGGCAATATTGATTCATATTTTTTTTAATAATTTAAAATTGATAAGATTTATTTTCAAAGCTAATAAAATTTTATTCTATTTATTATATATATTTTGCTATATATACTGTGAATAGAAATTTTTTGTTTAAATAAAAGATGTATTTTCAAATTGTAATATATATGTATGTATATGTTATGATTTGAAGTTGTATTGAAATCTAATATAATAATTCTCAAATTAAAGTTAAAAATATTTTCTATTTAAATATATATGTATATTTGTATATAATTTGTTTTATAAAGTAATTTATATATATACATATATTTAGATAAGTGTTTATTAATTAGTAAATTTAATTAAAAGAGCTTTTAAATTATTTTAAAATTTAATTAAAAATACCTAATGACAAGTGTAAATACATAAACACATGTTAGGAACATGTTTAGGGTAATTAAATGATATAAAGGACACATGTAAGTTTTTAAAACAAGTGTCATCTTTTATTTTTAATTTTCTTTAAATTTTAATAAAATCATAACTTAAATTATAAAAACATGCACTTCCCCTCTTCAAATCTTTTTATCTATTCTCAACTGAAAACAAAGAAAATTCTAAACTAAAACCCTGTAAAAACTTTTCACCAACTCAATAACCAAAACCTGTTACTAAATTTTCAAATCCGAGAAGCAAATTTTCCAAAACCTGTAAACAAATTTTATTCAACCTGAGAATCTTTTCAAAAGAAAGGCTTCGGCTTGATTCACTTTTCAACTAAGCTTCAAGCTCAGGATTCAACAATAAACAAGCATGCAAAGGTTTCATACTTCAACAGCAAAGCAAATTCAAAATTTACATTTCTCAGATCAAATTTAAAGCCTGGGAATCTGGTCTCTGTTAAATAAATAGGTGAGTAAACTCCATTTTTAAAAACAGTATTTAATCTAATGTTATAATTGATATCAGTGATCAATGTTGCTGTAACATAGATTAAAAATGTTTATATGAAGCTGATGTGAATGCATGTATGTATATATAGATGAAAATGTGATGATCCCTATGCATATATCTCTGTTCTTGTTTCAGGCTTTGGTTTTGATTTCAAAAATTCAAAATATCTCAATCAAATTAATATTAGACTTTGATTTAGAAATGAAAGTTGTTTGTTAGGATATGAAGATAATTTTAAAAATAATTTCAGGGTTTTAAAATGCAACAAATAATTTTTAAATTGGAAAATACAGTGAATCTTGATTTATGTCAGAAAATCATTAATCTTAATTCTTGCTTTGGATTATATAATTGGATTAGTTGTAAGAAATAATAAAATTTAACATGCATTTCATAATTTTTAAGTTGATATCCAATTGGGAATTTGGGAATGAAGGGTATCGGCAATTTGATCAATTGCCGATGATAAACTTCATGATTGAAGCTAGAATTTTGATCGAAGCTTGCTTTAGTGTTGTGGATGATGGGAAAAATGCAATTGAATTTTTCCAATTGCCGAATTATTCGAATTCGAACCAATTAGGGTTTTAGTTGTTTTTTTTCCGGCTTTGTTGTCGTGATATTTGCGATTTGCATTCGTGACCGGAATCGTTCGCGATTATGGGAATTGAAGCTGGATGAAGTGTCGAAGCATCGGTGAAGTGGATAGGCGATCTCGAGGTCGGAGGCATCGTAACGGTGAAGGTTTTCTAACCACGGTGGTTTCAGTTTGATCGACATCAACTCGATTTCGATTCGTATGGGTTATGCACGATCTAGGTTCACGTATGGGTTAGCGTGGGTTCGGGTGGTTTGTCGAGAGTTGCCGCGACGATCACCGTGGTCGGAGATGCTAGTGTACGTGCACCACGTGCACGTTGTTTCTGGGTCGATTGAAGTTTGAGAAGATGGTGTTTTCTTGTGTCCTTCTCGTGATTTTCTGATGTCGACTCGAAGCGGGTGAGTTCTCGGGGTTGTACGCGAGTGTGCTCGGGAAAATTTGTAGTTGTCTTGGGTTTTGTTATATTGGGCTCGGGTAGTTTTGTTACCAGGTTTTGTTTGTGTTGTGTTTGGGTTTCCAGGATTTGAAATGCAAATATTTTAAGTTTTAAGCTAATGTAATGTTTAAGTGTATTAAATTAAATAAGTTTCAAAGGAAAGGGTCAAGTTTAAAAACTATTTTCAAAATTTAAATTCTAAAGTTAAATGTTTTTCTTTTGGATTTCTTTGGTTTAAATAATAATTTAACAAGTTTTATTTAAAAAAGGCAAAGGAAAATGTTAACTAAGTTTTAATATATTTAAGGTAAATAAGTTTTTAAAGATGTAACTATTTATTTAATTTATTTAAGCAAGTTTGAAAAAGGGTTTTCAAAGATTTTAAAATATCAAATTTAAATGTTTAAATTGTTTTGTTCTTAAGTAAAATATATAATTGATTTCTAAATTGGTTTAATGAAGTTTAAATGATAGAAATAAGTATTTAATTTAAATGAAGAGTTTATCTTTAAAGATTGAGATTAATTAAGGATAATTAATTAGTAAAATAAATTAAAAGTTAATTACTTATTTGTAATTAAGAATAATCACTTGATGACGTAATTAGTGGAAATGAATGTAATTAAGAAATAAATTAATTAAATATTAAGTGATGATTAATTTAACGACCCGTATTTTACTGATCGAAACATCGTAAAACTGTTGTCATTAGATCGATAGTATTGTTAAATCGTTTGAAGCTTGAGTCGAGTAGTAGCTTAAGTCGTGTAGAAGATGAGTCGAGTGGTAGCTTAAGTCGTGGAGCGACCTAAGAGAAAGAAGAGACCTAAGGAGTTTGGTCATGTTGGAGCTTAGGTCGTGAAGGAGGTTAGGTCGTAGACGACTTATAGGAATTTGGCGACTTAAATGAATTTACGACTTAAGGGGAGTTGGCGACCTAAGGAGTTTGGCCGTATTGGGACTTAGGTCGTGAATAAGGATTAGGTCGTAGACGACTTAAGGATTGGAGCGACCTATAGGATTGGCAGACTTAAGTCAGTGACCGACTTATGGAAGTTAGCGACTTAAGGAGTTGAGCAACTTAAGGGATAGACGACCTATGGAAACCAGCGGCATAGGTGAGTGACTTAAGGATTATAGGTCATAAGCGACTTAAGGAAGAATACTTAAGTCGTTATAGTTAGGTCGTTGTGACCCTGAGTATAGATAGGTCGTTAGACGACCTAAAGGTTAGGTCGTAAGACCTTTTGTATAGTTAGGTCGTATTTGTTAAGTCGTTATGTAGTATCTCAGTTAGGTCGCGACTTATGATAAGTCGTTAGGTCGCGCAATGTGTTAAGTCGCGCATTAGTGTTGTGGCTTAAGTCGTGGGATCTGTTAGGTCGTAAGTCGTGGGATCTGTTAGGTCGCGCATAGGGGCTTGGGTCGTTAGGTCGGCATCTTTGTTAAGTCATAGGTCGTGCATAAGTGTTGAGGCTTAGGTCGTGGGGTCTGTAGGTCGCGCAGAACTGTTAGGTTGTTAAGTCGTAGGTCGGAGATAGTTAGGTCGTGGACGACCTAAGGGGGCGGACGACTAAGATTTTTCCAGCCTATAAATACGGGGTTTTGCCTCACTTTTTGGGATCCGGATTTTGAAGCGACGAAGTCCTGCCATTTTGAGAGCTCGAGTTCTACACTTCTTCACTTCTTTTCTCCACTCTAATCTTGTGATTCCTCCCATCCAAATCGAAGATCCAAGAGCTTAGATTGAAGATCTACATCCATCGAAGAGAAATTTCATCGTTTGAAGCGGATTTTTGATAGATCGAGTTAGATCCTTCGCTGTCCAGATCTGAAGTGTGTTTCTTTTGAGGTGTTTAGGTGATTCGGTGAGTGGTGGTTATCTCTCACACAGATAAAAAGGAGTATATCGGATTGTTGGCTTGATTAGGTGTTAAAATAGTGATTTCCATGCATTTTCTTAAACTTAAGTATAGATCCATTGTTCATGATGATTTGACATCCATTTTACTACATGTTAACCTATGCAAGTTCATTCATCAAGTTATAGAGATATTGTTCATAATCCATGCTTGTTAGATTTAGACTCTTTATTTACAAGATTGCCATTATTGTTATAATTGTTTGTTAGATCATATTTGAATGCTTGATTACTTGGATTAATGATTGACTTGATTGATTGTTGTAAATTAGTTGATTGATGATTTGATTTAGACAAGATGGTCGAAGATGATTCAAAAGCTAAGGGAAAGGCTCTTGAATTGGAAAAGCTACTCGTGGCATATGTGGCGGATGATGAAGCTCATATGGATAGGTTTGATGATGATGATGTTGAGATGAGGCTTTGCTATGATGAGATGAAGCGAGGCATGGTATGAGATAGCCTTGTAATCCAGACGGGATCATTCCAAGCATGTTGATAACTTGGTGAAATGGTTCGGGTTTGAGGATAATGGTTGGCTCGAGAGGTGCATGAGCTAGTATGGAAATAGTCGTCGAGGAGGATGACTAGAAGGCTGAGATTTCATCGTTGTTGAAGGTTCTAGCATGCTCAAAGCAAGAGTACGCTGGGCAGATTCGATAGTCCCTAAAGACTACTGATTGGTAGTCGAGTACTCTGGGCAGATTCGATAGTCCTAGGCCCGGGCTGCGACGACGTGCGGAGTTATGTCTAGAACCGGGGTTTCCATTAGCCCTTGACGGACGGCTGAAAGAATGTGCCGGTCATTCAATTAACGGTGGTGTCGAAGCAAAGATAACAGTGATAGCCAGAGTCATGGATGTTTGGTTGTATCGTCATTCGGTCTCAAGAGCGGTATTTTCTGGGTGCTTATCTGATCTTGGTTTAGGCCTTGGGGGTTCGTACTTGGAAAACATCGCCCTTGACTCGAGTGGTAATTGCTTTACTTTAAATGTTTGCTTTGCTATGTTTACTTCTGCTTAGTGTGTGTCTGGGGGCTATCACTGTAGAAAGAGGTGGAGTGGGAGGGTTGGATTCCTATTCCTTTTCCTTTATGCTCTTTTGGTATGTTGTTAGTTAATTTACCGCTCACTAAAACTGTTGTCTGACTCAAGGCTTTATGTTTAACTCTTATTGCCTTGGGCTGTTCGTCCATTTTGGGACGGGCAGACTAGGTAGCAGGTGACAGGTGCTGTTCTTAGTTTCCGACGATGCTGATGACGAAGACGAGCTGAAGGCTTGCATATTATTTTCTTACTATATGTATTGGATGTTCCACTACTTTGTATAATTCTCTGAGTGATATGTAGTGAGGCTTGATGTATTGACTATTCAAATGTTATATTCAACTATTATGAAGTTTAATTGATGAGATTCTATTTTGAGATGCTTCACTATATATATTCTCTATTGTATTTTATCCATGCACTGTGAGTAATACGATAGATTCTGCTGTTTTAACTTTACCTTGGCAACCGTCCATGGCTGCCTGGCACACTTTACAGCGCACTATTACCTAGTTCAGTGCGGGGGTCATGGGCGGTCGTCACATTTGGTATCAGAGCATTGGTTAATCGATTTTACCCAATGCTCGCTGACGTAACTACGTATGAGAGACGTAATTGTATTTTGATGGATGATTACTATATATAATATAGTAGCTTAGAAAGATTTGAGTCCTTTATGTAGTTGTTTCTCAAGGTGTGCTGATCATTTCTTTTATAGATATTAAGAATGAGTCGAAGAGGGAGACCAGCTGCTAGGGAAGGCCGTGCTACTGAGGGGACTGCTGATTATGTTGCTATGTTCGAAGCTATGATGACTTCGATCATGAGAAGGATGCCAGCCCCGGGTGTAACGACCTGTATTTTTAACACTTTAAAAATACGAATTAAAATGAAAATTTTGGATAAAAATCCAAAGGAAATAAAATTTTGTGTTGTTAAATGTGAATTACAAGTTAAAATACAAAACTGAATTCTGAAATAACTTATTTGTAAATTAAATATGGATGTTAACTTGTAGTGAATGTAAATAATGAATTGAATTTGATTGTAAACCAAATTGGTTATGATTGTAAACAAAGAATAAATAAAATGGTAGATTTAATAATGGAAGTTTATGTTATTGAAACTAATATAAATAAATGTAACTTAATATTACAGTTGATTGAAAGCAGATAATAACTGAAACTGTAATTCGATAAAGATGTTAACTTGTAATTGAACGTAAGTAAAGATTTAAATTTGAATGTAACAAGTAATTGAATTGAATTTGATTGTAAACAACGAAATAAATAAAATGTTACATTTAATATTGAAGTTATAATATGGAAATCAACGTAAATGAATGTAATTTAATATTACTGTGAATTTAAATAAGATGATAGGTGAAGAAAATGAAAGTAAATGAATGATAAACTATTGATAATAATGTATAAGTAAATGGTTGATTCAATAATGAAAGTGTAAATCGAAATAAAAGAATTCATTTGGAATTAAATAACTTGAATTTGAATTACAATATAATTGAACGCTGAATCTAGTATAATCTTTTATATTGGATTTATAATGGAAAACTGCATTGTAAAAGATTGTTAATTACTGTGAAATTAAAAATGGGATTTGTGAACAATTGAAATTTGATTTAAAAGTTAATAATTTAAAATTGGGAATTTTATATTGAAATTAAACAGTCGAATAATTTATTTTTCGAATATTGGATTTAATTAGACAATTAAATCGATAATTTAATAAGTTAAATTTCAGAAATAATTGAAAATCGAGTTGAATATGATTGAAAATGATTTGCAAAATTTTATCTTATCATATTGGAGTTATAGTAATGTTATAGAACTTTTAAAATTGAATTTAAAATTAATTTGTGAAAATTGAATATTTTTAATATTTAATTATCGACTGAAAAATAGCCATTTTTCGAACAGTCTCAGAATTGAACGAAACTAGTTCCATTGGATCCGTAATAGTTTGTTATTGTCGGATTTCAATTTTCGTAGCAATCAGAGTTATCGTTTGACCGTGGCAGCTCGGAACGCATCGAATTGTTTTTAATATTAGTTCGGCGAGAGAAAATAGTCATTTTTCAAAAAGTCTCGAATTTTGACGAAACCAGTTTCATCGGATCCGTAATGTCATATTATTGTAAGGTTTCAAATTTCGGGTCAATCAGATTTACTGTTTGTCCGGGGCGAGCCCAAACGCACAGAAACTTGATTAACCGATTTAATTTTAAATCGACCGTTTATTGCCGTAACTCGCACAGATGATCGAATTAGCTTCCGAAACCTATTCCATTGTGTTTGGAACGTGGGGTAAACTTAAGAAACGTCAGCCGGCACGCTTCGTTTGGAGTTCGGAAAATCCGGGATGAATAGTGTCGCGTATTTTTCTATAAAAGCCCCTCACTTTCTCTATTTTCCAAAAACCCTTGGGTTTCAGCCCTTAGCCGCCACTTTTAATTCAATGGCCAGAAAATTTCGAAACTTCTTCCTCATTTTCCTCTCAATCCATCAACAATTAGCAAAAGTCGTCAACTACAAAGTTGTAGAGGACGACGAGAGCTTCAAATCCATACGGAGATGATCAAAAACGGAGCAACGAATCAACGGGAATTTGCATTCAAAGTTGTGCATTTTTCCTCGATTTGCGTGCAGCAGAGATGGCCGAGCTCCACCCTACTCTGGCCGATGGTAGCTTCCTTGAAGGCCTTCGACGTGGTATTCCCTGATCGTTCTGGAAGTCGTCGTGGAGGTCGTGAAAATCGATGGAAGAAACGATGGCTAATGGGTTTGCATACGTGAATTTCACGTTGGGGAAGAAGCTATGAGGTGCGGCTCAGATCTGATGGGATGGAGATGAACGCCTAGATTCTGATTTAGGTTAAAAATATGGAAATATATTGTGAAATTAGTTATTTAAATTCGTGTAAACTTTAAAATAGCATAACGTTTTCATACGAGGTCCGATTGGAACGAAACTTTTTGCGTTGTGATCGTAATGACGAGAGCTTCGAAATGAATCTGGTTTGGATGGATTTGGAGACGGTGGAAATTTGGGCTAAAGTTGGGCGTCGTCCAGTTTTAGTTCCAAACCGGAATGCCTCGGCGACAACAGAAAATCAATGTGAGTGTTTTATAACGCTCACAATGTACTGAATATCTTTTTGGTAGTTAAATTTGATATTATGAAGTGATATGAATTTTATTTGTCGTTGTTTGATAAAATTTAATTGTCATATAGATTGTCATTTGAATTCACCGTTGAAAATTAAATTGACAGTCAAATTGAAATTAAAATTGAATTGCGATTAAATTACCTGACATTGATAACTATGAAATTGCCGTGAATTGTATTGTCTATTGGATGATGTATTTCGATGGATGCTGTTGATTGATGTTTGGATGTTTGGATGTTTATTTGCTTATATATATCCTGTTATACATACATATGACACTGTGATTTGGTTTAAGTGATATATATTCATCCCTGACATTTAATTGAAATAAATAATCACTTGGCCATAGGTTAGAAAATTATATACGGACACCGGGTTGGTTAAATTAAATAATTTTAAAAAGTTGTTTTGAAATTATTTAAATGAATTGATTTTAAGAATAAAATCCAATTTATGGAAATTGAATTATTTTGAATTGAAGCTCGAGATGTTGGAATTTAAACTTGGTAAATGAAATTGTTTAATTATTCGAAGTTTAGATTTTTAAGAAAAAAAAAATTGAAATACGGCGTAAATTTACGAAAGTTGATTTGTTTTAAAGGATTGGACTTTTAATCGAACTCTGAATATTTCTAAGAAAATTTATATGAAATGATATTTCAAGTTTGAGTTTGGAATTGAAAATAAATTTGAAATTGAGATTTAATTAATTTGGAATTTAATTGAAATTCAAAGAAATTTGTGAATTGGACTAAATTGAAACTATTGAATTAAATTTGAAGATAAAATTGATTTGAATAGGATTTGAACTGAAATTGATTTGGAAGTTAATACTTAAATGAATTCTTGAAATTCGAATGTTAATATAAATTTATTGAATTGGAATTGTTCCAGAAATTAAGTAAACTACTTAATACGGATGTTTAATTTGAAGTATATTCTAATTTGAATACGAAATGGTTTTAAAGCAAATCTTATATACTTATATAAATATATGAGCTGTTTTGAAATGTGAAATTGTTTATTTTGTGGTTCAAATATGTATTTGAAATTGATAATTTGAAATGGTTTATTGAGAAGCTGAATCGAGTTGAAATTGATGATTTGAAATTGGATTAAATTTTGGAATTCGAGTTTATGTGAATCGTTTTGTGGAATTTGAGGTGGAAAATGATTTTGAAATCGAAATGAGATTTTGAGGCGAAAAATGATTTTGAAATCGAAATGAGATATTGAGGCGAAAAATGATTTTGAAATCGAAATGAGATATTGAGGCGAAAAATGATTTTTGAAATCGAAATGAGATATTGAGGCGAAAAATAATTTTGAAATCGAAATGAGATTTGAGGCGAAATGATTTTTGAAATCGAAATGAGATATTGAGGCGAAAAATGATTTTGAAACGGAATCTTACATCTTGAATAGATATGATGATATTTGAAATGGATTTGATTTTGAAGCGAATATGATATTTTGATATCAATTATGAATCGATTTGAAATGTAAAAGGGCCATCGGTGTAATAATACGTAGTTATTAAAGAGACCGGGATCGGATATGGACATACTCTCTGTCGATACCGAAAACCACTTTAATAACTAGTATACGCGGAGTGTTGATCCAGAACGAAGTGGATGGTTTGGTGAACGCGTTGACTGAAGAAAGAGAACGATATTGGATGACCCCTGACATGACTAAAACAGGAGCCGCGCCGGGCCATTGAGGTTCGCCACCTCTAGCGGACACACTTCTTCGTTACCATATCTATTACTGTTGTGATTCGATTTGGGTGCACCCCTCGATTTTGGGAGTGTTGTTTCGCGGTGTTGGGGTAGTAGCTGCTATGCCCAACATCAGTCCGGATCACGCAACTACTAGTATCCTAGTTGGTATTGCCTCATGTACCTTGTCATACTGATTATCCTATTCGCGACCACTACGTTTTGGTTTGTACCTTTAGTATATGGATTGCCCTCTGGTGACTTCCGGTTTTGGGGAAACTACGGTCTTGTATATGCTTTTGGGAATTAAAATGTGTTAAGAGTGGAATGGGCCATGGCTTAACGCTAGTTTGATATTTTACTTTATGATAGACATTATTGTATATAGCGTATTCTATTATATAGTAGATAGTTTAACGGATCCTTAGGAGATGGAAATCCCGAACATCTCTTAAGTTAATGCATGCACGGTAAACACTGGATAGGAGGTGTCTAAAACCCGTAAACATCTCCGACGCCGTCACACTCATATTTACTTATTCGATTTAACCTACATGAGATATTTTAGTCCTGACTTGAGTGTTTTGTCTTTTCATTACGCTCGGGTCAGCCTGAGCATTTCAGATTAGGTTGAAGGTGTATTCTAGAGGACGAAGACGGAGTTTGGTATTACATCATTTGTATTCTACTACTGTATTATTTTTCCGCTGCATTGTTGTATTATCTCTGATATGTATGTAACTCTGATTTATGATGTATAATAATAATCAAATTTATTTATTTAACAGCTTCATGAACTGTTATTTTATTATTATATCTTGTTCCTTCCGCTGCGAGATTCTGAGTTTGTTTCTGTTCTTTCCTTTCTTTTCTTATTTAACCCCAATAACTCTCTGTATTTTGGATTGGTTAAGTCGGCATGTGTGTATGTTTTGTTGACTTGAACGGTCGAAAATGTGGGTCGTTATACCGGGGCCATCAGTTGATGTTGGAGTTCAAGTTCAAACTCCAAGACCGGTGGATTTTGCTAAGCTGTGTAAAGATTATACCGCTCTTGGAGGAAAGGTTTTCTTAGGAACAGAATCAACCATTGAAGTCCAGAGGTGGATAGATGCTTGTAGAAGGATCTTTAGTGATTTGGGAATTGAGGATGCGACTAAGAGGAAGTTAGCAT
Organism: Allium fistulosum; assembly: GCA_030737815.1. Lineage (NCBI taxonomy): Eukaryota > Viridiplantae > Streptophyta > Magnoliopsida > Asparagales > Amaryllidaceae > Allium > Allium fistulosum. The sequence continues at coordinate 195,813,044 of CM060901.1, read as the reverse complement.
CAAGACAGCTTCAAGGGAGAGCTTCTGATTGGTGGAACTCTATCACCATTGATACTCCGGAGGAAGAAATTACTTGGGTGCAATTCCAAGACAGATTTGAAGCTAAGTTCATTTCTACGGCTCAGAAGTCTGTTCTGTTCAAGAAGTTTGTAGAGCTCAAGCAAAATGGAAGACCAGTTCTTGAGTATGTTTCTGAGTTTGAAGCTTTGTCCAAGTATGCCCGGTCGTATATTGAATCTCCTTATCAGAAGAACGAGAAGTTTGTGACAGGCTTGGACAGTTATCTTGGGAGGCAGTTGGTGGATCATTTGGACGATTCATTTGAGAAGCTTGTGGAGAAAGCTCTTAGGCATGAGAATCTGTTTCCTAAAGAGGGATTTGTTGTTGCTGTGACCAAGGAAGAGTCTAGACCATAGCAGGGTGGAAACAAGAAGAGGAAGCAGCAGCAGCAAAAGGGTAAGGATGGCCAGAAGAAGCTGAAGGGCGAAGTGACCTGCTACAATTGTCAGCAGATGGGCCATTTCTCCAGGGATTGCAAGAATCCGAAGGTGCCAGTGAAGTGTCACAACTGTGACAAGCCGGGGCATATCAGGAAGAATTGTCCAGAACCGCGGAAGGACAAGCAGATTGTGCAAGCTTATGCTTTGGGGACTGTTCCATCATCTTCGAAAGCCTCTACCGCTGAAGAGAAAGGAAAGAGTGTGGTGGTTCAAGGTACTCTTTCCATATGTGATGTTCCAGTTAGAGTGTTATTTGATACTGGGGCGTCGCATTCTTTTGTTTGTAATGAACTTGTAGGCCGGTTGGGTTTAGAACCGGATATCATTGATAGGCCATTGGTTGTGACTAATCCAGTTGGGGGTTCGTCTTGTTTGTGTATGCTATGCCGTGGTCTGATTGTATTGAGTAATGATTGCTCTTTTGTTTGTGATTGTTTTGTTCTGAACTTTGCGGGGTTCAGAATTATTTTGGGTATGGACTGGCTTAGAAAGTATGCGGCAAATGTTGATTGTGAAAGGTTGGAGGTGACAGTCGAGAATGTGGAGGGGCGAAAGGTTGTGATACGATGTAAGCATGACGAAGGCGTCTTCATGAGCTTCATGTATTCGCTGGTTGTTCCACGGGATGGACTGTCATCGTTGCCAATCGTCCATGGATTTGAGGATGTCTTTGATGAGGTCAAAGGGTTACCGCCGCATAGAGAGATCGAGTTTCGTATAGATCTAGTTGAAGGAGCCAGACTTGTTGTGATGCCTCTTAGGCGGATGGCGCCTAGGGAACAACAGGAGTTGAATGTGCAGGTTGATGATCTTTTACAGAAAGGATTCATTCGACGTAGTGTGTCCGAATGGGGTGCACCAGTTGTGTTTGCAACCAAAGCAGATGGATCGTTGAGGTTGTGTGTGGATTATCGTGAGCTGAATAAGGTGACTAAGAAGAACAAGTATCCATTGCCGAGAATAGATGACTTGTTTTATCAGCTTCACGAAGCTAAGGTGTTTTCTCAAATGGATTTGGCAACGAGATTTCACCAGTTAAGAGTGGCTAAGGATAGTGTACCGAAGACTGCTTTCAGGACACCATCCGGTTTCTTTGAGTGGCTGGTAATGTCGTTTGGATTGACTAATGCGCCAACATATTTTGTGGATCTTATGAATAGAGTGTTCAGAGATCAGTTGAGCAAGTTCGTACTAGTGTTCGTGGATGATATTCTGATTTATTCCAGAACTGAGGAAGAACACAAGACGCACTTGCGTATTGTTTTGGAAATCTTACGGAAACATCAGCTGAAGGCTAAGTTTTCGAAGTGTCACTTCTGGAAGAGTGAAGTGAGGTTCTTAGGACATATTATCTCTGGAAATGGAATAGCGGTTGATTCCGCCAAGGTGGCAGCAATCCATGATTGGGTTAGACCTAAGAATGCATCTGATGTGAGAAGTTTTCTTGGATTAGCAGGATATTATCGTCGATTTATCAAAGACTTTTCCAAGGTAGCTGCACCATTAACAGGATTGACGAAAAAGAACCAAGTATTCAGATGGGATGCTAAGTGTGAGCAAGCTTTCGGAATCCTGAAAGAGCGACTGAATAGTGCTCCTGTTTTGACTATTCCAAGTGGAAATGATGAGATGGTGGTTTACACCGACGCATGTGGTACTGGACTTGGAGCAGTGCTGATGCCGAAGGGTAAAGTTGTTGCGTATGCAAGTCGACAACTGAAGCCACATGAAAGGAATTATCCGACTCATGATTTGGAGTTGGCAGCGATTGTATTTGCTCTGAAGCTGTGGAGACATTATCTATTGGGAGTTCGATTCGAGTTGTTTACAGATCATAAGTCGTTGAAGTATCTTTTCTCCCAAAAGGATTTGAATCTTAGGCAGCAATGATGGCTAGAGTTTTTGGTATCATATGATTTTGGTATAGCCTATACTCCGGGAAAGGGCAACGCAGTGGCAGATGCGTTAAGTTGAAGACATGCAGGATTGGGAGCCATGTTTTCAGAATGGAAGAATCTCGAGTATTTAGCTGGATTTGACTTCAGGCCCAAATGTGAATTGGAACCTGAGATGTTGGCAAACTTATCGATAAGACCGACTCTTGTGGAAAGGATTGGCGAGATCCAAAAGCGAGACGATAAGCTTGTCAAGATTATCCGTGATTTGGAATCTGGATTGGACCCTGAAAAGGATAAAGGATTCGAGGTCGATCGAGAAGGTTGGCTTCGGAAGCAAGGACAACTAGTTGTTCCTGATATAGATGAATTGAGAAATGAAGTTCTGAAGGAAAGTCATCACTCGAAGCTTACAATTCATCCAGGTGGAAACAAAATGTATCGGGATATGAAGAGAACCTACTACTGGGAAGGCATGAAGAAGGATGTTGGAAATTTTATTTCCAAGTGCATGAACTGCCAGTTGGTAAAAGCCGAGCAGAAGAAGCCAAGTGGATTGCTTCAGCCATTAGAAGTTCCTACATGGAAGTGGGAACAAATATCGATGGATTTTATTGATGGGCTACCTAGAACAAGAACGGGAAATGAAGGGATTTGGGTCATTGTAGATCGTCTGACTAAGAGTGCAAGATTCATTCCTGTTCGATCGACTAGGACTGCATCAAAGTTGGCTGAGTTGTATGTTAAGTGGATAGTTCGATTCCATGGTATTCCGAAGAGTATAGTGAGTGATCGAGACCCATTGTTCACTAGTGGATTTTGGAAGAGCTTTCAGGAAGTTTTGGGAACCGAGTTGTGCTTGAGTATAGCTTATCACCCTCAAACATATGGTCAGACCGAGAGAGTCAATCGAGTTTTGGAAGATCTCCTTAGAGCTTGTGTTTTGGATTTCAGAGGATCATGGGAAGATCACCTTCATTTGGTAGAATTTTCGTATAACAACAGTTACCAGTCAAGCATTGGTATGGCACCGTATGAAGCATTGTATGGAAGACCGTGTAACTCTCCGTCATGTTGGTTAGAAACAGGAGAAAAGCTGATACTTGGGCCAGAAATGATTCGACGGACTTCGGATTGCATAGAGATCATTTGGCAGCGAATGAAGGCAGCCCAAGACCGATAGAAAAGTTATGCCGATAAGCGTCGTAAGGATTTGGAATTCGACGTAGGCGATATGGTTTTTGTGAAGATTTCTCCACTGAAGAATGTTATTCGATTCGGGAAGAAAGGAAAATTGACTCCGAGATTTGTTGGACCATTCCCGATCATCGAGCGAATTGGAAAGCTCGCCTACAAATTGGAGTTACCAGAAAAGATGTCGGGTGTGCACAATGCTTTTCATGTATCATATCTACGGAAGTATGTGCACGACTCGAATACAGTGGTTTCTGCTGATAGCTGTGAAGATTTTGAGGTTGATCCAGTCGATAAGAGACCTCGTAAGCCGCTTCGTGTTGTGGAAACCGACACGAAATAGCTTAGGAGGAAGGTAGTTAGGTTGCTCAAGATACAATGGAGTGATGATGATACCGACTGTACATGGGAGGTGGAAGAGAGGATGAAGGCAACTCATCCTGAACTCTTCGAGGTATGGCCATAAGGTGTTGTGTCATCTCATGACATTGTAACTTGTTCTAGTTTTAGAATTCTGCTTGCAAGGTTAGTAATTGGATGCATGGTTTGTTGATTGCTATGGATAGTAGGCGTGCAGAATAGTTTTGATTGCTCTTGTTTGTTTAGAATTTCGGGGGCGAAATTCCTAAGGGGGAGAGAATGTAACGACCCGTATTTTACTGATCGAAACATCGTAAAACTATTGTCATTAGATCGATAGTATTGTTAAATCGTTTGAAGCTTGAGTCGAGTAGTAGCTTAAGTCGTGTAGAAGATGAGTCGAGTGGTAGCTTAAGTCGTGGAGCGAACTAAGAGATAGAAGAGACCTAAGGAGTTTGGTCATGTTGGAGCTTAGGTCGTGAAGGAGGTTAGGTCGTAGACGACTTATATGAATTTGGCAACTTAAAGGAATTTACGACTTAAGGGGAGTTGGCGACCTAAGGAGTTTGGTCGTATTGGGACTTAGGTCGTGAAGAAGGATTAGGTCGTAGACGACTTAAGGATTGGAGCGACCTATAGAATTGGCAGACTTAAGTCAGTGACCGACTTATGGAAGTTAGCGACTTAAGGAGTTGAGCGACTTAAGGGATAGACGACCTATGGAAACCAGCGACATAGGTGAGCGACTTAAGGATTATAGGTCGTAAGCGACTTAAAGAAGAATACTTAAGTCGTTATAGTTAGGTCGTTGTGACCCTGAGTATAGATAGGTCGTTAGACGACCTAAAGGTTAGGTCGTAAGACCCTGTGTATAGTTAGGTCGTATTTGTTAAGTCGTTATGTAGTATCTCAGTTAGGTCGCGACTTATGATAAGTCATTAGGTTGTGCAATGTGTTAAGTCGCGCATTAGTGTTGTGGCTTAAGTCGTGGGATCTGTTAGGTCGTAAGTCGTGGGATCTGTTAGGTCGCGCATAGGGGCTTGGGTCGTTAGGTCGGCATCTTTGTTAAGTCATAGGTCGCGCATAAGTGTTGAGGCTTAGGTCGTGGGGTCTGTAGGTCGCGCAGAACTGTTAGGTTGTTAAGTCGTAGGTCGGAGATAGTTAGGTCGTGGACGACCTAAGGGGGCGGACGACTAAGATTTTTCCAGCCTATAAATACGGGGTTTTGCCTCACTTTTTGGGATGCGGATTTTGAAGCGACGAAGTCCTGCCATTTTGAGAGCTCGAGTTCTACACTTCTTCACTTCTTTTCTCCACTCTAATCTTGTGATTCCTCCCATCCAAATCGAAGATCCAAGAGCTTAGATTGAAGATCTACATCCATCGAAGAGAAATTTCATCGTTTGAAGCGGATTTTTGATAGATCGAGTTAGATCCTTCGCTGTCCAGATCTGAAGTGTGTTTCTTTTGAGGTGTTTAGGTGATTCGGTGAGTGGTGGTTATCTCTCACACAGATAAAAAGGAGTATATCGGATTGTTGGCTTGATTAGGTGTTAAAATAGTGATTTCCATGCATTTTCTTAAACTTAAGTATAGATCCATTGTTCATGATGATTTGACATCCATTTTACTACATGTTAACCTATGCAAGTTCATTCATCCAGTTATAGAGATATTGTTCATAATCCATGCTTGTTAGATTTAGACTCTTTATTTACAAGATTGCCATTATTGTTATAATTGTTTGTTAGATCATATTTGAATGCTTGATTACTTGGATTAATGATTGACTTGATTGATTGTTGTAAATTAGTTGATTGATGATTTGATTTAGACAAGATGGTCGAAGATGATTCAAAAGCCAAGGGAAAGGCTCTTGAATTGGAAAAGCTGCTCGTGGCATATGTGGCGGATGATGAAGCTCATATGGATAGGTTTGATGATGATGATGTTGAGATGAGGCTTTGCTATGATGAGATGAAGCGAGGCATGGTATGGGATAGCCTTGGTTTAATCTAGACAGGATCATTCCAAGCATGTTGATAACTCGGTGAAATGGTTCAGGTTTGAGGATAATGGTTGGCTCGAGAGGCGCATGAGCTAGTATGGAAATAGTCGTCGAGGAGGATGACTAGAAGGCTGAGATTTCATCGTTGTTGAAGGTTCTAGCATGCTCAAAGCAAGAGTACGCTGGGCAGATTCGATAGTCCCTAAAGCCTACTGATTGGTAGTCGAGTACTCTGGGCAGATTCGATAGTCCTAGGCACGGGCTGCGACGACGTGCAGAGTTATGTCTAGAACCGGGGTTTCCATTAGCCCTTGACAGACGGCTGAAAGAATGTGCCGGTCATTCAATTAACGGTGGTGTCGAAGCAAAGATAACAGTGATAGCCAGAGTCATGGATGTTTGGTTGTATCGTCATTCGGTCTCAAGAGCGGTATTTTCTGGGTGCTTATCTGATCTTGGTTTAGGCCTTGGGAGTTTGTACTTGGAAAACATCGCCCTTGACTCGAGTGGTAATTGCTTTACTTTAAATGTTTGCTTTGCTATGTTTACTTCTGCTTAGTGTGTGTCTGGGGGCTATCACTGTAGAAAGAGGTGGAGTGGGAGGGTTGGATTCCTATTCCTTTTCCTTTATGCTCTTTTGGTATGTTGTTAGTTAATTTACCGCTCACTAAGACTGTTGTCTGACTCAAGGCTTTATGTTTAACTCTTATTGCCTTGGGCTGTTCGTCCATTTTGGGACGGGCAGACTAGGTAGCAGGTGACAGGTGCTGTTCTTAGTTTTCGACGATGCTGATGACGAAGACGAGCTGGAGGCTTGCATATTATTTTCTTACTATATGTACTGGATGTTCCACTGCTTTGTATAATTCTCTGAGTGATATGTAGTGAGGCTTGATGTATTGACTATTCAGATGTTGTATTCAACTATTATGAAGTTTAATTGATGAGATTCTATTTTGAGATGCTTCACTATATATATTCTCTATTGTATTTTATCCATGCGCTGTGAGTAATACGATAGATTCTGCTGTTTTAACTTTACCTTGGCAACCGTCCATGGCTGCCTGGCACACTTTACAGCGCACTATTACCTAGTTCAGTGCGGGGGTCATGGGCGGTCGTCACAATTAATTGAGTAATTAATTAATGTAATTAATTTTAGGTCAATTAATTAGTCTAATTAATTAAAGATAATCTGATTAATTAAGTGTAATTACTTAGTGAAGTAATTAATGAATAATTACCGAATGTAATTAATTTAAGAAGAATTACTTATGGAAGTAATTAGTTAGTAATTAATTAATTAAGGATTAATATAATTAATTAAGGAGTTAATTAATTAAGGTAAGTAATTACAGAATGGTTAATTACTATTTATGATTAATTAAGGTTAATTAATAAATGTGGATCATTAAAGATTAATTATTTAATTAATGAAAAGGATAATTAATTAATAAAGTAATTAGAGAATCATTAATTAATATAATTAATGAAATTAATCAAGGTTGATTAATGAAAGTGATTTATTAAAGTATGATTATTAATGGTAATTAATTAAGGATCAATGTAATTAATTTTAGTTAATTAATTAATGGAAGTAATTGAAGGATCATTAATTAGTGAAATTAATAAAGGTAATTAAAGGTTAATTACTGTAAATGGTTAAGGATAATTAATTTGTGAAATTAATTAAAGGCTAATTATTTGAATAAAATTAAAGGATAATTAATCAAGGGAGATTAATTAAGGAAGATCATTTAAGAGATGATTAATTAATTAATTTGTAATTAATTAATGTTAAGTAAGCAGGATTAAGTTAATCCAAGTAATTAAAGGATAGTAATTAATTTAATTAATGGTTAATTAAATTGTTTAAGAGTTAATCAAACCTGCTTATGTATGATTGATTGATATTGGATGATTTGGATATGGTATCTCTAATATGTGATATGTGATGCTTTGTGAGATGATTGGTTGATATGAATTATCTATATGTGATATTGTGAATCATCTATCTGTTTATGTTATTCTGAATATAAGTTTAAATATTTAAACCTTTAAACAACTTGGACATTTAAAACGGCGTTTTGGATTTCGATGAGACCGGGATCGGGTTTCCAGATTTGGATATCCGAAAACCACATCGATCCAAATTAACGATAGGTCATGAATATTAAGTGAAGTGAAGACTCGAGGTGTAAGAAACTATGTACCGTTATAACTCTGAGGGTGATTCCAAAATGAGTTTACGGAGATAGTACTTTCAGATTCGAGAATGAAGATTCAGAGTGCAAGGGCTATGGTCGTTAACTCTGAGGGTGATTCCAAAACAAGTGTAACGAGATAGTGCCTTCGGTTTCGTTCGAACCCGGAACGGACTTGTATGGATTGAATGCTTTCAGAACATCGCCAGGAGGACGATGAGCATTCTAAGATAGATGTGTTCTCTAAAGGTAATCGTAGCCTCAAGCCTCATCAACCGGGAATGGCTAAAACAGGGGAGGTGCAGCAAGGTTAAGTGGGTAGCACCCAAGTAGGACGAGATTTTCCCCTGTCTAGAAGTTCCTTTTTTATCCGGCTTAGTGTGTGGTTGGTCGCGCAACTGCGGGGTTGTCTTGTTCGGGATTATCCAGTAAGGGATGGTTCCGGCCTTGTGTTGTAGGGGATTGGGAGTAATCCTCGGTACGGTGATCTAGGCCCCATACTATGACGGGCGGTACCCTAGTAGCCCTGCCATTGTATGGAATCTAATCTCCAATAAGTGCCGTACGTATTGATTGTGCCCAACTATGTTGGAACGTGAGATGTAAGCATTCCAGCTATTTCTGTATTTTACTTCAAAACCCTAGACACTATTATAATATAACTGGATTTCCTATCAAATTTTTTGGTTAGCGTAAGGTAAAAACTTTTTCATGTTTATGTGTGGGAAGTCTTACATGATACCTTTCTTTTCAAAGGTTTCCAAAGTTAAGTAATTGTAACCCGTTTACTCACACCAGACCCATGTTTGACCCAAGTGTTTATTTTCTATTTTATTAAACACTTGGGTACTCAATTTTGTATTGAGTAGTCGAGGGATTCATGTTAGCTTTGACGAATTCTGGAGGAGATTTGGAGCAGGAGGCTTCAGCATGTAGATATATAGTGATTCCGCTGTGTTTGTGTTGAGTCTATATCTCTGTGATGTTTGAGATGTATGATAGACAGTTGTTTATAACTGTCTAATAAGAGATGTATAAGTTGTGTAACTCTGATGCATATGATACTATGTAATATCTTATGTGATATATTATATTTCATTCGTTCCGCTGTGAGATTCTTTTATGTTGTTGTTCTTTCTTTCCTATCTTTTCTTCTTCTATCCCTTTCTTTCTTAAATCATGATGCGTCTTTCTGGGCTAAGAAAGTCGGGTCGTGACACAACCTTTCCCCTTATCCTCAGTTATAACATTTAAAACGAAAAAATACATATAATATTGGCTTCCCCAAATTCTTCTGGTCGAACTCTCGACTTCAATTCTCGCCTCAATTCTTTACTCGCAAACTCGATTCGCTCAAAAATATATGAGAATCATTCACGTCGAGCTTGGCAATCCAATCGGCAATGGGGGAAATCGCTTTCGGAGGCGATGTCGCGACTGTCCATGTGCGTATGTGCGTGGATTTGGCTGAAGGTCGATCGCAAGCATGGGAGGATGGAGGCGAATTCGATTGGTGCTAGGCTGATGGGAGGGGTGAGTTCGTCTCTGGCAATGGAATTGTTCGATCGGCATGTGGAGTTCGCGAATCAGGGTGGCGCGCAAGCTCGAGGTCGCGACGTTGTTCGTGAGTGAAGGGATCGAGGCGACACTGGTTCGAAGTCATAGTCTGAACTTGGTCGACTGTGAGGTATTCGAATTTCTTATTTCTCGATTTAACTTAACTAGTAAATATATATTCAGATTTAAAATATATATAGCTTAAAACAGAAAACTTTTAGGGAAATATATAGGTAAGGTTTTGATTTACAGCAAGGTTAAACAGTTTTATATTAAAAAGGTTGAATCAGCTATATATATATATAGGAATTTCAGAAATGTTGAAGTTATATATAAACTAGATTTCTATAAATCTATATAAATTATTTTCTATGCAGTTTGAGAAAAGATATAATAAATTCAATTTACTAGTCTACTTTAGAATAATTTATTTAGGTGACTAATTTGTTTAATTTACTCATTTGATTATTCAGTAAATCATTATTTTAAATTAAATTTATTAAATGGTAATTAGGTTGTTCGATTTGTTTCAAATATTTATAAATCATATAAATTGTTTATTCAAGGTCAAAAATCGGAAAACCAAGGCAATAATGAAGTGGATTGCAAATAAAAAGCAAAGGTGAGTTAATCTCACTCATTTGGAATGCCTTTTAAATTTAAATAGTTAAATTTAAATTATTGGTTGAATGATTGAATTGGCTGGATGTGATATATAATAGTATATATATACATATATTGGAGTGATTGATTTCCCGCATTATATAGCGGATGAGACCCTATGCGCCGCATAATAGCGGATGATATTATATAAACTCATATACCGTGATATTCCACCTCGAAGTGGAATTGGTATTTTATATTGTGCTAACATCTGTGGATGCAGGGAAACAGGTTGGAGGGATCCAACTGGATTCCTCAAAATTATTTAGATTGTTTAATATTCAGTGTTATGAATATTTGATTTTCTGTGATGGATTATATGGACAATTGAGATTGAATGCTATGGATTGCTTGAATATATTTCGATACTCTGAGTTATCAAAATATATAGAATTGGATTTTTGAAAAGAAAATAAAAGAGTAAATTTTCAAGTATTATAATTATAGAGAATTTGAATAAATTTAAGAATGAATTGGAAAAGAATATAAGTGATTTTAAAATCCTAATAAATAAATTCCGAGTATGGGAAAAGAGGATTTTGAGCAAACAGAGAAATAATGGAAATTTAAACTTAAGTGATATTATTTAAAGTAATAAAAAATTTACTTTAAAATTCAAGGTTTAAACTTATTTAAAAAAGGATGAAGAAGGAATTTGGGAAAAAATATATGAAATTGGTATTTTTAGATAAAAAGGTTTTAAAATCGGAAGTTAATGGGTTTTGAAATAAATTGAGTAAGTAAAGGGATTTATTTCAAAATGGAGAAATTTGGAAATCAGTTTGAAATTGATTTAAGTGTATAAAAGTGGGATTTTAAAAGAGAAGTGAGACTTTGGAATTTATAAACTGGGTTTATAAAAGTGAAGTAATATATATCAGTGGATATTTGGAAGAATAAATTCAAGGTGGGAATTTATAAAAAGAATGGGTAAATTTGTTTAAAAATAAATAGTGATTTATTTTTAAAGATGTGAAAGAGAAGTATATTTTCCTGGATAGCCAAGTACGTTTTCAAAGCAAATACTTAAGTATAAGTTAAAGTTTCAAAGTTGTTTTAAAAGTATGATTTGGAAAATCTATTATTTTTAAATGTTTTGATTTTAAAGTAAGTATTCTTCAAAATTATTATTGTAGTAATTAATTAAAGGTGACTTGGTATTTTGTTTGGAAAAGATAAAAATTTAGTTTTATATTTTCTAAAGTAGCTTTATTTTAAATATTCTTAAAGTATATATTTTTGAATAAGTATTAAAGTAGTTTTTAACTTAAATGTCTTAGAGAATATTTTAAAATAAAGAGTTTTAAATTATTTTAAAAATCTAAAGTTTTGTACTTGATGTTTCCAGTGGAAATAAATATTTGGGAATTTATTCCATGAGAAAAGGTAGGTTTTGAAACTATTTTCAAAAGAGTAGAAAAGTGAAAATATGTCTTGCGAAGATATTTGTGAGGTAAATAAATAATTTGGAAAATTATTTATGTTTGATGGTTGTTTGTGGATGTTAATTGATAGTTAAATAACCGGCTATCAATATAGGCAAAATGCGCTGATCGTTTCGAAGAGACCGGGATCAGAATTTATTTTTCGAAAACCACTTCGATTCGGTTTGTACGTTTCGTGGGGAAATGAGTTGGAATCGAAGATGTAGCAGTGAAGTGCAAGGGATAATCGCTACTAATCCTGTGGATGATTCCAAAATGGATGTAGTAGGAGTAGTGCCTTCGGTTTCGTTCGAACCCGGGACGGACTTGTATGGATGAATGCATTCGGAACATCGTCAAGTGGACGATGGGCATTCTAAGTGAAATGTTCTAAAAAGGTAACGCTTAGCCTCGAGCCTCATCAACCGGGAATGACTGAAAATCAGGGGTTATGCAGCAAGGCTATGTGGGTAGCACTCATTAGGGTGAGGTCATCCCTGTCTAGATGTCCCTTTTTATTTCGGCTTAGTGGTAAGGTTGCTGATCCCAACCGTGGGATGATCTTACTCGAAATTATCCAGTAAGGGATAGTTCCGGCTTTGTGTTGCAGGGGATCGGGCATGGTCCTCGGTACGCTGATCTAGACCAGGTACTGTGACAGGTGGTACCCCAGTGCCTAGTCATTAGTTGGAAATCCATTTTTCCTACGCGCCTTTTACGGATTTTGTTTGTATAACCCACTTTGTGGCTAGTATGCTGGAATTTAATCATGTAACAATTTCAGCTATTTGAATAAGTATTTGTATATAGACACTATTATAATATCAGACGGATTTGATAAAAAGTGTTTTGGCTATCGTAAGGTAAAAACCCGACATGTTTATTTGTGGCGTGGTCTTACGAGATGCTTTTGATTTCAAAGGGTTTGGAAAACTTTAATAATCCAATTGAGTGTGTTTTCTCAACCTGGTTTTCCAGACTGACTCGGGTGTTATTTTATTATAATGCTCGGGTTAGACCGAGTATTATAGTATTCAGGATAAGATGCTGTGGAGCTCAGGAGACGAGCTGGATGGCAAGACGTATCCCTCGTATATGATGTATATTTCTGCTGTGGTGTGTATGTTGTGTATTCTGTATGTGGGACAAGTTATTATAACTGTCCTGAATTGTGATGTTGATTGTATTGTACTCTGATGTTGTATTCTGATGATGTATGTATAAACATATATAGTTTCTTCTGTAAAGATCAGTTATTATCTATTATATTTTATTCCGTTACGATGGTTAGATTCTGTTGTTATTTTGTTCCTTCTTCTTCTACCTCCTTCTTCTTTAACCCTAATGGTTCGTATTTTCATTCACTTTGAGTCAATATGTTGGAGAATAGTTTCGATTCAAGGGGTACGTGTAACTACCCGATATTTTCAACCCTTCGCATCCGCACGTATCGGACTTGAATTTCTCAAAATACCGCGTTGTAAATAATTTTTTTGGCAAACTCATCATATTTAGTAAATAAATAATCACAGATCACAGACACAGAGTAATATAATGCAGCGGAAGTAAAAGAGATAGTAGTTCATGAAGCTACTATATAAATACATCAGAGTTAGTTAGGATACAATAGAAATACCAAGATACAACGGGAGTAACAGTATGAAAATCAGGTACAACTCAGAATATTACTGGAATCAACTGGATAACAAAATGAATAGATATCTAGTTCTTCAAAGCGAAACTCCAGCTCCAAAGGTGAGTCTCAAATGCTGTATCACTTAGTCTGACCTGAGCGTAAAGCAAAACACAAAACACTCGAGTCGGGACATACATACTTATATAATGTAAACCAACTCAAGTGAACTGTAATAAAGGGTACAGTAACTTAAAGAATGCTTGGGATCGCCCATTCTTTAAGGATCCGTTAAACTATCTACTATGTAGTAATATTCGCTATTATAATAATGTCTAATATAAAATAAACATACTTTTAAATAGCATTAAGGCTTTACATTTTCCACCTTAACACGTAATAGTCCCAGTAGTCTATCCAGTATTAGCATACTCCCAAAATGGGGGCTACCCTCCATACTCCACAGGCTACGGGAGAAATCACAAATCGTAGTAAAGCTCGATATGGTAGGTGACACGGCACACAAGGCAATGCCGGGGTAGATATACCAATTACGCATCCGGACTGGTGGTGACGCATAGCAGCCACTACCGCCCACCTCGAACATCACTCCCAAATCAAGGGGTGCACCCAAACAATCATAAAGTAATAGAATGGTATCGAAGAAGTGTGTCCGATCAGAGGTGCTACCTCCTTGGCCCGTCGATCGCTCCTGTTTTAGCCACCTTATGCCAACTCACGAGAGTTGGGTCCACGTATATACCTTAGGATCGTCGCCACCATCCTACTTCATTCTGGAAACTCCACCGCGTACACAGTTGTCAAAGTGGTTTTCGGTATCGACAGAGAGTATGTAAATATATATACTTTAAAAACCCATAATATCATTTCCATTTCAAAACAAAACCATTATTTCAAAATAGTATATACTTCAAAACCAAATTCAATAATATATCATTTAAATAAAATACAAATTTTCAATCACTATTCTTTCCTTTATTTATAAAACTTGAAATATTCTTTAAAACCATCTTAAACCCAAATCACATAATGTAGTCATATTCTTAATCTCAAAATTTCAATCGGTTTCAAATCAATATATTCAAAGATAATTCTTAAATAAATTCTATTTCAAATAAATTCATTTTTCAAACCATATTACTTTCGTAGTTATAACAGTTTCAAAACCAACACTTTGAAACAATAATACTTTAATTCTGATAAAACATTTCAATTTTGATATATATTTCAAATCTTTAAATATTCCAAAATTATACATTTAATTATAACACTGTGAAACCATAATAATTTAAAACCCATAGCACTCTAAAATGTAACTTTTATAACCATAGCAATTTGAAACATTACATTTTAGAAATAATAACATTTCGAAAACATAACCTTAGGTCATCATAGCATTTTGGAAAAGCGATACTTAAGAAATCATAGCAAGTTGGAAATGTAACCTTAAGGGATCATAACGTTTTTGAAATGTAATATTTAAGAAATCAAGGCATTCTGGAATGTAATACTTTCCACTTTACCATTTTATATAATCCAAATGTTTATTTACTTACACATTTTTACCATAGTTATTTTATCACTTCTATTTTATTACACTAATTAATTCATTTGGATATTAAATAAACCATGCTTTTAGGTTAAATAAACTTAATTACTGTAATTCCCATTTAAAGTTGAAATTCCTTATGTTAAGTTAAAGTATATTATTAACTTGCATTTCATTATTACAGTAAGGAACATTTATTGTTTTAATCAATATTACATTAACTAAAATTACATGTCAAATGTTCATTTTTAACTTACATTTTATTTTCACAATAAAGAGCATTTATTGTCTTAATCAATATTCCATTAATTAAAATTTCATGTCAAATGTTCATTTTTTACTTACATTTTATTTTCACAATAAAGAGCATTTATTTCTTATTCAATCTCCCATTAATTAAAATTACATGTCAAATGTTCATTTTTAACTTACATCTTATTTTCACAATAAAGAGCATTTATTGTCTTAATCAATATCCCATTAATTAAAATTACATGTCAAATGTTCATTTTTAACCTACATTTTACTTTTACAATAAAGAGCATTTATTGTCTTAATCAATATCTCATTAATTAAAATTACATGTCAAATGTTCATTTTTAACCTATATTTTACTTTCACAATAAAGAGCATTTATTGTCTTATTCAATCTCCCATTAATTAAAATACATGTCAAATGTTCATTTTTAACTTACATTTTATTTAAACCAAATCACAAATTTCCAAATTAAGTTATATTTCAAATCACAAATTTTTCTATTCATTTATTTAACATTTTTAATACATAGAAAAATCATTAACACTTTATTAAATCATGTTAAAAACCAAATTTAAATCAAAATACCAAAAATTTACATTTTCAAAATACTTAAAACTTCTAGAAATAAATAAATAAAATAATTAACCACGGGTCTGTATAATATTTTCTACCCTAGGTCAAGTGATATAGATAATATATCATTTCAATTCGTAATTTACAAAGAAAAATCCAAGTTCTATCATTTCAAACCCGCAATCCCAAGTTAAATAAAAATAAATAAAAATCGCTCAGGCTTATCATTTCAGCCCATAACGATATTTCCCTATTCTAAAATCCGTTCGGGTATGTATCATTTCAACCCATAGTGATTCTATTCTATAGGAAACTTGCAGTGTGAGAACAAATATAAATAAACAGTAAAATAAAATAAAATAAAATATAACAGATGCCGTGACAAGTTAATAACAGGGTTTAACATCATATAATTTACATCACAGGCAGGTATAACATGATATAATAATTTCTACACTTTCACTTGCTATCAATTCACAATAATATAAGTATGAATGTCAGGTGTGATTACTCACCTTTTAAAAGCTAGAATCAAATTCAAAACCCAGATCCAAACTCAGCAAAGCACGAAAGGCACGACAAGGCACAACTATATTTTTGAGTGGATGGAGAATCAGATCCAAATTTTATATGCAAACAAATATTACATACATAAGAATATGATTCAATACAAAAGAATAGAGGTTAAAACAATGGAAAAATAAATGAATCAAAGTGGCATAACTTGCCTTAATCAATCATTGGCTTGGCTACACCACATATGGGTTCAACCATCATCTTGTGTTGCTTGGTCATGATGGTTAGAGGTGTGCTAGAGGGAGGCATGACCGAGCCTTGCTTGAACAAAATAGAAAACAAAAGAAAGAAAAAAGGAAAGAGAGAAGGAGGAGAAGCCATGAGAACTTGCTGTAATTTTTTTCTTCTTCAGGAAACAAATGAGAAGAGATGGAATGAATTTTGTACATGAATTGCAAGTAAAAGGCACAGCTAAAGGAAAGAAATAAATGTTAGGAAAACAAAAGGGCAAGAATTAAGGAGTTTTGAATGGTAAGAAAAAGGAAAAAAAATCTTGTGTAATTTTATTCTTAAATGCAAATGGAAAATGAGAACATAATGGGAAATAAATTTTGTACATGAATGGCAAAAGGAAATACACGGCTATAGAAGAAAAAAAAGAAAAAAAGAAACAGCTAAGGAGTTATGAATGCTAGGGAAACGGAAAGGCATAAGTTAAGGAGAAAGAAACATACAATATATTTTATTTTTAAATGCAAATGAAAAAAAATTGAGAGATGGGAAATAAATTTTTGTACGTGAATTTTCAACTTGATATGCACGGCTACAAAATAAATAAAGAGGGTAGGTGAATAAAAAGGCAAGAAAAAGGCACAATTTAAGGAGGAA
The DNA here is from genome assembly GCA_030737815.1 of Allium fistulosum. Classification (NCBI taxonomy): domain Eukaryota; kingdom Viridiplantae; phylum Streptophyta; class Magnoliopsida; order Asparagales; family Amaryllidaceae; genus Allium; species Allium fistulosum. The sequence continues at coordinate 195,795,800 of CM060901.1, read as the reverse complement.
GAATCTTGTATATTTTTTTCCTTTGTTTGCATGCAATGAAAAGGCAATAAATATACAAACAAGTAACCTATATCTCTTGAAATTCCTAAGCTATATTTCAAAGAAAAATTAATCAAAGATCAAATGAATATATCCAAAATTTATACAAATAAAATAGAAAATAAAAATTAGAGAAACAAACATAGGGAAATAAAATATAGAAAGTCATTGCATGCAAACACTGTATTTTTATCTAAATTAAAAGTATAAGTTTAAATTCCCAAAAAAAATCCATATTAACATTGGTTTAGATACTAATACATTAATAACTTCCCAATTCATCCAAATTTCAGTTTACATAGTAATTAATTTCATTTACCTATAATAATCCATTTTATTATAGATTAAATTCCAATTAAATAAAAATTGCTTCCAATAATTTGATTTGGTTTAATTGCCATCTTTATACTAGGTCCATTATTACCCTCTATACCTAGTTACATTAGTTTTATACCCCCTTTTTACATCTTAGATTCTGTATAAATGTTACATTTCTAAATGTGTAATCTTGTCAATTGTATACATTAATTAAGGTTGAAAACCAATAAATAAATTTACCTTAGTTCCCTTCTTTTTTACAAATTTATTACTTTTTAAATAAATTTACGTTTCTATTTTATTTATACATTCACATTTCCCATTACCGCATTAACTCTCATTAATGACATTAAAGATTCCCTATTTAATTTATAGACTAAATATGCAACTTATAATAACTGTTACCATTACCCTTTAATTTACAGTTAAGTTTATTATATTCAACTAATTATTATAATTACCTACCTAGTATTGAATTTACTCAATTACTATTAATTAAACTAATTCATTTATTTACACACCACTTACCCTTATTTACTTATATTCAAATTTATACTCAAATATAACAGTTACAACTAAATTAATAGGCCAATTAAATAGTAACTTACAATCGTTACTATTACTTTATTAAGTCACATTAATGAATTCATTATTGTTTACAAACCCAATGTTACAATTACTTAATTAACACTGATTTACTTCAATTTATATTAATCATATATTATCTCATTGATGATTCAACATTCACATTTGTGATTTCATTGTTCATAACAAATGTTACCATTCTTATATACCCAATCTTTATTCACACTTGTGATTTCATTGTTCACAACAAATGTTACCATTCTTATATACCCAATCTTTATTTAAGAGTCATTTAGTTCATATTATTCCTTTTATAAATTTAAATGTTTGCATTAGTTTTCTTACATTAATTTATAGCCAAGTATACCAATTTTCATTACTTCACTAAATTATAATTTCATTTCAATTGTTAATAATTAGTTTTTTAAATACATTGTTACATTTCATTTTGGCATTCATTTCATTATTAAATTACAAAGTTTTTATTTCTTCCAAATTTATTTACCAAAATCTTATTAAATTGACAACTTTAATTATTGAAAATTTATGGGTCGTTACAGTATGGGTTTGCGGGCTGTTACACTGCCAAACTTTGCTTCGACCACCTAGATCCAGCCGTGACCACCCAGAGGTCGACCCAATCACCTAACATCGCGCCATGGCCGCTAGTAAACCCAGGTTGCAACCTCCCAGATCGCCCACCAAATGACCGCAGCCATGTTTCTCCTCCCCTGCCTTCGATCACCAGTCGCATCCCCTACACGTGCGGCCTCCAACTCGACTTCGCCAGGCATCACAATATCTCCATTAACGAGCATTCACTTGCAACACTCCAGCCACCTCCACGAACGCGCCTCCTCCTTGTGCGCACCAACTTGGTCGCGGTTTTAAATATCACAATTTTTTTTCCTATGTGTGATCGAATTCAGAAAATCAATTTTTTTAGGGCATGGCATTTTTCATTTGAAGGATTGGAGGGTGTCGGTTGTTAATATGAGAGATGGGTTCAGTTTTGTTAACGATCTGAGAATTAATTTGGGCTTGGGCTGGGCTTGAAATTAATTCAACCAAATTTTATTTCTTTACTCATTTTATTTTCCTTTTATTTTAAATAACTATTTTATAAATTTGTAAATCTATTCCAGTCTAATTGAAACTGTTGAAACTGATTTACAGCTCATTTCTGCGAATTGTATTTCGATAACTGGATAATATTATTTAGTTCAGTACTTATTTTATTTAATTATCCATTGAACTGATATAAACAAATTTTTTCATCTTCGTCGATTTATTGGTTTTATCAAATAACAATTAAAATTCCTTTTCATCGATTTCAAGTACATTAAATTATTTACATTAGAAAAATAATTTATACTCATAAAAATATTTTATTCGAATTTTAACATATATCTAAAATGGGAATTTATTAACTAAATTCTATTATAGCAAAAATTCTTCATTAAATTGACTTTAACTGAATAATAATTTGATTCAAAAATAATAATTATCAAAAAAATCGAATTAAAACACTTCTATTTTAATTAAATTAATTTAATATTACAACTTAAAATAGGGTTGTTACAAACCTCCCCCTTATGAAAATTGCGTCCTCGCAATTTCTTATTGGGAGACGTCATTCACAAACACATTAACTAAATTCGAAATCTACTGTTAATTTGAAACTTGCCTAATCCTCTAAGTAGTTAATATAAGAATCAAACTTATCGTATGTTATAAAGTTAAATAAATTCATTTATTAATTCCCGTTTCTTTGCGTACTAAAATTTATTGAAAATTTTTGGCAGTCTCTCCTTTGTACGGAGAGCCGTTTACAATTTCACAAATATAATACAAACAATATACATCGACCACACGGTCGGAAACACAATATAAATCGATATTTATATCGTTGTCGTATTTAATCCGAAAGTGTACCTTTATTTTAGGATTTCAAAGCAATTCACTTTGTTTTACGCGAGCAAAAGCAAGTTTGCGCTAAAATCCAATCCAATCTGCCTTCTTATACTTTAACCAATCTCAAGTCAAATACATAAGTCTCATATATATACATTAAGTTTAATCATGTAACATTAAATTTTATAGGAAAAGACATGCATCTTGATCCTATGATAAAAATGTTTAACTTAGGTATAATATTTGATTCTGGAAAATATCTTAGAAGACATTAGTTTTGAGAATAGTATACAAAGGTAAACAAAACATTTACCATTCTAAAGCATATATACAATAAGTTATATTAGTAACGAAATCATATTAACATGCAAGATGTAACTTAATTTTTCAAAAGATATTCATGCGTGCACAATTACAACAACTACAACTCTGAGTTTGGCATTTTAAATTTCAACAATAAATAACACTTTAGAGTTATAACTAAGTTACCTACTTGGTTGCTACGTAGATTGATGTATGTAGCATGCATATCATATCAGAAAATATTCATATGTGTCAAGTACGCATATAATACTGTAATGTTTCATTTTTTATGATTAATTTTTTTAAGAGGGACAGGCAGCCAAAAAGGTGGCCAGGCCAGTGGCTTGGGCCCTATACAGCAGCATGTGCTGTTGTTGCTGTATGCAGCCGCACACTGCTGCTGCTAGGTAGCAAACTACAGGGCTGCTACTTCGATACACATCAACACTTTCTGGATATCTGCCTAAAAATTTAATTCAAAAAGCATTGTAGTATAGAAATTATCATTGGAAACATCCACAATGTATCATGGTACTTGAATTATTAATATTGTTCGCTGCTGTTATTTGGGCGATTGTTATGGAATTGGGGGTTTTCTCTTTTAGTGGTGATTTCGTGCGGCTTTGCCCCTCGTTTACTGCCATCGCCGATGCTTTGCTTGACGTGGTGGCTCCACCGTTGTCGGTGTGTTTCTCGAGTAAAAGCTCGGTTGAGATTTCTATTTTCTCGATTGGGGCTTTCATTGCTTTGGCTCGCTTCAAATTCCTGTTGGTTGATGGGTTGTTTATGGAGTTGTCTCCGTGTTTTGTGGAGTCGACTCTCTACTTGATTAGCTCCTCTTCTCTGGCAAATCGGGATTTCACTACCCGATTCGTGCCAAGGCTGAGTTTTGGGGCTACGGCGGGAGTTTTGGCTTTTGATTCGTTTGAGTTTTGCTTTGGTTCTTTGGATGGTGGTTCTGACAGTGGTTCTTCAGGGGAATTCACTGAGGTGGGTTGCTTGTCGAGGAAGATGGGAGAGTTAACCACTCCTTTCTTGCCTCGCCTGTCGGTTGTGGGTGATGTTGCGTTTGATTGTCCGTATGTTGTTGACTTATTTTTTGGGTCGGCTGTTGGTGTTGCGGGAGATAAAGATTTGACCACTTTATCTTCTCGCCCGTGCCAAATGTTTGCTGATGATTTGGCTTTGACTGGGAGTTCCTCCTTGTCGGTGGGTATCGATTGTGGGCTGTCACTGGTTGGCAGAGGGGATTCGGTCTCGGTTTTGGGAGAGTTGGAGTCTGTGGTTTCGGATGCTCCTTATCGATGGGTTGCTGAGGCCGTTTGTTGGTAGGTTTGTAGTGCTCTTTGTAGGCAGGTGAGCATCTCTTTATATTAGTCCTTTTCTGCTGATTATTGTGGGACGCCTGCTGTTTTTTGGTTGTCGGTTAATATGGTTTGCCTCTGTTGCCTGAGCCTTGTCACACATTCGTGTGAGCTCCCTGACACTTCCGTCTCTATTGAGACCAGGAGTGTGTCTGGTCCTTTGTTGCCTGTTGGTTTTAATTCGATCATCAGGTCCTTGTCGTCTTTCTATCTATATCAGCATTTTCGGCCTCAGATGTGTTTGTGGGTTTTTTTCAGTCGATTAGGTGGTGTCCATCCCAGGATTTTTGTCTGGGTTGATATGCTGGCTGATCGTTGTTGGTTTTCTTTGTTGAGTCTTGATGAGGCCGAACCTATGTCGTCAGCGACTTTGTCTTTCTGGTATAGTATTTCTTTGACTGGTTTCGATAGGTCTATTCGGAGGATTCTGAGGGACTAGAGCTGTTGGTTCGGGCGTTTTTCTCGCCCTGCTCGTATAGTGGCCATTCTTGACCACTATACGGACAGACTGAGATTTAGCCAGCTTTTATGCTCTTCCTTTCCCTCTGATTGGTACGACTTGCGACTCTTACCTGCTTCGCGGGGCTATTTTATTAGTGACTGTCCGGCATTGGTAAGATTCCCACAGCAATATGGGCCGCATTCTGTTAGCGCCCTTACACTGATCCGTTCTGTCTCTGCTCTTTCGTCCTCATCCTTATCCGTCGTTTCGCTTTCCTCTTATTCCCCCACAAAGGTTGAGTCTTCCTTGTCGGTGTCGCATTGCTCATGCCAATTCGATTCTTTCAGTTATTCTGCTTCTCTTTTATCTCTTTTATCTGATTGGTTTCTTCAAAATATTGGTATGCGACTGACTCGCCTTCCCTCTTACTGCCGGTTTCCCCAGGAGCATTCGGTTCTTTCGGACCTGGTCGGTTCCTCTTCCTGCTATTGCTCCTCAGCTTGCTCCCTTCCCACTTCTTCTTGTTCTCTGTCCATATCCATTCCCCTTATGAGTAAGGCAGAGATTGCGCTCCTTAATGAGCGTCTCGACTGCCTAGCTAGGAATTCTTCGCATTCGACTTCGCTGCTTGGTGCCTCGTTGCCTTCGGCGTTGGGTCCGGGTCTTGAAGTGTCCTCGGTGACACCTCCCCAGCATTCCGACTCTATCCCCAGGGCGTCTCGTCGCCGATCGCGTAGAGTCCAGGCTACCCCCCGTACCATTCGCACACGCTCTATAGCGGCGTCCGATCAGATCGATCGATCTACTCGGTACTCGCTTTACCTCGTCTGAGTCCTCTTGTTTTGGTGTCCTTTTCTCGCTTTTAAATGGCGAATTTGCTTTTCTGGAATGTCCGTGGTATTGGCAATGATGCGTCCTTGGCTAGGCTTAAACGCATTATCAAGAAGCACTCTGTTGGCTTGGTCGCTCTCCTGGAACCCTTTCTAGGTCCGGAAGGCATTTCCAGCATCGTCTTATCCTTAGGATTTGGCGGTGGCTCTGCCAACGTCTCAGGGAAGATTTGGATCCTGTGGTCCAAATCCATGTCGGTCCGAGCCGCTTTTGATTCCTGTCAGCTTTTTTCATTGGTCTGCTCGTCCCCTTCGTTTTGCTCTCCCTTTCTTTTCTCGGCGGTTTATGCCAAATGTGATCGTATGGAGAGATTTGCTCTCTGGTCTGACATTTTAGGGCTCGATTCGTTGGGTTTCTCTTCTTCAGTAATAGGCGGCGACTTTAATATCGTCGCCTGCCAAGCGGAAAAACGGGGAGGAGCCACCATCAACCGTGTAGCGATGGCAGATTTCTACTCGTTCATTGTCAGCTCTGGTCTGTCTGAGCTTCCCTTTGTTGGGTCTGCTTTCACCTGGTCCAACAACCAAGAGGGACCGAACCGTATCCTTTCCCGACATGATCGTGTTTTCGGGTCGGAGGAGTGGTTTCGTCTCCCTTTTTCCTTTTCGATCGCGCATCTCCATCGGTCTTCCTTTGATCATGCTCCCATGGTTGTTCGCTGCTCTCCCCGCTCTTTTACGGGGCCATCTTCCTTTCGTTTCCAGAGCATGTGGATATCTCACCATTCTTTTCTTCAAGTTGTTGCTAATTCTTGGAGCGTTCCTATTATTGCTTCTCCCTACGAGATGTTCGGTCGTAAGCTTAAGCGTCTTAAAGTTTGCCTTAAGGTTTGGACTTACAGGTCTTTAAGAACATTTTCGATCGCGTTCGCTTGGTCGAAGAGTCTCTAATTGCAGCCGAATCCTTGCTAGACGAGGATCCTAACGAGGCTAACAAGGAGGCTTGGGCTCTTGCTCAAACCATTTTATCTTCGGAACTTCGTATCGAGAATGACTACCTTCGTCAAAAGGCTAGGATCAAGTGGGTAGTTGTCGGTGACACAAACTCTAAATTCTTCCATTCCACTATTCGTAAGAAGAATAACATCCTCACGATCCGTGAGATTTTGCGACAGGATCTATCTACAGCCTCTTCGCCTGAAGATGTGAAAGAGACCATCCTATCCCATTTCCAATCATTTCTGGGCTCTCCTTCGGTCTCGGAATCTGACCCGACTCTGCTGGCCTTCATTCCTCATATTGTTCTTTCTCCGGAAAGGGACGTTATCGCGGATCTTCCTACCACTGAGGAGATACGTGCTTCTGTCTTTGCTCTAAGCAAGGACAGTGCCAGTGGTCCGGATGGTTTCAACGGTGTCTTTTTCAGGAGTGCCTGGTCTATTATACAGGAGGATTTTTGTCTTGCTGTTCAATCCTTTTTTTCTGGGGGTTCCCTTTTTTCTGGCTGGACATCCACTAACCTTGTCCTTATTCCAAAATGCGAGAACCCTAGGTCTTGTGTGGATTTCCGGCCAATCAGTCTTTGCAACTTTTAGAATAAAGTGATTTCTAAAATTCTGGCCACTCGTTTGGCTCCCTTCCTTGAGCGCATTATCTCTCCTTCTCAAGCGGGATTTGTAAAGGGGCGTTTGATTACTGATAACGTTCTGCTCGCTCAGGAACTTATATCCCAGATCGACCGGAAGATCAGGGGTTCTAATGTTGTCTTCAAACTGGATATGGCTAAGGCCTACGATCGCATGTCCTGGTTTTTCATCATCAAGGTCTTAAGGGCTTTCGGCTTTCCGGAACCCCTTATTGACTTGGTGTGGAGGCTCATCTCCAACTGCTGGTAATCTGTGCTCATTAATGGATCGGCTAATGGTTATTTTAAGGCAGGAATGGGCTTGCGTCAGGGAGACCCACTGTCGCCATCTCTTTTTGTGATCGCGGCAGAGGCTTTCGTTCGCGGTCTCCAATCCTTAACTATCTACGGCCAGATTCAGCGCTTCGGGATACCGAGGGGATGCCCCCTTGTCTCTTCCTTGTCCTTCGCAGATGACGTTGTCATTTTCTCTAATGGCAGCGTCTCCTCTGTCCGACGGCTACTCAGATTTCTCCATCAATATGAGCGGTCTTCGGGCCAGCTAGTAAACCCTGCCAAAAGCTGTTTCGTCCGAAAGATTTGCCTCCCACTCGTGCTATCTGGATCGAGTCTGTCTCGGGCTTCAAGGAAGCCACCATTCCTCTTCCGTACTTGGGTGTTGTACTGTATCGCGGTAGAAAGCTCAATGCTATATTCGACCCTTTGACTGATAAAGTGAGGGGTAAGATCTTACGCTAGAATGCTTCTCTTATTTCTCAAGCTGGTAGACTTGTTCTTATCAAGTCCGTCTTAGACTCGATGGGAACTCATGTTTTCGCGGCTATGACCCCTACTTCTTCTTTCTTTCTTTCGGTCATATCAGTCTTTGGCCTCATCTTTCTTCTGGGGCAACAAGGACAGTGTCCGTCGGCACCAATGGGTGTCGTGGGACGTGGTCTGTCGACCGAAAAATGAAGGCGGACTGGGTCTGCGCAAACCAAAGGACCTTTGTGCAGCTTTTGCCTGCAAATTATGGCACAGATTTGGCGCTAACAACTCCTTATGGGCTACTTTCCTCCATGCGAAATACCGCAGTCTTGCGGGCTCTAACTTCATAGGTTCACCGTCTTATGCTAGTGAGACCTGGAAGCACATGCAGTTGGTGAAGCCGTTTTCCGACACTCATGGTGGATCTTCAGGATGGGATGGCTCTTCCTTTTCCATTCTGAAAGCTTGGTCTTCGTTTAGAATCCAAGACCCCATTCGTCCAGTTTTTTCTTTCATCTGGGACTCTCGTATTCCCCCCAAGGTCTCTATTTTGATGTGGTGGATTCTCCATGATGGATTGCCACTTAACGAGAACCTCCAAACAATTGGCATCCCATTCGTTTCTCGTTGTAGATGCTGCGGCAATGGGGAATCAGAATCCCTGAATCATTTGTTCTTTGGTCGCTTTTGGGCCAGATCGTGTTGGAATTACTTCGGAAACCTTCTTGGTATTCGTCGGTTGGCCAGCTCGCCTTCAGATCTCCGTAACTCATGGTGGTCTGGGAATGCTGGTAAGTCTCTTCGTGCAATCGTTTTCCGCTTGATTCCCTGCCTCATCTGCTGGCACCTCTGGTGCGCGCTGAACAAGGCAACCTTCGAAAATTCTCGTATGGACCCTCCATCTATTATTCGGTGTGTGAGGAATGACGTCTTCCTTGCTTTCCGTGGTAGACCTTTCAGGGGTCGTTTGAGCTCCCGTGCGGAGCGTCTGGTCGGTCTTCTCTCTATTTCATGTGAGTTGTCTCACGCTAGACTGGGAATAGGTTGATCACCGCGACCGAGCGTTGGCCTTCACCCAACGCTCACTTCCCCTCCCCCCTTATTTGTGTTTAATGTGGTTGTTAGTTTTCCAGATTCAGTTTTCTTTGGCTTCTTCTTTGGCCCGATTGTGATTTGGTTGACTAGTATAAGGGGCCGACTTTCATTTATTCGCTGGCTCTTTGGTGGTTCTACTGTAGTATTTTGGCTACTACGGATGGTCTTGCTCTGTTTTTATGCTGCTGGATTTACGATGGTGGCGTCTTTGATGCTCTGCTTGCCACCAACCCCTATCGGTTTTTTCTGTGCGACCAATCTGGGCATCTTATCTTCGACGCATCTTACTCCCTTTCTAGGAGAGAGCTTTCCCTGGTATTGCTGGATCTGCGCCTTATAGATTGCTCTCTTTATGGTTTGGCTTGGTGGTCTGGCCTTTTCCTTTGGGTCAAGGCGGGTTTGTGAATGTTGGTGGATTGATTGTCCCTTCTCCTCCACTATCTTCGGGTGGATTTGTTGCTGGCTGCTGTGGTTTTATCTCCTGTTATTTTGGTTTTTCTTTTCCGCTGTTGTTTTGCGGTTTTTATTTTTGGGAGGCTTTCGTCCTTCTTTGTTTCTTGTTATTTTGTGAGCCCTCGGAGAAAGGCATTTTTTCTCCTCTTATTTATATATTGTTTTTTTGAAAAAAAAAATGGTACTTGAATTATTAGTCGAATTAAATTACACACTATATAGTCTGATATGTTTTTTTTGAAATGGTACTTTATATACAATAAATCAATGTGACAACATATTACATGTCAATTAACGTTCGAATCACGCTATGTAAATTTTGAACTTGTGACCTCTCGCACAAAAGCCAAATCACTTAACCACTAGGATAATGGTGATATGTTCTATTCATGAAATTCAAAAAGCATATAAACCTGCCAGTAAAACAAACAAAACTTTGATTATAAATTTCAAATTAATACTCAATAAAGCAGGATAGTGCAATTCATAAAGTTCAAAAAGCATTTCATAGTCAAATTAAACTAGTAATCAAATCAGTAACTGAAATTGAAAAGTAAATCTAATGTTCAATATTTACCTAAACAAAGCTTAAAAAAATTAGAAATCATCATTTTAGTCATGATATTTTCAATACAAACCAATAATTCTATATATAAATAATAACATTGTTAAAAGAAAATTGCTTTAAGTGTTAAAGCGCTATTTTGAGAATATTGCAGGTTTAACATAACTTTATAATCAAATAATCAATTAAAATGAAATATACCAATCACAGCTAACAAGAATATATTTATTAGAGTATAGATGTATTTATTTATATTTAAGCTATAAATTACTTAAGTTGGTACCAGTAAAGAGCTACACACTTGCTCAAGGAGTGAGTAACTAGATCATAGTAAATATATATCTATATGTAACAGCAAATTGACAAAATTTGAAGGTATGGTACATATGAGCCTATCATGTACAACGATGTATTTTATTCAGCTTATATAGATGTAAATATACTTACATATCCAATAGTAAATTAGAGAAGCTTAGTTACATATATAGTTTACAAGCTACTGGAAATATTATACAAAACCAAATGTTGATAAAGCACAGATACTCATAAACTATAGAAAAAGTAAAATGGCACATGACATATACAATGTTTAAAATCAATATTGTTAATGAAATCTCACAATATGACCAAGGTACCAACATATAAAACTGACAGTGCTAAGGAAATGCCCAATGCACGCACACCTAATTATAATTACATATAAGTACTCTGCGGATATTCATGAATGTAAACACACACATCCGCTCACCCTCACACTCAAATATCCTACAACTACATGGCATGAAGCACTCACTAAAAATATATTAAAGTGATGTATACTCATTTTTCAGAAAATTTTATAAAATTTTATTAATTTATTTCCGTCTAATCAAAGTATCCAACTTTCAATTAACTTATTACATTTATAAATGAATAATAATTTCATTTCAAAGTTCACTTGAAAAGTAAATTATTTGTGAAAGTTAAAATTTATTCACTGATCTACATATAACCTCAACATATTATTTTAGCATAAATATTAGTCAGAGTGGATGCATTAACTTTAGTTATATAATATAACTCATTACCTTGAATAAATTAAAATTTAGTAATATTTATTCTTGGAGTTACCTTAAAATTCTCATATATGTGTGTGCCTATGTGTGTATATATCTAGTTATATAAAATGGGTATCAATTTTTCGAATACTTATTATCTCAAAAATTATTTTTCTCTTCAAAATATTCTTATATATATTATCTTAACATTCACTACAACCTTAATATAATATGTACCATCATTTAAAAGTATCACACAAAATTTATTTAACATGCATCTCTTATAAATGAATATATAACATTTTACAAATGCCAAAATTTTATTAAAAATATAAATTCTACTCTCATTTTAGAAACTTTATTTTATTTGTTAAAATACCCCAAGGTATCTCCTTCAAAAATTTAATTTTTTCTTACTTCTATAAAATATTATTTTACCTTTAAAACAATCTTTCCAAACTGTCCACTTTATTTTATATAATATTTCAAAAATTCTATCTTCTTTTCAAAAATATTGTATATAGTACTAAATATTATTTCTAAAAATATTTTATTTCCCAAAACACTGTGTCCTAATGTCTCGCACTAGTGTTAAGGAAATTTCTATCGATAACGTTGATCAGGCGCATCGATCAGAATCCTTAAAGCACTCAACAGACAATTTAACACAAAAATTATTTTCTATAAGATATACATATTTCTTTTAATACTTTAGGCTTTTTCAAATATCTGCTTGTTTATAATAAATATAACCATATTCCAAATATATGTATATCCAATATCAAAAAGATTTTAATTTAAATAGATGCTTACTTTTATTAAAATTCTTTTGACCAATCTTAATGTTATCATAATATTAATAAATTGTGATAATAATTCCATAACACTCATTCATCCATAAATACTTCAAACAAACATCAAAAATTAAATTCATTTTAATATTTAATTAATCACACATATGAATTATCATTTCATTTTATATAAATTAAACTTTTAATATTTCTTGCGGTAAGTACATTACCGAAGACACCACAAGTTCTTATTGTTATTATGGAGTAGGTTTTAACTATCAATAGTAATTCCTACTCAATATTAATTTTTGCACAATCATTTATAATTTTAAAACAACCAAGTATCCATCAATCAATAAATCTTTATTATATCTTATTTCTTTTATTTAGTATATTTTCAAATACCAAATTTAATATTTGCTTTTATAAAAGTTCTTTCTATCCATTTCAAAATTTAAATAAAATAATTCTTAACAAATTTTAATTCCACTGTGCATCTTGGTATTTATTTGGTTGTACCAATAATTACAATTTAATTTTATATAAAACAAAGTTTTCAATTTACTTTACGGTAACCACACCAATGAAAATACTATAATGTTTAATAATTAATATCGAGCAGGTTATAAATATTCAGATGAAAATTCCTACTCAATACTAATTCAACAATTATTTAGAATTTTCAAAGCAATCAACCATCCATTGATGCAAACAACATACATTTCAATCAAATAAACAAACAACCGCCTTCAGCAAAAAGCTATTTTCTAGCTTCCGCTGCGCACTCTGATCACTAACCGATCAGGACACAACAATTTAATTCTAAGTCATCTACTTATTTATAATATCCATTAAATCTCACTTTTTACAGAAGTGAGTTGAAATATTTTCATACAATAAGTTATATAGTATTATCAAAAGATTTTTCAAATAAGTCCCAATGATTATTCCCAACATTTATGTTCCTATTCCTAAATAGTTAATTAAATTACTAGCAACTACACACCCAAGGGATGGGACTCTAGGTCATCTAGGTTTAGATCTCAACTCTATACTGTTTATATTCTATAAATTTCTGAATCTAGCTCTGATACCATGTTGTAACGACCCCACCGCTATGCGCAGTTTAGCAAAGAACACTACAAGTAATGTCGTCTGCTAATCCAGAGAATACGGCTGGTTAAGAGCGATCGAATGTGAATATATCTTTATACGAACACTGACACGTCTAATTTACCTTTTTGAGGATATGAACTAAAATTTAGACATGTACAATATTAATACAAAATAATAAGCACACCGATTAAAAATATTCAGAACAATATATTATATAGATAAATCAGAATTAGAGTCACTGATCACAGCGAAATAATATACATCATCATATACATAATAAAATGTGAGTCTACAAAATATGAGTACTAGACCCACATAATATATACATCTTATCCAAAATCTTGTATCAGGTACAAAGTCACTACTATATAATATAGATGACATAAACTCCTAACTGTCAATATATACAAGTATGAAGTAAACTAAAACTATCAAAATAGTCTACTTCAATGCTAGCCCAAAATCCAATGGTCAATGGGTCATGTACCTGTAAAGTCTCGGTCTGACCTGGGTATTAAATTAATAAACGGGTTAGACTATATATGCAAATAAAAGGTGAGATATTAATATCATAACTTTATGAATTTAAATAATATGTCATATAAAATATGCCGAACAAACAATCATAATAAGGCATCTTAATTAAATTCATTGTATAAATCCACAAATGACTTAACTCTAAAATAAGTCATCTTAAAATATGCCTAAAAAACCAATAATCAAAATAAGGCATACTAATCAAAATCACCATTTCATAAATTCATATCCAGTCTCTAATGGACTATCATCTCAAAATATGGTGATAACAAAATTCAAAATTCGACAGAGCCAAAAAGATATTAAATATCTATCCCAAAAACCTCTGACGAAATAATCATCACTAATGAAATAATAATAGTAGTCAACTATCAGTGTGATACAGTGTGACGCTGGGCCTAACTAAAATAAATAAACCCTTCCACATAGCGCAATAGTCTAACAAAAAAATAGACTACCAGGTAAAAACTCCGACTCCTAATGAAAAGAAATAGGTAGCTATGTGTATGACAAAACTATGTGAATTTACCTAACGAAAATAAATAGGTAAATATTGTCCAACTGTAAAATAAACTGATAGGGCTGCAATATAACACCTATCCAAACAACAAAAAGGATAGCCAAGTTATACCAGAATAGACGTAACCCCAAGAAATAGGTATACCTACCCAAATCTAGAAATGTATCGATTCTCAGGTCGATGAAAAATGAGTTATCTTCTCTCGGGGATCTATCGGTCTGAAATTTGAACACCCTAAGATAATAAAACTCTAAGTGTCAATCACTATCACTCTAGTAATTACAAAAATTTAGCTAACTGTCCCATACCAGAAAGTAAATTCAAGTATTTACTAAAAGCTAGTAATTTCCACTCAAACTCTATTTAACAAATTATAATAACAATCGAAAGAATTGTACAAAGTATTCTATACCACCTGACAATTCAATCGTTTATTAAGATTCTTTATTTCATAGAAAATCACAAAATTCAACAGAAATCCAATTCAAGTTTGCATAAAAATAGCCAAAAATCTAAATATAATAAAGGCCAATAATTGTTTATAAGTTGAAAGTAATTGATATAATTTTATCATTTAGAAAACAATTTCTAAAATAGTTTATCTATAATTCACCTTTTAAACTTTTATGGCTTTTGAAATCCAATAACTCACATATATAAAAAGAGAAGAGTTACAACAAACCACTTTTACGGTGACCAAGACAATGGTCCTGGAAAGTATCGAATACGACATCATCTCGGTCGTTCCCGACCTATCTGAGACATTTCATAGCATACATAACAAACCCGATATATAGAGGGTAATCTAGAAAGGTGATGACTATACCCTAATGGGTGCGACCCACGTAGGCTAATGGAATACTCTGTTTCTGCCATTTCCAGGTGTGAGGGCTGAGGTAACGTATTACCTTTTTCAAAAAAAATCCCACTTTGAATGCAACATTGTCATTTCTGATAACACATTATTGATTTCCACAAAAGTACAACCACTGAGTTCATACGCCTCAAGGAAGGGTGTTAAGTGTAAGAGGGTTTACCTCCTATACCACCAAACAAAAAGTACGTTTGTAAAAATCAATGTAATTGGTCTTAGAAATGCAATGTCAAACACTCGTCCATACAAGTTATCCAGGAACAGAACAAATTGAAGGCACTCCTCCTACTACATCCTATTTGGGAATCACCCTAGGATTAGTAGCGAGTTGTCCTTGTAAATCGAAGATTTTTAGAACGAAGATCCCACTGCCACCATATATATGATATAGGAATTACCTTAGAGGTTAGTGGCAAGCAGCCCTACATTATCAAGATCCCCATCTTCAAAATCATTGCCTTCAACAAGTCTTCACTTCCGAACGCATATACTGGTTCGAAGTGGTTCTCGGATAGGAATCACCTAAATCCGATCCCGGTTTCTCCGAACCAATTATCGACAAAAGATGTCAAGTATGTGGGTGATTATTATTCAATTAATCAACATCTATTATCCAAGTAAAATATCTTCTTAGAGATATATGTCTTTAAACTATTTTTTTTCCATCATATACGAGATTATTAAACCTCTTTTATCAAATCCTTTAGTTAAATAAAAACCCTTTTTAACTTGGGAAATACCAAAACATTTCATCTTTTACTTAGGAAAAATATATCCATAATTGGTTATTAGTATAATTCCAATCTTAATGAAGATTTCACATTTCCAAAACATATCTTTAATGTGTCAAAAACAATGTTATTTAAGACATCGTTTACTGTAAATCGAAAACAGTTACTATTAAATAAAAGGGATCCATAAATTTTAGACTAATTATACTGAATACTAATTTATATATTCAACATGTACTATTCGTCGAATAACGGTGAAATCAACTTTTAAATTCACATGGATAGTATAAGTTCCCTTCTTGGAATTTAATATAGAGTTTAACTAGAATGTTCTCTTTACCATTAAAATCCTATTTTAAACCTTGTTTAACTTTTTTGGAAAACTCCAAATCTCTTTTCTTTCATTTTAAGAAAATGCGATCCGAGTAAATCAAATTAACTATCCCCTCCGTCGAGCCAGTTTGGATAGCTAAGGAGAGCAGGAAACTGGTTTTCTAAACCCAAGCCTAGAGACCATCTCTCTGTTGCCCATAAGATGGTCAGGTTATTTGATCGACTCTAACCTTGATATTTTTCAAATATCTTAATTGACTTTAGAATACTTGATTAATTATTTGAAAAACATTCCCAAAAGATTTGGGAGAAAACCCAAGTTTTATAAACAATTTCATTTTAACCATTTATTTTAAACTCCTTTAAATATTTGTATAACTTCCAAATCACCTTCAAAATACTTAATTATTCATTTGAAGTGATTATTAATAATATTGGGGAATAATAATTAATCTAAAACCCAGATTTTCAAAAGTCACCAAAACCGTCACAAAAACCGCCGTGAATAGTGTTTTTAAAGCTTCTTTGATCAAACCACCTTTTCCATTTCATAAACGTCCATTTTTACAACTTAAATCTCTTTAAAACATTTTAACATATTTATGGAATTTATTTCATATTTTTAAAGAATTTACCACTTTGGTTTCCAAACCGCCAAACCGCGACGTGTTTGAAAACTTGATTTGGACATATCTTAAACTCTACTAAATGAAATGTAACAACCACAAATTTATCACTTTGATAAATTATATTTATTTTTAAATAAAAGATTGATCATTTGTTTTGAGTGATAATAAGTAATAGTAATCTTATTTTGAATAAATATTTATAAAAATATTTTCCTCGAAATCTAAATCGATGAAATAGCTGAAAATTATTTTATCAATAACCAGCCCTATAATCGTAAAACGTCATGCACGGAGCTGGATACATACACATAGTTTTATAATTAAACAAGAATATAAAATAAAATCAATTGATTTGACTTTGGAAATAAAATATGTTTTTGACATTTGTTAATAATGCCCTTAAATATGATAATTGATTTATTTAGTCTAAATTGAGATTTAATGATTTAATAATTATTTTAATTATACAAATAACTATTTTAAATGATGATAATTCATTTGGAATAGTTATAAAGTGATAATAAATCATTTATACTAGTTTTATAAAGAGATATATTTGATTTGAAAATATAAGGAAAAATCGATATCGCTTTAGCGGTATAAAAGCGATTTTTGTAAATAATTGCGAATATAAATTTATATGGTTTTATAAATCAAATATGATCAATTAATTCATCTAAAATGATAAGAAATTTATGTTGAAATTTTGTTTACAAATATATGTACGTTAAATTATAAGTGAAAATGTGACCGAGAATCGGTTCTCCGATCGGCAACGGTTTATCGAATGAAAGTTGTTCGGAATCAATGCAATGTTGTTTATATGCCATGTACACATATGTAACATACAAATGCATCCACTAACATGCACAAGAACATATGTATGCCTACATATATACTTATACATTTACAAATACATACATAATACAAAATCTAAGATATTTAATATAAAGCTTCTTCCTTAAGCTTTCATAAGTCAACTTGTGCATACATGAAGTGGATGGAAGTGATGGGCACATGGGGGGAAGGCTTTTTCTGGCCTAAGGAGGAGAAAGGTGTATTGGAGAAGTCATGAAGTGATGATGTGTGTATGACTTCCTTTGCACTCTTCCTTTGGCTATAAATAGCTCACCCTCTCATCACATTTTTTTCACTTTCTTCATTCTGTCCTAACTTCCTCATATCAGACCGAAATGAGGAATTTCCTTTTTTGAAACCCTTTAAAATTCCAGTGGCTACAACTTTCTGGTTGGCCACTTCTTCCTATTTTAAAGTTAGCTATGTTCGAAACTACATTTTCTCCAAATCATTTTCGAGCCCAATTTTAATGGCCGAAAATACCTCATTTTCATTCGAGTATAACTCATCCAAAACAGATCCAAGGGAGGTAATTATATTTTTCATATTGTGTTAAATTCTAGTGGCTACAACTTTTATGTTTAGCTCTTCTACTAGTTTTGAGTTTAGCTATGTCAAAATACCACTTTTTTACAGTGCATTTTCGGGCGTTGTTTTGACAAATCCGAGAATACCTCTTCTTCTCTTAGCCATAACTTCCTCATAACTAATCTAGATTAGATGGTTCATTTTTTAAAACTATAGAGAAAAGAATTTCCTACAACTTTTATGTTGAACACATATCGAAATATAGAGATTTGAGTGTTCAAATCCCAAGAGAAAATGACCTATTTTTAGGTCTAGTTTTTTGTAAATTCAATGATAATCCAAAGTCCTACACCACATTTCCCATGCTTGGCCGAGCACCACTTTTGGCATGGAATGTTCGAGCACACTAGGAGACAAGGTGTTGGGGTTCGTGAGCTCGAATCGCGAGATTAGTGAAGCTATAGCCTTTTTCCGATAAGAAATCAATGGTGAGAACTCCTGAACTACTATATTTATTTTGAATGATTATATGATGTTTGAAAATGGATGCTTAATATGCTTTGACCATCAAGTTTGGTTGTTTTCATATGAATGTTGAATATATATGCAAGTCACGAAAATACACGTCGATAAGCACAAAGGAAATCACTATCCTTGAATTAATGAAATGGTGTATATGGAATTGTTAAACCTCTTAAAAATGGTTTAAAATGTAATTGAAATGTTTTGTAAACATTTAAAAGTGTTTTGGTGAAGTTTCAAAAGAAATGGAAAATTTAGTTAAAAATAAGCGCGTAGCGTAACAGTATTTCGCGATTTTGCGCTATAAAAGTCAAACAAGTGTAAAAATTGGGATATAGCTCGGAATTCTTCGAGATAAGAATTTTTCGAACTATTATATCCATAGTTTTCTAACAAAGAAGGAAAATCAAGATTTCGATAAGTGAATTTTGAAATATGAGTAAAACAAGTTTTTGAAATATCCCGAATTTGTAGTTCGGAATCCAAAACTGGATTTCTTTACAAATATTGTTTTAAATTGTTTTAAATTGTGCAATAAATCTTATAAATATTTTAAAAGTGCTTTTAGTAATAAAAATTAATTTTCAAATAATTAAAAGTCATTTTGATCAATATAGCTTGGAAAGCACTTTCCGCAGCACTTTTCCGCAACACTTTTTTTATAACTTTTGAGATATAGTTTTAAATGCAACCGTTCTTTCCCAAATCTTTTGTAAATGTTTTTAAATGATTAATAAAGTGTTTTAAAGATAATATGAAGGATTTATGAAAAGATTAAATATTTTAATGATTTAGAGTCGATCAAATAACTTGACCGCCTTAAGGGTGTTAGAGAGATAGTGTCTAGACTTGAGTTTGGAAAACCAGTTTCCTGCTCTCCCCGACTATCCGGACTGGCCAGAAGGATAGGATAGTGAATTTGATTTACTCGGATCGAAACTTTCTAAAGAATAAAGAATAAAGTTTTCCATTATTAATACGATTTGGATTTTATGGAGATGATCTTATTGTACTCGGTGTTAAAGCCCAACGAGGGAACTCGTACTATTCATGGAATTTAAAAGGTGATTTCACCGTTATTTCGCCCATAGTATTTGTTGAATACGTGGATTGATATTGAGTAGAATTAAATGATTTCTATAGATTCTGCTCATTTAGTATTTACTGGTTTTGTATTAACATCCTAGATAACATGGTTTCAACTAAATCAAAAGTATGAGTTTTGAATTAAGAAATCTTTGTTAAGATTTAAATAAAATGATTTGGAATATTTTTTTAAGAAAAGATGAAATGATTGGAAAGTTTAAAAAGGTTTTTAAGTAATCAAAGATTTGATAAGAGAGGTTTAATGATTACGTATATATCAGAAATAATGTTTTATAAATATATATCTTCAAAAGAGAAGAATGATTCCCTATTCACAAAACCTCTTTTATCGATGATTGGGTCGAAGGAACTGGGGTCGAATCTAGGGTAACCCCTATCCGAAAACTACTTCGAACCAATTTACGTTCGAAGTAAAACATGATGAAGATAAAAGTATTGAAGATGGAGATATTCATGATGTAGGGCTGCTTATAACTAGTCCCTCGAGGTGAAATTTACCATATCATATATCTATGGTGACAAGTAGTGCTCCGTTATGAAAATCTTCGATGCAAGGGCTTCTCGCTACTAATCCTAGGGTTAATTCCCAATAGGATATGGTAGGAGAGTACCTTCGGTTTTGTTCAGTCCTAGAACGAACTTATATGGATGGATTTCTGACATTGCATTCTTGAGATTTCATCATTGACTTTTATAAATGTACATCTATTTAGTAGCGGAGAAGGAAACTTCTTTTAGTTTAACACCCTTCTCTGAGACGTATGAGCTCGGAGGTAGTATATTTATGGAAGTCAATAGTGATCGAAGGAATGGCAATGTGGCATTCAAAGTGGAATGTGCTGTGTGAAAAGCAATCGTGACCTTATGCCTCATCACCCGGAAATGACAGAAACAGGGTAGAAGCGGCAGGGCTATGTGGGTCGCCCCCATAAGGATATGGTCATCACCTTTCTAGATTACCCTATATATTCGAGTATTTGTATGCTGTGGCCATGGATAGGTTAGGAACGATCAGGGTGATGTCATATTCGGTACTATCCAGAAGGAAGGGGTAGCCAGTTCTGTGTTGGTTTAGGCATTCAGTATCTGGACCCTAGGTACATTTTGAAAGTCTATATGGATCGATAATATACAGTAAGACTAGTCTAGCAAGTGCGGAATTATAAATAATAGTAAATAGCAGTAATAAAAATGACACCAGGGATTTTTATACTGGTTCGAACTTCTCGTTCTACGTCCAGTCCCAGACTCCTTCTGGAATTTCTCGAATAACCCTCACTTAACCCAGAGGAACAGGTATTACACCGCCTGAGCAACCGAACAGGACTTTTCTGCCTAAGCAACCGAATAGACTTTTCCGCTTAAGCAACCGAATAGGACTTCAAATACAATTTGGTAAATTGTTTCTTGACTTGTGTGTTCTTTGAATAACACGAATATAGTCAATGTAGTACACCCTTCCTATAATCTTCTTGATATGATGATTTGAATGTGCAAAGCTAGGAAGTAGAGAATTGAAAATCACTTGATATTATAACAATATAAGATCAGAAAAGATAAAAAGAATTAGTTATTGAAATAGTGGATTTTCATCTCTATTTATAGTATTGAATAGTTTTAATTCAATAGTTGCAACTCTTTGAAGAAGTGCAACTCTTGGTGAAGAGGACAACTCTTCAGATTTTGATATTTTATGAAGAGATGCTTCAGTTCGTCAAGTTCAGATGTCTGAGATAAAAGTGACAGATGTCTGAATAATTTTGAATTTCAAAAATAATCAAAGGAAACAAAAACAGTTAATTTAGACGTCTGTCTTTTAATTCAGACGTCTGTCTAGGATGACAGACGTCTGTTATTAAATGACAGACGTCTATTTCATATAGAAATAGAGGCATTAACAACATAGTGCTCAGACGTCTGTTATCTTAATTTAGACGTCTAATATTGATGTCAGACGTCTGAATTAATGTACAGACGTCTATTTCTGTACTGTTCTGTTCCTTTGTCCATTTTAGTATTTTTGAACTTGAGAAAATATATAATTTTGAAAATACCTTTTTATATTTATTTTAAAGCATGATTTTCAAAAGTATATTTGTGTGTGTGTTTCATCACCATATCAGAGATTGTACAAATATATCTAAATAGATTTTATAAAGAACTTTAATCTTGTTGATGATAATAGCTTCTTTTGTCGATTCCTGCAAGAATATTTGACATAATAATATATAGATTGAAATATATAGTTGTCGCATTAAAATCGAAGAAGTCAGGTTTCAACATTCTCCCCCTTTTTGATGATGACAACTATATAATTCATCGATTAGTATAATCATACCTTTTGCTCCCCCTGTCAATATGACCATATTATATAGCAGAAATATAATTATTTCTCCCCCTTTGTCATTAACAAAAAGAATTGTTGGGTTGATTTGGATAAAAAAGAAGTAACAAAACTGTGAATAACACACTAATTAAGAGATGTAAACAAACCAAGCAAGATATTAACAAAACAATGTTTAGACTACATCATTTGTTTACCTAACATAGTTGATTTAAAAAAAAAGACAGATAAAATTATACAATCTTATCATTCACCATTGTTTGAACCAAGAAAAAAAATTTATGAGAGAATACATTGATTGAACCAAAAGAGAAACCAAAAGAGAACCATCTTCATTCACCATTCTCCCCAAGTTGGAGAAGAAGGAGGTGAGGATCCATGAGACTTTTTCCATAATTGACGAAGAATTGTCTTGATATTTCTCAATTCTCGTGCATTCTCTTCGACTTTGGCATCAAAGTAATCGAATCTAGAATTGATGGAAGAAAAGCCTTGTGCTATTTGTTGAGAAATTTTCTTTTGATTTTTAGAAATAATGATGTCGGATTTGAGGTTTTCATTTTTAGTATACGAGCGAGAAGTACCAGAAATTAGTTCTATCTCGAAATTTTCCGAATTTGGGCTTTGGATAAAAGCTTGCTCAAAAGCTTCATCTTCATCTTCTTCTTCATCTTCCCTTTCTTCATCATTCTTTTCTTTTTCAGTATTGCCTTCATTTCCATTATGTCCGGAACTACTTACTTTTGCTTTTCCTTTTTCTTTTTGTAAAGCAAGTTGTTCCGCTTTATAATCATTAAATGTTGGAAATGTCGGAGGAGATTCTGGTAATCCCATTAAACTGAAGAAGCGAATGTTGGATACCTTGATTTTTTCAAATTCAATTGATGGACTTTGAATAGAGAAGGCAGTTAAAATTCGAGTAATATAGGGAGCATAGATAATTAAGCGTTTCTTGGAGTCATGATAAGTGCGAAAAGCATCATAAAAGTATTGAGCCCAGTTGATTTGAGTATTGGATAGAATTGATTGAAGTGCCTTATCTTCATCATCGTAAATGACCTCATGGCTTCCTTGTCGGGGAAAAATTGTTTTTATTAGCATTCTAAGCAATAGTCGAGGTCGAGGACGAAGATGATTTGATCTATTTGTGGATTTTTCAGGTTCAAAAAGATAATATTCTATTTGTTTAAGTTCCTCTCCTTCTAACTTAAAGTCATCTATGTCGACTCCTTCCGAGCTACATTTTAAAATTCGTCCAATGTCAGAAGGAGTTATTTGCAGAATGTTTCCAAAAACGCTTGTCCAAAGCGTTCCTTTTTCTCGATGAAGTCTAATTTTTGGATTGTTAACATTTGCTAGAAATAATAAAACACTAAGTCTGCAAATGTTGACTTGATTATCTTTGAAATCAATAAGGCTTGTAATCTGAGATCTATCAGTATAGAGCCTAAGTTTGTAGAAAGGAAAATGATCAAGATTATGAAAAATACCATGAAATGATTGAAGAGAACATAAATGCTTGTAACGAGCCATGCTTCGAGGTTCGTGGTATAACCAAGCTTCAATTTGATCTTCTGAAGGAAGAATGTGAGAAGGTTGTTGAGATGAATCTCCTTTTTGTTTCTTAGATTTGGGCGTCATATGATTAAATTGAAAAAGCTAGGGTTTCGAGTTTGAGAGACGAGAAGAAGAAAATAAACCATTTGGAATAACGTATATAGATTTTCTTCTTAACAGGGTTTCGGACGTCTGAAAATTAAACAGACGTCTGAGATTCTGTAGAATAAAATCAAAGACAAGAGGAACAGACGTCTAAAAATTTATGACAGACGTCTAAGACGTATAATAGACGTCTAAAAATAATTTACAGACGGCTCAGAAGGTTTAAAATGAAACAGAGAGTAAAAAACTTTTTGCACTAAATTCAGACGTCTGATAAGTTTATGTTTAGACGTCTATAATGAATAACAGACGTCTGTTATCTTTAAACAGACGGCTAATTGTTGGCTGCAAACGTATAGTCAGATATAGACGGCTGTGAAAAATGTTTCAGACGTCTGTGTGGCTGAAAATAGTAAAAGTAGTTGTTTTTACAGACGTCTGTGGAAAAATATAAACGTCTGTCTGTCTGATAAAATTTTTTCTTTATGCTTAGGCTTAAAAAAAATTTAATAGTTTATTTATTTATATTGATAAGAACAGAAAACAAGTATAAATAAACAAATCAAAATACAGACATATATATTATCTATTTAGGAGTCTTTGGAGTTTTTGGAGACTTCAGAGACTTCCCTTTGGATGATTCGTGTTGATTTTGTTCAGCAGACTGATTAATAGGAGACCATTGAGGTTGACGTTCCCATGAATTTGGGGAAATAGGTGGTTGTTGAGGACTTTGTTGCCAAGAATTCCAACCCGATGATGTTGGTTGAGAGTATAAAATAGGTTCAGCAACAATATCTCTTGGGATATCTTTTCCACAGAATTTTATTGCAATGGACTCTAGTAAGCTAAGTTTTCTAGAGTTAATCCGTTGCTCATAGAACATATCCCTTTGTAGATTGATAATATTTTGTTGATCGTGATGAATATTATAAATCTTCTCCTTAGTTCGTGGTGAGAGGTCAAGACATTTCTTGGCTTTCTTCCGGTTAGGTGTATGTCCAGAAAGTTCTTTTCCATTATTATGACGGGGTTCATTTGATGGAGTAGGAGTGTCAAATTCGGAGGAAGATGTAGTTGGTGGAGAATACTCTGAATTTGAATAGTCTCCGGAATGTGACCCAGCCATGATGACAAGAAATATAGCAAGAAGGAATTCCATTGTTTAAGATTTGAAAGGGATTGAAAATGTAAGATGTCTTTGAAAGCCAAAAGTCGAAAGACTATATATATTTGATACTTTACCATAATATATGAAAGACTGGATGGTTGATAGTAATTAGAAAATGTAAGCCATGAATAATCTTAGAATGTTTTTAGGGAAACCAGAGGAATAGGAAGTATATTTAATGTAAACCACATGTTATTTTTGGTTTTTTAAAAAAATCAATGTGGGCAAACCTTTTATTAATCAATTTTTTTTTGGATAATTTATTAACAGTTTTTGAAATTAATGTGACAAAATCTCTTATGTCATAGCCAAGGATCATTTTCTTTGACTAATAAGCACATATTTGTATTATGATTTATTTTCATATTTAAAATATAAATATTACGATCTCTTACTCCTTCGAAAATAATATTTTTGTTATGATCAATAATATTACATTTATTTTTAGAAAATACTATGTTAAAACCTTTATCACATAATTGACTAATACTTAGTAAGTTATATTTTAAATTTTTAACTAATAAGACATTTGTAGTAAGAGGTAAATTAGATGTACCGTCATTGCTCACATCGCCTTTGCCGATGATGTAACCTTTGGAATTATCTCCAAAAGTGACAGATCCTCCATCTGAGTAGATAATGTTAGTTAACATATTTTTGTCGCCTGTCATATGTTTTGAGCAACCACTGTCTAGAATCCATTTTCCTCTTTTCTTAATCGGTACCTGCAAAAAATATTGAAGTTCTATTGGTACCCACTTCCTCCGTTAGGGTCCAAAGGGTTAAATCTTAGGAAGCCAAACCCAGTTGGGTTTAGAGTTCCCTTTAAAAATAAAGTTTTCATTCTTATGTACAGAATTAATGAATGATTTAATGTAGTTATTCCTAATCAAATTATTATTTGTCTTTGGAACCCAAATCATAATTGATTTTGGATGAACAACTTGAGCAGATATAGATTCCTTTTTCTTAAAATTAGTATATAATGAACCATTATTTTTAGAATGACTTTGTATCGGTTTTTTATATCCTAACCCCTTTTTATTTGAACAGGTTTGAGAATTCTCAATTATTTTAGAGAGATTCTCTCTTCCACTGTTAAATTTAGAAACATTTTTAGAAATATTTTCCAGTTTTGTTTTAAGATGTGATACTTCTATATCAAGTGTTTTAATATTAGAGTTTAAATCATAATTCTCTTTTGCTAATTTAACATTCTCATATTTCTGTCTTTCTATTTCACTGCATAAATCGGTGAATTGAGATGTTATATTAACATAAGATTCTTGAGATTTTTCTAACTCTTCCTCTAATATTTTCTTTTCATCTTTTAACATGTCAGTTTCTATTTCAGTTCTATTTAATTTTCCTAAAGTATCTTTATATTTACTCTTTAGGATTCTAAGTTTATCTAACAATTCAGAGTTTATTTCTATTAAATCGTCAAAAGTTAGATCACTTACATCATCATTTGTTGCCATAAAACAAACATTGGCTTGTTCTGAATCACTGTCATTATCACTGTCTGACGAAGAAGATTCTGTATCATCCCATGTAACTAAGAAGGCTTGTTTCTTTTTATATTTGTCCTTTTTGAAATTATTCTCTTTCTTCTGATCAGGACAATCTTTCTTTATGTGGCCCTTCTTGTGACATTCGTAGCATTCAAGAGATGAGCTTGATGGCTTATTAAAACCCTTGTTATTTTCAAATTTATTACCCTTTTTGAATTTTAAAAAGTTTTTGAAATTCTTAGCTATAAATGCCATATCATCTTCTGATTCAGAGTCTTCTTTTTCTGCTTGAAAAGCGATAGTTTTCTTGTCCTGTGCTTGTGCTCGTCTTGCCTGCAAATTTACTTCATAGGACATTATATTTCCTATTAACTCTTCTGTTTTTATGGTTGAAATATCATTAGCTTCCTCGATAGCTAAGACTTTTCGTTCCCATTCATCAGTTAAAGAGTTAAGGATTTTTGATACAACATCAGATTCAGTAAAAGTGACTTCTAAAGCTAAAAGTGAGTGATAAATATCCTGGAATTTAGAGTACATTTCACTAATACTTTCTCCTTGTTTCATCCTAAAGTTTTGAAATTGGTTTTTAAGCATAGAGATCTTGCTTTGTTTTACTTTATTTGTTCCTTCGTGTGTAACCTTAAGAGTATTCCAAATTTCATATCCAGTTTTACAAATACTAACTCGATTAAATTCATTTTTGTCTAATGCGCAAAATAACATGTTCATTGCTTTTGCGTTTGCAGTAGCATCTAGTTTTTGTGTATTAGACCAAGCAGCATACCCTGTAGTAGGAATAGTATATTCAGTTTGAATGATATTCCAGGTTTCAAATCCACTTGCTTGCATAAAAATTCTCATTCTAGTTGACCAATAACTATAATTTAATCCGTTAAACAATGGTGGTCGTGTAGTGGCTTGTCCCTCAGTAAAACTATTGCTAGTGTTATTGTCCATATTATTTAAATATCAGATAACTATGTTATAGTTATGTGATGACCTTGCTCTGATACCAAATGAAAGTCTATATGGATCGATAATATACAGTAAGACTAGTCTAGCAAGTGCGGAATTATAAATAATAGTAAATAGCAGTAATAAAAATGACACCAGAGATTTTTATACTGGTTCGAACTTCTCGTTCTACGTCCAGTCCCAGACTCCTTCTGGAATTTCTCGAATAACCCTCACTTAACCCGGAGGAACAGGTATTACACCGCCTGAGCAACCGAATAGGACTTTTCTGCCTAAGCAACCGAATAGGACTTTTCCGCCTAAGCAACCGAATAGGACTTCAAATACAATTTGGCAAATTGTTTCTTGACTTGTGTGTTCTTTGAATAACACGAATATAGTCAATGTAGTACACCCTTCCTATAATCTTCTTGATATGATGATTTGAATGTGCAAAGCTAGGAAGTAGAGAATTGAAAATCACTTGATATTATAACAATATAAGATCAGAAAAGATAGAAAGAATTAGTTATTGAAATAGTGGATTTTCATCTCTATTTATAGTATTGAATAGTTTTAATTCAATAGTTGCAACTCTTTGAAGAAGTGCAACTCTTGGTGAAGAGGACAACTCTTCAGATTTTGATATTTTATGAAGAGATGCTTCAGTTCGTCAAGTTCAGATGTCTGAGATAAAAGTGACAGATGTCTGAATAATTTTGAATTTCAAAAATAATTAAAGGAAACAAAAACAGTTAATTTAGACGTCTGTCTTTTAATTCAGACGTCTGTCTAGGATGACAGACGTCTGTTATTAAATGACAGACGTCTATTTCATATAGAAATAGAGGCATTAACAACATAGTGCTCAGACGTTTGTTATCTTAATTTAGACGTCTGATATTGATGTCAGACGTCTGAATTAATGTACAGACGTCTATTTCTGTACTGTTCTGTTCCTTTGTCCATTTTAGTATTTTTGAACTTGAGAAAATATATAATTTTGAAAATACCTTTTTATATTTATTTTAAAGCATGATTTTCAAAAGTATATTTGTGTGTGTGTTTCATCACCATATCAGAGATTGTACAAATATATCTAAATAGATTTTATAAAGAACTTTAATCTTGTTGATGATAATAGCTTCTTTTGTCGATTCCTGCAAGAATATTTGACATAATAATATATAGATTGAAATATATAGTTGTCGCATTAAAATCGAAGAAGTCAGGTTTCAACACATTTTTCTAGAGATATACTGTACGGAAGGTAGTCCTTTACCTTGTCATTTGTGTGGAATTCATTTTCCAATAAGTGCCTGCCATTTTGTTTGTAGAGCCTAGTATGCTGGAATTTAATAATGGTAACAATTTCGGCTAAGATTAATAAGTTTACTTGCAAATGTTTTCAAAGGTATGTCATCACAAATAATATCAATTATTTTGACGTAAAATGTTTTGGTTATCATAAGGTTAAAACCCGTTCCGTGTTTATGTGCGGCTTGGTCTTATGAGATACCTTTTTGTTTTCTAAACGCATATTTTGAGTTCTCACACCAGTCCCATGAATGACCCGGAGTTTATTTTTCTTATCCATAAACTCTGGGTGCCCTAATTTTTCCCGGGCAGCCTAGCAGTCAGGTTTAGTTTAGAAGAAAGATAAATAGAGCTCGAAGCATGGAGTTAGAAGATTTACTAAATTTTTTTGTCTATTTCCACCACACTCTTGTACTATTGTATTCAGCAAATTTGTAAGAACAGATATTTATAACTGTCCATATTTTTAACTTTGATAAATGTATTAAATTTCCGCTGTAAATATTATGTTGAAATAACATATGTGAGATTCTGTTCTGTCTTTATTTTTCTTTCTTATCCTTGAGAATCCGCTTCTCCGGCACATGGATTTATGGTATGTGAATACCGAAGACGTATTAATGTCGATTTCTGGGAGTCGAAGAAACAGGTCATCACATGAAAACTCGATTTTTCCTTTTCATTTGAAAATTATAAACCCAAGGGTTTGGAAAATTCTTATTTCAAATAATTCCGACTAATAATCCACCATACACATTCATTTAACTTTTTGGGTCACGAAATCGCGAACTACTGAAACGCGATGGCTTATTTTGACTCTAATTTCATATCTTTTAAAAACTTTGCTGAAATAAGTTTTAATGTTTATAAAAAATTTATAAACTATTTTTATTCATGCTTAAAGAGGTTATAACTATGCCGTAACACTTTTATAATTCGTAAAAGAAAGTGATTCTTTGTGTAAATTCGACGTGTATTTACGGTGAATTATTTCTACAACTAAGCAAACATAATATCGCTTCTAAAACATGATCAAATATAGAAAACAAGCACGGAAAAACATATTATATCATCATATAGTTTAATAAAATAAACCAACGAAGTAATCCTCACAATTGTAGTATTCCCACCGTAACTTCTTTGAATTACTCCGGTGGCATTCCTACAACGCTTCTCTCCACTATCTTCACTCCGGAGCTTCCTTGATCTTCCTCCTTTCTTCTTACATGCTTTACCATGACCCTCTTGAGGGTGTTAGCTCGTCCAAGGGTGAATGGTGGTGGTGGCCATGGGTTTGAGGAGGGTAGAGGAGGAGAATGAACTTGCTGTTGAGGTGGATTGACTTTGTTTACATATGCAACTATTTTACTTTCTTTTTGCCATTATTTTTCTTCATTACTTCTCTAAGATAAAGAGCCATTAAAGAGCATTAAGCCACTCAAGAAAAAGGAGGAAGAAGAAGAGTTTTGGTGTGAGAATTATGAAGTCTTAGGGTGGGTATTTATAGAAAATATTTTGCAAAATATCTACTAATACATCATGAGCCATCACCTCACCCATATTAATCCCCCTTCCATCACTTTGGCGGAACCCACACCTCTCATGGGCTTTGTCCCCTTGATTAAGTGATGGTGAGTTTGCTTTTTGACCCTTAAGGACGAAGCTTTCATTTGTATACATATATGGAAGCTTATGTATATACATAATTAGATATTTACAAACCCTTGATGTGACTAATTGTGTATACATATATGTGTATATGTATGCACATGCATGTGTGTATGTGTATCGTATAACGTGCAACAATTTGAAACAACTTCCGTTCGACGAAAGGTCGAAAATCCGGAAGTTGAATCCCGGTCACATTTTCAATTTTTAATCAAACTGTTTATTTATATAAACAAAACTTTAAAATAAATAACTTTTCATCTTTAAATAATTAAAACAAGATTACTTAAGCTATAAAACCATATAATCAATATTAAAATCCATTTATAAAAATATGATGTCGATCTACCAAAATGCAATGAATTTTATATATCTTTATATAATAAGTTTATACATTTATAAAACTATTGTAAATCAATTATTATCACTATATAATAATTAAAATGGATTATTCATCATTTAAAATAATTATTTGGATATTTATCAAAATACCAAAACTTTCTTTATATGCTCATTAATGAAAATGATGACATCATCGATGATATCATAATTATTTTATTTCCAAAAATGGAAAATTATTTTAT
Organism: Allium fistulosum; assembly: GCA_030737815.1. Taxonomy (NCBI): domain Eukaryota; kingdom Viridiplantae; phylum Streptophyta; class Magnoliopsida; order Asparagales; family Amaryllidaceae; genus Allium; species Allium fistulosum. The sequence goes on along the minus strand of CM060901.1, from coordinate 195,764,700 downwards.
TACTTATTTTTGTTTAAATAGTTAAATCAGTGTATGTAAAAAAATCATGCGTAACTTTTGATGGTAAAAAAGCTGTTTATCGATAAAACAATTTTCGGTCATATTATCGATATTTTTTCCAAAGAATTTATTTTTTTATATATTTTTCCAAAACAAAATCACCATTAGTATTCATCACATAAAACTTGATTATTTATGCTTAATAAACATATATTTGAATATTTAAAATTAACTAAATATTCCAAATCAAAGTGATAAAATTGCGGGTCATTATAGGGTCTCCTTACAAAAGTCCACTACAAAACAATGGTTATTTATGCAATCCGCCTTTCAAGCGGGAATTCAAAACCAAATAAACAATCAAACGGTAATAAAAAAATATATTATTATCAATAATTTGCAATCAATACCTAATATATCATTTATTAATTAATCCATATTTTAATTAACTTTAAAAATATTCTTTTTACTTTGCAAGCACAGAACAGTGCTTTATTCTGCTTGATAAATGTCCAAAAAAATCTATTAAATTTAATTATAGCAGAACAGTATTTTATTCTGCTAAATAGATATCACAAAAAATATAACTAATTTTACTACATTAAACATAATTAAATTAAATCACTATAATTTTTATCACTAATTTATACTTCATTAAAACTATCAACTATCATTCAAGCATTTAATAATAATCTATAGCAAAACAAAATCATATAGTTTATTTAAAAATGAGTAAACTCATTGAAATTCCAGTTGACGCTTTCGTGTTTCGGTTTGATCTAAAATTGAATAGCGTTCGAATTTAGCTCAAGATTCAACTAGCTCCAAATCCAACGAAATCAATTCCAGTGCATAGATAATGTCTATACGAGCCCAACGCAAAAGACCGCGTCCAAATCTGACCTCGTATGGAAAAGTTATGTAGTCTACAAGATTTAAGATTAATTAATTAACAAATTAACAATTAATTACCCTAATTAATAATTCCTCCCTTCTTCCCCAATTTCAAAAACCTGGACATAATATATACATGCACTTGAACCCATTAATGTCGTGCCTTCTCCTCTCCTATCTCACTCAATACGCCATGAAATCGCCCAATACCACCTCCAATCAACTCATGCTTCGACGACAAACCCGATGGCCACAAGCTCCTAAAGCCCACACCCCTATACCCAGATGCGACCTGACATGTCACAACCAAACCCTAAAAAGATGTGATCCCTAAAACTAGATCGAACGTCTCCAAAACTTCACAAATCGAAGCCCTCCACGCGAAAAACTCAAAGAACCCAACGCTATCACCTAACTCCTCCCCAATCACCATCACCATAAAACTCTAAGCACGCTCAACATCTTGATCTCACCAAACAACAGCCGCACTCAACCAAACACATATGAAATTGTAGATTTAGTTACCCCGAACCCAAAGGTCCTTGTTTTATAATTTTTTGTTGAGTATTATGTTTGACTTGGATTTTTGAAATTCAAATTGCTTACTTTCTTTTAGTTACAGGAGCTTTAAAATGAACCAAAGAGAGAAAGGTGAAAAGTGAAGTTTGTTGAACAATCTAAGTGTAGTGATATGTTTATTTAAAAAAAATTGGCATCTTGCTGCACAAAACTTCGTTTGCGTACGAACCGCGAACGATAAAACAAAAATATGATCATGCACAAAAGTGCGATACGATCACAAAACAATAATAATATATACTGATTATTATATTCTGTTAAATTTTAAAAATACCATCGTTTGTCGTAAAATATGTAAAACGGTTACTTAAATATTTTTCAAATTAAAAATTATGGAAAAATCCTATAATTTAAATTAAAAATACTATAATAAAGATTGACTTGTTTTATTAATAATTGATTTTCTTATTATTTATTCGAACTATTTATTATTGTAAATAAATTTACAAAATGGGTTTACCATTATTATTTATTAACTAAAAAAATTAAATAAGGTTATTAAATCCATTTAATTAATATTTAATTCATAAATTCAAATATTTTAATAATCCTATATTTGAATATAAGTTATTAAATTATGAAAACCAATTATTTAAATATTCAAAATTTAAATATTCAAAATCAAAAAGAAAAAATTATAGGACGTTACAGCCAGGGTCAAAGGAAAAGCGGCTAGAAGAGCTAACAAAATAAGACATAGTTACTTCGCCTGTATGCTCACAATGTCGAACTTGTCAGTGATGGACCATGTACAAGTACGTGAGGAAGTAATTAAAGGTTACTAACAAGCTATTGGCTAAGCAAGGATACTATACAAACACAATGCAATAACTAATCCTGATCAGGTATGACAATTTCGTTTATAATTTCTATAAGATAAATATAAGCTTGGGTAATTATTCATACAGGAAATATAAAGTATGGGCCAAGGGAAGCATCAGTCATGGAAACTGCTTACCCTACCGAACTTGTTCGTGATTGATCTCAACAAGTAAGCATGATAGCAATGAGAAAGGTTGTTAATGGAACAAACAAACCAAGCAATCATGTGAAACAAACATATCATGATTACTAGCTAGGAAAAGAAGAATATGGACATGAATAAATAAAAGACACCACAGCGCATAAGCATTAAAAGAAGATTAGCTTCACAACACAAATGCATGATCAAGCTATGTTCAAATATTCAGCAGAAACCACTTACCTAGCAATACATTTTGTTGGACCGATACAAGTATGCATGTTAGTGATGAAGGAGTCACTATTGGAATAACTTGGCAATCATGTAGGAAAAATACATTGCAACCATCAGTCTTAATTGGCCAAACTACAATCAATGCAACAAAATACACATCGTTAAGTCTATGTACCATAAAACCATTGCATATTCCTTTTCCTAGGGCACCTCGATATTCATGGAACATTCATAGGACAATGTACGGCCCTCAGGACCCGAGGGCAAGGAGGTTGAACTAGAGGGAGCAAAAGCCTACCGGATAGGGATGGGAAGAAATCATGATAGATGATTATACTATCAAGAAAGAATGAACTTCGAATGTCATATGGATAAAGAATGTCTTGGAATGATCAAGAAGCTTTCCCCAAGTGAACAAGGCTTTGCAACATATTAGTAATGGAACACTTACCTAAAGGACAGGAATGAGGATATAAATTTTGAGATTTGAGATAACTATTGCATGAGAAAGAAAGACGATTTGGATGAAACAAATCACACTTTGTATTCTACAAAAGTATGCCTTAAGGGGAATGTGTTATGGGCATTTTTCCCATAACATGGTAAATATGAAAAGATGTCAAGCAGCATAAAAACGGCTAGAACATGCATAATAGAAGCGCCATCATGTAATTAGAAAGGCAAGGCAAAGCGTTAGAGGAAAATTGGAATAGTAAGAAAATATATTTAAAGCGCTTGTAAAATGTTCCTAAGGTCAGGACATGCGCCTAGGTCGAAACCGAATTGAAAGATACGATCATCTTAAAATTTGCCCACCACCTAACTGATTCAGGTTCCACCTTGAAGAGCTACTGCCTACTCTAAACAAATAGGACATTCAAGGGCATTGGAATACTCTACTCAATGATACAAAGCTATCGGTCCAAGTTTTGTTCAAATCTTACTTGAAAAGAAGAAGTTATAGTACAAAAACATGTGTAGCTCAAGTGGTTGAGCATCAAGCTTCCAAAGGAGAGGTCAGGAGTTCGATTCTTGGCAAGCACGTTATTTTTAACGAATATGAGGAATGGTTCGGTAGGGAATCCAATTGTTGAGCGCCTAACCATTTCCAACGTAAGGAAGGGAAGGAAAAGAGAAGGTGAGACACGAGGAGCAAAGAGAAATAAAGGAGTTGAAAAGAGGAAACCCCATGTTTGGTGGTCTAAGAACCGAATAGGAAATCCTATCTAGCACACAAGGCACCGAATGGGAGATCATGTCAGTACCCAAGGCACCGAACAAGAGATTCCATTCGGTTGGTGGGGTGCTGAACCAGGAGGGGCATTATATGAAGACCGGACCAGAGTAAAACATGGGAGGCCGGACCAGAGTAAAACATGGGAGGCCGAACCAAGGAGGGACGTGCAAGAACTTTGCCAGCAAAGTTTCCACATGCATTTCACCGAACCAACCAATGTCGAACCAAGCTTTCCAAATTAATCAAATGGGATATATATGGAATGAAATCTGAGTACATATGGAAACTTCTGATTATCTTGTGTATATATGGAAATATATAAATTGATTGAGTTATAGATGGAAATTGCCTGATTTACAAGAGTGACCACCATACCTTTCCACTCCTATAAATATTAAAGCTTCCAACAACGTTGAGGGGAGAATTCGAAAGAGCCAAGCTTACAACAGTAATGGCAGACAAGTCAGAGAAAGCTAGGAATGGCCTAGTAGAAACAACATAGCAAGAACTGGCTAAGAGGAATTGCCTAACAGAATAGGATAATAGGAACAACCAAGTAGGAACGGCATAGCAGGAACTGCCTAATAGGAACAATCGAACGGGAATAGGCAAGCAAGAATAGACGAACATGAATAGATGATCAAGAGTTGCTGAACAGATTTTCTTGGGTCTATATCTTACTTTTTATTAAGAAATAGATCATCATATTTTATACCACAAACATTGTACCAACGATCTATATGAAGGATAATGAAAATGAATAGTGGATGTAGGCATATTCTGGCCGAACCACTATAAATATTTGGTTATTTTCATTACCGCAATTTGCTTTCTGCATAACCTATATGTAACCCGCTCTTTGAGGTGTCAGCCCATTTTTTATGCAAACAACTATGGCATACTAAGTTACATACACAATCATTTTAATACCTAATAAAGATACTTATTTTATTATTGAATAACATATACTTTCACTATTAAAATTCAATCAAAATATATACCTAATAGCTCTTGTTGGAAATATTATATAATTTGTTATTTATTGGAAAAAACAAAATTCTGGTAAGATGTTCAAACGAAAGATAAGTGCAAATATTTACACTAATTATTTCAGAAAGCTCACAATCGGAAAAATGCTTCTAATTGGAAATAATTGTAGGTAATTGCAAATTCTTACTCCTTCTACTTCGATGTATAAGTATTTATACGAAGAATAGTTACTAGAAAATATGACAAATTAACTTTGTTATAATTTTTTTAATTTAATTAGAAAAAAAAAATTAAATTTATTAAATTTGAGATAAATGCAAATATTTGCACTATTTATTTTGAAGTACATGTAAATTTCAGTTATTAGCCATTTCTATTTTATATCGTAAATTTGTTTCAAATATTTATAATAATAAAACTCAATCAAAACTTAATTTTACGGTATAGTTGTGCAAAGTTTAAAAAAGGGTAAATAGGTTGTAGAATTCTATTCCAATATCTTATATCACCCACTTTATAATTTGAAGTTACTAGATGTAAAATAATACTTGACAACAAAACTAATGGTGGTAAAAATCCTAAAACAACGAAACCAGTCAACAGACGGACACACAAGGTTACCTCGTTTATTGATTCTTAGGATTTTGTGATAAATACGAAGGATTGAGTCTTGATCACTACAATAATGATTCTCAGTGTTTGATAAGAACGAAACTTGAAGAAGAGAGAAATCTCAATTTTCCCCACTTTTTAACACTTTTTATTATAGTAGAATAGTACACTAATCAAGCAAAATACTTGGTTTTGATATCTTGGGGGTTCGAACCCATGGCCCCTAAAACTAGGTCAAGAGCATGATATTACTAAACAGTTGAGCTAGTGATCCTTGACACACTTTTCACACTTCAAAATATAAAAATGGCTCCATTATTTATAACAATCAACTATTTAGTGCTATCACCATGTATATAGAAAAAATCAATTATTGATCCCAATATCCTTCTAATATTTTTCTTTAATAATTTGATGGAAAATGAAATCTCAAATATTTAGAAAAATGGTTAGAACTAAAGTTCCATTTTTTTACAAGGTTTAGGTTTCAAAAATAGAATTTAGAAAAAAAAATTAAAGTTGTTACAACTTAAAAAGGTTCATCTTACATATTTGAAGTCTTCTAAAACTTATCAATATTAGAAAAAAATTAGATATATGTTATTTTTCTTTCAAATGCCAAATTTTTGATGTATTTCCCAAATGAGCAAAATTATAATATTAATTATTCTTATTAAGGTGGAAGACATATTTTGTTCTTATCTATTTAACTTTTTCATTCACAATACCAATAGTGCCAATTTTCGAATATGGTTTTCTCTTTAATAATTCCTTTGGGAAAAACATCTAATCAATCAAAGAGACTCCATGTTTAGTTAATATCTCTTGTAATTTAGATTAGTGAAGAAGATTTATATTTCTTCTTATCTAGAAAATCTATATCTAATTGTAGTTTCTTTTTTATCTTCTCTAATTGAATAATAAAGGAAACATGGACCTAAAATTGTGTTTTTCTTTTTTATATTTGAACCTAATACAATTGTTAATTATGTGTGATCTACTAATCTTCTATACAATGGTTCTAGATCATAGATGTTTATTTTTTTCATTGAGATTAGCGATTTAGAGTATATTTATAATTCTTAACATTTGGTATTACGAAAAAGTGATCATTACATAATGATAGGTCATGGCTGGATCTTATGAGGTGAATAATAATATTGTGAATAAATTCAGTGGGAAATGACATTTTTGGACATAAAGGCTAAAGATGGAGGCATTGTTGATTAAGGCAAAGACTTTTAAGGTAGTTTTTAATTCAAACAAGTTTAAAACCTTAGCCTAGAGTAAATGGAAGAGATGGGAAAAGATGCTCTTATAACAATTCAACTATATCTTTCTAATGAGGTCCCAAGGGAATTTTCTCATGTCATGGAGGTGAAGAAACTATCAGCTGCATTGAAGGATGAATATCTGGTTAAGCTTCTCACTAACTTTATTATTCTTCAGTGGCAACTTTACACCTCTAGGATGAAATTGGGCATAATACTTTCTGTGCATCTAGGCACTTTTAATACAGTAATTATGAATTTGAAGACAACAGATGTGAAAATTACCGATAACGTGCAGGCCATAATATTTTTGTGTTCATTACCTTTATAATATAAAATATTTTTTAACTCTAAGATTAAAGGTATAGGTTCCATATGTATATCTGATGTTAAGACAAATATGCATAATGAGGTGTTGAGGGTTATGTTAGTTGGCAGAGAGAGTGTGGATAATGGTTTAGAGGCTTTGTTAGTTCAAAAGGTGGTGTTATAAGAAAGTTTAGGTATTAGCCTAGAGGTTCTAGGAGGGGTGTGTAATGAAGTGTAAATTTATCACTTTGATAAATTATATTTATTGTTAAATTTATTCAAACATAAAGTGGATAATAAAAATAATATTTTTTTGAGTGATAATAAGTAATAGTAATCTTATTTTGAATAAATATTTAGTAAAATATTTTCCACAAAATTTAAATCGATAAAATGGCCGAAAATTGTTTTATTGATAACCAGCTCTATAATCGTAAAACATCATGCGCAGAGCTAGATACATACACTTATTTTTATAATTGAACAAGAATATGAAATAAAATTAATTATTTTATTTTTAGAAATTAAATGTACTTATGTCATCACCAATAGTGGCATCGTATTTAAATATAGATTTATGAATTTAAATTGATATTTAATGATTTAATAATTATGTTAATTATCAAATAATTATTTTTAATGATGATAATTCATTTTGAATAGTTATAAAGTGATAAATAATCATTTATAATTGTTTTATAAAGATATATATATTTGACTTGAAAATATAAGGAAAAATCGATATCGCTTTACCAGTATAATAGCGGTTTTTGTAAATAATTGTTACTACTAATTTATATGCTTTTATAATTCACATGTGATAGTTTTAATTCATTTAAAATGATAAGAAACTTGATTTCAAATTTTATTTACAAATATATGTATATTAACTAAGAAGTGGAAATATGATTGAAAACTAAAATCGAAATTCGTAACGATTCAACGTATAGAAGTTGTGCAACGTTTTGGATTATATGTGACATGCCTATGCACATATACAACTTAATAACATATAAGTTAAAAAAATTAATAAACTAAACATGATTAGTTAAAATAAAAAAAGAGACAACATTCCTTAAAACAAGGAACCTTGTTTTAAGGAGCATGTTTTAAGTTACCTTGTTTTAAAGGATCGTAAGTGTTCTTTTTGGTGATGGTGATGGATAATGATGGTGTTAGGATAATTTGTTCCAAAATTTTTCTTGTGATATCCCTGAATTTTAGGCAATATCAATTTAATAATCTGTATTAAAAAATTAAATTGATTTGATAATTTTGTAATTTAATTTGAATTAATTTAATAATCTTCTTTAATAAATATTTAAATTAGTGAATTTATTTTTTAAAAGCTAAATAAAATGTTTTCTATTTATAATGAATATATATATTTGTATATATATTGTAATTAGAAATCTTTGGTTTGAATTTTATATATAAATATAATTGGTTTTACTCTTTAAAGTTATCTATATATATATCTAAGTATTAAAAACTAATTAATTAAGTTAAAAGCTTTTTATTAACACTTAAATTATAAATACAAATTACTTACAAGACAAGTGTAAACATTTGAGAGCTAAATTAACATGTGTTAAGTAATAAACCATTTAATGTGACAAATGTAAATTATCTTAACAAGTGGCATTTTAAGTTTGGTTTTCTTTTTATTTTTATTTAATAAAATTTCAGCCCATGCAAATATGTTTTTCTTCCTTTCATTTCTTTTGCCATTCTTTTTCAAAAAGCTAAGGAGAAAACTCAAAATCCAAACAATCTTCCTAAGACAAATCTGAAACCTTCCTCAAAACTAAAAGAAAAATCAAAACAATTCCCAAATTTCCTGAAAACATTTTCAAGTTTAAAACCCTGTCCAAACCTCTTTCCTCAAGCATGAACAGATTTTTCAAATTTGTAACCTGGAAAAGCATTTCAAGCTTGTAAACAAATCAGTGAACAAACTCCTCAAAAACCAAAAATCAGAGCCTGCATGCTTTATTCCTAAGCATCTGTATTTTTCCAAAAACCTGAGAGCAACAAAAATGCAAGCATTTTCTTTTCAACCTGAGTTTTAATCAAAATCAAAAAGGGCTGCGTGTATTTTCTTTGGTCTGGAATCAAGCTGGAGTCATCACTTCAACAAATTTCAAAAAGGCAAGCATGCAAGTCTTAAATTCAAAAACAAAGCAAGTTCCAAATTAAGCAATTAAAGCCTGCTCTCTGTTTTCAGGTGAGTAAACTATAATTTTAAAAACAGTTTAAAACCCTGGATTTAACTTTGATATATAAATGAAAATCATGTTGCTTGCCTAAAAATCTGGATTGAAATGGATGCATGTGTATGTGATAGTATTGAATGTCTGTATATATGCTCTGTTGTGTTTAAATATTTGAAAGTTTATAAATAACAGTGAGTAATATCACTTTTAAAAAAAATTTAAGTATATGAAATAAGGTTGCATGATTATTATCTGAAGCCAAATATGTTTGTGTGTATATAGTAGTGAATGTTTAGATGAGAAATGAATGTATACCTGAACACTTCTGTAGTTCTGTTCCCAGTTTCAAAATTTAGGATTTGATTTAAAATGCTTTATCTCTTGATCTAGTCATTATTAGGATTTAGTATTTAAACAAAATTTGTTTGTTTTATCATAGAATAAAGTTTAAAAATTATTTAAGTTAAAATAAATAGGTAATATCTCTGGAATCAAGAAAAACTGAGCAAACTGAATACAAGTCAAAAACTCAAACATAATAAATTATAAATTCAGTATTATAAACTGAAAACATAAACAAAAAGATGATTTTTAAAAATAAAATCATAGTGTTTGGTTAGAAATTGAGACTGTAGTACGTATTTGAACTGGAAATGGGTTTTAGTAAATCTGTGGTGATCGAGTTGATCAGAAGGTTTGGGGTTCTTGGTGGAGGTAGTGTAGTGATCAGAGGGTGTGGCAAAAATGTCAGGAAGATGTTCTAGGCATTGTAGAAGTGGCGGTGATCAGAATTGGGTTGTAGCCCTAGTTTTTGTGATGATAGGAAATTGGGTTTCCACGACGTCTAGGATGGATCGAGTTCAACTGAACCCTGGGAAATGGTAGCTATGACGTGGACGAAGTCGTCGCTGGAGTCGCTGGCGTTCTGATGATCAGAAATGGGAGGACGAGGGATTGTTGACAGGGTTTGGGAGTAGTCTGTGTTCCAGTTTTGATGCTCAAGTCTCGATTTCGATTTCGCGAATTGATCGAAGATTGGATGGTCGTGTTCTGATAGGTGGATGATCGCCGACTTGTGGGGATACTCGGTGATGGTCGGAGGCGACTGCATCTCCGGTGCACGTGCACACGGTCGTGAGTATGTTTGGGAAAGTCTGGGTTTGACAGAGAGGATGGGTCTCGAGATTTTTGAGTGTTTTTGCGGGGGAGACTCGGGTAATTTTGGGTTACGAATCGAAGTAAATAGGCTGGGTTCGAGAGTTTTAGTGTTGACAGGTTTTATACCTGTCAGTTTGAAATTTAAATCTAATTTAAATTTTGAAGTAATATTAAATCAGTAAATCAAAGTATGATTTATGAAGACAAGTTTAGTTTTAAACTTTAATATTAGATAATTAGTTTATGAATTTAAATGTTTAAATAGGTTAAGTGTAGATATGTTTAAATGTTAAATCTAAGAAGAAATTTGATTTAAGTTCTTTTAAAAACTTCTTAGAAAATATAAGATTTTAAATAAGTAAAAGTTTTTAAATTGGTTAAAAACTTAGTTAAAAATAAATTGGTATTCATTTTAAATACAACATTTAAAATGAAATTTAAAAGTTAATTTGAAATGGATGTCTTCAAATGTATTTAAGAATGATAATTTAACCTTTGATAAGAAAATGTTTTATCTTAAAATAATTAGAGATTTGTGTTCATTGAATTAATTAGGAAATTTAATGGATAATTAATTTAATTGATTAATTAATCATTTGGATTAATTAAATAGGTAATTAATGGTTTATACTAATTAATTAGTGATTAAGATTAATTAATTAGAATAATTAATTTGTAATTAAGGATTATAATTAGAATATTAATTAATGGTTAGGAATTAATTAATAAGAAATTAAATATTAATTAAGTTATGGGTAACACTTAATTAATTTAGTAATTAGAGATTAATAAATTGGTTATTAAGATTTATTAATTTAGAATTAATAATAATTAATATAAGTTAATTACTTAAGGAAAGTAATTAAATAATAGTTAATGAAGTCATTAGCTATGGATTATTAAATAATTAATTAATAGGATTAATTTAATAGTTAATTAGATTAATTAATTTAAAGACAATCAATTATAGAATTTGTTTAAATGTAATTACTTATTGGAAGTAATTAAGAATTAATTACTTATTGTAATTAATTGAAATTAATTTGATTTAGTTAAATTAATTAGTTTAATTAATTTAGAATAATCAAGAGATGATTTGATAATAATTACTTAATGTAATTATTAAGGTAAGATTATTTAAGGGAGTAAATAATAAGATTATTACTGGAAGTAATTAGTTGAATAATGATTTTATTAATAGAAGTAATTTGAGTTAATTACTTTGGAAGAAATTAATCAAGGGATTAATTAAAGAATTAATTAAGGAGTAATTAATTTAGTTAATGACAGTAATTAAGGGTAATTAATTACTGATTGAAGATTAATCAAGGTGATTAATAAATGTGTTTAATTAAAGGTTAATTACTTAATGTAATTAATTTAATTAGGTAATTAATAATTAAGTTGTAATTAAGGATCATTAATTAATATAATTAATGATGTAATTAAGATTGATTAATTAAGTAATAATTAATAAATGAAGTAATTAATTAATGTAATTAATTAAGGATTAATATAATTAAATATAGTTGATTAACTTAATAAATTTTAGTTAATTAATTAATGAAGTAATTAAAGGTTAATTACTATAAGTGGTTAAGGATAATTAATTTAAATAATTAATTGAGGATAAATTACTTGGATGTAATTAAAAGATAATTAATTAAGATGATTAATTGAAATGAATTATTAAAGGATAATTAATTAATTGATGGTAATTAATTAATGGTTAAGTAAGAAGGATTTATAAAATGAAGTAATTAATTTAATTCACTTTAAATTAATTAGAGATGATATAAATCATTACTTATGAATGGGTGATAGTATTGAATACTTGGCATTGATTGATATCTCTGATGAGATATATGCTGTGTGATATGGATGTTAGTTGAATTGTATGGATTATCTATTATATTGATAATGTTGATTATCTATTGTAATGTTGTGAATTATCTTTCTATGTGTATAAAGATAATTGAATTGAATTGTTTTAACCTTTAAAACAACTTGGCCTTAAAAAAATACGCTTTGGATTTCGATGAGACCGGGATCGGGTTTCCGTATACCGGATTTCCAGGTCTGGAGACCCGAATACCACATCGATCCAAATTAACGATAGGTCGTGAATAAAGTGAAGATGAAGATTCAGAGTGCAAGGGTTATTGTCGTTAACTCTGAGGGTGATTCCAAAACGAGTGTAACGAGATAATGCCTTCGGTTTCGTTCGAACCCGGAACGAACTTGTATGGATTGAATGCTTTCAGAACATCGTCAGGTGGACGATGAGCATTCTAAGTGATGTGTTCTTTTCTAAGGTAATCGTGACCTCAGGCCTCACAAACCGGGAATGGCTAAAACAGGGGAGGTGCAGCAAGGTTAGTGGGTAGCACCCAAGTAGGACAAGGTTACCTCTGTCTAGATGTCCCTTTCTATTTTCGACTTAGTGGTGCGGTTGCTGATCCCAACCGTGAGGTATCTTGTGCGGGAATTATCCAGTAAGGGATGTTCCGACCTTGTGTTGCAGGGGATTGGGAGTGATCCTCGGTACGGTGATCTAGGCCACGTACTGTGACGGGCGGTACCCCGGTAGCCCTGCCATTGTATGGAATCCAAAATCCAATAAGTGCCGTACGTATTAGTTGTGCCCAACTATGTTGGAATGTGAGATGTAAGCATTTCAGCTATTTCTGTATTTTACTTGAAAACCCTAGACCCTATTATAATACAATCGAATTTCCTATCAAATGTTTTGGTTAGCGTAAGGTAAAAACTTACCCATGTTTATTTGTGGGGAGTCTTACGTGATACCTTTTCTTTCAAAAGGTTTTGAAGTTAAACAAGTTTAACCTGTTACTCACACCAGACCCATGTCTGACCCAAGTTGTTTATTTCTGTTTTATAAACTCTTGGGTACTCAAATTTTTACGAGTAGCCAAGGGATTCAGGTTAGCCTTGACGAATTGTGGAGGAGCAATGGAGCAGGAGGCTTCAGCGTTGTAGATATAGATAGTAGTTTCCGCTGTGTTGATCTTGTTTAGATCTTTGTTTTGTATTGAGTTGTAATAACTAGACAGATGTTTATAACTGTCTAGTATATGATGTGTAATCTGTGTAACTCTGATAAGTGTCATATATGATACTATGTAATATTTATGTGATATAATATATTTTGTTCGTTTCCGCTGTGAGTATTTGTGATTGTTTCTTTTCTCTTCTTCTCTTTTCTACTTCTCACCCCTTTCTTTCTTACTGTCGATGCGATTTTCCGGGAGTGGAAAGCCGGGTCGTCACACGTGGTATCAGAGCATAGGTTGAGCGAATGCCTAAGCTTTTGGTTAAGTGAATATCAGAACACTTGGTTGAGTGAATACCTAGGTTCAGAAGGATTGTTCATTAGAGATAGGATCTGTAGCAACCTATTTGAGTCTGAGTATATATATATACGAGAGCGCGTATTTGTTAGTTATATAAAATGGTTTTATATTGTGTTAATTGATCGGTTGAGTGGTATATGGATTCTGGTCAATACGAGTAGCTAACGTTATTGGTAGGGATCTCTAAACACTTGAACCAGGCCAACGGACACAATATTGTTTTAAAGAGGTAAATGAAATAATTTTACCCAGAAATAATTTCTATATAAAAAGTATCATTTTAAATATATATATATATTCTACCTATTTGTTGGGTTACCTGTTCGGGTTTTCCAATATAAGTTATAAAGGTAGATAAGGTGGTGGTGTGTGTAACACGACTATCAATGGTTGGAATTTGAGTGTTGAGGTTGGAAGTATATCTGACGAGACTGTAGATCTAATACCGTCTCGAGTGAACTTTGCAATTGTAAGGATTTCATCGATCTCTGAAGAAAACCTGTTAAGGTTCGGAGTTTATCTTTGGAGTTGGATGAGTAAAGTTGGATCTGTCGGTTGAACAGAAGTGAGTGATGGTACCTTGATACCTCAGGTAATAGTAGCTGTATGATGAGATACAGTGACGATGGATGTTCCCGAAGATGTTTTCTTTGGAACAAGCTTAAGGAAGTGTATCTGCTTCGGTGTTGTGGCTGAGTTCAGCATGGTGTTTATATTTTGTTTGAGGTTCGAGTTTCTCGAAGAGCTTTGATTTGGGAATCTTTGGCATATGTGGCAGCAGTGCAACTCGGAGAATTCTGCGCGTTGGCAGGAAAGTTTTCTGGCTGAGCAGTTTTTCTGGAAGTGAAGATCAGAAGCAGCAGAGTGGATCCATTTCTTCGATAAATTGGATAAATAAGTGTAAGCTGTTCTGATTGGTAAAGAGAGAACAGTCTGTTTGGAATTAGGATGGGTTGATCGCAAAAGTGACTTGCGATTGTCTGAGTGTTCTCTTGGGTTGTCAGAATTTTTCTGGATGTCTTCAGAGAAGTTAGGGATTTGTCCGCATCTGGAAGTTGAGTTTTTTTTATCGATTGGATTCCAGGAGTGATACCGGTGGTTCAGTCTAGTGGAAGGATGTTTCCTAGAGATGGAGTTGGCGAAGCAACTCAAGTTTTGCTGGAGTATCTGAGTTTTATTTATGGATCAGTGAACCTTATTTCTGGAATGAGTTGTCCAGTCTGTGCTTGTGTTCTACCTCAGATCAGAGTTGAGCAGCGAAAGCAGTTTGGAGTGTATCTCTGGATGGGAGAAGTAAGTTTGGAATCTACTGATGTTGTGAAGTAGAGTTATGTTTGGATCTCGTCTGTGTTCTGATTTGGATAGGTAATTGGTCTACTTGGTTGAATTGTCAGTTTGGATAACTGGAATTCATTGAGTTTTACGTATCTCTGAGGGAGTACGTATTTGATCTATCTCTGGTTGTAGAATCAGCAGTTCTGGAAGTTTGGTAGTTGAGTCAGACTCGTCTGTAGTCTGATATTCTGTTTAGTTCTGTAGATATAGATGAGTAGGAGCCCTGTAGCTTCGTAGTTTAGATTGTTTGTAAGGCGAGTATTCCGGTATATATATATATACTTGGGGAAACTCGAGGAATTTTATCTAGAATTTAGTCTAGATAGTTAAAATTGTTTGATTGGATGATTTGGTTGCTATGGTTGTTAGAATATGGATGATAGTATATGCTTGTGTTTTAAATTAAAATCTTTAATGAGATTATTAAATTACCTTTGCTTTTAATTTCGGGGACGAAATTATTTTAAGGGGGGAGGAATGTGATATCCCTGAATTTTAGGCAATATCAATTTAATAATCTGTATTAAAAAATTAAATTGATTTGATAATTTTGTAATTTAATTTGAATTAATTTAATAATCTTCTTTAATAAATATTTAAATTAGTGAATTTATTTTTTAAAAGCTAAATAAAATGTTTTCTATTTATAATGAATATATATATTTGTATATATATTGTAATTAGAAATCTTTGGTTTGAATTTTATATATAAATATAATTGGTTTTACTCTTTAAAGTTATCTATATATATATCTAAGTATTAAAAACTAATTAATTAAGTTAAAAGCTTTTTATTAACACTTAAATTATAAATACAAATTACTTACAAGACAAGTGTAAACATTTGAGAGCTAAATTAACATGTGTTAAGTAATAAACCATTTAATGTGACAAATGTAAATTATCTTAACAAGTGGCATTTTAAGTTTGGTTTTCTTTTTATTTTTATTTAATAAAATTTCAGCCCATGCAAATATGTTTTTCTTCCTTTCATTTCTTTTGCCATTCTTTTTCAAAAAGCTAAGGAGAAAACTCAAAATCCAAACAATCTTCCTAAGACAAATCTGAAACCTTCCTCAAAACTAAAAGAAAAATCAAAACAATTCCCAAATTTCCTGAAAACATTTTCAAGTTTAAAACCCTGTCCAAACCTCTTTCCTCAAGCATGAACAGATTTTTCAAATTTGTAACCTGGAAAAGCATTTCAAGCTTGTAAACAAATCAGTGAACAAACTCCTCAAAAACCAAAAATCAGAGCCTGCATGCTTTATTCCTAAGCATCTGTATTTTTCCAAAAACCTGAGAGCAACAAAAATGCAAGCATTTTCTTTTCAACCTGAGTTTTAATCAAAATCAAAAAGGGCTGCGTGTATTTTCTTTGGTCTGGAATCAAGCTGGAGTCATCACTTCAACAAATTTCAAAAAGGCAAGCATGCAAGTCTTAAATTCAAAAATAAAGCAAGTTCCAAATTAAGCAATTAAAGCCTGCTCTCTGTTTTCAGGTGAGTAAACTATAATTTTAAAAACAGTTTAAAACCCTGGATTTAACTTTGATATATAAATGAAAATCATGTTGCTTGCCTAAAAATCTGGATTGAAATGGATGCATGTGTATGTGATAGTATTGAATGTCTGTATATATGCTCTGTTGTGTTTAAATATTTGAAAGTTTATAAATAACAGTGAGTAATATCACTTTTAAAAAAAATTTAAGTATATGAAATAAGGTTGCATGATTATTATCTGAAGCCAAATATGTTTGTGTGTATATAGTAGTGAATGTTTAGATGAGAAATGAATGTATACCTGAACACTTCTGTAGTTCTGTTCCCAGTTTCAAAATTTAGGATTTGATTTAAAATGCTTTATCTCTTGATCTAGTCATTATTAGGATTTAGTATTTAAAAAAAATTTGTTTGTTTTATCATAGAATAAAGTTTAAAAATTATTTAAGTTAAAATAAATAGGTAATATCTCTGGAATCAAGAAAAACTGAGCAAACTGAATACAAGTCAAAAACTCAAACATAATAAATTATAAATTCAGTATTATAAACTGAAAACATAAACAAAAAGATGATTTTTAAAAATAAAATCATAGTGTTTGGTTAGAAATTGAGACTGTAGTACGTATTTGAACTGGAAATGGGTTTTAGTAAATCTGTGGTGATCGAGTTGATCAGAAGGTTTGGGGTTCTTGGTGGAGGTAGTGTAGTGATCAGAGGGTGTGGCAAAAATGTCAGGAAGATGTTCTAGGCATTGTAGAAGTGGCGGTGATCAGAATTGGGTTGTAGCCCTAGTTTTTGTGATGATAGGAAATTGGGTTTCCACGACGTCTAGGATGGATCGAGTTCAACTGAACCCTGGGAAATGGTAGCTATGACGTGGACGAAGTCGTCGCTGGAGTCGCTGGCGTTCTGATGATCAGAAATGGGAGGACGAGGGATTGTTGACAGGGTTTGGGAGTAGTCTGTGTTCCAGTTTTGATGCTCAAGTCTCGATTTCGATTTCGCGAATTGATCGAAGATTGGATGGTCGTGTTCTGATAGGTGGATGATCGCCGACTTGTGGGGATACTCGGTGATGGTCGGAGGCGACTGCATCTCCGGTGCACGTGCACACGGTCGTGAGTATGTTTGGGAAAGTCTGGGTTTGACAGAGAGGATGGGTCTCGAGATTTTTGAGTGTTTTTGCGGGGGAGACTCGGGTAATTTTGGGTTACGAATCGAAGTAAATAGGCTGGGTTCGAGAGTTTTAGTGTTGACAGGTTTTATACCTGTCAGTTTGAAATTTAAATCTAATTTAAATTTTGAAGTAATATTAAATCAGTAAATCAAAGTATGATTTATGAAGACAAGTTTAGTTTTAAACTTTAATATTAGATAATTAGTTTATGAATTTAAATGTTTAAATAGGTTAAGTGTAGATATGTTTAAATGTTAAATCTAAGAAGAAATTTGATTTAAGTTCTTTTAAAAACTTCTTAGAAAATATAAGATTTTAAATAAGTAAAAGTTTTTAAATTGGTTAAAAACTTAGTTAAAAATAAATTGGTATTCATTTTAAATACAACATTTAAAATGAAATTTAAAAGTTAATTTGAAATGGATGTCTTCAAATGTATTTAAGAATGATAATTTAACCTTTGATAAGAAAATGTTTTATCTTAAAATAATTAGAGATTTGTGTTCATTGAATTAATTAGGAAATTTAATGGATAATTAATTTAATTGATTAATTAATCATTTGGATTAATTAAATAGGTAATTAATGGTTTATACTAATTAATTAGTGATTAAGATTAATTAATTAGAATAATTAATTTGTAATTAAGGATTATAATTAGAATATTAATTAATGGTTAGGAATTAATTAATAAGAAATTAAATATTAATTAAGTTATGGGTAACACTTAATTAATTTAGTAATTAGAGATTAATAAATTGGTTATTAAGATTTATTAATTTAGAATTAATAATAATTAATATAAGTTAATTACTTAAGGAAAGTAATTAAATAATAGTTAATGAAGTCATTAGCTATGGATTATTAAATAATTAATTAATAGGATTAATTTAATAGTTAATTAGATTAATTAATTTAAAGATAATCAATTATAGAATTTGTTTAAATGTAATTACTTATTGGAAGTAATTAAGAATTAATTACTTATTGTAATTAATTGAAATTAATTTGATTTAGTTAAATTAATTAGTTTAATTAATTTAGAATAATCAAGAGATGATTTGATAATAATTACTTAATGTAATTATTAAGGTAAGATTATTTAAGGGAGTAAATAATAAGATTATTAGTGGAAGTAATTAGTTGAATAATGATTTTATTAATAGAAGTAATTTGAGTTAATTACTTTGGAAGAAATTAATCAAGGGATTAATTAAAGAATTAATTAAGGAGTAATTAATTTAGTTAATGACAGTAATTAAGGGTAATTAATTACTGATTGAAGATTAATCAAGGTGATTAATAAATGTGTTTAATTAAAGGTTAATTACTTAATGTAATTAATTTAATTAGGTAATTAATAATTAAGTTGTAATTAAGGATCATTAATTAATATAATTAATGATGTAATTAAGATTGATTAATTAAGTAATAATTAATACATGAAGTAATTAATTAATGTAATTAATTAAGGATTAATATAATTAAATATAGTTGATTAACTTAATAAATTTTAGTTAATTAATTAATGAAGTAATTAAAGGTTAATTACTATAAGTGGTTAAGGATAATTAATTTAAATAATTAATTGAGGATAAATTACTTGGATGTAATTAAAAGATAATTAATTAAGATGATTAATTGAAATGAATTATTAAAGGATAATTAATTAATTGATGGTAATTAATTAATGGTTAAGTAAGAAGGATTTATAAAATGAAGTAATTAATTTAATTCACTTTAAATTAATTAGAGATGATATAAATCATTACTTATGAATGGGTGATAGTATTGAATACTTGGCATTGATTGATATCTCTGATGAGATATATGCTGTGTGATATGGATGTTAGTTGAATTGTATGGATTATCTGTTATATTGATAATGTTGATTATCTATTGTAATGTTGTGAATTATCTTTCTATGTGTATAAAGATAATTGAATTGAATTGTTTTAACCTTTAAAACAACTTGGCCTTAAAAAAATACGCTTTGGATTTCGATGAGACCGGGATCGGGTTTCCGTATACCGGATTTCCAGGTCTGGAGACCCGAATACCACATCGATCCAAATTAACGATAGGTCGTGAATCAAGTGAAGATGAAGATTCAGAGTGCAAGGGTTATTGTCGTTAACTCTGAGGGTGATTCCAAAACGAGTGTAACGAGATAATGCCTTCGGTTTCGTTCGAACCCGGAACGAACTTGTATGGATTGAATGCTTTCAGAACATCGTCAGGTGGACGATGAGCATTCTAAGTGATGTGTTCTTTTCTAAGGTAATCGTGACCTCAGGCCTCACAAACCGGGAATGGCTAAAACAGGGGAGGTGCAGCAAGGTTAGTGGGTAGCACCCAAGTAGGACAAGGTTACCTCTGTCTAGATGTCCCTTTCTATTTTCGACTTAGTGGTGCGGTTGCTGATCCCAACCGTGAGGTATCTTGTGCGGGAATTATCCAGTAAGGGATGTTCCGACCTTGTGTTGCAGGGGATTGGGAGTGATCCTCGGTACGGTGATCTAGGCCACGTACTGTGACGGGCGGTACCCCGGTAGCCTTGCCATTGTATGGAATCCAAAATCCAATAAGTGACGTACGTATTAGTTGTGCCCAACTATGTTGGAATGTGAGATGTAAGCATTTCAGCTATTTCTGTATTTTACTTGAAAACCCTAGACCCTATTATAATACAATCGAATTTCCTATCAAATGTTTTGGTTAGCGTAAGGTAAAAACTTACCCATGTTTATTTGTGGGGAGTCTTACGTGATACCTTTTCTTTCAAAAGGTTTTGAAGTTAAACAAGTTTAACCTGTTACTCACACCAGACCCATGTCTGACCCAAGTTGTTTATTTCTGTTTTATAAACTCTTGGGTACTCAAATTTTTACGAGTAGCCAAGGGATTCAGGTTAGCCTTGACGAATTGTGGAGGAGCAATGGAGCAGGAGGCTTCAGCGTTGTAGATATAGATAGTAGTTTCCGCTGTGTTGATCTTGTTTAGATCTTTGTTTTGTATTGAGTTGTAATAACTAGACAGATGTTTATAACTGTCTAGTATATGATGTGTAATCTGTGTAACTCTGATAAGTGTCGTATATGATACTATGTAATATTTATGTGATATAATATATTTTGTTCGTTTCCGCTGTGAGTATTTGTGATTGTTTCTTTTCTCTTCTTCTCTTTTCTACTTCTCACCCCTTTCTTTCTTACTGTCGATGCGATTTTCCGGGAGTGGAAAGCCGGGTCGTCACATTTCTATAAATACACTACCCTCTTTCATAAATTCCTAAGACATTTTCTACTTCTTATTCCTCTTCTTTTCAAGCTCTAATGGCCTCTCTAATGGCTTCTCTTCATATAAAGAAAATAGTAAGAAAGTTATGCCGAAATAGTGCAAATATTATAAACATATGAAATACATATCCATACATCTCAAAACCAAGCTAAAACCACTCTTCTTCACTCTCTTTACCCACGACCACCACCAAACACCATATAGCCGAGCCTTCCCTCCCCTACAACCAAGGCTGTGAGCCCCCTAGCCAAGGCCGAGCCCTCCAAAGGCAAGAGCCCAAGTGATCGTGAACTAAAAACCCGAGTTAGCGAAGCTATAGTCATTTTATGGTTAATAGTTTAACCCAAGGTGAGAACTCCTAAACTATAATATTATATACTATTGGATGTTACATATGTTTGATTTTTATTGTTGATAATGGTTGTTTAATATGAATGTTGAACATATATGCAAGTCACAGAAATACACGTCGATAAGCACAAAGGAAATCACTTTCATTTATTGAAGGAAATCACTTTTTCCATTGAGTGTTGATTCTTTAAAAGCCATATAACACATCTATTCCTGCACAATACACCACATTGGTAGATAACTTGATTTTCTATAATAACAATATGCATACTTATGAGACAATGATGATTTGGACAGTTTTGAACTAGTGTTAACAGAATCTCCAAAAATTTCCATTTTAAACTTTTTCAAAATTCATATTATGATAACATTGAAATCAATGTTCTGATACCTAATGTAGGAAATGCGGATTATGGATCTTAAGGCAGAATTAACAGTAGAGGGGGGGGTGAATAGTGTTAACTAATTTTATGAATCTTTTTGAAATCTTTTAAAATTAAACCCAAATTAATGCAATTTACAAACACAGAGACAATCACAGAATCAGACACAAATGCAAATAGTAAATAAAAGCAGTAAAGGAAAGGACACACCAAAATTTTATACTGGTTCGGAGTTACCCTACATCCAGTCCCACACGATTTCTTGTGCAGATTTCTTTGTAAATATAATGTCGATATTACAACCTCGATTTCAAGGCCACGAGATACACCCACTTGTCTCCGAGTCTAGAGCAAACTCTCTTGATTTAACCAGGCTACAAGATCACCTAATTGATTTACGGGCTATAATCACACCCAATTGATACGGGCCACAATCACACCATTTCCAATCACACTTTGATAGAGAGAGACTCGATACACTTCGATCTTTCGATCTATGATTACAAATGATCATATAACTCCGAATAGCACTGAGATCTTTGAGAAAGAGTGGCAGAGAATCAAACTAGAGACGATCGAGTTTGATTCACTTAGGATTTCAATAGAATTTTGTTAAAGCATTTGAAATAAAAGAGAATATTTGAGTGGAGAAGAAGGAGTGAAGAAATGAAGAAAAACTAACTTAAAATTCGTTGAAAACAACTGGTATATATAGGAGAATAATGGTTATGTCCATTCGTGAAAGGTTATGACGAAGAGACACTTCTTTTGAAAATTCAAATTTTAAAATCTACAGCTACCATGTCGACATGGGGGGTATAGGCATGTCGACATCCCCTAGTATTTTTTGAAAATTGATTTTTGTTTTAAAAGAGATTTTCTTTCTAAAGTTTGTCAAAACAATCTTAGAACTTTGTAAACTATTTTGAATATACTTTTACGATTATAAAAACCTTTGGAAAGTGATCTTACGAAATATAAAAGTAATAAAAACTAAATATATAAATATTTTGAGATTAAAGCTAAAACATTAATACCAGGAGATAGTTTAAAAAAATGAAATGATTTTGAAATTAATACGATTAAAAATAGTTTTGAATTAAGGCTAAAATATTTAAACCGAAAGAGAGATGTCTTTTTAAAACGATAGTTTTGAAAAAATCTAAAAATAAGCCATTTTTAAAATTTCGTGGATTCCATTTCACTAGAGAATGTCGTGGGATCCATCCCACTAAAGAGGTCGTGGGTTCCATCCCACTATTAAAGCGAGAAGGTGGATTCCATTCCACAATTAAAATCCGAATAAAGATTTTAGTGGTATTATGAAGTTTTAACATAAATCCAAACTCTATTACTTGTCTTGATATCTTGAACTCTTGAACTCTTGATAATATTGATACTCATGAGTCTTCAGTCTTAATTTCTACGATCTTGAATTCATCAGTCTTGAATCTCTATACTGTACAGTCTTCATTCTCAGTACCGGTATATATATATCCTACACATACATATATATCTAGACAAAGATATTAGTATTTTTATTTTATAACAAGTCCTAAGGTTGTTGTCATCAAAACCATCATCTCAGGAACTAACAATCTCCCCTTTTTGATGATGACAACCTATTGCTTATAAAATATACTCCACCAAACTCTGATTCTACTCTGACTCCCCTTTATTCCAACAACTCCCCCTTAATATACTAACTCCCCCTTAATCTAAGCCTAACTATCAACCTAACTATCCTATTTTATAATTCCCCCCTTTTGTCATCAACAAAAACTAAGCCTAATTTACATAACTCCCTCTTAAACTAATACTATGGAACTAAATGCTAATAATGAAGTATAATAAGCGAAACATAAATCTAATTTTATTATATATGATGTTACATTACACATATATATGAAACATAGACACAAATATATACAAGTACACAAAATATAAAAACACTAATATAATAACAATCTAACGAGAGTCTTTGACAATTGGTGACTTGTGAATCGAACAATTAGGATAATGGAGACAAAAGTTTCCATGTTGTTCGGCCAAATTACCATTTTTGTCATAACAGACTTCTCCAACGCAAACAACACTATCATCCTCGTCCATTTGCGCTTCTTCCTCTTCTTCTTCTTCGTCGTCCTCTAATGGATTATGAATACATATGTTAGAGGAATCATCTTCAATTACAATAGGGTCTGCATGATTATTCATTAGAATTTTTGCAAATTTCTAAGAATCTTTCTTTGTTTCTCTTGTTCCTTTGCCATCCTTATTTGCATGACTTGTAATTCAGTCGACATTTGCAGAGAATCCTTCATAATTTCCTCGATCTTCATTACTCGAGCCAATGTAGTAAGTTGGAATGGACCGGAATTAGGAGAAGGGAAGGAAATGGTTGCATTTTGGTTTGATTTAGAAGAGGAGGCCATTACTTTGTATTTTTAGAAGTTTATTACAGAGAAAATGAAGTGAGAAGACAAATGAATTCGAAATATTGTGGTAATATAACCACCAAACTGATTTTAGAGGGAAAATCAAAATTTCAAATCTGACCGTTGTTTGTCGACATAGGGGGTAGGGGCATGTCGACATCCCTTTGAAAATTTTAACAATTTTGTTTTTCTCTGTTTATTTAAATATATATGTTACTATATCTATATTCTATATCTCAGTTATAGAACAAATACTTGTTCTCTTCTTAATTTAGTAAAGGTTGATTGATTCAAGGGTTTGGTCAGAATATCAGCTATTTGATTCTCAATGTTGATAAATTCAAGAGAAATAATCTCTTTACTTATATTATCTCTGAGAAAATGATGTCTGATATCAATATGTTTGGTCTGGCATGATGAGTAGGACTTTTTGATAAATTTATTGCACTTGTTTTGTCAAAATAAATGGTGATTTTGAAATATTTAATCCAAAATCCTTTAGGGTAAGTTGCATATAGATAACTTGAGAATAAGCCAAAGCAGCAGAGATATATTCTGCTTCAGTTGTTGATAGTGAGACAGTATTTTGCTTTTTACTAAACCAGAAAACCAAAGAATATCCTAAAAAGTGACAAGTTCCACTTGTAATTTTTCGGTCTGATTTACAACCAGCATAGTCAGCATCACAATATGAGATTAAATCAAATGAATCATTTTTAGGGTAAAATAGGCCATAGTCGAAAGTGTGTTTAACATATCTTAGGATACGTTTAATAGCTTTTAAATGGGTTTCTTTGGGTTGAGATTGATATCTTGCCCATAGACAAACACTACGCATGATATCAGGCCTACTCGTAGTTATATAGAGTAGCAATCCAATCATTGCCCTGTAGAGTTTTTTATCAACATCTTTTGACATGTGTTCTTTATTCAAGGCTTCATTGATTGCCATAGAAGTAGGTTTTCCACTCGCAGTGGTCTTACCAAACTTACTAACTGGATCCCTAGCATACTTTTCTTGACTAATGAAAATACCACTATCTAATTGTTTTATTTGCAACCCTAAAAAGAAAGTAAGTTCACCCATATCAGTCATCTCAAACTCTTTTGTCATTATTTCAGAAAAC
Source organism: Allium fistulosum (assembly GCA_030737815.1). Lineage (NCBI taxonomy): Eukaryota > Viridiplantae > Streptophyta > Magnoliopsida > Asparagales > Amaryllidaceae > Allium > Allium fistulosum. The sequence continues at coordinate 195,739,247 of CM060901.1, read as the reverse complement.
TCTTTGTTCATTTCATTATTTGTTGATCCAAAAACGATATCTTCTATAATTACAAAAACAAATTTACTGTGATTTATTGACTGAATCTGAGATGGACCAAATAGATCTAAATGAAGTAACTCAAGAGGTTTTGAAGTTGAAATCATATCTTTCAATTTGAATGAACTCTTCCTAAGTTTTCCTAATTGACAAGCATCACATATGCTATCTACTTTAAAATCCGTTTTAGGAAGACCTCTTACTAGATCAAGTTTTGAAAGTCTAGATAAGAGTTTGAAATTCAAATGCCCAAATCTTTTAGGTCAAATCCAAGGGTCACTTGTATTAGCCAAAAGACATAGGTTACCATTTAAGATTTTCATACTGAGAATATAAATATTTTTCTTCCTAATTCCTTCAAAGATAATATTTGATTTATTATCTTCGATGTGACACTTATCCTTTTCAAATTTAATTTTGTAGCCCTTGTCACATAGTTTACTTATGTTAAGTAAGTTGTGTTTTAGATTCCTAACTAACAGAACATTAGAAAAAGTAGGAGTTTTAGAGTTACTGACATTACCGATGCCAATCACATATCCTTTTGAATTGTCTCCAAAGTTGACCAGTCCTCCATCATCATAAATTATGTCATTCAGTATCTCCGGATTACCAATCATGTGTCTTGAACATCCACTATCAAGTATCCATTTGTTTTTCTTGATTTGCACCATTTTTCCATTGAGTGTTGATTCTTCAAGAGCCATATAACACATCTGTTCCAGCACAACACACCACATCGGTAGATAACTTGATTTTCTATAATAACAATATGCAGACTTATGAAACAATGATGATTTGGACAGTTTTGAACTAGTGTTAACAGAATCTCCAAAAATTTCCATTTTAAAATTTTTCAAAATTCAGATTATCATAACTTTTAAACCAACGCTTTGATACCAAATGTAGGAAATGCGGATTATGGATCTTAACACTAGCGGGGGGGGGGTGAATAGTGTTTAATTAATTTTATGAATCCTTTTGAAATCTTATAAAATTAAACCCAAATTAATGCAATTTACAAACACAGAGACAATCACAGAATCAAACACAAATGTAAATAGTAAATAAAAACAGTAAAGGAAAGAACACACCGGAATTTTATACTGGTTCGGAGTTACCCTACATCCAGTCCCACACAATTTCTTATGCAGATTTTTTTGCAAATATAATGTTGATATTACAACCTCGATTTCAAGGCCACGAGATACACCCACTTGTCTACGAGTCTAGGGCAAACTCTCTTGATTTAACCAGGCTACAAGATCACCTAATTGATTTACGGGCTACAATCACACCCAATTGATTTACGGGCCATAATCACACCGTTTCCAATCACACTTTGACAGAGAGAGACTCGATACCCTTCGATCTTTCTATCTATGATTACAAAAGATCATATAACTCTGAATAGCACTGAGATCTTTGAGAAAGAGTGGTAGAGAATCAAACTAGAGACGATCAAGTTTGATTCACTTAGGATTTCAATAGAATTTTGTTAAAGCATGTGAAATATAAGAGAATATTTGGGTGGAGAAGGAGTGAAGAAATGAAGAAAAACTAACTTAAAAATTCATTGAAAACAACTGGTATATATAGGAGAATAACGGTCATGTCCATTCTGAAAGGTTATGACGAATAAACATTTATTTTTAAAATTCGAATTTTAAAATCTAACTGCAACCATATCGACATGGAGGGTACAGGCATGTCGACATCCCCTAGTATTTTTTGAAAATTGATTTTTGTTTTAATGGAGATTTTCTTTCTAAAGTTTGTTGAAACAACCTTAGAACTTTGTAAACTATTTTGAATATACTTTTATGATTATAAAAACCTTTGGAAAGTGATCTTACGAAATATTAAAGTAATAAAAACTAAATATACAAATATTTTGAGATTAACGATAAAACATTAAAACCAGGAGATAGTTTAAAAACAAGAAATGATTATGAAATTAATATGATAAAAAATAGTCTCTAAATTAAGCTTAAAATATTTAAACAGAGAGAGAAGTCTTTTTAAAAAGATAGTTTTGAAAAAATCTAAAAATAAGTCATTTTGAAAATTTCGTGGATTCCATTCCACTAGAGAAGGTCATGGGTTCCATCCCACTAAAGAGGCCATGGGTTCCATCCCACTATTAAAGCGAGAAGGTGGATTCCATTCCACAATTAAAATCCGAATAAAGATTTTAGTGATATTATGAAGTTTTAACATAAATCTAGACTCTATTACTTATCTTGATATCTTGAACTCTTGAACTCTTGACAATCTTGATACTCACGAGTCTTCAGTCTTGATTTCTACAATCTTGAATTCGTCACTCTTGAATCTCTATACTGTATAGTCTTCATTATCAGTACTTGCATATATATATATATATATATATATATATATCATGCATATACATATATATCTAGACAAAGATATTAGTATTTATATTTTATAACAAGTCCTAAGGTTGTTGTCATCAAAACCATCATCTCAGAAACTAACAGTATATACCGGAAGGAATGTTCTAGAAATATATATCTCCAAAGAAGATTTGGATAAAAGAACTCAATCAATTAAAGAATGATTCCTTATTCACAGAACATCTTTTTATTGACGATTGGTTCGAAGGAACCGGAATCGGATTTCTATTTAAAGACCACTTCGAACCAATTTACCTATTCGAAGTGAAGATATGGATAAGATTTGGAAGTTGGAGTGTAGGTCTGCTTGTCACTGACCCTCGGAGGAAAATTCCAATGTCATATTATGTGGTAGTAGTTCTTCTTTTAAGATCTTCGATGCAAGGACTTCTCGCTACTAATCCTAGAGGTAACTCCCGATAGGATGTGGTAGGAGAGTACCTTTGGTTTGTCCTATTCCTGGACAATTTGTATGGATGAATGTCTAACGTTGCATTTCTAATTACATTGATTGATCTCTATGAACGCATCATCTATTTGGTGGCGGAGAAGGCAACTTCTCATAGCTTAACACCCTTTCTTGAGACGTACGAGCTCAGGAGTTATACATTTGTAGAAATCAGTTGTGTGATTATGGAATGGCATTGTGGCATTCAAAGTGTAATGTGCTACGTGAAAGGTAAAATGTTACCTCAGGCCTCAACAATCGAATATAGCAAAAATAGGGTAGATGTGGCATGCCTAAGTGGGTCGCTGCCATTAAGATATGGTCATCACCTTTCTAGATAACCCTCTATATAACGGGTATGTTGTGTATGCTATGAGACATCTCAGATAGATCGGTAATGACTGGGGTGATGTCATATTCGGTATTATCCAACGAAGGGGTAGGCTGGTTCTGTGTTGGTATAGGGGTTAAGTATTTGGACCCTTGATATATCACTCTAGAGGTATACTGTACGGAAGATAGTCCCTCACCTTGCCATTGTATGGAAATCCATTCTCCAATAAGTGCCTTCGGAGTTGATTGTGAACCTATTTTGCCATCAAATTTAACCAATGTAATAATTTCGGCTATTTGAATATATTTGCTTGAAAAGTGTTTTCAAAGAATGTCATTAAAAATAATATTAGATGTTTATTTTTGCTTAGAAAATGTTTGGTTTTCATAAGGTAAAGACCCATTCTGTGTTTATGTGCGGCGTGGTCTTATGAAATACCTTTTCTTTTCAAAATGCATATTTTTGAGTACTCACACCAGTCGCATGACTGACCTGGTGTTTATTTTCCTTTTCATTTAAACTTTAGGTGCCCTAATTTTTCCGGGCGGTCTAGAAGTCAGGTTTAGTTAGAAGAAATCTGGAAGACCTTGGAGCATGGAGTTAGAAGATTCTTCTGAAGATTGTTATCCATTTCCACCACACTCAAGTACTATTATATTCCGCATTTGTAAGGCAAAATATTTATAATTGTCCATGTTTAACTCTGATAAATGTATTTAAATTTTCCGTAGTAAAGATTATATGTTGAAATAATATATGTTATTTCATTCATGTGAGATTCTATTCTGTCTTTATTTTCTTTCTTACCCTTAATGATCGGGTTTTCGGCACTTGGATTTGCAGCACGTGAATACCTAAGATGTATTAGTGTCGATTTTCGAGGGTCAAAAATCCACATTCGTTACATTTGGTATCAGAGCGTAAGGTTAAGCGAGAACCTTGGCTTTAGTGGGGTAAAAGTCTCATATGAGATTGGGTTAGTAATACCCTAGGATGAGTAACTCATTAGAGATAGGGTTAGTAACACCCTAGAATGATTTTGAGAGTATTATATATGAGCATGTATTTGATAATGATATATACAAATGATTTTGGTTTTGAAAATTTGTAAATGAAATAATTTTACCTAGGATTATATTTTAAATATAAAGAATATTTTTCAAATAATATAGTTATTTGATTAAGAAAATGATAATACTCGGTTATTATCATTGATTGATTGGTTATTTAAATTTAAAAGTTTAAATATGAATACCTCGTGAATTTAGTTTCACAATTTGACTATGAGGTATTCGAAAAATAATAATGTTAGTTTAATATTAAAGGAATTTATTTAAGATAAATAAATCTTATGAATATGTTTTATATAAGTAATTTAATAAACTGGATTTATAAAACATGCTTTATAAAGGAATTTTTGAGAATTTAAATTCCTGTATTTTTGAATGGAATTTCAAATGGTTTTGGAAAAGGAAGAATAATAATATTATTTCTAAAATGGGATTTTGAAAACAAAAATTAATCTTATGATTAATTGATACGAGTGGCTCGAAAGTAATTAAAAATGGGCAAAAGTTGTGTTCGGATGGTAAACATTTCTCTTAAGTATCCCCCTTCTTGTTTAGGAAATATGCGATACTATTGGTAGTACCCAGTTTCTTGGTATCATTTTTGTGTTTCTCGATCTATATAATTTTCTAAAGTTAAAAATGATAATATGAATCATTAATTGATAAACTAATTCATGATTGTCAATTTTTATTAAAGTGTATTATCTTAGTCGATAAGCATGGGTATGCTTTGATCTTTAAAATAAATATTTAAAGTTATTAATGAATGGTTTTGGGTTTGTAGTAAATGATGTTTTAGCAACATTTGTTTTTAAACCTTGGATGACACTTTGGAAGAAATATTATGGGTATATTTAGATCTTTAATAATGGGACTTTAAAGATAATAATAACTATTCGACTCTTTTATAAAAAATAGAAAATATTACAAGTAACATTATATAAAAGAGAAGTTCTAACAATGTTTTGGTAGTAATCTTTTTAATCTCTTTAATTATATTTTAAAGGTAAGAAAAAAAACTTGTTAAGTAATTTTAGAATATACTTATAACATTTGAATAAGTATATAAATACATTTTAAGTATTAAAATTGGTATAGCTAAAGAGAATATATATAAAGGATGTTTTAACTAATATAGGAATACTAATTATTAAAGTAAGTTTTAATAAATAAAGAATGTTTTCATATTTGATATTAGCTAAAGGAAGTTTATGGTGATTTATCAATTTAATGAATTATTTTGAAAATGAGTTTTCCCGAAACCATTAATATATGTTTAGAAATGTATTATAATAAAAAGATATTTATCTTTTGAATAGAAATGTGTTTTTAAGTAGAAATATTTGGAAATAAAAATGTAAAATGTTTATGTATAAAGAAGTATCTTTATAAAAGTTTGAATAAAAGATGAAAGTTTTATGAAGTATTATCATAAGAATTTGAAATGGTTAATAAATATATATGAAGTATGTGGATTATTTCGTCGCACGATTTAATCTAAGATTCGAGTGTAGAGCTTTGTGTGTTTGACACTTGTCCGAAAAAGGATTTATCACTCGATTCTTAACGACGAACATTGATGAGGGTTTGTGGTTGGATACTTGATTTTTCTATCATAGTTGTGAGTTATGCAAGGAAAGGCAAAAGTTCCGATCAGAAAGCCTGGTCAGAGTCTGCACTAAAGGATCAGGGGATTAATACTAGTTCGAAAGTAAAGTTGTGAATTTGAATAATAGATCGAATCAGGTATTGTGTATGGAGGATCTATATACATCCTACGAATGTAAGTTTAAAAATAAAAATTTTGGGCAAAACCTTTTGGTTTTTGTTTTGGATAATTTTAGGGACGAAATTCTTTTAAGGGGGGAAGTCTATAACGACCCGCAAATTTATCACTTTGATAAATTATATTTATTTTTAAATTTATTCAAATATAACGTGGATAATACAGATAATATTGTTTTAAGTGATAATAAGTAATAGTAACCTTATTTTGAATAAATATTTACAAAAATATTTTCCTCGAAATTTAAATCGATAAAACGGTCGAAAACTGTTTTATTGATAACCAGCTCTATAATCATATAACGTCGCGCACGGAGCTAGACACATACACTTATTTTTTTAATTGATCAAGAATATGAAATAAAATTAATTATTTTGTTTTTGGAAATTAAATGTATTTATGTCATCCCCAATAGTGGCATCATATTTAAATATTGATTTATGAATTCAAACTGAGATTTAATGATTTAATAATTATTTAATTATTCAAATAATTATTTTAAATGATTATAATTCAATTTGAATAGTTATAAAGTCATAATAAATCATTTATAATAGTTTTATAAAGATATATGTTTGATTTGAAAATATAAGGAAAAATCGATATCGCTTTATTAGTATAATAGCGATTTTTGTAAATAATTGTTAATATTAATTTTTATGGTTTTATAATTCAAATCCGATCGTTTTAATTCATTTAAAATGATAAGAAACTTGATTTCAAATTTTATTTACAAATATTTGTATATTAACTAAGAAGTGGAAATATGATCGGAAATCTAAATCGGAATTCATTACGATTGAACTTATAGAAGTTGTGCAACATTGTGGATTATATGTGACATACATATGCACATATAAAACTTAATAACATATAAGTTAACCACAATTTTAATAAACTAAACATGATTAGTTCAAAAAACGATACAACATTCCTTAAAACAAGGAGCATGTTTTAAGGAACCTTGTTTTAAGGGATGATAAGTGTTCTTTTTTGTGATGGATAATGATGGTGTTAGGATATTTTGTTCCAAAATTTGCCTATAAATACACTACCCTCTTTTATAAATTCCTAAGCCATTTTCTACTTCTTCTCTTTTCAAGCTCTAATGGCCTCTCTAATGGCTTCTCTTCATATAAATAAAATAGTAAGAAAGTTATGCCGAAATAGTGCAAGTATTATAAACATATGAAATACATATCCATACATCTCAAAACCAAGCTAAAACCACTCCTCTTCACTCTCTTTACCCACGGTCACCACCAAACACCATCATAGCCGAGCCTTCCCTTCCGTACAACTAAGGCCGTGAACCCCCTAGCCAAGGCCAAGCCCTCCAAAGGCAAGAGCCCAAGTGATCGTGAGCTAAAAATCCGAGTTAGCGAAGCTATAGTCATTTTTGGGCTAATCGTTTAACCCAAGGTGGGAACTCCTAAACTATAGTATTAATCGTTTAACCCAAGGTGGGAACTCCTAAACTATAGTATTATATGCTATTGGATGTTATATATGTTTGATTTTGATTGTTGATAATGGTTGTTTAATATGAATGTTCAATATATATGCAAGTCATGGAAATACACGTCGATAAGCACAAAGGAAATCACCTTCCCTTATTAAATGAATTGGTGTATATGGAATGTTAAACCTCTTTAAAAAGGTTTAAAAATGAGTTTGAAATTTTTTATAAACATATGAAGTGTTTTGGTGAAGTTTGAAAGGTAACTGAAAATTTAGTCAAAATTAGGCGCGTCGCGTAACGGCAATTCGCGATTTCGCGCCGTAAAAGTCAAACGAGTATATAGGATGGAATATAGCTTGGAATTCTTCGAGATAAGAATTTTCCGAACTATTATATCCATAGTTTTCAAACAAAGAAATAAAATCGAGATTTAAAAAAGTAGATTTTGAAATATAAGAAAAACAAGTTTTTGGAAATATCGCGGTTTTGTAGTTCGGAACCCATAAAAGGATTTCTTTGAAAATGACATTTTTAAAATTGTTTAAAAATATGAAATAAATTCTGTAAATATTTTAAAATGTTTTAAAAGTGATTTGAGTTATAAAAACAAATTTCCAAAAGATAGAAAGTCGTTTTGATCAATATAGCTTAAAAAGCACTTTTTGTATCACTTTTTCGTAGCACTTTTCTATAACTTTTAAATTGTAGTTTTAAACGCAGCCATTCTTTTTCAAATCTTTTATAAATATTTTAAACGATTAATAAAGTATTTTAAAAGTGATTTGAAGGATTTATGGAATGGTTAAATAAACGTTAAATGATTTAGAGTCGATCAAATTACTTGACCGCCTTATGGGTGGCAGAGAGATAGTGTCTAGGCTTGGGTTCGGAAAACCAGTTTCCTGCTCTCCCTAGCTATCCGGACTGGCCCCACGGATGTGATAGTAAATTTGATTTACTCGGATCAAAACTTTGCAAAGTATAAAGGATATGATTTTCCAAATATAAATAACTTGGATTTTATGGGGATAATCTTAGTGTACTCAGTGTTAAAGCCCAATGAGGGAACTCATACTATTCGTGGAATTTAAAAGGTGATTTCACTGTTATTCCGTCCATGATATTTGTTGAATATGGGAATTGATATTGAGCAGAATTAGATGCTTTCCATAGATTCTACTCACTAATATTTACTGGTTTTGGGATTAACATCTTAGATAACATGGTTTTAACTCAATCAAAATTATGAGTTTTGAATTAAGAATTCTTTGTTAATATTTAAATGAAATGACATGTAAATATTTTCCTAAGCGAAAAATGAAATGATTTCGAATTATTCCAAGTTTAAAAAATGGTTTAAGTAATCAAAGGATTTGATAAGAGAGGTTTAATGATTCTGTATATACCGAAATGAATGTTTTAGAAATATATATCTCCAAAGGAGATTTTGATAGAAAGAACTTAACTAATTATAGAATGATTCCCTATTCATAGAAAATCTTTTTATCAACGATTGGTTCGAAGGAATCAGGATCGAATTTCTATCCGGAGACCACTTTTAACCAATTACGTATTCGAAGTGAAGATATGGATATGATTTGGAAGATGGAGGGTAGGGCTGCTTGTCACTGACCCTCGGGGTAAAATTCCTATATCATATTATGTGGCAGTAGTTCTTCATTTAAGATCTTCGATGCAAGGACTTCTTGCTACTAATCCTAGTAGTAACTCCGGACAGGATGTGGTAGGAGAGTACCTTCGGTTTGTCCTGTTCTTGGACAACTTGTATGGATGAATGTCTGACATTGCATTTCTAATTACATTGATTAATCTGTATGAACGTATCATCTGTTTGGTGGCGGAGAAGGCAACTTCTCTTAGATTAACACCCTTTCCTGAGACGTACGAGCTCAGGAGTTATACATTTGTAGAAATCAGTTGTGTGACCAAGGAATGGCAATGTGGCATTGAAAGTGGAATGTGCTATATGAAAGGTAAAACATTACCTTAGACCTCATCAACTGAAATGGCAAAGACAGGATAGATGCAGTAGGGCTAAGTGGGTCGCTCCCATTAGGATATGGTCATCACCTTTCTAGATAACCATTTATATATCGAGTATGTTGTGTATGCTATGAGACGTCTCAGATAGATCGGTAACGACCGGGGTGATGTCATATTCAGTATTATCCAGCGAAGGGGTAGGCCGGTTCTGTGTTGGTATATGAGTTCAGTATCTGGACCCTTGGTATATCCCTCTAAAGCTATATTGTACGGAAGGTAGTCCCTCACCTTGCCATTGTATGGAAATCCATTCTCCAATAAGTGTCTTCGAACTTGATTGCAAACCTATTATGTCATCAAATTTAACCAATGTAACAATTTCGGCTATTTGAATATATTTACTTGAAAAGTGTTTTCAAAGAATGTCATTAAAAATAATATCAAATGTTTATTTTGCGTAGCAAATGTTTGGTTATCATAAGGTAAAAACTCATTCTGTGTTTATGTGCGGCGTGATCTTATGAGATACCTTTTCTTTTCAAAATGCGTATTTTTGAATTCTCACACCAGTCCCATGACTGACCCGGATTTTATTTTCTTTTTCCCTTAAACTCTGGGTGCCTTAATTTTCACGGGCAGTCTAGTAGTCAGGTTTAGTTAGAAGAAATCTCGAAAAGCTCGGATCATGAAGTTAGAAAATTCTTCTGAAGATTTTTATCCATTTCCACCACACTCAAGTACTATTGTATTCTGCATTTGTAAGGACAGATATTTATAACTATTCATATTTAACTCTGATAAATGTATTTAAATTTTCCCATGTATAGATTATATGTTGAAATAATACATGCTATTTAATTCGTGTGAGATTCTGTTCTGTCTTTATTTTCTTTCTTACCCTTAACGATCGGGTTTTTGGCGCTTGGATTTGCGACAAATGAATACCGAGGATGTATTAGTGTCAATTTTCGAGGGTCGAAAATCCTCGTTCGTTACAGGGTGCTTGTTATTATTGTCATGAGGAGGGGCACCATATGCACAACCATCTAGCTCTTAGGAAGAAGAGACATGGAAGAAGAATTCTTCTATGCCAACCATAGTTGTAGATAGTTCAAATGGTGACGATGTTTGTTGTACATTAGTATTTTTAGCGAGTGCTAATTCGTTTGATTGTACTAGATAAGTGAATGATTTAGGTGCTTCATACCACATGAAGCCAATTAGGAGTTTCTTTATTACATATATAGAGTGTGGTAAAGAAGCGCTTCTTATGGAGAGCAACATATCATATTGTACATTTAACATAGCGATACTATGACAGATAAGTGTTGTATTGAGTATGTCTTCGCTTGATTTGCTATCGAAGTTGATACCACATAGTTTTCCATTGAGATCTTGGTTTCATCCATGTGTAAGTTAGTCTCCTACATCCGTTAGAGTAAAGATTTTGGTGAATCGTGCATGGTGTTTGTGCGAGGTTCTCTTTTGTGCTTGCAAGAGAAGGCATAGAGAATTTTTAGCACTATCAAAACTTGATTATCTCAGTCTTGGGATAATGATGCTTGGGGGCATGAACCCAACAGATTTTCTTTTTTAGTGGGCTGATACTGATAAGAGATCAATGGCATCATATTTTAATCAAGGTGGAGTGTTAAATTTATGACTCAAACATGGAAAAAAGTCTTCGAAAATTAAAGAAAATAATCAATCAATTAATTAGTTATGGAATATGATAAAAGGAGGAATGAAATTTAATGATTGATAAAATCAACCAATCAATTAACAATGTACTATATGAGATTACTTCATCCTTAAGCAGTCTTGTCCTGTAAATTACAATTGAAGATTGCTAGAAAAAACATCCAATTAATTAAAGAGATTCCATATCCCATTAATTTCTCTCATAATTTAAACTATTTGATGTAGATTTTTATTTCTTCTTACTTAAGAAATATCTATCAAATTGTAATCTAGCTTACATCTCCTCAAATTAAATAATAAAGGAAAATTTGGTTCGAAATTGTGTTTTCCTCTTTATATTTGAATCTATTGTAGTTTTTCATTGTTTGAGAATTGTTGGTCTTTAATAGAAAATTATATATCTTAGATGTATATTTTTTCTGTATAAGTTTAGGATTCGGATGTCTCAAGATTCCTAACATTTTTAACCAAGTTGCCTCTACAAAGCAAACATACAAACGCAACTTCATTGAATGAAATAATGCACAAGCATTTAATATGTCTAGATCAACTACAACTCTCATTGTCTCAATCACATCAAATCACAAAATATTACCACTACATACAAGTGATGCATCTTCTACCATGTAACACACTAGACTAATTAGTATGAAAAGTACTTCAACAAAGATCAGCGCATAGTATTTGTGAATTTCTTAACTCACGAACCGTCTACCTCTTGATATAAGCACACCACATGATCAACATCAATACATCGATAGTCTTCAACATGAATAATCCTTACAAGATACGATCATCAACACAATCGTCATAAACAATGCACACATTAACCTCTTCTTATAATCGTGGACTAGGCTTTCGAATATTATTCATTTCTTAATGCACAACCAACTACGATAAATAAGGAATTTAATTCATTACTTCTCTAATCATAATAAGACCACCTTTCAATGCTCTCAAAAACTCCCTGTAGTGTTTCCATGATGATCCAACTGAATAAGAGAAATACAATTATGCGAATTATTGAGTATGTGTCTCATGCAAGAGATAGGACCACACTATCATGCATATGAACCCAAACAAATACAATACCACAAACTGGTACCTCTTCTCCATCAATAGTCCCGATCATGTTGATAGTCCTTTCATAAGAAGAAAATGGCTTATATCACTACATATGTGAATACTAATACACAAAAATAGCTTTCTAAGCTTATGGAAATCACAAAAAGTATCACATTTGCTATCTTTAGTTATGTTGGTCTGTGTATCGCTATCACTTTTAGTATGTACAACCTTCATCTGATCTCTCCTATAAGATTCATATTTTTTGTGCATGTGACCTTTCTTATTAAAATAAAGAGTATATCTCCTAATATACTTTTACATTTAATGACCTTTGTTGAAATTGAAGGATCGGAATAATAAGAGCAAGTCATATAGTTTGTTGGAAATTGATAAAGAAATTGATGAAAGACCAATAAAGATATAATAGAATGTTATTGTGCCATGGAAGCCACTATCTTGAAAGAAAATTTTGGCATTGTTACGGTACAATCAATAATTATCATATGCTTCCCAAGGATAACATAATGATCATTCAAACTTGTGCACTCATGGTTAAAAGAATTGGAAAATTGCAGAAATCACTGTCCATGATACTTATATATAAAAGAATATTCATTTTGGAGAAATAAGTGTAGAGAAAGAAATGAAGGAGGACTTTTTTATATTCTAGCTAAATGGGGAGGGAGCGAGCAAGATGATATAGTCAAAAAATGAACGAAGTTATTTCTACGACTTTCCCTTGAAAAACTGAATTGTAATAAATATATATCCCGGAAATGGAGATAGTTGTCTATTAATGCAAAATCTAAAAGGTTGATTATATGAAAAGACATTGAGTTTATTTTAGCTATCCAACAATCCACCATAAACACAACTAAACTCAAAGTACAACCTAATAAGGAAAAGTTTCACAAGCTACCAATATCTTTTTAGTGAATTGATACATAAAGAAGTAAGTTTACAACTTAATCTAAGTAGTGAATTTCTATCGAACTACAAAGATTTGGGTTGATAAACTTAGTTTGAGCAATGAATTTCTCTTGAACTATAAAGATTTCGGTTGAGACCTCACAACACATATTACATTTTTAATTTCTTCACACTCGGCTTTAAATATACACTTTTAATTTCTTCAAACTCTGCTATAAATATGTGCTTTAATGGCCATGCACTCACCTTAGGAACTCATGAGTGTTTTAGGGAGATCAAAGGGATCCCTCATAAAAGGAGGGTCCACCTTCACATCCAAGTAGATGAGTCTATAAGTGCATCACTGTAGCACTATACTTATGGCTATGGATTCATTAGAGCAAAATGCTAACTTGAAGAAAACATAATCCATCAAGCGTGTCTCGATAACACCAGTATTGGCTATGTATTATATAAGAGTAATAAGGCATATCCTTAGATAAATTAGTGAAATCCATCAACTGTGTCACCAAAGCACCAATAGTGCTGGTTATGGATTCGAAAAGAGCAAAAAGGTTCAAACTAAGATAAATTAGTAAAATCCATCAAGTGAGTCTCGAAAGCACCATTAAAAATAGTTATGGATTATATAAGAGCAAAGAGGTCAAACTCAGATCAAATAGTAGAATTCATCAACTACGTCTCAAAAGCACCACCAACACAGGTTATGGATTCAAAAAAGGCCAAGAAAGCTCAACCTACTATAAAAGAATCCATCGAGTACATCATTAAGGAAAAAACTAAGCATGGGTTCAGTATGAGCATGAAATTAAAAATTAGGGATAACACAAAATAACTCATCAAATGCATCATATAACACCATTGTGGATGATTTTATATTCATAAGAGCATGTAGCTTAACAACATAAAAAATATGGAGCAATATGAAATGCAAAGAGCGATCATATGGATTTGCTTGACCTCAAACCGATACCCTACATACTTTTCTCTACTCTAGAATCGAAGCTCATCCTAAATATTATTTATTTAGCAAGTCCATCATGTTCCTCTCTAAGTTTTTTTATGAGATCACTCCGTTCACCAATTTCTTGATTGTTTTGGGTCTAAAATAGACGTACCTTTCTTTTGATTAAAAATTCTTATAGAAATTCCAATGTTCTTCACTAAGGTTATAAGTGTATCTACTCACATCATATGTAATTGTATGTGTAATAATCTAAGAGGAACATAATGTTTCCTCCAATTCATCATATTCATCCTTTATAAAATTTTATCGGTTATTCTTGTATATGTAAGAATAATGGAGAGATCACATAGACACCACACCAAAACACTCAAATCTTTCCAAGATTTTTTTTTCAAACATTATCAAATCAGCTTAGGAAGAAATTATCTCACAATAATTCTTCTAAGTCTACTATCTCAAATTAGGAGAAAAAATGAACTCACTGTGAAATACCCAATATTATTTGTTGGTTTCTAATGTTTGATAGACTCACTTTAGCTAGATGCCCTTACCGTCAAAAAATTTTAGTTTGGTGAAACACTTTTCCTTGATCCACAAATAGTCATCTCTATTTTTTTATAAGGAACCATGCTTAGTGTCCGACAACTAAAAAAGTAGTTTCTACCACATACAATCTAACATATAAAGAAAGGCATACCCAATTTCATATCATTGGTTGCATTTAATATACATTCAACATGTTTTATTAATTCATACATACAACATGTATGAGTATATAAGAAAATATTAATTCAATCTGTATGAAGACAAAATGATTTTTTTTCTTATAATAATATGCATGTGTACTTAATATCTCATTTCAAAATATTTTTGGAATACATATAGTAATACTTGTCCATCATGATTCATAATATACTTTTTATAAAAGATATCTCTCTTTTACTTCAATTTATAACATTAAAGGATTAATATATTATCACAAACATATGAAATTTAATTTCTTCTATAATACATCCCAACATCCATACTTGGTATATGTTTTATGTTCATCTTTCATCTCTGCTATGCTATATAACTAAATTATATACCATACTTCAATTTACATATAACATTCATCATTTTATTTTGATATTATAAAACATTCTTCGTATTCACTTTGTTGCCCTATGGATTTTGTATATATTGTATCATTAGTACTTTGCAATGTATATAGTCCTTTAATACTTCTTCACTTTCAGTGAATTCATTCATGTAAAATTAAAATTTTCTCAGATTGATTCATAATATATATAACTTAAAGTCATAGCATCAAAGACATAAAAATATGGATGGATTTAAGATGAAATCACTAACTAAAATTTAAAATATACTTACGAAATTATGTAGGTAACACCTTTTCACATGACTAATATTCATATAATTACCGTCTATAATATCATCACTTAATATAATGACCATGATGTGCCTCTCACATATAATTACAACATTTGATGTACTATTTTTAATTTATAGCATCTAATACATATATGTCATATTGTAACATCCCCCACCCCGAGACTCGAAAATAAATGCCAATGATGCTATAACCATCATCAGAATTATTTTCAAGCAACAAAGTGAGTTCATTATTATTGTGCCAAACATTAAGTTAATATAGCAACTAAATAAATTTTTCATTACATGTTACAAAATTCAATACACCATCATTAACCCTTTTTGTTCCCACGTAGGGGTAAATACAATAAAAAAATAAGAGCAGTGTCATGTCTGACATATGAAGATGCCAACACGACACACAACTAGTTATAATTCCTTATTTTATACAACAGGATTTTCAAATTCACTTTTATTAGCTAGATAGGCCTCCTGCTTCATCTTCGAAATCCTTATTCAAACTTCAAAATGGTACCTATATCCATAAACTCAACCTACTCAAATGAGTACCCATGAGTTTATGAGAAATAATAAAAGCACGGGTCGAATATAGCCTGGTAAGAGTAAAATATTTCCCTAAGTAATCATTGTGAGACCATGCCGCTATACCATGGAAGAGCTTTTCCCCTCACTTTAACATAAAAGCAACCACATCATACCATGTAAACAAACATTACATCGAAAGTAACCATGTGCATTACATTCAATCTAGAAGTGTACCCTACACTTTTCATCCAATTATGAACTGTATCATATTTACATTTTTAATTTAAATTAAGTATACCCTATACTTAACATACATTCGTGGTCCAAGTCATCCATCATTCATCAAACACCTCCTTATATTTTATTTTAGGTGTTCATCTCTAAGTTATCATTGACTTATTTTAGTGATTACACTACACCATAAATATCTTTTAACACCGTATAAAAAATGCTATAATAGGATACAATAGCGTTATTAGAAACACTGTATAGCGACATGCGGTCGTAGATATAAAACTTGTGGCGGCAATTGCGAAACGCTATTAAAAATCCAATTTGATAATGTTTATATTGAACTATTAATAGTTTTCTACAACATTTGTTAACTTGATGTTTTAAACCTTTTACAAATATTTAGCGGTAAAAGATATTTAAAATTTTATTTACATTTTCATCGGCAATTGTTAAATGTTGTTGTTAATTTTTCACAGCATTATATTGTGTTGTCGTATTAATATATATTAACCCTTTAAAGTAATGACAACCCAGATTAAATGTTGTCTGTTGTTAGTATGTTTTTTTACAACATATATATTTTACTGTACTATCACAATATTTATACATACATATCATTAGAATATATTTCGACTAGCTAATATACATAACATATTAGAATTAGACTAAAAAACTATCATATAAACACACGACTATTAACCATGTCCATAAACTAAGATTAACACAAAAACATCCATAAACTAAGTTTACATAATATCCAAAAGCTAAGATAACCATAAACTAAGTTTACATAATATCCAAAAGCTAAGATAACCATAAACTAAGTTCAAAATATTCGAAAATAAAGACACAACCTCTATAGATATAGACATATCTATAAAGCGAGTTTGCACAAAATACTAATGACAAAATGCACAACCAAAAAGATTCAAATGCTTACTACACCAAAATGAGCTTCAAACACCTGAGGAAAGTCTCATTTTTAATTATCTACAATGAAGAAATTTAAATGTTAGTGGTCAAATACAAGTTTAATAAAAACAATTTAACATTGACTTAAGAATTATGGCTCAACCGTTTTACATGAAATAATACATTTTGCATTTCAACAAAACAATCGTTTGGTATACATTTTTGACCTATACGTCTGAGATTCAGCTTGCATGTTGAATGAAATAATGACCAAGTTACATATAGTTCACTTTTAAAATTAAAAATTAAATGAAAATACTGATGAACCATGAGAAAGTAGTTGAAAATGTAGAATAATAAATAACAACAAATATGACATTGCTAAATATGAATTTTGTCAAGAAATTTTTGATGGAGCTATTAACTTTGTTAACATGAAAGAGAAATAACTTTAGAACATTTTTTGGTTCAAGTAACCTGATTAAACTTACCAAATATTACATAAATGAAAATCTAAACTTATAGAAAAATATATTCTTTTTTAGAAGATGGTTTATTAAGTTAAGATAAAATATTGTGTATATTCTTAGAGTACTAATACGACATTTATGAATACACTTATTAGTACAAATACAATATTAATTTTTATAAAATTAGTTATTTTTATTAAATTATTTAAATTTTATAAGACTTGGATAAGATAGTTAATTTTTATTAAATAATAATTATCTTTTATAAATTTAGATAATTTTTATAAAACCTAGAGATTCAATGGTCCTAATAAGGGGTCGATCAGTTTCCTATTTATGTTAAATTTTAATCTATTTCCTCTTACATGTTATATTATACAATTTTGATAGATCTGATCTAACATTAACAAATGTTAATTTTGCTTAGACATCAATTATCCATTAAACATTAATAACATTAATTATTATATTTATTTCCATAATTATATATATAATTTTTTCTAATCCAAAATCTTTAAACATTGATAACTGCTCCGTTTGAACTCCGATCGTAAAGCTTTATGTATGAAAATTGGTCAGAAAATCACCACGAGCACAATGGTGCAAGTTTCATAGCTAATTGAGCCATGTGTTATGCTATTTTTGTAAATGCGTATTTTTATAGTAAATAAATTATATTTTCATTGCAAATAAATTTGAGAAATAGAAAAATAAATATATAATTTTATGAGAAATTTTTTACTTAAAATTTAGTATTTAGATATGTTCAAAATTATTAATTTGAGGTTAAAATAATTATTTAAAGATTTTTATAAAATTTTAAAAATGAATAATATTTTCTAATTAATATTTTAAGTACTCTAAAGAGAATTTTGTGATTATAAGTTTAATTAGAATTATATTATATTTATGTTTATATTTTATTAAAGTAAATGTGTATTTACAAATTTAAAGTTTATTAAAATAGTCAATTTAATTTTATAATGCTTATTATTTGTTTCTGATGTTCTTGTTTTTTGCAAGATTGTAGGTTGTGAATGATTTATTATTAAATACTGATTTAATTGTTCTATATATATATATATATATTTGATTAATTTATTTTATTATACTTTTTCGATTTCTTCTTTCTTTTATATTGAATTGGATCATATGAATGATTCACCGTTGATATTGAGTTAATTAGTGTGTTGATATGATACGGTGATGACATGAAATCCTTCTGTATGGATCCGTGATACCACTATTTTTGGGATATTTTTTGTTTATGATGATTTTAATTCTATGTGGCTGGAAATTTTAATAAACGAAGTTATAATACCATTTGATATGGGACTTTCGGTAAAATTTCTTCAGTTATTATTTGGACTCGTTATATAGAATATTATGGAGAATGAGTATAGTTTATGAGCATTGGATGAATGATTGAGCATCATGCGGTGGTATGGGATGCCGATGTGATACTTATTCGGTTATCCATTGTAATAAGGTATCACTCAAGTGATGGGATCTGGGATATTGGGATTATACTTAAGTAAGGTGATGCTCCGGGTAGAGCAAACTCATGGATGATTGAGTTATGAAGAAGTACCTATATACATATATATTTGTAGATATTATCCACTTGTCTATTGTCTATCATTATGTGCTCTAGGATATGATTAGGAGTTAGAGGGAACTAGATGGCCAGTGTCCACCTTGACGACTTGATCGTTGGGTCATGCCTCAGGTCTGATACACTTTTATTATATTAGAAGTGCATCGTGGGATTTTAGTAAAGGGTGTTAGTCCTTAGGGTGGAGTAACCCTAGCCCTTTTTTATGACCTAGTCCAGTAGAATGTTACCATAGGGGCATGATCTGGGATCGTTACTAGGAGTCCTCATGTCGACGAGCATGTTAGGTGGATATTGTCACAATTACAAGGGAGGTAACTGAAGCGGATCTGGGCAGGTAGTCCAGGGCTTCTGGAGCATGTAGGTACTTGTATGTCTCCCTTTTGGTTCTATACTGAGTGGTAGATAAGGACATACTTTCTATACACCTCACCTAAGTACGAATGGTGGTGTAACCCACACATTATGATATGACTTTACTTGGGACTTTATGTCTGTCGTACAGTCGTTCTCCCATCATGATTTATTCTATTATGTTTCACATAAGGAGCTAAGATTATACTTATGACAAATGCCCAAAGTGTGGTGGATTCTCATATTATATATTATGTATGATTTTTAAGATATGCGGTTTATTATTTGATATATATTGATGATGTGATTTTATTAATTGGGATTGGGGGATATACTAGGGCTTGGCTATGTGCTAGCCTAACTATACTTTGTGATATCTCATTTATTGATGATTTATAGATTTTAATGATGATTTCTGAATATGGATCATTCACCTATTTGACATTAATTCCATGATTTTTGATTGGTGTGCTTTTATATGGTTGATGACATCTTTATGCTGTAATATTTGATGTTAAGTGATACTTTAGGGAATTTTTATGATTTTATAATTATACATACCATACATATAGTGGTATATATATATATATTGATATTGTGGATATTGTCTTGAGTTATTCTAATAGTGTTATCATTGTATTATAACCCGCATCTACTAAGTTATATATGTATATTGACCCTTGATTTAGACATAGTCTGACACATGTCTTATTTACGTAATACTCTGGTCAGTCCAAGACATTTCAGATTCAGGAACAGTGAGGCCAACTTCTGTTTTGGGCATAGAGGAGGCTAGTATTCATTATAGTAGCTTATCATCTTATATTGTACTATCTCTTATATTTATATTCATGTGATGTATATTGGAAGTATCATGTATCTGTAGTATTATATATTATTGCTACGATTCCGACTTTATGTTCTCTGTTATTTACTATATACTGTGTATTATTTTATCCTGGAGGCACGTGTATTTATTGCTTTGTGCCGATATTGAGTATGTTGAGGTGAGTTGTTTATATATGATGTTTAAATATGTTCCAACGTTAGCTCAAAGAAATATTCACATGTGTACTCCATATAGCCTTATTCTCCATATTATTTAATAATATTATTTAGTAATGCTCTTGGATAGTATGGATATAGAAATGGGATGTCACATTCATCATCTCTAATCTCTTGTTTTAGACCTTCATTATTAATTTATCATTAACTTTTTTAGCGATTACCTCCCAAGACCTATCTATCACTAATTTTCTTTTCTCGAACAACATCACCTGATGAAATGGCTACCCATTCCTACAGTGGGAGCCCTCTTGACTAGAGCCACCCTGACTCTCCTATGAGGTTGAATGTAAGCATCCTAAATACATTCTGGCAAGCATCCTTACTGTGAATCAATAGCCCCTCTTAGTCCCTGAATCGATGTCGTTCGCATTGTCGATTTATTTGTTTTTGTTATAACACCACCTTGATATTTTAGTACCCTGTCATGACACCTTGCCTTAACTCCCCTTTAGAGTTTACAATTATTCCAGGATTCAACCCTATTGTGGCACCCTACCAGATACCATTGGACTTTAGACCAATAGTCAATGCATCTTGTCATCCAATAACGCCATAAGCCAGTATATCTTTATGATCATAGTTTAACCCCTTTTCTTTTATTCATTTATAGTGTACCCTACACTTTCTTTAGATAAAACATCTTTATCTTTCAGTTTAAATTATACCCTATCATTTATTACCTTCTCTAAGCTTTGCATCACTTTAAAAATAAATTAACACAATTTTAACTTATTAAAATTCCTCATCTATTTCATCCTTGTGAAATAGTTCATTACTACTTGGAAACTACCTTACAAAGTGCCTTAATATTATTTATTTTACTTAAAAATATAGCTTCCCACGCTATCGTTAGTTGTCGTGTGCTAGCTATCCTGTAACTTTCGAACGTTGAGCCTAGCCATCGTATATTGGCTGTCCCATAACCATCATAGATTGATTCTTCCTAGGCCAGTAGTAGTTATTTCCTTTTACCCTTAGCTATCGTGTGTTAGCTTCTCAAAAGCCCTCATGGATTGATAGTTTCCCAAACTATTGTGTATTGAACTCCGAGTATCGGTTGTAGGTTAACCGTCTTAGAGCCATCACATGTTGACTCCTCTAGAGCTATCGTGTACTGATTCCTCAGGTATCATCACATGTTAACTCCATCTTATTCCATCGAATACTGATTCGAGTTCAAGAAGTGAAGGTTCATCTTATTTAGAATACAGTTCAATCTAACCTATAGGAAAATTATCATCAAAACAAGTCAACAAGCTATGAAATTATACGAAGAGCATCACTATGAAGAAAAAAGCGTGAGCAAACAAATCGAAGCCAAAAATTGGCTAAGGATTTGGATCGGTACTGATCTAATTGGATCGGATTGGTACCGATCCAAAAGGGTGGCTTATTTTGGCTCCAAAATTTCTGAGCTCTCTCTACATGATGATTATAGGCTTCTTACAAAGCAATTCTCGGCCCAAGAACTTTCCAAACCCAATAAATACCATCTCACCTACAATAGAAAAGGGGTCTACTCTGATCTATGATAAAACTCTACCATTGTTTCTTTACTCTTCTTCTCACTCACAACAGCCATTAAAGGGAAACTAGGATGCTTCCTGTTGTCTCTAACATTGTTGGCTTGATCTAACTTAGGAAAGAAGAATCATATTGTAATCTAAACTCCTTTGTAATAGCAGTTGATTAATAAAAGCTATAAAGTGGAAATATGCTTCATTAACAACTGAGCCACTATAAAAATCTCTTGTCTCTTTACTTTTTCTATGATTTACTATTGCTTTTTCTATTTTATTTGCCTTGATAAACAAAGCTAGTGCTTTCACACTCAATCAAGGGTGTTGATCCATTTTTTGGGTTAACATTTTGGTGCTTTCACTGAGAATTGAACTCAAGCTTAGATCTAGCTATCTACTTTGGATCAAATAGGTTCATAAGTTAGATCCGCAATCTCTGCTTAGAAGATTTGCCACTGAAAATCAATGGCACTGGGAAGAAAGAGAACTGCTTCCTGAATATCCATAAGAGCTATAATAACTTGAAAAGAAACCAATCTTCAGCAGGTTGAGGTCAACGGCAACAATAATCCATTAATCAGAGCAAATTCTGAAGCCAACACAGGAGATCAAGTGGCGGGATCTTCTATCCAGCATGAAGTTGTCATTAGAGCCGAATTGAATAAGTTGGTTGATGAAATCAGTCAAAAGATGGAGAACAACTAGAAAGCTCTTATAGACAAATTAAATGCCCTTATGACCTTGCAATCACTAGTTATTCCAAGAACCATGCCAGAGCCTGCGGTTGCTATGGAGCAGGAGAACTCTTCCATTTATGGCTTAAATTGGAGAAACGGAAGGCAGAAGCGAAGAGGAGTAGTGGGTAAAGCTGAAGGAATCTCTATAGAAGGAAATGCAAGTACTCTACCAGCTGCAAAGCGGTTCTCCATGAACTTGAGTACAAGGGCGAAGACCCCATGGGAAGATATATAAGTGGATCTATCCAACTTTGAAGATGGAGAGAAACTTAACGACTACGAGTTGGAAGAAAACACTAATGCACTCAATACCGCCATAGAGGTCCAAACTTCCCTACCTAACCAACTGCAAGCCAATGGAACTCCGAGGGAATGGCTCTCCCGAAGATAGGAGAGCCTAGGTTTTTGCCCACTTACGAAGATCGTTTGCAAAATCAAACACTTGGTATAGTCACTGAGAGCCAACCCACAGGCTACCAGACATCAGAGGCATATATCGCGGAAATGATCAAGCGCTTGATGGATGAAAGTAAGGACATAAGAGATGACGAATAGGGATCTGCTCCAAACTGGACTCCCTTAACTGATGACATTCTGAATGAACAGTACCCCGAAAAGTTTGCTATGCTGACTATTCCATCTTCCGATGGAACTAGTGACCTGAAACCTCACTTGTATAAGTGTGGTTGGTACATGGACGGAGAAAATGCTTCAAATGTTGTTCGATGCAGATGCTTTCCAATTTTCCTAGAGGGAATTGCTTCCATGTGGTTCACCGGGCTCCCATTAAAGTCCATCACCACTTTCAATGAATTAGCGACAAAATTCCTTGATCAGTTTAGACTTCACACAACACAACCAAAAGATGTGATGTCCTTATCTAGCCAACTCCAGGGATGAAATAAATCTTTGAAATCCTTCATGAGTCAGTTCAACACCACGGTGACTGAAGTAAGTAACCCAAACGAAGATATGGTCTTCATGGCCCCGGTTCGCTCCATCTATCCCGACACTGAATTCTGAAAATGGATCAAAATAACCTACCACTAGGAAGGACTTTAACCAAAAGGCGAGCCAATACTTGAGATTGGAAGAGGTAGAGGAGCTAGAAGGAAATCCTGCTGACCTACAACCAACCAGCGCTGGCTAGAATGGAATGGCAGCTAACCAAGATGCAAATACCCTAAGGACCACTATTGAAAACGCGGGCAAGGATGGGAACCGAAAAAGGAAGAACTAGAATTCCAATAAGCGAAATGGAGGAAACAAGCTACTTAAAGGCTTGAGGCACGAAGACTATACCCTACTCAATGATACTCCAAAAAACATCTACTTTGCGACACAGGGGATGGAGGAGTATGAGAAGCCACCTAAAAGGAAGCAACTGAACAACAAAAGAGTCTGGAATATACTGCCGCTTCCATGAAACACATGGTCATGACATGAATGAGTGTCATCACCTGAAGAACCTGATTACAGAGCTGATTCAGGAAAATAAGCTTCATCAATATGCAACGAAACCACAAAATCCTGACCAGCCTGCAGCACTCCAAGCTCCTAGAGACCGGGGAAACCAAGCTAGAACCAACGAAGAGGGATCCATATGGACCGACTAGAGACTCAACATCGGAAAATTATCTAGAGGACCTCATCCAGCATAGAAGAACTGGGGAGAAATGAAGCGATATGTAAGTTCACTAAGACAAGCTCCAAAATATTCGTGCTTCACGATCGAAGACGGAACTTGTGCTAAGCAGTAGAGGACCCTAAACGATGACATGGTGTTTCGAAATTGAGACATTGAAGGAATAGAAGCTTCGACCCTCGACCTAATGGTCTTGACGGTAGGAATCAGACCAGCTATGGTCCGACGAGTATTAGTGGATAGTGGTAGCTCTGTGAATATCATATTCAAACACAAGTTTGATTAGACGAAGATCGGTATGAAGACGTATCCGCTTGTCGAAAAAAGATTCAAGGATTCACTAGTGAACCTAAGCAACCTGTCGGAACAATTGGTTTACCCGTAGAGCTTGGTGAAGACGACCGAAGAGTCGTTCTCAACCAGACATTTGTGATTGTAGATGAAATATCCACCTACAATGCTTTCTTAGGTCAGTCTGCTTTAGTAGATTTCAGGATTGCCCTAGCTCACTGGTGCCTAACCATGAAATTTCTGACAGAGAATGGAGTTGGGGTGATCAAAGGAGATCAAAATGCCGCTAGAGAATGCTACATCGCAGAACTGCATGAGTCTAGAAGAAAAGAAAAAGGGAAGAATGTAGGGAGAACTCTCCACATTCGTGAACCTAAAAAATAACAACTACAGATCCGCCCCTGGCTTGGGGACTGTAGCCGATTCGATAAGGCTATGGACCTTAGAAAGAAGATTTTAGGGGAGGATCGGGCAGAACCGACAGAATTGATGGTGCCTGTCTCGATCGATATGGGCGACCCAACTAGGGTCCTGAAAATTAGATCATATCTTGGAAACAAGATGCAACATGAACTAATCAAATTCCTTCATGCTAACCTAGATGTATTCACTTGGACACATTCCGATATGTGTGGGGTGTCGTCAGAGATTGCATGCCACGCACTTAATATGGACCCCAAGTATACACCAGTGAAGTAGAAGAGACATAGCCTAGTACCCAAATGATCCAAAGCACTAAGAGAAGAAGTGGATAAGCTGATGGCGAATGGTTTTATCCACGATGCAACCTACCCCGAATGGGTATCTAACTCGGTATTGGTCAAGAAGTCCAATGGAAAATGGAGAACTTGTATTGACTACTCGGACATAAATAAAGCTTGCCCAAAAGACATCTTTTCTCTTCCTAGAAACGACCAACTTGTGGATGGGACAGTTGGACATTAGCTGCTATCATTTATGGACACTTACTCAGGATACAATCAGATCATGATGCATGAACCTTATCAGGAAAACACCAGTTTCATTACTGATCTAGGATTATAGAAAGCGGAGGCAACCTACCAACGACTAGTGAACACCATGTTCAAACATCAGAATGGGAAGACTATGAAAGTCTATGTAGAAGATATGTTGGTTAAATCACGCATAGCTGCAAATCACCTGGACAACCTCGCCGAAATTTTTGAAATACTCCGCAAATATAGAATGAAACTCAACCCACTTAAATGTCACTTTGGCGTAGCCTCTAGAAAGTTCTTGGAATTCATTATAAGCACCAGAGGCATCAAAGCAAATCCTGAACAAATTGCCTCTTTATCGGAAGTCGAGGCCCCACTGAACAAGAAAGAGTTACAAAGTTTGAATGGAAAGGTTGTAGAAATAAGCCGGTTCATCTCAAAGGCAACCGACAAATGTATACCTTTCTTTGACGCGCTAAAGAAGAAAAAGAAGAACTTCAAACGGAATCAAGCTTGTCAGACTGCCTTCGAAGAGTTGTTGCGACATATGGAAACCCTGCCAATCCTATCCAAGCCGGTAGATGGAGAAGACTTGTTTATCTACTTAACAGTCTTGCTCCATTCATTAAGTTCTGCACTCGTACGAGAAGAAGCTAAGATCCAACGACCCGTATATTACATCAGTAGACGATTCACTGGAGATGAGAAGAACTATCCGAAATTGGAAAAACTGGCATATTGCCTCTTGATCGCTTCTAGAAAACTACGACCATACTTCTAGGCATACCCGATGAAAGTAATAATAGATCAACCCTTGAAGCAAGTATTATACTGCTCCGAGACCTCTGGATGAGTTATCAAATGGAAGATTGAATTAAGTCAATATGAAATCACATACCATCCTCGAAGGGCGATCAATGGGCAAGCGTTGGCAGTCTTCATTGTCGAGTTTACAATACGAGATAACAGTGAAGAAATTACTCCAGAAGTGGAGACACGCTGGAAGTTGTTCATCGATGGTGCATCTAACAACTTCTGCTCGGGGGCACGAGTCATGCTCGAAACTCCCGAAGGACGATCAGTTTGCTATGCCTTGCTCTTGGAATTCCCTGCAACAAACAATGAAGTGGAGTATGAAGCATTAATGGCGGGGCTAAAAATTACAAAGGAACTCAGGATTAAAGTCCATACACATCTATAGCGACTCCCAGCTACTCGTCTATCTGGTGAAAGGAGAATATGTGGCCCATTGAGAGAACATCGCCCTGTATTTATCTAAAGTGCAGAAATTACTGAATGACATCGAGGATTACACCATAACTCATATCCTGAGAGAAAAAAACATGAAGGCGGACTATCTAGCCAAACTGGCCAGTTCCAGAGAAGCTCAGTCATTGGGACTGATCCCAGTTGAAATGCTAACTGTTTCAAGCGTAAGCGAGATGGATATTGACTGGATCTTTAAGACAACCGAAGGACCAGAAATATGGATGACACCAATCAAGGATTACCTGCTCAGAGGAACACTCCCCACAAACAGGAATCAACGGAAAAATCTCCTTCGAAAGGCACCAAGGTCCGTAGTACAAGAGGGATACTCTACCGAAGGGGATTCTCTACCCCTTGCTCAGGTGTGAGACCAATGACGAAGTTCGAAGAATCCTTGGGGAAGTTCATGAAAGCGATTGCAGAGATCATACCGGGGGGCAAACCCTTGCACGAAAGTCCTCCGATATAGGTATTTTTAGCCAATAGTAAACCGCAATGCAGTAGATTAGCCAGATGGTGCAATTAATGCCAAAAGTTCGGTAAGGTCAAAAGAACCCCATCAATAGAGCTAACACAAATGGTCGGCTCAATCTGGGGAATCAATTTGATTGGTATATTGCCAATAGCCAAAGGAGGAGCAAAATTCGCTATCGTTGTTGTTGACTATTTCACCAAATGGGCCGAAGTAGAACCACTGGCAACTATTACCACAAAGAAAGTTATTAACAGTGTCACTTAAAACATTATTTGCAGGTTTGGAGTGCCACAAAGGATCATTACGGATAACGGGATTCAATTCGAAAGCGCTGGGTTCAAAGACTTTTGCAAATGCTTCTGAATCGAAAAAAGCTTTTCCGTTGTTGCACATTAACAGGCAAACAGAAAGGGGAGGTAGTAAACAAGATCATCAAGTCCACCATCAAAAAGTGGCTAACTAAAGCTAAAGGAAATTGGGTTGATGAACTTCCACTTGCACTTTGGGCTTACAGGACAACACACAAATCTGCAATTAGGCACTCTCTATTTTCCCTTGCATATAGTTTAGAAGCAATGATCCCAGTTGAGATGGAAGTCCCCTCTCATTGAAGGCAAAATTTCAATCAAAGGCAAAATGAGCAGCTCCTGCTCGAGTCGCTCGATACGAACGATGAGAGGAGGGAAGAAGCCGAACTAAGGACTGCTGCTCACCAGAAAAGGGTCGCACGATTTTTCAATTCAAAGGTCTGTAACCGTACTTTCAAAGTAGGAGACCTTGTCCTCAAATGGGACTACCCTATACAAGGAACATTTGGACCAAACTGGGAAGGGCCCAATGTGATCAGCCAGAAGCTAAGGGATGGCACGTTCAAGCTAACAACCGTTGATGGAACCCAAATTCCCCGAGCTTGGAACAGCAAATCACTGCATCATTACTTTATCTAATATTATCTCATGTATTTCCTATTTCCCACAAATAAGCCATCTCGGAACGCCGGAGGCATTGTAAATAGGCAGAATTTGCCCAACTTTTATTAATAAAATTGCTTTGCTTTCTAAACCAATCAAACTTTGTTCACAAAAGTAATCTACTGAGTCGGTGGGGATCAAATCGACTCAAAAGTATCCAATTACTGCTTAAGATAGTGGAACCACGCTCGAGTGCGCCCCATCTACCCACCGAGTTGACGGAAGCAAATTGACTCAAACCGTTGGATCGACGGAACTCGATCCTCGCCTTCTAGGAACTGGTGTTGCTCCGACGACACTAGGAAGGCCCAAACAAAAGCCGTCTATTTCATAAGCTGCACACCGCCACTTGGATTATGGAATCATGTCCAAGCAAACATGATTACCTAAGCTACCCATCTCTTATGTCGTGCATCGCTTCTTGGTTTGCAAAACTATGACCAGGCAAGCCTAGATCCCACTGCGCGCTTCTCGTAAGCCGCACATTATTACCCGCATCAGCAAAATTGCATCCAAAGACGAGGAACTCTCATATTACAAAAAATTACAAAACTCCCCCAAAGCCAAGTGTTAACGTTGAAAAGTGAACGCTAACACCCTGGTGTGTATGTAGTAATGTGAAAGCACCACCCGTTGGTACGGGAACTGAATATAAGCAGAAAATTGCAGAAAAAGGTAAGAAAACAGTAAAAGACAACAATTTTATAGTGGTTCGGCTTAAGATCGAGCCTACGTCCACTTTGAATCCCTTTATTGCTGATTTTGATTACAAATTGATACAATGTACTTCAAAACACGATACACTTTAATCACAAAAGCACTCTAGACTAATAGCTCAAACTTCGATGATGAAACTTGTCGAATCCGTGTCGGATGTGCAAAAGTTCTTTCGAAGCTTGTTGTAGTGTCTTGAATACTTGGAGTTCTTCAAGTGTCGGATGAGTTCTCAATTCTGCAAAGTAATGGTGTAACAACCCGCATATTTATCGATTGTATATTTAAATATTTCGTCGTTAGTCGGATTTTAGTCCGAAAAGCTACTTTTTGCAAACAGTCGAATTGGGACTCGAGACCACTTCCATTGAGTTCATAATGCCGTTTGCGACCTTTTTGAGTATAAGCTTCGATATGTATGGAGTTAATCGAAATTGGCTACTTTTTCTATTTGGGTTTTGGGTTTGGATTCAGCCCACTAGCTAACTTAATACCCTAACTCAGCCCTCTCCTCTCCATTCACTCATTCCCACTCCTCAAACTCAAGCTAAATCTGAAAATGGTGGAAAGGAAAGGGAATTAGAAATTCCAAGCCCTAGTTTCTTCTTTCAAACTTGAATTCTTGCTCCAAAATCAAAGAGAAGCTATTGGTAAGCCTCCTCTTCATCTTCTCCAACTCTTTCTCTCTTTAGTTTCAGAAATTCCTAAACTTAAACTTAGGAAATACTTGTTTTAATCTTAGATTGAAGCTTGTTGGGTTGAAGTGGAGATTGGTTGGTCTTCTCCTTGTAATTGAGCTCCTTCTTTGTTGTTTTTGTGAAAAGGTGAGATTTTTATCTCACATCTATGTCTATATCTATCTTTGTTGTTAGGTATGAATTCCTAACACTTATCCATGCGTATTTGATATTTGGATTGGATTGATTTGGTGTGTATTCCAATTTTTGGTGTTTTGGTTTAATTTATGTGATAATCCTTTTATGGATGTTTGAACATGTTTTTGGTGATGCATCGAAGTGCCTATAGGGCTGGCTTGCCGATTGGCGTAGACCCTTAGTGCTCGTCGCTCGTTCGATCGCATTTCGATTTGGATTTGTCGTTTTTGAGCTAGGCTGTTTATTTTCGCCTAGCAGAAAAATTCAGACGTCTGAAATAAATTTCAGACGTCTGTCACCAAATATAGACGTTTGAAATAAAAATTCAGACGTCTGAGATCAAATATAGATGTCTGAATATAGTTCAAAATGTTTTTTACTCTCTGTTTCAATTTTAGACCTCTTAGACGTCTGAACAAAACTTTTCAGACGTCTGTAATCATATTTAGCCGTCTAAATTAAATATTTAGACGTCTGAACTGCTGATTTTGCCTATTTTGCCTATTTTCAAGGTTTATCGATTTTTGTCGATCCGACTTATTGTTATCAATTATTATCGACTTTGATGACATTTTCTTTGGGAATTATTGGAAATATCCATTTTGATTTCTTTGGATTTTATTCACGTCTTCGAATGTGAATTTCTATGATTGATTGTTTCTACAATCACTTTTATGATTTGTCACTTCAAAATATAAAGGTTTTCTATACTAGTAGTAAATATTCAAACTCTTTCACAAGGACGATTTCAACTCTAATTTCAATACAAAGCTCTTTTATAAAACCATTTTCTAATCTATTAGTATATACAAACCTTTACTTCATTCGTATGAGAAAATATAATTAAACGGCTTAGCAAAACAGGTGGTATGAAACGCTTGCGTTTACTTCGTCGGTTAATTTATGGACTTGTTCGATTGAAACTCTTGTGACAATTTTCTAGTGCAGATCTACAATCTGTTCGTAAATATTTGAGTTAAGCAAGTGGTTATGGGACATGAAGCTAAACCCTTATATTTACTAGCTTAGTGTAATCAACACTTCTTGATGATCGATGATGATCATTTTATGATTTAGACTAGCAATGTGCGATGTCTCTTTGTCCACGTGGAGGATTGTTCCTCGTTTGAATGTGCTTCGGCTCATCAGGAGGAGCTTCGGCTCAAAGTCCGCAATGGGGGACTATACCCTGTCAGGAGGAGCTTCGGCTCATCAGGAGGAGCTTCGGCTCAAAGTCCGCAATGAGGGACTATACCCTGTCAGGAGGAGCTTTGGCTCATCAGGAGGAGCTTCGGCTCATCAGGAGGAGCTTCGGCTCAAAGCCCGCAATGGGGGATTATACCCTATCAGGAGGAGCTCCGGCTCATTTTTATAGGATTGGCCATCCTTTTCTTGTGATTTCTGGATTTCTTGTTGTGATTTCTGGAATTTATGTTTCACCAGCTTTTACCATTGACATTGATGAGTATGTCATTTTATTGTGGCTTGGTGAATTAAATAAAGAATATGACATTCTTTTGATGCTATGAGATTCTTGAGATATTGTATGCCTTTAGTTGATTTTCTATGTAGACTTGACGTAGTATGACATTCTTGGTTATCATACGTTTTTATTATATCTCTTCTTATATCTCATTTTATCTGATAATTAGACTGATCCGTTTATTATTTTCTTCTTAAATAATACTCGGGTCAGACTGAGATTTTACAGGTGCTTCCTCTTGACTTCTTATCTGGGACTACCATCTGACTTTTGGCTAACTACTCTAGTTTTGTAGTTTTTGTTGTATACATTTGAGATTAGACTCCTTGATGTATACATATTCTATTGTCTTGCACCAGTATCTATTCTTTTGTATTATCGTGGATCTTTCTGACCACTACTCTGATGTACACTTTCATGTGTTATATTATTATTCATGTCTTCTTCCGCCTTTGTGATATGGATGTCTGTGACTAATTTATGTTATGTTTATTTCTATGTTTGTTTCCGAAGATTATATATATAGCCACTGTGTGATAGCTTTGAGTTTGTATCGGTATGTCGGATCTCCTCCTTAAATGATATGCATTCTATACTATCTGACATATCGGTACTCGCACAAAGAAGTTACATGGATGGTCGCTCCTCAACAGCCTTATTCTCCGTGCTAATTGACAGCACTACATCGTAGTGTTCTTGGTTAGCGTGGGTATAGAGGTGGGGCGTCACAGCTTGGTATCAGAGCCAAACTTCGGAACAATGTAGAATAATCTAGCAAGGATCATTGTCCTAAGTCTTTCTTAGGAATCGTGCTTTAGGATTTTATTCGAGTCAATTGGACCCATCCTATCCTATTTCCTTTTATGATTCCTTGTTTTATCAATCAAGTTTAAAAGAAATTCATTTTGTGAATAACTTTTTCTTCTTCTTTCTTTCTTTCTTAAAGAAGAAGAGATGGTTGGATATGGCAGTCCTAGCGCTGGTCAATCCAGTAGTCCTTCTCTAGATGGCGTATTCATGTCTGCCCAGCAACTTTTGGATCTTGTAAAGAATCAAAAGTTTATTTGTGCTTTGTGTAAGAACCCCGAAATGGTTTTACCTCTAAAACTTGAAGTTCCTTTCCATCAGCTTGTGGATATCACTCTTCGACATGAAGAGGTTGGTAAAGGAAGTGATAGTGATATTGGGATTTCCAAGAAGAGGAATATTAAGTTCAAGAGCCTTAATCCCAATAAGAGAGTGAAGCAAACTACTTTTGTAGCAAAGACTCCAATCCCTAAACATGGAGGATGCTACAATTGTAATTCAAAGGAACACTATGCGAATATGTGTCCGAAACCCCATTCTTGTCGCTATTGCAAGGAACCGGGTCATCTTTTATCTGCATGTCCCAAACTTTTGAACAAGGACATGAGAAAGCTAAATATTGTGCAAGCCCCTAGCAACACTTCTCTTGGTCAAGGTAATTCTTCTTCTATCTTTGACGATATTTCTTTTGAGATTATCTTATTCGAGTTCTTTGTGATATGGGTTTCATCTCATTATTTTTATATCAAAGGAACTTGTGATTCTTTTTCTTTAAAAACATTTCTGGGCTTGATGACTTCTTTGAGGATTGCGAATCCGGATTGGTGGATCCGCAATACTCAATTTGTTTTTTTATTGATGTCGAAATTATTTTATGTGATTTATCTTTCTGAGCTGATTTTTACTTAGGCTTCAGAATTGACTTTTGTAAGGATTGGCTTAATTATTATGAAGTCATATCCTTTGTCCCGTGTGGACTATTCATCTTCGACATTTTCAATCTATTAAGCAGATTTCTGTTTTTCCTTTGTGATTTTGATTCCAATTTGATGGCATCATTTTATTCTTTAAGCTCACATGATGAGGAAAGTGTTATTTCTCTCATTCATGTAGTTTGAGAATTTTCTGGTATTTTTGAGTTTGTCTTAGGATTATCACCTAAGCAATCTTTTGAGTGGTGTTAAGGTATTTTTAGCTCGACCTTGCCACCGATTTTCATTTGCTACGAGTTGCGGGAGTTATCCACTTAACGCATTCCGCACTCGTTATGATTCTTATGAATGACTTGTTATGTCATTCAGTTTATCCAGTTTATTTCATCCATTTTTGTAAATCGAGTATTCTATGAATATTTCGATGAGACCATTCTTGTATTCATTGATTTTGGGTGAAAATAGCAATTTAAAATTTTGCAAATCTTTTTCATAAGATTTATTTATAAGTACAATTGGATTTTTGTTCTTTAAGCAAACAAAGAATATTCTTGAAAGTTTATAAGAAACATGTTTATTACCTTGAAGATGATTTTGTGATTGTATTGCCCATTGAGTGCTTTAAGAATTTTGGTCGATGCGCTTGATCAACGTTATCGATAGGAATCTCCTAAACGCTTTGATGAGACAAACAGACACAGTAAATTGATTTGGAATAAGTAAATTTTTCTAGAAAGAATTATTACATAAAGATAATTGTAATTTTGAAAGTCTTAGCTTTTCAGGAAAGAAGATTATTTTAAAAGAACTCTTTCTTTTCAATATTCCTAATCCTTGTTATTCTCGTAGGGAACCAAGATTTTATCTTTTGTACCAATGCTATATCGTATGGGTTTGGATGCCTTTCCCTTGCAAAAGAGAACGTGCTATCACTTGTGCTTCTAAATCATTAAAGCCGATCGAGACTAGGTATGCCACTCATGATCTAGTGCTCGCGGTTATTGTTTCCCTTTAATAAAAAAAATTTGGCATCATTATTTTTTGGTGAGAAATTTGTTCTCTACCCTGATCATAAATCTTTGGAATATTTATTTTCTCATAAGGAACTTAATATTTGCTCGAGTTCCTTACATCTTATGGTCTTGACATTCTTTATACTCCCGAAAGGGGAATCATGTTGCCAATGCACTTAGTCGTAGGCAACAAGTGGTTATTTCTTTGATGATGTCTGTATGGAATATCAAGTTCATCGGACGTTTCGATGTATTTCGTTTTATTGAGCTTCGTCTCATTTCTTTTATGGATTAGCGTCTGATGTCCTTTTATGGAGTTCGGATCATTGGACGTACCATTTTCAAACTACGTCGGTGTTCCGAATTATTTGAGCTTTGGTTCATCTGGCGTACCGTTTTTGTACTACGCTGTCGCACCGGCTCAATTTTCTGTTATTCACGACGTTTTCTTACGTCTTTCTCCTACGGAAATGCCTTAAGGTTTCCGATTTTTATTCTTGAGCTTGGTGTTATAGTAGGGATTGAAGTTTCACCAGATTTGACTTTTGAGCAACATTCCATTCGCATCATTGCTTCGGAGGTTGAGCGCCTTCGGAATAAAGATGTTCTTCTTGTGAGAGTTCAATGGTTCTCAGATCCTAAGGATTGCTCTTGGGAATCCTGGGAATTCATCGAGTGATCCCGTTCAGGCTTACTCTTTCATGCTCTCTATGGTGAACTTCCCATTTCAAATTTCTTTTGGGTCGATATGCTTTTATGGTTGTTACTCTTTATTTTCTTCTTAAGTATTGCGAGGACGCAATTTCTTTAAGGAGGGGAGTCTGTAACAACCCGCATATTTATCGATTGTATATTTAAATATTTCGCCGTTAGTCGGATTTTAGTTCGAAAAGCTACTTTTTGCAAACAGTCGAATTGGGACTCAAGACCACTTCCATTGAGTTCAAAATGTCGTTTGCGATCTTTTTGAGTATAAGCTTCGATATGTTTGGAGTTAATCGAAATTGGCTACTTTTTCTATTTGGGTTTTGGGTTTGGATTCAGCCCACTAGCTAACTTAATACCCTAACTCAGCCCTCTCCTCTCCATTCACTCATTCCCACTACTCAAACTCAAGCTAAAACTGAAAATGGTGGAAAGGAAAGGGAATTAGAAATTCCAAGCCCTAGTTTCTTCTTTCAAACTTGAATTCTTGCTCCAAAATCAAAGAGAAGCTATTGGTAAGCCTCCTCTTCATCTTCTCCAACTCTTTCTCTCTTTAGTTTCAGAAATTCCTAAACTTAAACTTTGGAAATACTTGTTTTAATCTTATATTGAAGCTTGTTGGGTTGAAGTGGAGATTGGTTGGTCTTCTCCTTGTAATTGAGCTCCTTCTTTGTTGTTTTTGTGAAAAGGTGAGATTTTTATCTCACATCTATGTCTATATCTAGCTTTGTTGTTAGGTATGAATTCCTAACACTTATCCATGCGTATTTGATATTTGGATTGGATTGATTTGGTGTGTATTCCAATTTTTGGTGTTTTGGTTTAATTTATGTGAAAATTCTTTTATGGATGTTTGAACATGTTTTTGGTGATGCAACGAAGTGCCTATAGGGCTGGGTTGCCGATTGGCGTAAACCCTTAGTGCTCGTCGCTCGTTTGATCGCATTTCGATTTGGATTTGTCGTTTTTGAGCTAGGCAGTTTATTTTCGCCTAGCAGAAAATTCAGACGTCTGAAATAAATTTCAGACGTTTGTCACCAAATATAGACGTCTGAAATAAAAATTCAGACGTCTGAGATCAAATATAGACGTCTGTGACAAAAAATTTAGACGTTTTAATATAGTTCAAAATGTTTTTTACTCTCTGTTTCAATTTTAGACCTCTTAGACGTCTGAACAAAACTTTTCAGACGTCTGTAATCATATTTAGCCGTCTAAATTAAATATTTAGACGTCTGAACTGCTGATTTTGCCTATTTTTGAGTAAATTTCCAAGGTTTATCGATTTTTGTCGATCCGACTTATTGTTATCAATTATTATCGACTTTGATGACATTTTTTCTTTGGGAATTATTGGAAATATCCATTTTGATTTCTTTGGATTTTATTCACGTCTTCGAATGTGAATTTCTATGATTGATTGTTTCTACAATCACTTTTATGATTTGTCACTTCAAAATATAAAGGTTTTCTATACTAGTAGTAAATATTCAAACTCTTTCACAAGGACGATTTCAACTCTAATTTCAATACAAAGCTCTTTTATAAAACCATTTTCTAATCTATTAGTATATACAAACCTTTACTTCATTCGTATGAGAAAATATAATTAAACGGCTTAGCAAAACAAGTGGTATGAAACGCTTGCGTTTACTTCGTCGGTTAATTTATGGACTTGTTCGATTGAAACTCTTGTGACAATTTTCTAGTGCAGATCTACAATCTGTTCGTAAATATTTGAGTTAAGCAAGTGGTTATGGGACATGAAGCTAAACCCTTATATTTACTAGCTTAGTGTAATCGACACTTCTTGATGATCGATGATGATCATTTTATGATTTAGACTAGCAATGTGCGATGTCTCTTTGTCCACGTGGAGGATTGTTCCTCATTTTAATGAGCTTCGGCTCATCAGGAGGAGCTTCGGCTCAAAGTCCGCAATGGGGGACTATACCCTGTCAGGAGGAGCTTCGGCTCATCAGGAGGAGCTTCGGCTCAAAGTCCGCAATGGGGGACTATACCCTGTCAGGAGGAGCTTCGGCTCATCAGGAGGAGCTTCGGCTCATCAGGAGGAGCTTCGGCTCAAAGTCCGCAATGGGGGACTATACCCAGTCAGGAGGATCTCCGGCTCATTTTTATAGGATTGGCCATCCTTTTCTTGTGATTTCTGGATTTCTTGTTGTGATTTCTGGAATTTATGTTTCACCAGCTTTTACCATTGACATTGATGAGTATGTCATTTTATTGTGGCTTGGTAAATTAAATAAAGAATATGACATTCTTTTGATGCTATGAGATTCTTGAGATATTGTATGCCTTTAGTTGATTTTCTATGTAGACTTGACGTAGTATGACATTCTTGGTTATCTTACGTTTTTATTATATCTCTTCTTATATCTCATTTTATCTGATAATTATAGCTAGACTGATCCGTTTATTATTTTCTTCTTAAATAATACTCGGGTCAGACTGAGATTTTACAGGTGCTTCCTCTTGACTTCTTATCTGGGACTACCATCTGACTTTTGGCTAACTACTCTATTTTGTAGTTTTTGTTGTATACATTTGAGATTAGACTCCTTGATGTATACATATTCTATTGTCTTGCACCTGTATCTATTCTTTTGTATTATCGTGGATCTTTCTGACCACTACTCTGATGTACACTTTCATGTGTTATATTATTATTCATATCTTCTTCCGCCTTTGTGATATGGATGTCTGTGACTGATTTATGTTATGTTTATTTCTATGTTTGTTTCCGAAGATTATATATATAGCCACTATGTGATAGCTTTGAGTTTGTATCGGTATGTCGGATCACCTCCTTAAATGATATGCATTCTATACTATCTGACATATCGGTACTCGCACAAAGAAGTTACATGGATGGTCGCTCCTCAACAGCCTTATTCTCCGTGCTAATTGACAGCACTACACCGTAGTGTTCTTGGTTAGAGTGGGTATAGAGGTGGGGCGTCACAAATGGCGATTTGAAGAATGATTGGCCAAAAGTCCCTTTTCAGTTGGAGTTAGAGTTCTATTTATAGGAGTGATTCTGGGCGTGATTTTCCAAGTCTTAGGTCGTGAACGACCTGAGATGAGTCGTAGGTCGTGTGCGACCTAAGATGCACAGGCTTCGACTTCACAGTTGCACTTTGCCATTTAACCAGTCGTAGGTCGTGTGCGTTCTAAGTCATAAGTTGTGGACGGGTTAAGGATAAGGTAGGTTGTAAGTCGTTGGCGACTTAGTGGGCTGGTAGGGTGTGAGCGACCTAGTGAAATGCGGCATAGGAACTATGTTGGTTTGTTCGAACTGGGCATGTTATAGGTCGTGAGCGACCTAAGGTAGGTCGTAGGTCACACTGCCTTTTGAACCAGTTAGGTCGCGAAGTCCTTTGTGATGTTAGGTCACCAAGACTATTATGCCGTTAGGTCGTTGAGACTATCAGGTCGCAAATACCTTTAGGTCGTGGACTTTTAGGTCGTGATACTTCCTAAGTCGTTAGCACTCTTAGGTCGTTGGGGAAGTTAGGTCGCTAACTTCTTAACTTGGTAGGTCGTTGACTCCTTAGCTCGTTAAGTCGCTCATCCACTTAGGTCGTGAAGTTCTTAGGTCGTGAAGTCCTTAGGTCAGTCTTTGTGTTAAGTCGCTGTGCTCCTTAAGTCGTGTACATCTCTTAGGTCGGTAGGTCATCACTAGAGTTAAGTCGTGTGGTTTTAAGGTCGTGGAGTTTTCTAGGTCGCTTGGTTCTTTCTGTAGCTAGGTCATTACTTCCCATAAGTCGTAGGTTGCTGCTCTTAGGTCGTTAAGGCTTATAGGCCGCTAGATCACTTTATATTTTAGGTCGCTTCGAAATAGGAGTTAACATTTGCCTCTCGAAGTACAGGCCTGTCATAGGTCGTGTGCTTCGACTTAACTTTGCTAGGTCGTGAGCGACCTAAAACACTTGCTAACTCTCGCGCCTATTCGCCTTCCCCTCTCAGTACCATATAAATTGATTAGGTCGACGCTTCCTCTTTACTCACCTGCTTCGATTTCCCTCTCTACCATTGGCGAATCTTCAAGCTTCCTGAGAAGAATTCACCCATTTTAGTCACCGATTCATCTTCACCACTATACTAGTAAGTGAATTCAATCTTCATCCTGCCATAATCATTGTTGAACTATGAATCCCTTTCTTCAAACCTCAGTTCAATTCCATGTGTCATGCTTCATTTCGAGTGGTTGCCGCGATCGACTCTTGATCGCTGCTTAACTGACTTATGAAGACACGGTAATGCATTGAATCTGTGATGGATTTGGGAGGTTTTGAACTATTTCTGGGGTGATTCCGTGGTATGAAGGGATGGAGAACTTCTTGAAGAGGACGATGGATTTCTATTAGTAATTGATAACGGGTTATTGGGTTGAGATGGATTGCGTGGAGAGGAAGTCAGTAACTTAGCAGATCTGAGCGAGCTAGAAATTAGATCGTGAGGAAGTTCTTGCGACCTAAGACTTACGTTTTAAGGAACTTGACCGACCTAAGAATTTTTTGCGACCTATGCTAAGTCGAACAACTTCCTGTGACCCGGCTTTTGGGTCATGCTTGGAATCAAACGATGAACCAAACGACCTAAGACTGGCGACTAAATTTTGCTTGAATGACAGCAGAACGACCTAAGAAATTTTCGACTTAATTTCCTTGCGGCATAGGCTTTTAGGTCGCGGCCGACTTAGGACTTGGACGAATCTGAATTGCCTGTAACCTTTTACTATACATGATGCGACTTAAGGAATCTTCGACCTATGCTAGGTCGCTGAACGACCTAACACTTGTAAAATCTGGGCAGAACTTGACTGAACTGTTTAAACTTGAATTACTTAAACTGAACTGCCTAAACTTTTTTTATAGATCATCTCTAATGATAATAACCTGTTAAACACAATGTTTGCAGAAAACTGGGACGAATATACTGCCATTGACTGCCCACATCGAATGACAGATTAGTTGACAAAGAATAATCAACTTAAATGAACTTATGTGATTGCTATGCTGTGAATTGACAAGTTCAAGTGAAGTATCAAAGCAAAGCTAAAATAATCAACCAAAGCTGATTTGTTTGCTATAACACTGCACTTGTACTTACAATAACAAACCCTGAAACTCAATAATTGACAAGTATTAACTAATTTGATTTCAGTTATATTTGTTTGTTATTTTTTCTAGTTTTTCACAACACTTCACACTTTTAGGAAACGTGCACCTTCATATTTGAATATCCAGTTCCT
The DNA here is from genome assembly GCA_030737815.1 of Allium fistulosum. Lineage (NCBI taxonomy): Eukaryota > Viridiplantae > Streptophyta > Magnoliopsida > Asparagales > Amaryllidaceae > Allium > Allium fistulosum. Next base: position 195,698,777 of record CM060901.1, on the reverse strand, counting down.
TGTGTAGAATGGTATCTCATCAAGAAGATACAGGACCAGATGGAGAAGCTTTTCTGATTGCTAACCCACTGATTGATCCTCCGGAAAGGACTCCTACCACTTTGAGCCATAAAGTTTTCAGACAATTGTGTATCCAGTTCGGCATTGCCGAATCAGATGCTTTATTTCCCAGAGCGAGCGATACTGCTGACAGACCTCCCCTCGGTTTTATTGCAGTTAATCGTCAGATGTGCTTAAGCGGAGCTATTCCTCCCTTTAATGATTTTCTCCGAGAACTTTTCCTTTGATTAGCTATTTCTCCCTTCCAGCTACACCCTAACGGCTATGCTATAATAATGGGGTTGTGTGTGCTGTTTAGAAGAACGCTTAACCGTCTTCCCAGTTTTGAGGAGATTTGCTATTTATGCACTTTTGCGAAGAACAAATCTCATCCTTCGATTATACTTATGAGAGGCGCAAGAAACCGTAGATTGGTTCTAGACTTGCCCGATAGTGCACATGGATTTTTGAGCCAATTCTTCTTTGTTCGCTGTCCTCTAGGATTCTATGCTGTCTGGAGAGTTGGAAGTAAGATTGCGTTTCTCCATTCTCTTCATTCTCTGAACTTCTCGGAATTCGAATTTTCAAATGCTTAACCTCGTTTTTACTTTTGCAGCATTTCCTCCTCCCCTTCGAGATCCCAGCCTTAAGTCGACTTAGACACTTTGAGTGCCGTGGCTGCTGAAGAGAGAAGTGCCAAATTTTTGCTGAAAGACGAGTTTCTGCACCAGTACGGACTTCTGCACTCTTCCCGATCTACTCAGATTCATGAAGTTTCTGACTCCCAAGCAGAGACATCGGATGCCCCAGCTTCTGCAGAAGAAATGGCTCCGAAAAAACCTATTGTTGACACTGCACTAGTGAAGTGTTCCAGCTCTGCTGATGTTGTGGGATTGTCTAGTAAACCTTTGCTTTCCCCGGTGATCGAAGAAGGAGTTGCAAGAGAAGACTCTGTTGGGCATGATGGTGGAGATACCTTTGATAATCTAAGCGACTTAATGATAACTTCACAAGAGCTTTTCAAGGACGACTCTATCACCACCAAAATTATTTCTTCAGCAATTGAGGCGACATCCGCCTTGCAGCAAACTCCATCAACTCAAGAGTTAACGCCAACTGCAAAAGCCGACGTTACTCCCAAGCCGAAGAGTGGTCTGTAGCTCGACGCGTATAGTTTACACGCCACACACACTTAGAATTTTTCGGCACTTGTATGCACTTAAATTCCTTTTCTTCAGAGATTTTTAAGACTTGTCTCCTTTTCTTTTCCAGATTCTTCGATGGGACGAAGCGGCTCTTACTTCGACAAATTCCAGCGTCACGGAAGTCGTGATGCTTATGACTTTAGGCGTTATCTCAATGCCCCGAGGGAAACTAATGAGGAAAGAGCTGCCAGAAAGGCTCATGAAAGGCGAGCTTACGAAGAGTGCCGCAGACGAGAAGATGAACAACACTATGGGAGTAGGGACGAGCGATACGACTCTTCCCGCAGAAGCGACGATTCTCACAAAAGGAAATCTTACGACGACAAGGGGAAGAGTCACATTGCCGATGATTCTAGCAAGCGGACCAAAATTAGCGAAAAGGACGCGTCTGCAATTTCGGAATAGACCCCTGCTTCAATTCCTCGTGATATCCCTTCTGATTCTCCTGCACTTCGGACATCTGACATTCAAACAATCATCAACGGGCCTCAATACCAAGTTGGTCAAGGTCCGCCAACTCTTCAAAGTCGGTTCCCACAATGGTGCTTAAAGGGGGTACGCTTTGACCTTGATTTAGTCCCGATTGATAAACTGGCTATGCTACGTAACCTTGATGCCGTCAGACTTGATATCGAAAGGATGTCTGGATGGCAAAAACTTGTTGATGAGCTACAAAGGGTCAATCGTGCGAATCTCGAGGCCATGCTGACCATGGAGAACGATAAATCAGAATGGGATAAAATCTGCAAGCAGCATGATGCTGAATGAAGAGCATCTCTGATGATTATGGGAGGCTTGAAGCCGAAGTTGAAAGGCTAAAGAACGAACTTGCTACTTCTTCCACTTCCTATTCACAAAAGGAAGCAACGCTTCAACAGCAGGTTCGAGATGCTCATGCGGCTCAGTGGGATGCTGAAGTGAAACTTGAAGCAGAGCAGCACGTTACCAGGAAATATCGTGATGACGCAGCTCAACTTCGGGAGAAAGTTAGCTCCCAAGACTTAGAGATTACAAGGCTGCAGTCTCAGTTATTAAAGGCTGAAAGAGAGCGTGATGAAGCTCTCGTTGGTAAAGCTGCGGCTGAAGAATCCCATGAGGCAACCAGAGCCACCATTGATACGACTTTATTCGACTTTTATGTCCATTGCGTCTTGGGGCGCGGGAGCCTCTCATTTTTGGGATCGGAATACGAAGTCACTTTAGCAGAAGTATGGGAGGTGATAATTGATATGCTCGGTGGCCCTGGTTACGCAGAAGCAGATCTTGAAGCCACTTATTTAGATGAGAACGCTCGTGCTGCACTTGCTAAGGGGAAAGAGCAGCTTGCCCAATTGCGAGCCGAAACGTCGGGAGAGAAGCGTTCCGAAAAAGAAATATTTCCTACTGCCCCCGTTCAAACTTCGGCTTCGGTTCATGTTGATATTATTGGCTCCAGCTCACACTCTTCGCCTCCTGCTAAAGTTGACAAAGAAATTGTGACCACTCCCACTGATGAAGAAGCCCTGGAAGACATTACGGCTCAGAAATTCGAGATTGATCTTGCAAAGCCAGCTTCTCCAGGTAACTTCAGCGTTGAACCAAGTCAAGTTGACTGCTCATTTGATTTGGCCGAGATCAATGAATTTCTTACTTATTACTTAAGCCCTGATGAGCCACTATCCCATCTTATTTTTTGGAGAATACTGATTTTAACTTCTTTTCTTATGTAGCGGAAGCACCGAAAACTGAACCAACCTCTCCTTCTTCAACTGTCGTTCCTCCTTCTTCTCAAGTTACTCCTCTTCCAGCTTCTCAACCAGGTTCATAGGAAGAACAAATAGAAGCCCTTCAAGGCTTGGATGAACCACCCGCTTCTCAGAAACAGAAAGCGGAAGATTTGGAAGACAGTGAGAAGACCCCGGAGCAGTCTTTTGACTATGACACAAAACTTTCTACATTTCTTACTCCGGGGAGTGAGTTCTCTTCCAAGAAGAAGGGGAAACGTGTGATTTCGAAGAAAGGAAAGAAAGGCTCTTCTGCTGCTGGAGAGGAAACAAAAGTTGATCCTATTGTGCCTCTTTCTCCTTCTTCTCCGACTCATCCACAACGGCCTTCGAAACTAATTATCAGGCCGGGTAAATGCTCCAAAGGCGGGAAGAAGGAGAAATGAGCTTGATTTTTCCTTTTCTGCTTTTTGCATGTATTGACCGGAGATTGTGCGGATACCGGTCTCCACTTTTTTGAATCCTCCGAAGAGGGCTCCTCTGAAGAGTTGTGCCTCCGAAGAGGGCTTATGCCTCCGAAGAAGGCTTGTGCCTTCGAAGAGGGCTTATGGTGCCTCAGGAAAGGACTTTTTGTTGTGCCTCGGGAGAGGGCTTCATTTGTGTGCCCCTGAAGAGGACTTGTGGACTGTGAGGAATAGCATGGATTCCGGAGAGTAGTACGTGAACTCGGAGGAGTATCGTGGACTCTGTAGAGTAGCGTGGACTCTGTAGAGTAGCATGGACTCCGATGAGTAGCACGTGAACTCGGAGGAGTAGCGTGGACTCTGTAGAGTAGCGTGGACTCTGTAGAGTAGCATGGATTCCGGAGAGTAGTACGTGAACTCGGAGGAGTATCGTGGACTCTGTAGAGTAGCGTGGACTCTGTAGAGTAGCATGGACTCCGATGAGTAGCACGTGAACTCGGAGGAGTAGCGTGGACTCTGTAGAGTAGCATGGACTCCGATGAGTAGCACGTGAACTCGGAGGAGTAGCGTGGACTCTGTAGAGTAGCGTGGACTCTGTAGAGTAGCATGGACTCTGATGAGTAGCACGTGAACTCGGAGGAGTAGCATGGACTCTGTAAAGTAGCGTGGACTCTGTAGAGTAGCATGGACTCCGATGAGTAGCACGTGAACTCGGAGGAGTAGCGTGGACTCTGTAGAGTAGCGTGGACTCTGTAGAGTAGCGTGGACTCTGTAGAGTAGCATGGACTCCGATGAGTAGCATGTGAACTCGGAGGAGTAGCGTGGACTCTGTAGAGTAGCGTGGACTCTGTAGAGTAGCATGGACTCCGATGAGTAGCACGTGAACTCGGAGGAGTAGTGTTGTTATTCGCGTTCTTCCACCATCTGCCTCTTAGTGATCCCTTGTCGTCACTTCAGGTACATGTCCTATTCTTTTGCAAGTTGTTTGCCTTTTGCCAGAGAAGTGTTCTTTGTTGTTGAGTGATTCCATGGGGCAAGCATGGTGCCCGCTTTGGTGGAATCATCAATTATTCGTGAATAGCGCTTCTCTTGTAGGCATTGACTTTTGGGACTTTTATGGTTTATCACTTGCTTGTAGAATGATTTGTGCGGATCACTTGGCTTTGTGATGTGTTGAACACGTCAGCTTTGCTTTATTTGCCTGCAGTATAAAATTGACATTTTTAGCAAAATTTTTAAAAGTATTTGCATATCGAAACGAAACAGGCATTTCATAGCATTAGAAAACACAAGATGTATATTTCTCTACTATTGATCAGCACTAATTTTGCAGTAGTTTTCAATACAAGAATGATACATCCATCGTAGTTTTACAAATTTAAGCAAAGCTATTTAAAAATGAAATGAGTGTTATTTCAGGATCTCGGGGTTGCTATTTGTAGTAGCTTCTGCCTGCTGCTGGGTGAGAACCCCCTGTGATCATATTAATGACAAGATTCTCGGATTCCTGCAGTGCAGTTTCATTGCCGGAGCTTGATTGATGGGTAGGATGTCGTTGCCCCTGAATGGATGAGGTTGGGTTCCCCCTGTTTCTCTTCACATACTGTTGCAGTTTATTCTGTTTTAGCAACTCTTCAATCACATTCTGTAACTGGCGACATTGTTTAGTTTCATGGCCAGGTTGATTGTGAAATCGACAGAACTTCCCATTATGCATTGCACCCCTTTTCATCTCAGGTGGTTTAGGATACTCAACGACATCCTTCGTTGCGAAGAAGACGTTCTCTGGTGTATCAGTTAAGGGAGTGAGATCTGAAGGATTAAAGCGGCGAGGTTTCTTCTCATTTCTTTACTTTGCTCCTCCGTCGTTTTCCTTTTTCTGATTCCCAGATTCTCTTCTATTAGGAGCAACACTGTCATTCTGGACTTCAGCAACCACCACTTTTGCTAGCGCAGAAAGGATTTCTAGGCGCATGAATTCGTCGGCTTTCTTATAGAATTTCTCAAGTGAATTTGGTTCTTTCATTTTTAGCCATTTTCCGTATTCACTTGATTTGTTGATGGCTCGCATCAGGTAAGTCAGAATCATACGGGGTTCTGCATTATCCACTTCCGCCAAGGCTATGTTAAAACGATTCAAGAAAGACTTGATAGATTCTCCCAGAGCCTGTTCAAGGCTGGACAATGACATTATATCTTTGGCTTTTAAAGCATACAACCTGAACTGATCCTTAAATTTTCGAGTTAAATCAGAGAATTGATCTACGGACCGAGCCGGTAGCTTTGTGAACCAAAGTAACGCCACTCCTTCCAAATATACTGGAAAGTATCGGCATTTAATCTCATCTGATGCTCTCGCACCGGTCATATGCCAGTCATACTTGTATAGGAAATGATTAGGATCACTTGTTCCATTATAAGCTGGGATAGTGGGAGGTACAAACTTCCTTGGAAATTCTGCCTTCAGGATTTTTTCAGTAAACGGCGTTTTGCTCGGAGCAAATCCTCAGTCGTTCTCACTTTCTTCCCTTTGCACGCTTTCTTTCATGATGCGGCGAACCATCCCTGACAGATACTCCTCATTGTTCAGTGGCATCATTGGGCAGAAGTCAGCTATCTTCTTGGAAGTTTGCCTGGGCAAATTTTCGCGAAAAGTTGGCTGCGGCCTTGGACCTTCGGCTTGGGAAGGTGGCGCTTCGGCGGTACCAGCTGCTCTTTGAGGAATATCTTTCTCTTGGGAATTATGGGCATCTTCGGCAAAGGTTGTTTCATTGTTTTCTGGTTGTCGGTTTGCCCCAAGCAAGGTTAATCTGTCTATCATCAAAGCGTTTTGAGCTTCAATTTGTTGATATAATCCGGAAACTGCGGCGTCTAACTCGGCCCTTGTAATCCCAGCACTAGGGGTCGTTTGACTTGGCGAGAGTGAAGTGGCAGTATTGTCACGAGCATCATCAGATCTAATAGATTTGCGTTTTCTTCCAGGAGCCATTATATCTGAAAGACTTCTGGTCTTGAAAGAAACTTTTTCAGCGAACTTTCATGAAGCAATGGTGAATACAGTCCTGAGTTGGGTTCTCAGTGAAAGCACCAAAATGTTAACGCTGAAAAGTGAACGCTAACACCCTGGTGTGTGTGTAGTAATGTGAAAGCACCACCCGTTGGTACGGGAACTGAATATAAGCAGAAAATTGCAGAAAAAGGTAAGAAAATAGTAAAAGACAACGATTTTATAGTAGTTCGGCTTAAGATCGAGCCTACGTCCACTTTGAATCCCTTTATTGCTGATTTTGATTACAAATTGATACAATGTACTTCAAAACACGATACACTTTGATCACAAAAGCACTCTAGACTAATAGCTCAAACTTCGATGATGAAACTTATCGAATCCGTGTCGGATGTGCAAAAGTTCTTTCGAAGCTTGTTGTAGTGTCTTGAATACTTGGAGTTCTTCAAGTGTCGGACGAGTTCTCAATTCTGCAGAGTAATGGCGCTTTGAAGAATTATTGGCCAAAAGTCCCTTTTCAGTTGGAGTTAGAGTTCTATTTATAGGAGTGATTCTGGGCGTGATTTTCCAAGTCTTAGGTCGTGAACGACCTGAGATGAGTCGTAGGTCGTGTGCGACCTAAGATGCACAGGCTTCGACTTCACAGTTGCACTTTTCCATTTAACCAGTCGTAGGTCGTGTGCGTCCTAAGTCATAAGTTGTGGATGGGTTAAGGATAAGGTAGGTTGTAAGTCGTTGGCGACTTAGTGGGCTGGTAGGGTGTGAGCGACCTAGTGAAATGCGGCATAGGAACTATGTTTTGTTCGAACTGGGCATGTTATAGGTCGTGAGCGACCTAAGGTAGGTCGTAGGTCACACTGCCTTTTGAACCAGTTAGGTCGCGAAGTCCTTTGTGATGTTAGGTCGCCAAGACTATTATGCCGTTAGGTCGTTGAGACTATCAGGTCGAAAATACCTTTAGGTCGCGGACTTTTAGGTCGTGATACTTCCTAAGTCGTTAGCACTCTTAGGTCGTTGGGGAAGTTAGGTCGCTAACTTCTTAACTTGGTAGGTCGTTGACTCCTTAGCTCGTTAAGTCGCTCATCCACTTAGGTCGTGAAGTTCTTAGGTCGTGAAGTCCTTAGGTCGGTCTTTGTGTTAAGTCGTTGTGCTCCTTAAGTCGTGTACATCTCTTAGGTCGGTAGGTCATCACTGGAGTTAAGTCGCATGGTTTTAAGGTCGTGGAGTTTTCTAGGTCGCTTGGTTCTTTCTGTAGCTAGGTCATTACTTCCCATAAGTCGTAGGTTGCTGCTCTTAGGTCGTTAAGGCTTATAGGCCGCTAGATCACTTTATATTTTAGGTCGCTTCGAAATAGGAGTTAACACCAAGAAAATAGCACTCTAAGGAGTGATATGTGTGCAAAATAGCCTAAATGTCGGCATCGCGATGAAATCACTTAACAAAATCCAAAGTGTTTAGGAAGGCATATGTTTAAGTGTTTTGAAAAGAAGTTTTGAATGCTTTCGAAATGTATATTCTAATGTTTTCGAAAGTAAAGGTGTAAGGTTTCGAAAGCCTTAGTTTTCAAAACAAAGAACCCATTATCATTTTAAAGGAAAACCCATGGCAATATAAAAGAGCTTTGAAATGGTTTTTAAATTTTGGAGTTTTTGAAGAAGCTTTCCTTGAAAGAAAAATAAGGGGTTAAAGGGATTAACCATACTTCACGTGGAATTGATTTCAAGGACACTAAACCATAAATGTTGGTACTATTATGTTATTATATGTGCTTCTTTTATATACATATTCACTATGTAATGGACCTATAACTGTATTTTGGGGAGTAAGGGCAGAATAAATAGCTAGGTTAACCCAGTAGTGAATATAAATTAAGTTAACTCCTGAATGAATAAAGTTACACCCAGGAGGTCAAATAGACCAGAACATTGGATGCCCAAAGACTAATCAAGAAGTTTTCAGTTTAGGCAGGTTCATAAACCCATAAAACTATGTTTGGGGAGAGTTATTGGCGGGTGCCAATATATTCGTGGTGATCCCATGAAAACTATATCTGGATAAAGTTATTGACAGAGATCAATAGGTTCATAGTTAACCCATGAAAACTATGATATGAAAAAAGTTATTGGAGATACCAATAGGTTCAGGGAGAACCCATGAAATGCCGAAGTTATTGATATGGGCTAATAGGGTCTTAGTGATCCCATGAAAACTATGAAACCGAACAAATAGTCTATAAGCTTTAAACAGGTTATTAGTCTGCCTACGAAACTAATAGGTTAGTGGTGACCCTAGAAACTATAACTGAGACATATAGTTAGGTGTATGGGGATGGGAAATCTAGGATATTTTACTTGTTTGCATATCATCATGATATATTTCAAATTGCTATGTTTTTAACCATTGCGGATGAAGGAGCACAGTATATGGTTATTATAAATTTTTGGGCAAGATACTAGTGAGGGGAAAACTCATTTCGCTAAGCGATGTTGTCTCACTAGATATCTAAATGGTTCAAGATGGTAGGTTATTATTCATACCAGGCCTTATGTATGACTCAAAGTTTATGTTTTCCCCTTAAACTCTCGGGTGCTCAATTGATTTTGAGTAGTTTTAGAATTTAGATTTTTAGGTTCTCCTTCAGACGAATAAGCTTTAGGAGACGTGCGGGAGGCAAGCTAGCTATTAGGAGTTTTTTTCTATTTGATTCCGTTTGTTTTGGTTGTAAAGGAAAAGTTTTCTGATTGCTTATGTATAAACTCTGATCATCCAAAGGGGCACCTTCATATGTCGCTCTTGGCGTATGTTGTAATAGTTATATTTTCTCTGAACATTGTTCTCGAATTTCGGGTTATGTAATGAATTTTAAATGGAATGAGAAATTTGTTTAATAGTTTTAAAAAAAATTCATGTCCTTGTGTTTTTGTTGTGTCAATGTATCTAACATTACCACATTTGGTCGCCAAAGATTAATAACTATGGATGACTACAACATCCATAGCCGTTAGTTTTTAGGCCTCTAAGTAGGGGATGTTACACCTTCCCACTCAGTCGGGCTTTTCCTCTTCTCATAACCACTTTCTCTATCATGGCCTTGATTTTTCTCAGGTCGACGGCGCTCTTCCGCCTCCCTATCCTTCCTTCTTTTCCTCTCCTTGTTGGTCTCCCGGCAAGCATAGTACCTAGAAGAGTGTCCCTGCGAACACTGAAACTCTAATACTCGATTAAGATCATTGTAAAAGCCACGAGACATGATTCCTGCAGCAAATGATAAAATAGCTTTAGGAAAGAGGCATTTGATGAGCTGAAACATCCTAGAAAATAATAATAATAATATAATGTATGTGATCCTAGTGAAGCGTGTGTTATAGTTTAACGACCCCAGCAAAATACACAAACCAAATCGATCACCAACTAATGTCAGGACATTGCTTTATGTAGGGATGATCTGAGTAAGCTGGGAAGGGAACCCTTCCGAAGTGAAGCCATCCATCAAGTCACCCATATTCACAAAAATGTCGCTCATATCTCCCAAGTCAATATCGACACCTTCCAGTAGAGAGCTTGATACAGGTTCATCCTTAGGAGAAGCTCCTTTAACGGGCTCTTTCGAAGGAGGTGAGGGAGCATGTCCAAGGCTCAACTCAAAGGCCTTGTCTCCTAAGTTAACGTCACCCTCATCAGAATCCTAATTTGTTTCTTCCTCGTTCAAAGGATGCTCCTCATTGATCTCTCCTTCCTCCTTCCTTTTAATCAACGGAGCCTTGCCCTTCCGTTGAATAAACTCTTCTTCTTTCTCCTCTAGTATCAGTGGCATTTTAAGCGGACTGTCCACCCTGACCTTAATTTGGACCCCCTCAGGGGTCTTCTCTGACCTATCGGATGAGTCACTTTCTTCTTCCTCATCACCATCATCATCTTCACCAGAATCGTGGGAATAGGAAACAGAATGCATCCGAGCTTTAGAGCAGGAATGAGCGATGATGAATCCAACGGACCTCCCAGGGTGTAAAAGCCTACATCGGCAGATATTTTCATCTGTGAGCAAGAACCTAATTGTGCACTCTTGAGCGTCGACACCTCTCAGGGCACTAAGAACAGGGCCAAGTGCTGGATCCTTGTTAATCTTTGGAAGAACTGTAAGGAATATACGATCGACTAGAAGACTTATAATAATTAAAGTAAATCCAAGCATGGTGAAAGAAACTTACCCCTTGTGGTCCACAAACGGGTGAATCACTCTGGACATTTAGCGAAAAAGAACTGGTTTTTGAATGAAGGAATTTGCTGGGAAGATCCAGTATAAGTTTTCGACTACGTTACGCCTCAATGTAAACGAGTGATGGGTTAGCCTCTCTCTTTTTAATAATAGAAGATATTGCAATTCATCGAAATCCGGGGCACGATTGAGCGTTCACATGCACAGAACATATAAGCACATCAGCATGGCATATGCATTTAGAAGAATTTGGAATGGGGCCAACTCTATGTTCTGAAGCATTTTCATTAAGAAGTGGTTGAACAGGGGCACTACACCACCCATACACATATACCGGTGGCTACCTAGGTATCTAGAAGGTGGCCTATGAGCAAATTCTCCTCTCGATGGTAGAAGTACGTCGTCCTCTGGGATACCATATTGTGAGTAGATGCTTTGCAATATCCTATGTGTAAGAATTGAAGGAGCTTTCTCCAGAGGATCAAGCAAGACTCTAAAGTTAGGAGGAGTGTGATAGACGATGGGGTCAATTAGAATCAAGCGACCATAATGACCTGAAGTTATAGAAGTGGCGGATCCAGTTGGGATTGACGATGACTCTTTTATAAAGAGGTGAGTTCCCTCCAAATGATTTGTGCCAAGAAGATTTGCACGTCATTTTATATAAGAAAGCTTGTGTTCAAAACAGTCAGGTACGCCTAATCTCTAAATTATAGACTCTAGAGTGGTTGATACTTGAAATCCGAAAGATAATCGAATCGGATTCGAAATATTAACCGAGGGTGAGTGTGACGCGTGATCTAAGTGAGAATGGGCTCGGTGTCCTGAACGCTATAAACAAACCATTCCGTGTAGATGGCTCACTCACACCGGAAAGAGCGATTTGTATCACCTATTAATTTCTTTTCTTCTATACTTACCCGTTGTTAATCAACAATCGATAATGGATCCACTCTCCGAAGAGACACGGAAAGGCCTTCGAATTCTAGGTACACCGACTGTGTAATAACGAGACCAATCCAAAGCAAGCAACTATAGATCAATGGGTCCGAATCGAGTAGAGAATTCTCAGCATAAGTCGATTTTGGTTCTCTGGAAAGTGATAACAACATGGACTCCATACAAGACGCTACCATAAGCTATTATTGCCTCCCAAAAAACAAAAATCTCTCTATAAGACACTGTGCCAAGATCGACTGTGAAGCTCGGTGCAAGTTAATTCTGACTCTGTGGACGAAGATAGCAAAACATGTCGAACATCGGGACAAAACCCTAGCTTCGTTTCATGAAGAATTCAAGACCCTATTTACTATCTTCTTCCACAAAGTCACAATCAGCTCGAGTCGCCCATTGTATCCGTTGCAAACACCACTTCATCACCAATCGATAATGTAATAATACGTCAAAATCCACTTCACCAACCTTCGATATTGAAAAAAGTGATTTGATCTCTGATTCAAGACAGCCCAAACTAGGGTATTGGATGATTTGGATCGGCAGTGCCTCAAAACAGGCGCAATCTCAATGACGGCGGCTCTAGGAGGCGGTGGCAGGTGGCGTTGGTGGTAAGATCGACGGCGACGACTCTTAAACGGACAGTGAGCTTGGATCGGTAAGCTAAGGGATTGGATCGGTTGGAAGACAAAAGCTTGGATTGAATGAAAATGAGGTAAAGTAGGGAGTCGGCTCATATTAAAAGAAAGAGAAAGTTTGGAAAAACTGTCAAGTACTTGGATCGGTACCGATCCAAATTTTCTCCCTCGAATGGTCTCAAATTTTCCATATTCGACGTACTCAATGTTCGTATTCATTCTGGAAATTATCCAATCGAGATCACTCCGTAATTACAAACAATGGAGATTCACAACTAAGGACTGGACAGTTAGCCGGTATGTCATAGATAGCTTTGCAAGATGGCCAGACACGACCAATGAAAATCCTTAAAATAGAAACCCAAAGATAAACAATTCCAGAGCACACCCTATTTTTGACGAAAGCGTACTCTAGGGGGCAAATGTTAACCAGGTTTTTAACCCAGCAGAATTCAATAGGAGTTAGAACATTCAGATTAAATCAGAATGACTCGAAACTTGATCGGAAGGCCCAAAAATACAAGACAAAGGAGTCCAGGAAGTTTGGTTGAAAAATATGCAATCTTTTCGGATCGGCACCGATCCGATCCAATTAGATCGTTACCGATCCAAATTGATTGTTCTTGGTAGCCCCAATCCTTTTGCATTGTGATTCTATGCTTCAACCAAGCTCACCCAACAAGTTGGTAACATTCCAAGCATTCGAGTTCAAGAAGTGAAGGTTCATTTGATCCAGAATACAGTTCAATCTAACCCACAGGAAAATTATCATCAAAACAAGTCAAGAAGCTATGAAATTATACGGAGAGCATCACTATGAAGAAAAAAGCTCGACCAAACAAATCGGAGCTAAAAATTGGCTAAGGATTTTGATCGGTACCGATCCAATTGGATCAGATCCGTACCGATCCAAAAAGATGGCCAATTTTGGCTCCAAACTTTCTGAGCTCTCTCTGCATGACGATTATAGGCTTCTTACAAAGCAATTCTCGACCCAAGAGCTTTCCAACTCCTATAAATACCATTTTATCTGCAACAAAAAAGGGGTCTGCTCTAATCTCTGCTGAAACTCTGCCATTATTTCTTCACTCTTCCTCTCCCTCAGAACAGCCATTAAAGGGCAACTAAGATCCTTTCGATTGTCTCTAACAATGGTGGCTTGATATAACTTAGGAAAGAAGAATCATATTGTAATCCGAACTCCTTTGTAATAGTAGTTGATCAATAAAAACTATAAAGTGGATGTAGGCTTCGTTAACAGCTGAACCACTATAAAAATCTCTTATCTCTTTACTTTTTCTATGATTTTCTATTAATTTTTCTATTTTATTTGCCTTGATAAACAGGGCTGGTGATTCCACACTTAATCCAGGGTGTTGATCCATTTTTTTGGTTAATAGATAGGGATAGGTTCTAAGGAAAGTTTTTTACTCACTTTGGTTTAAGAAACCTTGTTTAATCTTTCTTGTTCCTTAATGTTGGAAGCTTGATTTTCAAATTTTGATTTTCCCCTTCTCTTCTTTAAAACTATGGCTGACCTTGACTTCCAGCTTTAGGGATTTTTTTTAGAAAAATGAAATGGCTTTTAGCTTAGGCTAATATCCCATTCTAGCATATTCACATCATTACACTTCCCTTAACACAATTAGGCCCGCCCCTAGACCTAGGCCATCTTGGCGATGGCTTAGAGCCCTAATTTTAAGGGGTTCCAAAATATAAATATTATATATATATATAATATTATCTATTAATAATAGAAAATATGTTTAGCTCGGTGGGTAGACATGCAGATAGCATATAAGCAACCAGGGACCAAGCCTGGCCTTTGTATTATTTTGCTTGCCTTATGTGATACTTGTGCTTAGGGCCTCCTAAGGCTTATTTTACTTGGCTTGAAATTTTTTTGCCTAAGACCTTCACCCACTCAAGGTCAGGCCTGAAGACAATCCTTCTTATTTAAAATCTAACTTGTTTATTTCCCTTAACAAGACCAACCTTAATTACTCTAATTACCCTTGGTCCATTTAATTAATCTTCTAATGTGTCCCAAACTTAATTAATTAAATCTCTCTTAGCAATTTTTGTAGTTAAACCATTTTATCCATCTTTTAGTAATATCTTCTTATTGCAAAATTAATTCAATTTTCCATATTATGGATCCTTCAGAATATAGGGTTTTACAGATATAGTATGGTATCATTATATGAGAAAATGATGTAAAAAGAAATACATCAACTACAAAATGCTATCATGTCATATCATTTAAACAAAAAATGATAACATAAGGTAAGTTCTTCTATTACACAATAAAATTGAAATATAATTGCTGTATTTTATTAGTTCAGTAAATAAATACAAAACTGAAACTACACAAAAGCATTATAAAATAATTTATGAAAAGTAACAAGATAAATATTCAAAAAATTAAATAAAAATAATACTACCTTTACAAAGCTATGTAGTAGCATTATAAATTAGTTTATGAAAATAGTATTATAAACTTTCAGAAAAATGATATCACCTTTATAGAAAAAAATCATAAAATGATACTAAAAAGTGAAATTTAAAAATATTAATTTAAAAGTGATGCTATAATTCATAAATTATACTGCAAATCAAGAAAATGATAATATACCTCATCAATCGATTCCACGATTCGTAATGCCATTATAAAATATATTTTTTTGAACATGGTTCATTTTTCATATAACAAGAGTGATACCTATTTTAAAAAGAGCACTTATTTTGGTATCTCAGATGATCGACTATGAGACCTCTAGAACTATAATTTATAAATCTTACCACTTGAGCTAGTGGTTCTTGAAATTTTGAGCATGGTTCGTTAAGATCAACAAGTATTGATCTTGAGGATCGAACTCATGATCTTTAATCTCGTACTCTAAACTACCAACCAACTGAACCAAACCTGTTGGCTATTATAAAATAATTTTGTGAGATAAAATATATATAGCATCTAAAAAACTATGATTATTTATAAACTGCTACTATAATTTTAAAAACTACTACAATTCAGAAACCACTTCTATAGTTCATAAAATGCTACTGTAAAGTAGGCATCATGAACATAAATATACACAACTATATTTATTTAAAAAAAATGAAATATGGTACTACATAGTAACATTACTAAACACATCTAAAAAGAAACAACAATTGTTTATAAACTGCTTACAACTTTAAAAGCTACTACAATTCATAAAATGCTACTATAAAATGGCATTATGAATAGAAATATGCATAACTATATTATTTAAAGAAACCAAAAATGATAGTACACAGTATTGTTACTACACACATCTAAAAATAAATTCCAACATAAACTGCTGCGACAATTTTAAAAAAAAGTCACCACTATCCCAAAACTACTATTATAATTCATAAAATGCCAATGCTAAATAGCATTACGAATAGAAATATACATAATTTAATTTATTTAAAAAGATTAACAATGACACTACACAATTGCAATACTACACATATTTTTTAAAAAAAACTACAAAATGATATTGCAAAATGATGAAATGATACTATAAAATATAATTTTTTTATCTACAAATTCTATTGCAAAATATCATTAGAAACAGAAATATAAATGACTATTTTATTTTCAAAAAAACGATCGATACTACTCAGTATCATTATCCACCGTTATCTTCTTTTTCAGCAATTTTATATTGCTTCTCCTTCACCTCCAGTTTAATCACATAAAACATCATTTCTCCTTCACCGTGCAACGTATTAATTCTTCGTCCATCTTCATGTCGATCTAAATCATAATCTCCTCCATTTATCATCGTCAAACTCGTCGCGCCTCTCTCCATCGTCGTTGCCAAGCTCGACTCCACTAGCATCGAGAGCTGTAGCACCATTGCCGAGCTCGAGTCTGCCACCATCGAGAGCTGCTACATCCTCGTCGAGACCTATCGCACCACTTCGTCCTCGACTAGGCTCCACCATATAAAAAACACAATCTTAAGTTAACGTACGCGTCCTTATGTGTGACATCCTGGAATTTTTGGCAATATCAATTTAATAATCTGTATTAAAAATTAAATTGATTTGATAATATTTGTTAATGAGATTTGAATTGATTTAATAATCTTCTTTTAAATAAATATTTAACTGATAATTTATCTTTTAAAAGCTAATAAATTGTTTTCTATTTATAATGTATATATATTTGTATATATTATAAATAAAAATCTTTGGTTTGAATCTAATAAATAAATGAATCTTGTTTTCAAATTCTAATATATTTGTGGTTATTTGGAAATTAGGATTTAATTTAAAATATAGGGTTTTAAAATAGTTAAGATAAATGTTTAATTGATTTAGATTTTTTCTTAGCTTAAGTTCAAGAATTATTAAAAAGGTTGGTTATAAAATGTTGTTAAATAAATATGATATATTAATTCATTTAATAATAATAGGAATTTATAATCTCTTTTACAAATTATTTAAATTTGACAAATAATTATTTTCAAATAACATGATTAATGTATTGTTTTATATATAAATATAAATATATTTTTAAATAGAAGTGTTATCTTCAAAGTAAATATGTTGTTATATGTATATATATACATAGCTTTGTTTTATTTTCTCTAAAAAGAAATTAATAAAAATAAACACATATGTTAGAAATAAGTATTAAGCTAGAAATGGGACATGAAAATATAAGTAAGCATGACATAAATTCTAACATCTGGTTAATATAGAAACTTAGTTATCTTACAAAGCTTAAGACTAAAGTAGGCAAGAAAAAAATGAATACTTGGGAAGTTCTGGAAACAAATGTAGATGCAAGGCTGTAAGTAATTTGTAGGCAAGAATAAACAAAGTATAAAGGGAAACATATCTTCATGATGTTTGTACAGGAAGTAAAACAATTATGTACACTTGGAAGAATAAAGAAAATATATACAAAGATATCTAGTACATACGAAATGAAATAAAAGTATAAAGTTTGTAGACGTAAGGGACATTAGCATTAAATGTTAAACATCCCTAGTACAAGCAAGATCATATCAGCCTCTATACCCATAGAGAAAAATCTCTGACCAATATTAATAAAATCTTGTACCAGTGAAGTAAAATAGCCTGTAAACTCTTTTCTTTATCAATCTTCTGTATTTCATTTCGGTTACAACAAGAAACTTAGCCTTTCCAGTAAATACATTTACAACTGAAGCATCGTTCATTTAAACAAAAGCATTAGCAACTCAAAGTTTTGAAGTTTTAAAAGCAAAGCATTTTCCAGTTCTTAAGAGTTCAAAGTATCAAAAGCTTTTCAAAATGGAAACTCTGGCTTCATTCTAGAACCTGGTGAGTAACATCACATTTTTAAAATATAAGTATGATTATGGTTGCCTGTTATTTCTTTGATAAATATGTATGGTGTTTATAAGTGTATATATATGAGTGCAATGTGCTGTGAATGTATATGAATGTATAACTGTGTGTGCATGCCTGAAAACATCTCTGTTTTTCGTTTTCAAACTCAAGAATTTAAATAAAATTCTTTATCTCTTGATCAAACCTTTGTTAGGGTTGAAGTTCTAAAAAAAATTTGTTGTTGAATCATAGAGTAAGTTTTTAAAATTTTATTTAAGTTAAAATAAATTTAATTCTGCTCTAGAAAACTCTAAGAACAGGAGAGCTTGAGTTAGTGAAACTTCAAACATCTTAGTTTATAAATTCAGGGTTATAAATCAAATACTTAAACCAAACCATGATTTTTACAACTAAAATTTCAATTTTTAGTAATGGGATTCGAGCACAGTTCTGGGTTGAATAGAATTTGGTATTGTGGGAAATTCTGGTGATGTAGATGCTCTGGAGGGTTAGGATTCTCTGGAGTGATGCGGTGATGACCGTAGATTTAGGGAAAAATATGGAGGCGTTGGTCAGATGATCGTGGAAGCGGCGGTGATGGTTTCCAGTCTGTTAACCTAGTTTTAACAAGGCGAAGAATTTTGATCTGCTCGCCCTCTCGAGTTGATCGAGTGCGACGAGTTTTGGGGTGATGGTAGGGGAAACGTGGACGAGTAGATGGTCGAAGTTTGAGGCTCTCTAGTGGTCGGGATTTCGTGAACGTAGGTGATTGCCAGGTGAATGTGAAGACGGTTGTTGCTTCTAGGCTTCGAGTTTGCACTCGTTTCAAGATTGATTGATAAATGTGGTTTAAGTAAAGATTTATTACTTAATGTAATTAATTTAAATGGCATAATTAATTAAAATGTAATTAGGGATCATTAATTTATATAATTAATGATGTAATTAAGAATTGATTCATTAAGACTAATTAATCAATAATAAGTAATTTTGAGTAATTAATTAATGTAATTAATTGAGGATTAATGTAATTAATTATAGTTAATTAATTAATAGAGTAATTAAAGATAAATTACTATATTTGGTTATGGATAATTAATTTGTGAAATTTATTAAAGAATAATTACTTGAATGTAATTAAAGGGTAATTAATCAAGGATGATTAATTAAGAGGGAAATTAGAGAATGAATAATTAATTGATTTGTAATTAATTAATGGTTATGTAAGCAAGATTTATAATGATGAAGTAATTAATTTAATTTAATTTAAATTAATTAGAGATTAAGTAATTAATTTAATTCATTTTAAATTAATTATAAATGGTGTGTTTATGAATCCTTGTTTATGTATGGATGGATGTTATTGATTTCCTTGAATGGTTTGAAATCTCAGATATGAGATAAATAATGTTGTATGATATAGATGCTTTGGTTGAAGTGTATTGATAATGTAGATTATATGTTTATGATGATATTGTGAATTATCTATTTGTGTGTATATGGATAATGAAATGAATTGTTTTAACTTTAAAACAACTTGGCCTTAAAAGATATGGTTTGGATTTCGATGAGACCGGGATCGGCTTTCCAGATTTGGATATCCGAAAACCACATCGATCCAAATTAACGATAGGTCGTGAATCTCAAGTGAAGATGAAGATTCAAAGTGCAAGGGTTATTGTCGTTAACTCTGAGGATGATTCCAATTTGAGTGTAACGAGGTAATGCCTTCGGTTTCGTTCAAACCCGGAACCAACTTGTATGGATTGAATGCTTTTAGAACATCGTTAGGTGGACGATGAGCATTCTAAGTGATGAGTTCTGATAAGGTAATCGTAGCCTCAAGCCTCATCAACCGGGAATGGCTAAAACAGGGGAGGTGCAGTAAGGCTTCGTGGGTCGCACCCACTTGAGAGCGAGATTTACCCCTGTCTAGATGTCCCTTTTTATTTCGGCTGTGTGGGCAGTTTTGAGCTCCAACTGCCGGGGTTGTCTTGTTTGGGACTGTCCAGTAAGGGATGGTTCCGGCCTTGTGTTGCAGGGGACTTAGGGTGGGTCCTCGGTACGCTGATCTAGGCCTGGTACTGTGACGGGCGGTACCCCAGTAGCCCTGCCATTGTATGGAATCCAAAATCCAATAAGTGCCATCGGATTTGATTGTATTACCCACATGTTGGCTAGTATGCTGGAATTTAATAGATGTAACAATTTCAGCTATTTCTTATTTACTTGAAAACCCTAGACCTATTATAATATCACTGGATTTCCTATCAAATGTTTGCTTAGCGTAAAGTAAAAACTTTTCCATGTTTATGTGTGGGAAATCTTACGTGATACCTTTTGTTTCAAAGGTTTTCAAAGTTAAGCAACTTTAACCTATTACTCATACCAGACCCATGTCTGACCCAGAGTTTATTTCTGTTTTTCTTAAACTCTCGGGTACTCAAATTTTTACGAGTAGCCATGGGATTCAGGTTAGCTTTGACGATTGTGGAGGAGCAATGGAGCAGGAGGCTTCAGCATTGTAGATATATATAGTGTTCCGCTGTGTTTGGTATCTTTGTGTTGTATTTGAGTTGTATTCGAGTTGTATTAACTAGACAGGTGTTTATAACTGTCTAGTATGTGTTGTATTATCTGTGTAACTCTGATTGATGTTGTATATTATGTAATATTTATGTGATTAATATAATTTATTCGTTCCGCTGTTGAGATTCTGATGTTGTTTCATCTCTCTTCTTTATCTTTTCTATTTCTCACCCCTTTCTTTCTTAAAGATGATGCAACTTTCTGGTAGTAGAAAGTTGGGTCGTCACATTGTGTCTAAAAACTTTGTCCTTAAACTCTATTGCGAAACAAACTTTGTTTTTCGTGCACAAAAATAAAACGCATGTCCCGATGCTTGAAAACTGTAGAAATTTTGTCATTTTTACTATTTTACTGTTCCCGTTATATGGATATATAATAGATTAATATCCCGAGAGATATAAATATACCTCTATTGTTCTGTTTCCTTGTAACAAATGGTTAATATAATAAGTAAATGACCACTAGTTCAATTGGTTAGTATTACGACGTTTTAGACATAAGTTCTAAAGGTTTTTGATTCGAAATCATAAGACAATAAAATAAGTGCGTTGCGTAAATAAAATATCGTTTTTACTATAATAAAAAGTGGTTAATATAACATAATGTTAAAAAAGACGGTTAATATAATAAATGAGTGTAATGCGATGAAACCGTAAATGAAATGTGAAAGAAATAAACGTTGTGGAATACATTTATTTTAATAAAAGAAAATCAAATACTTTATTTGTAGTTTAACTTTGTGTTTGTTTTATGCAACAATGCCATTTTTTTCCTCTCCAACTCAAAACTCTACGCATTTGTATAATTTTTCACAGTGCGAGTGAGGTATAATGAGCCTCTTCCCGTTTAATTTTTCCAAAAGAATAATAGGTGAAATGAAAGTAGATTATGTTAATTTTAGTTAACCATAGTACATATATATCTTTATTAATTGTTGGCTTGGAAGTGCAAACTTTTGGTCCGACCGCAAACTTCCAAAATTGCCCCTATATGTATTTCTTTATTAAAGGTTGTAATACATTTGTCTTCACACTCTTTTGATGTCAACAAGAAATACCAAAAATTTCTCTCTACAGATATTATCAAGATTTAGTATAACTTAAAAATAGGATCTGACAATTAAACTTCCTTTACAGATTCAATTTTTTCTCTATAAATATTTACCAAGTCTTCATATTACTTAATATTAGAATCTAACAAATAAACTACTTTACAAATTTGTTTTTCATAAAGTAATAATATAAATAAAATTTTAAACTAAAAAAAATTAGATATGCAACTTAGAAATAAAAATTCAAATTAACTACGTATGATTTAACACAAACATACGACTAAATATTTGTAGAAAATATTTTCTTTTAAACGTATTAAACAAACACAATTTGTACAAAACAATTCAGGTACCTTCATCACGCATGAAGCGCGTGCCGTAATGATCGTCTTTATCTTTAATAATAGTTTTAATAGCTTTGGTGTCACACTTTTTCTGTATTAACTTGAACTACCAAAAACGCCCTTATATATATTATCAAATCTTAATCACTTAAAAGTAGGATCTTATATTAAACTTTTTTTTACAAATTCAAACGTCCCTAAAAGTAGGATCTACAATTAAACATGCTTAAATATTCAAAACTCTTCTAAACATAGGATCTAAAATTAAACGTCCTTTACAAATTCAAAATACTTCTTTACAGATTTACAAATCTTGATATCACTTGAAAATAAAAAAATTATTTTTTTGACTGATTTAAACATATATAAATTATATGGAAAACAATTCACTCGCGAGGCACGTGCCGTAACGCTCGTTATTAACAGTTGAAAGAGAAACGCAATTTTTTGGTCCTACCGTGAACTTACCAAAATACCCTTTAATCATATATAAGTTAAGGTAAATTCTTTTTCAACCCGAGTATTTACCTAGTAGCCCCCCAAAACTAAAAAGTCTGTAAACCCAAAAAATAACTTAGTAGCCTCCTACTATTTCCAAAGGCACCATTCCCATCATGCAAAACGTGAAAAATCGAATTTTTTCTTCACCGATTTAGAAACTAGGGTTAGAATTTTTTCTCCACTGATTTAGAAACTTAGTAGTGAAAAATTAAATTTTTTCTTAGTAAAGTCTGTAAACTCAAAAAATAACTTAGTAGTGAAAAATTGAATTTTTTTTCACTGATTGAGAAACCCAATTTATATTTTCTTCAGAATTACAATTAAAAAAGTATGTAAACTCAAAAAATAACTTAGTAGTGAAAAAATTGAATTTTTTCTTCATTGATTTAGAAACTAGAGTTTTGAAGAAGTGGTGGTTTAGACAGTAAGAAACCGACGTAAGAAGATAATGGAATTGAGAAGAAAGAAAGTACGCAGCTTTCTATGGGTATTTTAGTCTTTAAAATTTTATTTATTTTAGGGGAACTACTAAGTAATTATCTGTGTTGAAATAGAATTAGTCATAATTTAATTATTATCTATTATTTCACCTAAAGTATGTGAAAAGAATCGGTAAAATCCTAATTAATTGCAGAAGTTATTCCTATAATTTTTAGCGTATTATTTCTAGGCTAGACTGAAACTATTAAAACTAAGTTAAAACGGTTAAATTTCTTTACAAATTCAAAATGTCCTTCTATACTTAAAAATATGATCTAACAAATAAACATCATTTAAACAAATAAACATTATTTACAAACAGGAAAATAGGCACAAGGACAAACTTAGAAATTTTTTTAGGCTGAATGACAACAAGTTTATTTTTTTGGCTGAAGGACAATGACAGTTATAACAAGTATTCTGTATAGTGTAAAATTGAATGCTAGTTATAACTAACATTTTGTATAGTGTAAAAGTTGAATATAATGCTAAATATAACTAGCATTTGTCCTTCAGCCTAAAAATAAAACTTCACGTCCTTCAGTCTAACTTTTTTTCAAAGTTTGTCCTTTTCCCTAATTCTCTTATTTACAAATTCGTTGTTTATTAACTAATAATATAAATAAAATTCAAACTAACAAAAAATTAAACGTTGCAACTTAGAAATAAAAGTTTAACTACACATGATTTCATATCTACGTGTACTAATAAAAAGTATACAAATCTACGTGTAATGTCAGATTTGCATATAACAAATAATTATAATGCAAAATAGAATTAGATAAAAAAGTCAAACAAAAACAAAGATAAAAGATTATATCATAGATTAATTCAAAAGTGAAAATTAGGGACACATCTTTAAAATCAAACTTAATACACAAAACATGATCCTCATAAAAAAGATATAAATTACATCCATATTTTCAAATACTACAATTTTCTTTCATACAATACCCCTCTTCTCCATTGCAACAATGTTGATTCTTTATATATGGATGTTATTTTCACATTCATAATTAAAATTTGCACCCCATTAATGATCAATATTTAAAACACAATAACTTATTGTAGAAACGACGGATTAACAAACCGTTTTCACTATTAAATCATAAATTTTATTGTCATTCTAACGAGTGGCATTGTGCATATGTAAAAACAACGATAGGACAAGCTATTCGTGGATCCAACTCCGCGCTGAGCTGGTTGGGGGTTTACAAGGGGCAGCGTGCCCCTGTACGAGCGCAGTGTTCGGGGGGGGAGCTCCAAAAAAAAATTATTATTTTCAAATTTCTACAATTATATGGTATGATTCAGACAATTCAGACAATTCAACAATTATATGCAATAACTGCAGTTTTGTGCAATTATACCATATAATTGCAGACATGTTTGTAATTATTTGCAATAGTTGCAGACATTTCTGCAACTATATGCAATATTATATGGTATAATTGCAGAAATATCTGCAATTATATGCAATAGATGTAGACATTTCTGCAATGCAGACATTTCTACAATTATTGCATGCAGACATTTCTGCAACTATATGCAATAATTGCAGAAATGTCTGCAATTATATGCAAAAATTGCAGTGCAATAATTGCAGAAATGTCTGCAATTATATGCAATGGTTGTAAACATTTCTGCAAATATATGCAATAATTGCAGACATGTTTGCAATTATACCGTATAATTGCAGAAATGTCTTCAATTATATGCAATAGTTGCATATTTGAAGAAAAATGGAAGATGTTTAAAAGAATTGTCTGCAAATATATGGAATAATTGCATCTTTACTGCAAATATAATTTTTTGGTATCAATAGTGGGTCTCATTTTAAAGATATAAATATTTTGATTTTTTGTTGAAAACGGTATGCTGATCCGATGTTTCTACAGAAAGTAATACGCGTTTAAAATGTTAAAAACGTAAAGGGTATTTAGGTCTTTGTATGCGCGTGAATTTAAAAACAGAGACCGGAAACTTATTAAAAACGGATGAATGTTTTGCGTATTTTCAAACCATATCAGAAATGTATGCAAAGGCTCCCTGATTAAAATCCATTGAATATTATAAGATTGAAGCCTCAGAAAACATTGAGACATTACTTACAATCAATGCATGTTTAATTCATTTTAGGTACATAAATAAGCACAACTTTCTCATGAACTTAACATTCATTGCATGTTAGTCCATTTGAAGGACGTACTATGATTTGCATCATCTTTTCCTCAGTAAATTGAAAATACAATCAACCAATTATACTCCAAGATCATTTGAATTCAAAACAAATAATCATCGAAGGTATAGAAGGGAGGAAAAAAAAAACAGTTAGCAGGCAATAATAATGACAAAATAAAAGATATGTTATTGGTATACACCATGAATTCAGAAAGTTAAAACAAGCAGGACCACCACAAAAATGGATGCGGTAATGTACCAGTATATATGCAAATAATGTGAAATTTCTAGGAAATTGCTCCCACAATAAATGGTTTCCAATTCAAGGGGTAAAAATATTCAATGTTAATTGAATCAAATCCGGGCCATGCTATAAAAGGCAGTATGCTGTTACAGCATAGAGAATAGAGTATCGATCGCTTTCACTCTTCATATCTTACAAACGAAGAAGAATACAATACTAATCGGAAGGTGCCGAGAGTGAGAGATGGCGAGCAGCGACGGTGTCGGCATTGCAGTGAGCAGCGATCCGGTTGGAATGGGGCTGCTGAGCGGAGATAGATGGGGTACCTATCATCGCAGCCACAGTGGCCATGGCCGTACGGCGCACAGTTTGTCGACTGCGTCGCTTAGGAAGAAATCGGATATGACCCTTGTGCTGAAAATTAGGTTTGGGGCGCTGAGAGGCTTCCTTGCTAACCTGCAGCACGTCTTGCTTGGGACTAAGCTCGCTATTTTGTTCCCTGCTGTCCCTCTTGCTATTCTTGCTCAGCTTTTTGGGTTTGGAAATGTACGTCTTTCTTTTCCATTTACTGATTTTGCTTTCATTGGCTCTATTTGTTTAAAATTCTGATTTCTAAACTTTGAACTGGACTGAACTTTGAATTCTGAATAATCACTTGTTTTAATTGCAATCTAAATTTTTTTAGTAGAATTAACAATTATGTTTTTTTTTAAATAGTAGTACCCTCTATATCAATTGGCTTTCAAATATGGATCATTAAAAATAGGATTTTGGAATTTTAAATTTTAACTGCTTTAAATTAGCAAAAGTTTGAATTAAGAGAAATCTGAATACTAGAAAATGTTGTAAAAATGTCGTTTTTGAATTAAATTTTCAAAATTTATTATGGTATTTTTACTGTATGAGATTATTATTTCTGAAGGCAATGAATTTTTAAACTTCTAATTTTAGAATTTATGGAATTTCTAATTAAAACAAATAGGTTTCAAAAAATTTAATTCTAAAAGTTCAAATTTAAAAATCTTGATTCAAATTCAGAATTCTCAAAAATGTAGATTTCAAAAGTATGCTAAATTTGAATTTATATTTTTAAATTTCAAATTTCAAATGTTAATATTGAAAATTTGTTTTTGCATTATATGTAGGTTTTGATAAGGTTATAAAATGAACAAGCTATCGTTCAACATTCAGACCATATTTAAATAAAACAAAAGTTCTGCAAACTTTTTTCTGAATAAGTGGTTTTAATGAGAAGACTGATTAAAAACAAACAACAAAAGAAAATTCTGATTTAGAAATCAGGAGTTCTGTTAAGAGCTTGTTAACAAAAACGAATGCAGCCAAGCATAAACAGTGATCCGATTGTTTTATCAAATTTGACGCCTCATTCGGTTCTATTTTTTATTTTAGTTTTTTTTTAAATTCTTCTACTAACTTCTTTTTTTCCCATATCTGCGGTTTTTACATATATAATATATTTATACCTCTTTCTTTTTCATTTTCTTTTTAATCTGGATTATAGTCTCCCTTTGCAATTCCCTTTGAATTCCCGCTATTGATTATTTTTAATTTTATTTTTGGGATTTGATTGTTAATTGTGTGGAGTTAGGATGAACAAGTAGCGGGATAAAATGTCATGGGGAACTTGATTTTTTCTTTCTTCCCTTTTTTTGGGTAAGGGAAAGAGCTTTTATGGAGGTTAAAAAGCATAATATCCGTGTTTCTATAACTATCTGTATCCACAAACAGCATATAGCTCCAAGTTGTGAGGTTTTGGTTCTGAAAAGGCATTGAATTTGTTTGACTTTACGTGGCAAATTGCTAGTTCTTAGGATGTTGCTACTATCATCCTTACAGTTTTCCGCAGACATTGTTCGTTTGTTACTTTGTGTAATTGTAGTTCCACGTGACAAAGAGATATCTTGTTATGTACATCAATCCAAACACACGTGCTGTTACAATCCACAATTTGGATTTGAAAATTGAAACATGTTTCAAAACCATTTGTAATGATGCCCATAATTTCATATTTGGCTTACCCGTCAATGCCACGTTGGTCAATTAATGGACCAATGCTGTAAGTGTTTGTTTCTGAAAATTTTATGTACAAAATTTCTAGAGTATATTCATTTATATGCAAGACTATTTCCAGTAGTGTCTATTATGGCTATGGGTCAAGTCAAGATATGGTCTTTTGTTTATATTTGTTGATATAAGACCACAGGGATGTGTTGTCACAGTTTAACTAATATATGTACAATACTATAAATCATATATAGCTTAACTGATTATCAGTGTAAATTTAAATGCACACATTTTGAAATTTTATTCAAGGTTTCTTTATAGTCATCATAATTTGCATAAATCATGAAGTGTTTTGTTTTTTTCCTCATATAGAGCACTTAAACAAGCAGGGCAGGCCTTCCCCATATACAAGGTTATTGTTTAAGGCATCTGAATCATCTTGTATATCATTCTTAATACAGGCATGGGTATTTGCTTTAAGCTTGATAGGTCTCACTCCACTAGCTGAACGCATCAGCTTTCTCACTGAGTAAGTTTCTACCACAGGAATAACTATTATGCATTAAGATTGAATTAATCATGTAAAAAATTGCATTTGAATTTCTATTCATTATTACTTTGAAATTGTGTATGACTTGTATATCATCTGATCGTTTCCAATGCCGATTCAGGCAAATTTCTTTCTTCACGGGCCCTACTGGTAAGCTACAATTTCCCTCTTTGAATATTTTTTTACTTGTATCCTGACGAGCACGTGAATGTAGCAATGGTATAATAACATGCAAATACTAATTTTACTCCAGTTGGTGGACTACTTAATGCAACATGTGGTAATGCTACCGAGCTTATCATAGCTATATTTGCACTTTACGAAGGAAAGATAGCTCTGGTCAAGTATTCTCTAATTGGTTCCATACTTTCCAATCTTTTACTTGTTCTTGGTATGTCACTTTTCTGCGGTGGCCTTGCTAACATGCGAAGGGAGCAACTCTATGATCGAGTAAGTAATCAAATTAACCAACAACTTCATCATATATAAAGATATATATCTTTTAACCGTCTATATACTATTTGCAGAAACAAGCAGATGTTAACTCCAGCCTTTTGTTTTTGGGAGCATTATGTCATATGCTTACATTGTTCTTCAGATATGCTGTGAACACTGGCGAGCATGCAGCGGTTGCAGTCTCCACAGTGGAACTATCAAGAGTATGCAGTGTTATCATGTTAGTTGCCTACATTGCTTACCTTTTCTTCCAGCTAAAGACCCATCGCCAACTCTTTGAGGCGCAAGAGGTATATATTTACGCTTTTCAATGTCATAATTTATACATTTGTGCACATTATTATGTTTTAAAGCCAAGTATTGCTGTTATTTTTGCTATTAGGATGAAGATCTTGATGATGATGTAGTTGATGAAGAGCCAGTTATTGGATTTGTGAGTGGCTTGGTGTGGTTGATTGGGATGACAATTGTTATTGCAATATTGTCCGAGTATATCGTTGGCACTATTGAGGTATATATTGTTCCATTACTAGCATTAGTCAAATTGCAAATTAAATAGCTAAAACACAACTAATCTGATTTATATTTTCTTACTTGATTCATCATTAGGCTGCATCTGAATCATGGGGAATCTCTGTTAGCTTCATCAGTGTTATATTACTACCAATTGTTGGAAATGCTGCAGAACACGCTGGCGCTGTTATATTTGCCTTTAAAAACAAGCTGGTGTGTTATTTCAAAAATTATAGAATGCACACATTAGTAATACTGTGAATGAGTTTTTGAACCAATATGTTTTATTCAGGATATTACTCTTGGAGTCTCCTTGGGTTCAGCAACTCAAATATCTATGTTTGTGGTGAGTTTTATTTGATTTTTATGTCTTAATGTCTAAAGACTCTAAACATGTTGTTGTTTCATGTGTTTAATATTCAACTGGAAATATTTAAATGCAGGTTCCTTTTACTGTGCTTGTTGCATGGATTATGGGGATTGACATGGATCTTGATTTCAAATTGCTTGAAACTTGTTCACTGTTTATGGCTATACTTTCTACAGCATTTATTCTTCAGGTACTATTATATATAAACCATTACATATTATCAGTATAATTTAAAAAAATGGTTTTGTAAAGAATTTGCAACTGTAGATTTTAGATTGGAACCTGCTACAATGATAGAAATTCAATTTTGTTAAAATGTAAAAAAGCAAAATGAAGAATTCATGGAACACTTTGGTAATTTGATGTGTGATGCCTTCTAAATTATTGTTTTTATAGTATGGAAATTGACAAAATACAAATTCATATATAGTAACATTTTTGTTTTAGATATGACATGGAGACTGCATATAAATTAGCATTATTATTGGTTTTTTCACGTAAAACTACATCATTGGAAAACTTTCTGCCGTTTCCCCATTGACCTTTCTGCGAAGTCCTTGTTGGAAAACTTTTTTTTTAAAACTCTTGTCACCTGTATTAAACTCATAGCTACTTTTTATTTTAAACTTACAGTTTAATGTATGGGACTTTAATCCTACTTAAAAAAGAAATAACTTCATCTTTATTATTCTAAGAATCTTTCTCAAATGTAAAACAATCCATTCTACTTCTATGAAGGTTTGTGAATCCGTCTTTTTGTAAATTCCTTCGTTATTAGTTATTGTAAAAGACTGAATTTTTCGGTCTTTCTACTTTGGTCGCTTTCAGGTATTCTACATTTCTACTAACAAGTTAGCCAAGACGATCTTATAATATTGCACCTAAATAAATATAATACTACCCATAGTTCTTATGTTAACCAAACAATGCTATTTTTATGCTTTATAGTTTATATTATTATCATAGTATAATGTGCATTTTGAGGTTCAGTGGCTAGTGAACCTTGATAACAAATCCAGGCGATTCAAGTGCACTTCTCAATTGATATATTATTCGAATTTGTCCTTTCTACCATATATATCACAAGATTAATTCATGTTTTGAAATAACTGTTAGATTTTTTCCTATGATCCCTACACAATTAGATTTTAGAAAAGATAAGAAGTGAAGAAAAAAGAATGACAATCAAATTCCTTCAAATAAAACATTTACTAATTCACCAAGCTATTACAAAAGAAAGCCAAAGTTTGAGAAGATATCTCTATCTCAAAACCCTAGAAAAATATTTTTTTCCCACACACATTATCTAATAAATCTCATACGTGTCTATTTATAATAGTCTTCACAAAATATCATTTTTAAGAAGTTATTGAATGCTTCCATGGATCTTAAATAATTCATTGTTTTCTTTAAAGCAATAAAATAGATAATTAATCACTCTTCAAAATCTATAAAATTGACAATGAATGTGAATCACAATTCCACATAGACTTAAATATCTTTAAAATTTACTTAAATATGGAATATTGTATCATCAAAATCTAACAATCTTCACTTTCATACGATATTCCATTAATGTCATCTAAGCTCCATCTTAAACCTCAAACTTCAAACAATCTCCAATATTATCATGAAAACAAGTATCACCATTCTAAAAACCGACTAACCTCCAAACCACCTATATATGCATGCTCTCTAATTGAATATGCATATTATCAATGAATCAAAATTGCTTGTAATACCATAAAGGTCTCTAAGCAGACTTTGTGATTTTCTGTTGCATGCTCCAGCTTGATTTAGACAAATTTGTTTCTCCAACCTTAGTTTGAGAAATCCCCTCATTCTCCATCATTTTTTCACAAGCAATTTGTATACATTGTTGCTTCCTCTTTTTGCACGCAACACCTCCCTAGTACCCCTTCAAACTCTTATGACTCCACATTGAGTTGAAAAGTTGCAGCCTTTTACCTCCAACTGTCCTACTGAAATAAGATTCTTTGTAATATTTGTGATATGCCTAACAGTTGTAAGCTTCACCATTCTTCCATCATGCATTTTCAATCTAATAGAACCTATGCCTTTAACACCCAAATCTCCACCATTAGCGGATTTCATCTTAACAACTTGCTTTTCATGATCAATAAATGATTTCTTTTGATTGCATATGTGGAAACAAGCACCTGAATTGAACACCCAATCTTTGCTTTTGTCTTTATCCATAAATAGGAAATTGTAATTAAATTCTTCACCAAAATGGACATCATCATCGCTATTATCTTTTTGTTCATTTTGGTCTTGTTCCAATGTTTTCATCATCTCCTTGTCCTTTTTAAGCTTATTGCAAAAACTCAGCCGACGACCATGTTTTTTTACAGTAATAGCAGATGAAATTCCTTTTTCAGGTCTAATCTATTTGACCATCTTTTCATATTTGGACGATTAACCTTACTTGCAAAATGGGTCTCGTCAATTGGATTTCTGCTTTCCTTTTCCTCCTTGTCCTTTCCTTCCATGAGGTTCATCTCCGCATCTCCTCGTCAAGTAGGCCACTACCCACCGAACCCACTAAAACAACACTGTCCGAATTTGAGTTGTTCATTGCAACCACAATCGTTTCCCAACTCTCTGGTAATGAGCTCATCAACATCAAGGCTTGTGTTTCATCATCCACTTTATAATTAACGACCGCCAATTGGTTCATAATTGTTTGAAAATTGTTAATGTGCTCTCCAATTGACTCACCTTCCCTAAGCTTTAGATTTATCAATCTTCTCATTAGAAATGTTTCATTAGCAACAATATAAAACACTGTATTCTCCAGAAAACACCAAATAACCGCAATAGCCTTCGTATCAAATTGTTCCCACTTTGCTTCAGATACGCTATTAAGTTTCTTCCTTTTGTTTTACAATGGTTGGTGAAGATCATTGAGATATGAAAATTCTTCATCTTCGCCTTCCATAATCCTAAATTTCACCCATTAAGTTTTTCAACACTTATCTTCTCCATAATCGAAATTCTTTTCAAAAATTTATGTAGTAGGTTCTGATACTAACTTTTAGGGTTTTTCCTAGGATCTCTACACAATTAGATTTTAGAAGAGATAAGAAGTGAAGAAAAAAGAATGACAAACAATTTCTTCCAAACAAAACCTTTATTAGTTCACCAAAGTATTACAAAAGAAAGCCAAAATTTGAGAAGATATCTCAATCGCAAAACCCTAGAAAATTAACTTTTCCCCATACTCATCTAATGAACCCTATACATATCTATTTATAGTCTTGACAAAATATCTTTTTTAAAAAGCTATTGAATACTTTCATAGATATTTCCCACGTAGATAATTAATTGTCTTCTTTAAAGCAATAAAAGGGGGAATTAATCACTTTCTAAAAGCTCCAAAATCTATAAAATAGACAATGAATTTGCGTCATAATTCCACATAGACTCAAATATCTTCACTACTTAACTATGGTATATTATATCATCAAAATCTAACAATAACATTCATGTAGGATGGAACTTCACACTACTTGAAAGGCTTGGTTTTGCTATTGCTCTACATTGTCATTGCTGCATGTTTCTTTGTTTTCAGAAGTCCAAGTAAGTGTAATTTTGTTGATATTAACTATATTATTGCCATGTTGTGCAAGTTTGTAACTATATAAGTTGGTTTATGGCTTATTATTGAACGACAGACGATGCAAATGGTATTAGCTTGGGTACTTTTACACCTTCAGTTGCTCAAACTGCTTAAGAGAAGGTAAAGTTTCACCGTTTCTTAATAAACTGTATATATGCACATATTTATTACACATTTAAAATTTTCAGTAAAACATACTTATGCATATGCATTTTTCTTCTACAGGTTATCTGATCACATGATAAAAAATATCTCATCTGCCATGATATCAGCTTCAATATAACAATTGGATTGCTTGATACTTCTTGAAAAGAAGTTTCCATTTTTCTTTAATGAAGTCCTTTTCGTTTAACCTATGTAATTGTTTTATTCCCCCAACGATAAATTGAAAAATATGTGATGATTTATTGTTCTATGTTCTAGACTTGATGAAGTTTTAAACCAATCATACTTTACTATTTTGAGGTAAAATGGTTCATGGATTATGTTAGGTTTGAAATCTTTATATAGAACATTAATGCTTTCCTATCAGTCATTGAAGATCAGTTTGGTTAATTAGGTTGTAAGAATTATCTTTTTAAAAAAAATGAAAGGTTATGTGAAGTACTATGTTTCCTTTTGGCAAGTTTCTTAATCCAAACTCTATTATGTCGTTTTTAGCTTTTTTAGACAACCATCGACAAGATTCTCATATGTGGTATAGCTTACAAAAACTTCATCAATGGGTTTTTCTTTAATTAATTGAGTTTGATTGAAGAAGTAAAGAATGTAAAAGTAAAAGAGCGGAGAAGAATGAATTGGTGAAGTTGGTAGAAAGAGGAGGGTATATAAAATTGGTGCCACGTATTTATTTTCTATTATTTTATAAATTAGTGCCACGTATTTATTTTCTATTATTTTATAAATTACGTCCATTTTAATTTTATATTATGTTATACGTTCCAACTTTTGTTTTTCAAAATTCTATACCTAATCATGCTCTCATATGTACCCCTCGTTTAAAAATCAACGACCTCACGCTTTGAAACATATTTTTTCATCGCTTTCTATTTTGTGAAGATTACTTTATTCATCTTGCTCTGATTCTTCCATCTCTACTCATTCAGATCTCCTGCTTTTCAAATCTTGTGTTGTTTTTCATCTCGAGCTGTTTATTGATTAAATTTTTTATTAGTGAATTTAATTTGATTTGCACATCTTCTTCTTCTTTGATTTTGCACTGTTTAAATGAGTTCGGGGTTACTTTATTTTATTTGTAGTTATTTTTGTTTTTTAAATGTTTATTATAACATTATATTGAATTTAATGTGGTTGTTTTGTTGTTGATAGATTTGGTTAGGTTAATTATATTATAATTTTTATAGTTTAGCTATTTTATTGGTATTGTATGACATGAAAAGTGTAGGATCTGTTAGTGAAATTTCATGCAGGCCATTATTTGTATGGTAGATATTTGTCCATGTTAAATTAAATGTGGTTGTTTTTGTTATTGTTGTAATTGGTTAGCTTAACTATGTTGCTATTATTATAGTCTAACCGTGTTGTTGATGTTATATGACATGATATATAATCTATCAGTGAAGTTTTATGCAGACCATTATTCGTATGTCAAATATTTACCTTGAAAATAATTATTTGGCAAATATTTGCCATATAATTTTTTTCCAATTTTTTCTTATTGTGACACTTTTATTTTAATATTATATGTAGTTTTGCAAGTCTGATCCTATTGATGTTCTTGTAGTTTTTATGTTGGGTAGTGATATTCATAATAGGCGGCTTGGTTTGAGTGATTATGTTGAAATTGAGAAATGATATTTGTGACCATTGGCTTGTATTAATAGCTAGTTCTATTGAATTAGTTTATGAAAGAGATGATAGAAAAAGAATAATTGAAACTAATTCTGATTTGCATAGTACATTGTTGTTTGTTACTCATAGACGTGATGATTTTCTACTTGTTTCGATCATATCTATGCGGTGTAAAAGTATTTCCACTAATGTTGGTTCTTATAGTTTTTCATTTGTTGGTTCTTTTACCGAGTGTGGCTTATCTACTTCTTCAATGGTTGGTTCTTTGGTTGGTTCTAGCTCTACTTTGAAACAATTGTTCAAAAATGATTCTAGCAATTCAGTGTTCACTGGTCTTGGTCAAAGATTTGTTGGTGGTGTTGAAGAGTCCCGATTATATATTATAATATATTGTATTAAGAATGGATATAAAGTCAATGTTGTCAAAATGATAGGGAACAAATTACAACTATTTGTTCATTGGAAGGTCGTACATTTCATATTTAAGTTTTTCGTAAATTTGACCTACCAGGTTTATTGTTCTTAAAACTATATAACCTAACCATTTATATGGAGCTGGCATTGTAGATGTTAACAATTCACCTATTTCTAGCAGATTAGTTAATTTGGTTTTTGATTTTATTTGTTCAAATCCTTTAATGAAAACAAAAGATATTGTTTATTTATTTTAGACCGAGTACAATATAGTGTTAAATTATTATTTTGCATATACGAGAAAAAGATTGGTTCTTGAAGAAATGGATGGGAATGATTTTCTTTTGTAGCATCATTTAAAATCTTTTTGTGAAGCCGTGGTTGTTTGTACTTCCGGTAGTACTGTTGAACTTCAGGATGATCCTGCCAGTCATGAATTTGAGAGGGTTTTTATTAGGTTTAAAGCATGCAAGTATGGATTTGATTATTGTCGTCATTTGATTTCTCTTGATGGGAGTTTTATGAGAGCTAGATCACAAGGTTATATTATGTCTGCTACTGCTAAGAAGGGCAATCAAGTATGATTTAGTTTTGAAGTTTATAATATAATTGTTCAATATTTCAGTCACTCAAATATTTGCTCTATATAGCTGGTAAATATTTGATAAAGCTGTGTTGTATTTTGTTAATTTTTTGTTAAATTAGTATAATAATTGTTATTTCATTAACGTGACTTTTTTTGGGTATGTTTTCACTTCTTTGTTATTTTTGATGATTTAGCTTGTTAAATATTTCAATGTCAAAATTTGTCTTATTTTTGTGGTAAATATTTGACATATCCATGTTGTGGCAATTTCTATATTTTGTGCATCTATTTTTATTTTCTGAATGTGACATATATAATTTTCTTTATTTTAGGTTTTTTTTTATTTGGTACTTTATATACAACAAATCACTGTGACAATATATCATTGTCAATAAACGTTCGAATCACGCTACGCAAGTTTCGAACTTGTGACCTCACACACCAAACTCAAATCACTTAACCACGGGGCAATGGTGATTGTTTATTTTAGGTTTTTATCCACTAGCTTTTATCATTGTATCTAGTGAATATGAACCTAATTGGTATTACAAAGCTTAAGGAAATGTTATGTTGTAATGATCATGAATTCATTTGTATCTAATTGGCATTTTGACATTTTGCTTGTTATTTTTTAGGTTTTTCAAGGTTCATCTCATGGTTTTTGTTAACCCAGAAAATGGATCAACACCTAGATGAAAGCACCAGTTCTATTTAAAATAAAGCAAAAGCAGTAGAAACAGCAGGAAAATAAAAGGAGACACAAGAATTTTTATAGTGGTTGGTGTAATCTATGACATACGTCAACTTCAATCTTTGTTATTGGTTGTTCTCTCTTTGGATTACAACTAGTTATAATAGATCTGACCACTATCTAACAACTTTCAGATTTACAATGCAGTTTCCAGAGTGTTTTTGAGGTAGAGGATAGGAGTGAGGAAGAAAGAGTTCCAGATCCAAAAGTTAGAGAATTGGAGAAGATCCCCTTTTGGTTGCAAGTGGGCTGGTATTTATAGAGGAACAAGTGTACAGGTCTAGAAGCCTACTTGCACTAAAGTCCAGATGATAGCCCAATGTCATACAAGAGGTCGTGAGGCCCACTAAGTTAAAATAATAACTCGATACCGAGTCAAATAACTTGGTGTCGAGTTATTTCCTTAAGTGGAAATCAATCCAACTCTTTTGCACTTCTCTTCTATCTTCAAGTTGATGTGTTCCATGCTCTTTTCTTTACCTATTAATTGATTCTAGTGATCGTTCCACCATCACTTGAGTTATCCGGCTTTCTTAGCTCTCTTCTCATTAATCCTTGGGATTGCTCGTCCAAATCATTGGAAAATCACTTGACCACAAGTTATCGGAGTAGCGCAAGAGGTGTATGGTGTTTGGGAGGAAGAAGTGAAAGATGAAATAGGTCAATGCCGACCTCTTTAACTCGGCCCCGAGTTATTGTCTTAGCCATTTTTCCACTCAACTTTCTGGAGTACAACTCTGTAGTCCTTCTGATCGTGTTTCCAAGTTCATGAATGGTTTCATTCTTGTTTTGACCTTCTACTTCTAGTTTTCATGTCTTGTACACTTGTTTTCATGTCTTGTACCCCTGCTTGGAGGCCCAAAACTAACGGCTACGGATGCTGCAGCCATCCATAATTATTAATCCTCGGCAACCAAACACGACGATATTAGATACATTGATACACAGAAACACAAGAATATGGAAAAAATTTAAACAACAAAAAAATTTCACCTTCCATTTCAAAATATTCAAAATTGATTACATAATCCCAATTCACAGACCACGTTCATATAACATATAATTATTACAAAACACACCAAAGCGACATATGAAGATGCCCCCTTGGTAGATCATAGTATATAGATAGGCAAGGAAACAATTTGCTTTTTACAATCAAACACATAGCGGAAATAAAAGAACTCTAATAACAAGTTTGCCTCCCGCACATCGTCGGAAGCTTTATTCGGCTAAAAGAACACCGGGAAACCTTAACTCTCAACCAACTCAAAATCAATTGAGTACCAGAGAGTTTAAGGGGAAAACAAAAATTCGAGTCAGACATAAAGCCCGGTATGAATAATAATTTACCATCTCAAACCATTTGAATATCTAGTGAGACCACGCCGCTTAGCAGAATGGTTTTTCCCCAACTAGTATCCTAAAACATTTATAAAACCATATACTGTGCTCCCGCATCCAAAATGGTTAAAACATAGTATTTCAAAACATTATGATCATATGCAAAACAATTAAATCAATTCCGGATTACCCATCCCCATTCATTCTGACATCTGTCTCAATTATAGTTTCTAGGTCACTATTAACCTGTTAAATGTTAAGGACTATCTATCCAATTACTTAGTTTTCATAGGATCACTAAGAACCTATTGGTAATTCCAATATCTTATATTTTATCCTAGTTTTCACGGGCTAACTAGGAACCTAGTAGCTGACTGCCAATATCTTAATCCGGATATAGTTTTCATGGGCTAACTACAAACCTACCGGCCCCTGGCAGTATCAAATCATAGTTTTCATGGGCTGACTATGAACCTATTAGCCCTTGTCAATATCATAAAGTTTTCATGGGCTTACCGCAAACCTCTTAGCCCTTGCCAATATCTTTAATTAAATTTTTAACATCTGTTAAGTTATATTCACCACTGGGTCAACCTAACTGGTTATTCTACCATTTTCCCAAAATACAGTTATGGGTTAATAACAAAGTGAATAACATTTCAAAATCTTTATTTATGTCACGATTATTTCATTAAATTGAGATTGGGTTTATGTTTCGAATCCAACAAACATCTCTTTCGAAACCTCTGGATAGCCTCCTTTTGAAAGCAAATATCACTTTTTAAAACATTGAATACAACCTTTCGAAGCCCTTAATAAACATTCTTTTTCGAAACCTATTATACCTTCGATGGTATCAAATCTTCGTTTTTAAAATATAGAGCTTTAAGACAAATGAAAGTACCTCTTTCGAAAGCATTGTGTTTACTCTTTAAAACGTCATTTGGGTTAAAATGGTTATATATGAAAGTATCTATTTCGAAACCAACAAAAATTAGAATGGTGAAAAATTGATGGTGTCGGAACCATCTTGGTCGAAATCAAAAGACTTTAAAAATCAAAATTTCGAAGGACAGAGTCGAAACCCCCTTTCGACTCCATCACCTTCGAGACCGTCAACTCCTTCGAAAGCATACAAGAAAAAGGCTTAGGTTAAAACTGAAGTAACCCCTTTGATAACATAGATGACTTCAATGTAGTCGAAAAGGGGATTAGCAGCTTGGCTTTAGCTGGGATGAAACCTCTCCTTTCAAAAGCAATTATCTAAAGAAAAAGGTACTCTTTCGAAAGTAAATACTTTAACATGACATGAAAACCTTCTTCGAAAGCTAATTATAAATCCTTTTCGAAAGCATAGCTTTCGACTGTGTCAAAAGCTTTAGGTAAACTTAGCAAGGGGTTTAACTTATGAAAACATAGTAGGGTTTTGACCCCATCAGAAGCTACCCCTTTCGACACCATGGCTTCCGCCTTCCTTCCAATCCACTACATACCACCTAAGTGATATCATGTATGTTGGTTTCGACTGTAGTGGTTTCGACTGTGTTGATTTCGAATGAGACGAGGCAGAATCTATGGAGTCGAACGGTACTTACTAACAGAGGCGAAACACCCTTTTCTGATTTAATGGCTGAATTATAGCAACATTTAGTAATTTCTTTTTAACAACTTGCCTATTTGTAAAACACCGATTGACCGCCATAAAGCTTTTCAAATACTTTACTGTTTTAAAATGCTGCATTTATTCAGATCCAAATCAAATGATTTAAACGTTAAAACCTTTCCATATAACCAAGAACCGACATTTGCTAAAAAAAGCCCTTCTTTTAAAATAATTTATTTCCCTTAGTAAATCAATTGGGAAAAATCCTCAAAAATCACAGAAATTCAATTTCATCATGTAATCAAACAAATTAAAATTTTAGACCCAATTTCTTCCTAAAATTCTTGAAATAAATATTAAACCCAAGTATATCGTATTTTTTAATAAAAATTCATAATAAAATTTCCATATCTTGGAAAATTCTGAAAATTAAAACCCATTACCAAAATTATGTTTTACTTAACATAAAAATTTTCCATGGCAATCTAAAATCATATATTCTCGGTTTTATACTAAAACCTTACAAATTCATATTCTTATGAATTAAAACAAATCATCATAATATAACTCAAGCATATCATCATCCATATTATCACAAAAATGAATTTAAATCATAAATTCAAAACCATATAATCATAGAATAAAATAGAGATGGTAGAAGATTATTATTCACCTTAAACTTGATAAGGAATTTGAGATTTGTGGTTGATTAATCCCCTCTAGCTTATCCTTAGATTTTAATTAAAATTCCTCTTTTCGTTCCTTGGTAATGGCCGGCTTTTGCTTAGAGTTTAGAATTTTCGTTTGTGAAAGTGGAAATGAAACGTGAAACGTGAATGGACAGTCACAAAAGGATATAGTCGTGTAAAATAAATGGCTATTTACTAATATGCCCATGTGTAGTTTAATTAACCAATAAACTATTTTAAAGCCCATTTACTTTGTTAATAAGAATATCCTTATTATGCAATTTAATCAAATCTCAATCTCCTTCTCATCGTTATCCTATTTAATTTATGAAATTAAATTTTCTGAATAATGTTATCAAAAATGAGGGATGTTACAGGCTCCCTCTTAAAGAATTTCATCCTCGAAATTCAGTAAGGACTAAATACTAAACATAACAATCATCTGTAACAACTCCTAAAAACTATACTAGTCTAACTGACTAGCTACTATCTATTTATAAATCTAATATAGACATACCCTTAAAGTAGATCAGGATAAGTATCTTTAATCTTGTCATATGTCTCCCAAGCACAGTCCTTCTTGTTATCATTCCACTGAACTATCACCAACCGGACTGTCTTGCTCCTTAATCTTTTCTCATCTCTAGCTGCAGACAGAACCGGTTGTCTAACAAAAGTCAAATTAGGCTCTACCACTATGTCATCCAACCCTGTCGGAGGAATAGTAGTCTCTGGATCATGCACATACTTGCGAAGATGAGACACATGAAATACATTATGGACACATGCCAAACTGCTCGGAAACTCTATTCTGTATGCGAGCTTTCCAATCCTCTCTATAATCTGGAATGGACCTACATATCTTGGGGCTAACTTCCCCGACCTTCCAAATTGTATCACACCCTTCATAGGTGATACCTTAATGAAAACTTTATCTCCAACTGAGAATTCTAGGTCCTTACGCCTCTTATCTGCATAACTCTTTTGTCTGGACTGAGCTTCCTTCATCCTACCTCAGATTAACTCTATCTTTTCTAATGCCTCTCTAACCAAATCTTGACCTAGGACTAATCTATCTCCAGTCTCTAACCAACATGCTGGTGATTTGCATGGCTTTCCATACAAAGCTTCAAATGACACCGTTTCTTTGCTAGTCCGATAACTATTATTATAGGAAAACTCAACTAAATGTAGGTTATCTTCCCAAGATCCACCAAAGTCTAATACATAAGCTCTCAATAAATCTTCGAGTACCTTATTGACTCTCTCTGTCTGCCCATTTGTCTGAGGGTGATATGCAGTACTCATATTAAGCTTGGTACCCATTACTTCCTGTAAACTTTTCCAGTATTCACTAGTGAACAATGCATCTCTGTCACTGGCTATACTACTAGGAACTCCATGCAGTATAACTATATTATTCAGGAACAACTTAGCTAAAACAGGTGCCATTCTGATTGACTTAACTGGAATGAAATGGGCACTCTTGGTCAATTTGTCCACTATAACCCATATACTTTCATTTCCTTTATTTGACCTTGGCAACCCGTCTATGAAATCCATGGATATTTAATCCCATTTCCAAACTAGAATCTCTAAAGGCTGTAGTAACCCACTTGGTTTCTAATGTTCAGCTTTCACTTATTGATAGTTTGCACACTGTTTAACCCACAAGCCAACATATCTCTTTATGCCTTCCCAATAGAAGCTCCTCTTCATATCTTGATATATCTTGGTTCCTAGAGGATGAATAGTAAACTTGGATCGATGACATTCTCCAAGAACTTCTTTCCTTAAGTCCCCCACATTCAGAACACACAACCGTCCCTTCTTTCTTAGCCACCCTCTCTGGTCAAGGCTAAAATCCTTTAAATCATCGATCCGTGTTCCAAGCTCAAGTCTTCTGATCCTCTCAGCTAATACCGGATCCTCCTTCTGCTTTGAAGCAATTTTCTCAATCAATACAGGTCAAACTTCTAAACAAGACAACCTGACGGTACTTTGACTAGAACCAGTAGTCGATCTTAACTGCACATCACAACTGACTAAAACTTCTAAATCTCTCCATTACACCACCGTAGCTAACACCACATTCTGATGTTTCTTGCTAAGGGCATCTGCCACCTTATTATCTTTTCCTGGTGTATATTCTACAACAAAATCATAAGCATCCAAAAACTCCAGCCACCTCTGCTGTCTCATATTCAACTCCTTCTGAGAGAATAAATACTAAAGACTTCTGATCGGCATACAACTCAAATCTCCCCTCTAAGAGATAATGTCTCCAAATATTCAATGCGAAGATCACAATTGCAAACTCCAAATCATAAGTAGAATATCTGACTTCATGTGGTCTAAGCTGCCTAGATGCGTAGACAATGACTTTACCACTCTACATCAACACTGCTCCTAATCCAATTCCACATGCATCCGTATATGCCACCAAACCTGTTTTCCGTTTGGAATTACTAATACTGGTGCGTTAGTCAACAAATGCTTTAACTTAAGGAATGTCTCCTCACATTTGTCGGACCAAACGAATCTCGCCTCATTCCTGGTTAACTTAGTTAAGGGTGCTGCTATCCATGAGAAATTCTTAATGAATCTCCGGTAGTAGCCAGCAAGTCCAAGAAAACTCTTGATCTCAGTCACTTTCTCTTGCCTCTTCCAATTGTTCACAGCTTCGATCTTATCTGGATCGACTGAAAATCCTTTTTCTGAAACCATGTGACCAAGAAACTTTGCCTTTAGCTGATTCTGCCTCAGCGTCTCTAGTACTACTCTAAGATGACCTTCATGCTCTCTCATCCTTAAAGTACACTAGAACGTCATCTATAAACACTAGTACAAATCTATCCAAGTACTCTTGGAAAACTCGGTTCATCAAATCTATGAAGAAACAGGTGCATTTGTCAATCCAAATGGTATCACCAACCACTCATATGAACCATATCTAGTTCGAAATGCTGTCAAAGGAATACTGTCCACCGCCACTCTTAACTGATGGAAACCTGTCGCCAAATCCAACTGGGAATACACTATGGCTCACTCAACTGATCAAACAGGTCATCTATTCTTGGCAAAAGATACTTATTCTTAATAATCCTTTCGTTTAACTTACGACAATCCATACACATCCTCAACGACCCATCTAGTTTCTTCACGAACACCACGGCCGCTCCCCAAGGCGAACTGCTTGGTCTAATAAAACTCCTTCCTTCTAGATCCACTAGCTGCACCTTCAATTTATTCATCTCATTTGGTGTCATCCTTCTAGGCCTACAAGTTTAGCTCCTGGCACAAGATCTATTCTAAACTCAACAGCTCTTTTCGGGGGCAGTCCAGTGATTGGTTCAAAAACGTCTATAAATTCTCTTGCTACCCGAACCTGACTTAACTCATTTTATACCTCTATAGCATTAAGCATAGCACTAACACTCCGGTCAGTATTCTATACTGAGAATATCACTCGATTATGACCATCAAGGTGTCTTGGTGATATTTCTCTATCCTGGCAAAATATTCTAGCCTCATACCTACCTAACCAATCCATACCCAAAATGATCCCAAACTCTACGAAATCAATAACATACAAATTGCATGCAAACTTATGACCTAACAAGTCAAGTTCTAATTGGTCACATCTTAGCCCTAGAGTTGCATACTCTCCTATTGGATTCGCAACCCTTAAGGAAGTAACAAGGTAGGTGGGTTCTATGCATAATCTATCAACCAAACCCTGAGATATAAATGAATGTGATGCACCGGTATCAAAAAGTAGTCTAACTAAAATACTCTGAATCAAAAGCGAACCTTCCATCACAGTCTTTCCCTTATCTGCTGTAGTAGGCCTAGATGGTCCTGTAGCAAAAAAATTTCCTTTGTCCTCCCTAACTGGCTCTGGACACTGATTCTTGTAATGCCCAATTTGATCACAGTTGAAGCATTTCACATTCTTCTTAACTGCAGCCTTCCTCCCATTTCCTGACCAGCATTCATTAGCAAAGTGACCCTTCTTGTCACACTTATAGCAAACAACCTTAGCCTTTGACTTCTCGGCAGTATCTCCCTTCTGGGTCCCCTTCTTTTTAAAGAATTTCCTCTTCTTCCCTTAAGAACCTGGATTTCCACTGAATTCTCTTTAGCTAAATCAGCAAGTAACTCCTCATGGCGAATAGCCATCTCAACCACTATATTGCAAGGATCACGAACATGCGTCGTGGTCATCCTAGCAAGCTCGGGCCTCAGTCCCCATATGAAATTCTCATTCCTTTCAGTATCCTTAATAGCATATTCATATCTAGACAGCTCTTCATACTTAGTATCATACTCGACCATTGACATCTCTCCTTGTACTAAATCCATAAATTTCCACATCAACTCAGACTTAGCAAACTCAGACACAAACTTCTGCTCAAATCTCATCTTAAAATCATTCCCAGTTAACTGCTCTTCCGGCACTCCGGCAGTAACACTATTCCACCAAGCAGTGCTGACCCCTGCAACTTCCTAGAGGCCCACCTCCTTTATTGTCCATCATTCAGACCCAAATCAGTAAATATACGCTCACAATGCAACAGCCAATTCTGAACTTCTACGGCACTCTCTGTTCCCAAGAATGGCTTCCCATCCAAACTGGTGTTATCTCTACTCAACAAAGCAATATTCCCTACTGGAGCTACAAGACTAGCTCCTCCTCCATTTCCACCAACTCCAGCTGCAGCACCAGCTTGCATCAAGCCGGCTAAGAACTGATACATCGCCCTCATATCTACTGGTGGATTTCCAGCACCCACAC
Source organism: Allium fistulosum (assembly GCA_030737815.1). Lineage (NCBI taxonomy): Eukaryota > Viridiplantae > Streptophyta > Magnoliopsida > Asparagales > Amaryllidaceae > Allium > Allium fistulosum. The sequence goes on along the minus strand of CM060901.1, from coordinate 195,654,255 downwards.
CGGCTTCAGTATTTTGGTTACTAGCATTAGCCGGTCGACCCGGGTTTCTCCTAGTAGTGGGTCGAGTATTCCCGTTAGTTGTGGTGCTTCATCTACTAAGATTTCCTCTTTCGTTTCCTGCTTCCATATCTCCTTTCTCATAAATCTGCATACGAGCCTTAGTAAGATATAGAAGAACGGTCTAAGAGATTATGGGGGATATGTACTTATATATATATAACTATATATATAGAAAATACAAGTATGCTACTATAGCGTTAACCCAAACCCCAATCTTATCATCTGATTCGTTGGATTATGTTTGAATTTTTTTAGGTTTAAGTTTCTTTCAAAGTTTCATAAACCTATGCTCTGATACCAAATTCTAACATCCCGTTGCTTGGAGGCCCCAAACTAACGGCTACAGATGCTGCAGTCATCTATAGTTAATAATCCTAGGCGACCAAACACGGCTATATTAGATACATTGATACACAAAAATACAAGAATATGGAAAAAATTTAAACAACAAAACAAATTCCACATTCCATTTTAAAATATTCAAAATTGATTACATAATCCCAATTCGTAGATCACGTTCAAATAACATATAATATTACAAAATACACCAAGAGCGACATATAAAGATGCCCTCTTGGTAGATCAGAGTATATATATAGGCAAGAAAACAATTTGCCTTTACAAACAAACACACAACGGAAATAAAAGAACTCTAATAACAAGTTTGCCTCCTGCACGTCCTTGAAAGCTTTATTCGGCTAAAAGAACACCTGGAAACCTTAACTCTCAACCTACTCAAAATCAATTGAGTACCCGAGAGTTTAAGGGGAAAACAAAAACTTTGAGTCAGACATAAAGCCTGGTATGAATAATAATTTACCATCTCAAACCATTTGGATATCTAGTGAGACCACGCCGCTTAGCGAAATGGGTATTCCCCTCACTAGCATCCTAAAATAATTATAAAACCATATATTGTGCTCCTGCATCCACAATGGTTAAAACATAGTATTTCAAAACAACATGATGATATGCAAAACAATTAAATCAATTTTGGATTACCCATCACCATTCATTCTGATTATCTGTCTCAATTATAGTTTCTAGAGCCACTATTAACCTGTTAAATGTTAAGGACTATCTGTCCAATTACTTAGTTTTCATAGGATCACTAAGAACCTATTGGTAACTCCAATATCTTATTTCTTATCCTAGTTTTCATGGGCTAACTAGGAACTAATTGGCTGACTGCTAATATCTTAATCTGGATATAGTTTTCATGGGCTAACTACAAACCTAATGGCCCCTGCCAGTATAATATCATAGTTTTCATGGGCTGACTATGAACCTATTGGCCCCTGCCAATATCATACAGTTTTTATTGGCTTACTACAAACCTATTGGCCCCTGCCAATATCTTTAATTAAAATTTTAACATCTGTTAAGTTATATTCACCATTGGGTCAACCTAACTGGTTATTCTGCCCTTTCCCCAAAATACAGTTATGGGTTAATAACAAAGTGAATAACATTTTAAAATCTTTATTTATGCCATGGTTATTTCTTTAAATTGAGATTGGGTTTATTTTTTGAAACCAACAAACATCTTTATCGAAACATCTGGATAGCCTCCTTTCGAAAGCAAAGATCACTTTTCAAAACATTGAATACATACCTTTCGAAGCCCTTAATAAACATTCTCTTTTGAAATCTATTATACCTTTTGATGGTATCAAATCTTCTTTTTTAAAATTTAGAGCTTTGAGACAAATGTAACTGTTATCCTGCCTTTTGGCAAGGCCGTGACACCAAGAGGTTAGATAGAAATTAAAGACAGATCATCCAGAAGAATGCATGTACACAGGTTCGTTATGGACGCTGGAAAATTTTGTCCGAGTCCGAATCGAGCTACAATTGATATGACATGACAAGCAAAGCCATGAAAGCCAATGTTTCAAATTTCAAGTCAATCCGAGTTTCGTATGCTCGAGATATGATCGATGCAGCTTAAGTGATCGCCTTGTTCGTATCCATGAAGCAATCAGAGAGAGACCTCCTTCGCATCGATCCTGTTCGAATCCATCAATTGCGCACGGTTTCGTATCGATCAGTAGCAAGTGATTCCACTTCGTATCCATCTGGGTAGCTCTCTTCGTACCCATCAAATACCACCTCTCTTCGTATCCATCAAGCTCGTTCCCTTTCGTATCCATCAATGTTCATCGTTTTGTATCGATTCCATTTCCACACACTTCGTATCTGTAACATCCCAGAATTTTGAGTACGGGATTTGTAAACATTTAATTCATTTTAAATGTTTAATATGGGTTTATGATTTATTTTGAACTAAAATGAATTGGTTTAAACTAAAATAACAAGTGATAATTTCTAATGTGGAGATTTAATCTGAGATTGGAAATAAATAATTAAATATTCGGGATTGGGATAAAAAGGTGGATTTGGGTGTAATTAGCTATAAAATGATATTTAAATGTATTTTTAAGTTCAATTGGTTATAAATAATATTTTTGGAATTTTAGATGAATTTTAAAGTTGATAAATTAATATTTGGGATTTTATATTAATTTAATAATGGGATTTAATAATAATATAATGCAATTTAATCAGATTTTGGTCTAGAATGAGCCAGAATGATTTTTAACGTGTTTATAAATTTTATATGATTTATTGTTAAGTTATTAAAATTTTAAAAGTGAAATTTTACGCGCTTTCGTTAAGTTTAAAAATCGCTAGATTTAATAGACGAGTTAAAATAGGCTTCCGAGGCACAGTCTCGGAATTCGACGAAACCAGTTCCATTGGATCCGTAATAGTTAGTTATTATCGGATTTCAATTTTCGTAGCGATCGGAGTTGTCGTTTGACCGTGGCAGCTCGAAACGCATCGAAATCGATTTAACCGATTTAATTTTAAATTGACCGTTTAATTCCATATCTCGTGCATACGATCAAATTAGCTTACGAAACCTGTTCCATTGTGTCCGGAACGTGGAAAAACCCTAGGATGGCCTGTCGGAACGTGAGAATCGAAGGTCGTTTGCGTTAACGGTTAAATTGAGATATTTTATAAATTAAATAATATTAAATTATATATACATTAACATTTGTTTTCATCTAAACCCTAATCTATTCCCTCAGCCGCCGTTCTTTCTTCTATGGCCGATAGCACTCGTCTTCTTCCTCTCTTTTTCTTGAAATCCACTCAACTATAACAAAATCTTCCAACTAGAAACGCGAAGAGGACCTTGAAACCTTAACATCCAACGGTGGGAATTGCATTTCGAGCGACGATGGAGGTGTTTAGGGGCTGTGATCATGGGCCGTTCGATTGCGATTTGGGGGCCATAGGGTCGACCGAGTGCAGCCACCTCTGGGCCGAAGGTAGAGGATGGGAAGGTCTTCGCGGTGGTAGGTCCTGATCGAAGTGGAGTCGAACGATGGTGGTGCGGTCTCGAACCCTAGCGCGCGTGCGATGGGTTTGTTCGGCTGTTGATGTCGCGTGAGGGAGAAGCATGTTGAACGGCCGAGATCTGGAACTTGTTTCGATCGGCTGTGATTTCGTTTGGTATAATAAAATAAAATTTAAACGAATTTGCTTTCAAACTGATATTCAAACTTCAAAAATTCATATCGAACTCATACTATCTCAGATCCGGACGAAACTGGATGCGTTGGAATCGCAGGAACGCGTACTACGCAGTGGAACAATTCTGGAGTCATTCTGGGCAAGTAGAAATTTGGGTTAAATCGGACATCGTCCGGTTTAATTTAAATTTCGAACGCTCGCCGAAACTCAAAGTGAGTTTTTCTCACTCACATCTGGATGCTAGGCATTTTAAATAGTTAATATTTAAATATCTGTGTGGATGGCTGAATATAATTGTTATTATCAGTCTGGATTGATATTTATTTTGTGATGTGCTAATATTTGTGGATGCAGGGAGAAACAGGTTGGAGGGATCCAACTGGATTCCTCACAATTGTAGCAATCATTTTATAATTGTTAGTGAATACCTGTTTATATGTTGTGATTGATAAATCTGGAAATTTAATTGTGTTGTGAAATTGTTGTATAAATCATAGTTACAGAATTTAATTTATAAATGGACAAAATTGGGTTTTTACGAAATAAGTAAATTGTTAAATTAAGAATTTTTGAAAAAAATAGAATTTGAAATCTAGTTTGGAATGGGAAATGAAAAATTGGTAAAATTGGGATTTAATATTGTGGGAAAATTTATCAATCGATAAATATGAAATATAAATTTTCTGGAGATTAAATTTATGAAATTATAAATTGTTTAAAATAACGGTGTTATTTTAATAATGACTAATGTTATCCGGAAATTAAAAATATGTTAAAATGGAGTTTTCGAATATAAATTAACAAGTTTAAATGAAAAATAGGATGTTTTGAAATGCCGTATTTCATTGGAATTTAATTAAGTGAATTGGAAATTTGGCTTCCATTGGAAATTCACCAAAAATGTTTAATTTAAAATGTTTAAACTATGATTTAAAAATGAATTTCCGGAAATGAAAAATTGTGATTTAACTTCGGAGGAAGTTATAGTTAAGTATGGAATTGGAAATTTATGTTGAAATCATAAATTGACTTGAAATAAATCAGTGGATTTATATGAAAGAGTACTTGGAAATGTTTTGGAAACGGGAAAGTGTTTCCCTGGGAAAACCAAGTAAATGTTTATAAAAAGATTTTTATTTAACTAAGGTTAAGTTTTAAATCGTTTTAAAAGTATTTTTAAGAAATCGTTATTTTTAAAGGAATAAATTTATAATTTTTAATACCGTAATAATTTGGGAGTATATTAGCAATTATTTTTACAAATGGATTTATTTAAAAGTTGGTTTTAGCTTAAGCTGTTAAAATTAGTATTTTTTCTTCTTATAACGCTATTTTGAATTTAGTTAAACTAAACCCTTATCTTTAAATCAAAGTTTATGTGTTAATGACTAGTTTTCTTCACATATTTTAAATTTATATTTTGAGTAAATAAATAGAAGTAATTTTCATATTTTAAAGTATATTTCAGTATAAGTATTTTTAACTGTTTTAAATGCAAATTGTTTTATACTTGGTTATTCCCGATGGGAATAAAGGGTAAAGGATTTACCTTGTAAAGGAAGAGTTTTGGAAAATTGTTTTCAAACGAGTTTTGAAAATGTGAAAATATATCTTTGAAAGATATTAGAGGCAAATAAATAATATGGAGATTATTTATTGTGTGATGGATGTGTATGGATGTTTTGTGAACATTAATTGATAGTTAAATCACCGACTATCAATATTGGCCAAATGCGCTGATCGTTTCGAAGAGACCGGGATCGAGTTTCCGTATACCGGGATTCTAGGTCTGGAGACTCGAAAACCACTTCGATCCGGTTTGTACGATTCGCGAAAACGATTTCGGAGTCGATGATGGAGCAGTGAAGTGCAAGGGCTAGTCTCTACTAATCCTAAGGATATTTCCAAAATGGATGTAGTAGGGGTAGTGCCTTCGGTTCCGTTCGGACCCGGGACGGACTTGTATGGACGAATGCTTTCGTGACATCGTCAGGTGGACGATGGGCATTCAAAGTGAAATGTTCTGTAAAGGTAACGCTAAGCCTCAAGCCTCATCAACCGGGAATGACTGAAAATCAGGGGTTATGCAGCAAGGCTTCGTGGGTAGCCCCCACTTGAGAGTAAGGTCATCCCTGTCTAGATGTCCCTTTTATTTCGGCTTAGTGGTGCGGTTGCTGATCACAACCGTGGGGTGATTTTACTTGGAATTGTCCAGTAAGGGATGATTCCGGCCTTGTGTTGCAGGGGAGCGGGCGTACTCCTCGGTACTGTGATCTAGGCCACGTACTGTGATAGGTGGTACCCCAGTGCCTAGTCATTCGTTGGAAATCCATTCTCCCTACGTGCCTTGTACGAGTTTTGTTTGTATTACCCACGTTGTGGCTAGTATGCCGGAATTTAATAGATGTAACAATTTCGGCTATTTTATAAGTATTTGTAAATAGACACTATTATAATATCAGAGGATTTTTATAAAAAGTGTTTTAGCTATCGTAAGGTAAAAACCCGACATGTTTATTTGTGGCGTGGTCTTACGAGATGCTTTTGTTTCAAAGGATTTTTGAAACTTTAATAATCAATTGGGTGTATTTATGATGCGCTGGTATTCCAGACTGACTCGGGTGTTATTTTATTATAATGCTCGGGTCAGACCGAGTATATTTACAGGATAGGTGGCTATGGAGCTCAGGAGAGGAGCTGGAGTCCAAGACGTATTTCTCGTACTTGTATTATTCCGCTGCTGTGATTGTTGTATTGACTGATTGACTGGATATTGATGATTGTTTTATGATATACTCTGATGATGACGTATTGTATACAAACAGATATAGTTTTCATTTTGTGTAAAGATCTGTTCTATATATTATATTTTATCCGATGCGACTGTGAGGTTCTGATTTTGTTTAGTTCTTTCTTCTTCTATCTCTCTCTTATTCTTCTACAATCTGTCTTTTCCGGCATTCGATCGTCGGCATATTATACTATTGAGTATTTTGTGTCGATTTTCGAGGGTTGAGAAGAGCGGGTCGTCACAGTTGGTATCAGAGCTTAGGTTGGCGACAACCTAGGCTTTGGTGGGAACTTTCTCATTAAATAGAGTCAATAGTACTCTATAATGAGTTGAGTGTAATAATAGCTATGAGAGCGTACTTGTTAGTGGATATAAAATTGTTTTTATACTATGTTGACTTATCGGTTGAGTGTTTATGAATTCTGGTCGGTGCGGGAAGTACAACCGTATCGATAGGGGTTTTTAAACTCTTAAACAAGATAAACCGACATAGTATTATTTTTAAAGTGGGTAAATGAAATAATTTTACCCAAATTTATATTTTGATATAAAGAAATAATTTTCTGAATTATTATATGTATTGGATGCTTGTTTGGTTGTTTCTTCTATAATCAAGTAAGAAATTAAAATATGATTTAAAATTTGAAATGATTTCTAAGTAAATAGAATTTAAAATATTAAAATGGTTTATAACTAAACGGAATTAATTAAATATGGTTTAAGTAAGAAGAAATATAATTGAAATTTGATTTAAACCAGAATTTTAAATGCCCGAAATTTTGAGAAGTGTTTTAAATGTATTTAAACAAAGGTTTGGGAATTTAACATTGTGGAAATGTTAGAAATGTTTTCAAAAACATTTGAAAGAATGGGGTATATTTTGGAAAATCTTTCTGAATGGGAATTGATTGAGATGAATTTTTGAAGTAAGGAAGCCATGAACTCACTTCAGTCGCTGGAAAATAATCTTGATGATGCTGGCCACATCATCAGAATTCATTTTCGAGTTTCTAAAGTGATGGATTGCTACCAAAGTAGTTGGGTATGACATTGTTTGGACTTGTTTAGGAAACAAGTGATTTTAGAATTTTCCAAAAGAAAACTTGTTTGGTAAAAGCAGATTGTTTTGGAATTTGGTATTTGATTTGGATTTCAAATGGGAATATGTTGATTTTGATTTCAAAATGGTTTTGAAATAAAACCGAGTAATTGAATTCTGGAAATCCTATTTGAACTGTAAAAGTTAAAATGAATCAACTAGGGAATTTACTAAATGAATTTATTGAAGAGAATAGAAATTAGGATTTAACTTGGGATAAGTTAAATAAAATTGGGAACTGGAATTAAATTGATTTGAGTTAAGTTGAAAAGCAAAATGACTTTGAAATTGGGGGTCATTGTGTAATAAATTGTACCCATAAGCTATTAAGTATTATACTTACAATCTAAAATTTGTGAATTCAAGATGGTGCAAATAACTTCATATTCCTAAGTTATAAAGTGTTATAATTTGAAGTTGTGATTAAATGGAAATGGACTTAAATGGGCAATCTAAACCCTTAAATAGAAGTGAAATTGAAGTTCATTAATGGAAATAGCTGGATGGTGAGGCAAATTCAAACTTAATCCTAAATGGAGTGTAAAGTAAGATAAGGTAAAGTGAGATTTAGAAGATGTGATTGAACTTAAATAGTAAATAAGTTTTGAACTTAGTTATGGAAGAATAAATTGGATTAAAGTGAAATTCAAGATCCAGATGCATTATAAGCAATATTGAATGGAATTCAATTATTATGTAAGTAGTAAAGGAAGAGGAATGGATTTAAATTTGGCTAAACAAAATTTCAAGTAAACTTGGGATAAATTTGGATAAGAATCAAATTTAAAGGGAATTTAATTTAGTTAAGATGATGTTGAATGAAGTAAATGCTTACTCAATTAAATCTAAAATGATTGTTGGGCAATGAGTTTTGTGTAAGCTAAATTAAATGAAATTGTATTGGCATGGATGAAATTTTGATAGTTTGTTAAAATTTGGAAAGTAAAATAAAGACCTAGTTTTGGGATGGGATTTAAGTTTGGTAATAAGTGTTGGAAGTGAGGATGAATAATGGAATTAACTTATAATAAAGATGGTTTGAATTGTAAATAAAATTCAAATGAGAGAAATAATTTAAAGTGATCTCTTTGTTAATGAATAAATCTAAAATGGATTTAGTAAATAAACAAAGAGCATTAAAGTTGTAAATGAATTGAAAATTTGATTGAATGAGATTCAAATGGAAATCAAATAAAATTGATATAAGAAGATAATGAATCTATTGTGAAAGAACTTAAGTAACTTGAAAGAAAACCAAAGTGATTTTGAATGGGCTTTATTAAGTAAGCTTGAGTGCAATGTGATAGATAACAAAATTGAATTGCAAGTGAAATTGTATTAATTAATTATTGAGATGAAATAAAATGTAAGGAAATTTTGAGTTTAACAATTGCATTCGGAAAAGAAAATACTTGAATTGTGAACAATGCAAAATTGAATAAAATAAATACACATCCAAGTTGAAATTAATTTTGAATGGTGATAAGCTTAAGTGGCAATTATTTTTGCTTGAATCACATGAAATTCACATGTATTCGGAATTAAGTTGTTTAACAAGCAATTGAAATTTATTTTTGAATAAATTGATATGGATTGGAATCTAATTCAAAAGTTTGTATATAAATGCAAGTGAATTGATTTAAAGAGAGAATGGAATTAGTTTTGAATCAATCAGAATGGGTTGCATTTTAATAAGTAATGTTTGCATATGAATGAAAATGGATTATAAAAGAAATGCAAATGTTTCAAGTTTAAAATGAAGTTTGATTGTAAATCAAATTTGGAATGTAAGTTAAATTTAAAAATGTAAGAGAGGCATATGTTAATCATATTGAAATAGAAATGGATTATTTATAATTAATATAGATTGTATATAGTGAACTTGAATGTAAATCATTTAAGTGAAATAAAATGAAGTTGGACTTGAACAAGTAATTTGAAAGGTGATTGAAATCTTTGAATTGTTAATAAATTATGGTTAACATTGTTAAATTATGAACTATGCTTGGATTGGTTATGCAATGAATATGTTTGGTTTGCATTTGTGTTGGAAATGTTATTAAAATGCTCACATCTTTGAAACTGATAAGTTGTTTGAGTTTAGTACAGGTACGGAAGGCGTTCGAGAGAGTTGGAGCGCGTATATGCGTTAGACTAGCCGCTCGCTATTAAAATTTGCTTAAAAAGGTACGCCTACGCAAATATAATTGGGAAATGATATATATATATATATATATTGTGATATATTTTGGTTTCCGGCCATGTGAGCCGATGTATATATATTTGTGTATCCTGCGATATCGCAGAAGCTCCTCCGTGCAAAGGAGACTCTGCCAAAATTTTTCAAAAATTTTGGGAGTTAGAAAATTTTTGGGGTTTTGGGAAATTTATTAACTTGGAAAGTTATTTTGAATATAAATGTAGCAAATGAATTTGGAATTGGGCTAAAGGTTTGGAAAATGAATATAAGCTTTTAACTAAGCAAATTGGATAAGTAAATGGGTTGTAGAGTATTTTCTACCTTAGCAAATTTCGGGGACGAAATTTTTATAAGGGGGGAGGAATGTAACATCCCAGAATTTTGAGTACGGGATTTGTAAACATTTAATTCATTTTAAATGTTTAATATGGGTTTAAGATTTATTTTGAACTAAAATGAATTGGTTTAAACTAAAATAACAAGTGATAATTTCTAATGTGGAGATTTAATCTGAGATTGGATAATAAATAATTAAATATTCGGGATTGGGATAAAAAGGTGGATTTGGGTGTAAATAGCTATAAAATGATATTTAAATGTATTTTTAAGTTCAATTGGTTATAAATAATATTTTTGGAATTTTAGATGAATTTTAAAGTTGATAAATTAATATTTGGGATTTTATATTAATTTAATAATGGGATTTAATAATAATATAATGCAATTTAATCAGATTTTGGTCTAGAATGAGCCAGAATGATTTTTAACGTGTTTATAAATTTTATATGATTTATTGTTAAGTTATTAAAATTTTAAAAGTGAAATTTTACGCGCTTTCGTTAAGTTTAAAAATCGCTAGATTTAATAGACGAGTTAAAATAGGCTTCCGAGGCACAGTCTCGGAATTCGACGAAACCAGTTCCATTGGATCCGTAATAGTTAGTTATTATCGGATTTCAATTTTCGTAGTGATCGGAGTTGTCGTTTGACCGTGGCAGCTCGAAACGCATCGAAATCGATTTAACCGATTTAATTTTAAATTGACCGTTTAATTCCGTATCTCGTGCATACGATCAAATTAGCTTACGAAACCTGTTCCATTGTGTCCGGAACGTGGAAAAACCCTAGGATGGCCTGTCGGAACGTGAGAATCGAAGGTCGTTTGCGTTAACGGTTAAATTGAGATATTTTATAAATTAAATAATATTAAATTATATATACATTAACATTTGTTTTCATCTAAACCCTAATCTATTCCCTCAGCCGCCATTCTTTCTTCTATGGCCGATAGCACTCGTCTTCTTCCTCTCTTTTTCTTGAAATCCACTCAACTATAACAAAATCATCCAACTAGAAACGCGAAGAGGACCTTGAAACCTTAACATCCAACGGTGGGAATTGCGTTTCGAGCGACGATGGAGGTGTTTAGGGGCTGTGATCATGGGCCGTTCGATCGCGATTTGGGGGCCATAGGGTCGACCGAGTGCAGCCACCTCTGGGCCGAAGGTAGAGGATGGGAAGGTCTTCGCGGTGGTAGGTCCTGATCGAAGTGGAGTCGAACGATGGTGGTGCGGTCTCGAACCCTAGCGCGCGTGCGATGGGTTTGTTCGGCTGTTGATGTCGCGTGAGGGAGAAGCATGTTGAACGGCCGAGATCTGGAACTTGTTTCGATCGGCTGTGATTTCGTTTGGTATAATAAAATAAAATTTAAACGAATTTGCTTTCAAACTGATATTCAAACTTCAAAAATTCATATCGAACTCATACTATCTCAGATCCGGACGAAACTGGATGCGTTGGAATCGCAGGAACGCGTACTACGCAGTGGAACAATTCTGGAGTCATTCTGGGCAAGTAGAAATTTGGGTTAAATCGGACATCGTCCGGTTTAATTTAAATTTCGAACGCTCGCCGAAACTCAAAGTGAGTTTTTCTCACTCACATCTGGATGCTAGGCATTTTAAATAGTTAAAATTTAAATATCTGTGTGGATGGCTGAATATAATTGTTATTATCAGTCTGGATTGATATATATTTTGTGATGTGCTAATATTTGTGGATGCAGGGAGAAACAGGTTGGAGGGATCCAACTGGATTCCTCACAATTGTAGCAATCATTTTATAATTGTTAGTGAATACCTGTTTATATGTTGTGATTGATAAATCTGGAAATTTAATTGTGTTGTGAAATTGTTGTATAAATCATAGTTACAGAATTTAATTTATAAATGGACAAAATTGGGTTTTTACGAAATAAGTAAATTGTTAAATTAAGAATTTTTGAAAAAAATAGAATTTGAAATCTGGTTTGGAATGGGAAATGAAAAATTGGTAAAATTGGGATTTAATATTGTGGGAAAATTTATCAATCGATAAATATGAAATATAAATTTTCTGGAGATTAAATTTATGAAATTATAAATTGTTTAAAATAACGGTGTTATTTTAATAATGACTAATGTTATCCGGAAATTAAAAATATGTTAAAATGGAGTTTCCGAATATAAATTAACAAGTTTAAATGAAAAATAGGATGTTTTGAAATGCCGTATTTCATTGGAATTTAATTAAGTGAATTGGAAATTTGGCTTCCATTGGAAATTCACCAAAAATGTTTAATTTAAAATGTTTAAACTATGATTTAAAAATGAATTTCCGGAAATGAAAAATTGTGATTTAACTTCGGAGGAAGTTATAGTTAAGTATGGAATTGGAAATTTATGTTGAAATCATAAATTGACTTGAAATAAATCAGTGGATTTATATGAAAGAGTACTTGGAAATGTTTTGGAAACGGGAAAGTGTTTCCCTGGGAAAACCAAGTAAATGTTTATAAAAAGATTTTTATTTAACTAAGGTTAAGTTTTAAATCGTTTTAAAAGTATTTTTAAGAAATCGTTATTTTTAAAGGAATAAATTTATAATTTTTAATACCGTAATAATTTGGGAGTATATTAGCAATTATTTTTACAAATGGATTTATTTAAAAGTTGGTTTTAGCTTAAGCTGTTAAAATTAGTATTTTTTCTTCTTATAACGCTATTTTGAATTTAGTTAAACTAAACCCTTATCTTTAAATCAAAGTTTATGTGTTAATGACTAGTTTTCTTCACATATTTTAAATTTATATTTTGAGTAAATAAATAGAAGTAATTTTCATATTTTAAAGTATATTTCAGTATAAGTATTTTTAACTGTTTTAAATGCAAATTGTTTTATACTTGGTTATTCCCGATGGGAATAAAGGGTAAAGGATTTACCTTGTAAAGGAAGAGTTTTGGAAAATTGTTTTCAAACGAGTTTTGAAAATGTGAAAATATATCTTTGAAAGATATTAGAGGCAAATAAATAATATGGAGATTATTTATTGTGTGATGGATGTGTATGGATGTTTTGTGAACATTAATTGATAGTTAAATCACCGACTATCAATATTGGCCAAATGCGCTGATCGTTTCGAAGAGACCGGGATCGAGTTTCCGTATACCGGGATTCTAGGTTTGGAGACTCGAAAACCACTTCGATCCGGTTTGTACGATTCGCAAAAACGATTTCGGAGTCGATGATGGAGCAGTGAAGTGCAAGGGCTAGTCTCTACTAATCCTGAGGATATTTCCAAAATGGATGTAGTAGGGGTAGTGCCTTCGGTTCCGTTCGGACCCGGGACGGACTTGTATGGACGAATGCTTTCGTGACATCGTCAGGTGGACGATGGGCATTCAAAGTGAAATGTTCTGTAAAGGTAACGCTAAGCCTCAAGCCTCATCAACCGGGAATGACTGAAAATCAGGGGTTATGCAGCAAGGCTTCGTGGGTAGCCCCCACTTGAGAGTAAGGTCATCCCTGTCTAGATGTCCCTTTTATTTCGGCTTAGTGGTGCGGTTGCTGATCACAACCGTGGGGTGATTTTACTTGGAATTGTCCAGTAAGGGATGATTCCGGCCTTGTGTTGCAGGGGAGCGGGCGTACTCCTCGGTACTCTGATCTAGGCCACGTACTGTGATAGGTGGTACCCCAGTGCCTAGTCATTCGTTGGAAATCCATTCTCCCTACGTGCCTTGTACGAGTTTTGTTTGTATTACCCACGTTGTGGCTAGTATGCCGGAATTTAATAGATGTAACAATTTCGGCTATTTTATAAGTATTTGTAAATAGACACTATTATAATATCAGAGGATTTTTATAAAAAGTGTTTTAGCTATCGTAAGGTAAAAACCCGACATGTTTATTTGTGGCGTGGTCTTACGAGATGCTTTTGTTTCAAAGGATTTTTGAAACTTTAATAATCAATTGGGTGTATTTATGATGCGCTGGTATTCCAGACTGACTCGGGTGTTATTTTATTATAATGCTCGGGTCAGACCTAGTATATTTACAGGATAGGTTGCTATGGAGCTCAGGAGAGGAGCTGGAGTCCGAGACGTATTTCTCGTACTTGTATTATTCCGCTGCTGTGATTGTTGTATTGACTGATTGACTGGATATTGATGATTGTTTTATGATATACTCTGATGATGATGTATTGTATACAAACAGATATAGTTTTCATTTTGTGTAAAGATCTGTTCTATATATTATATTTTATCCGATGCGACTGTGAGGTTCTGATTTTGTTTAGTTCTTTCTTCTTCTATCTCTCTCTTATTCTTCTACAATCTGTCTTTTCCGGCATTCGATCGTCGGCATATTATACTATTGAGTATTTTGTGTCGATTTTCGAGGGTTGAGAAGAGCGGGTCGTCACAGTATCGACCCTTCCAACCACATACTTCGTATCAATCAGCCAATAATCGATACGAAGAATGCATGATAGATCGATACGAAGGATGCCACTTTCCATCGATACGAAGTAGCCTCTGAAGCATCGATACGAAAAGAGCTGTCTAAGTCGATACGAAGAATAATTCCAGGTCGATACGAACAAAGCACGATTCAAATGACAGAAATAGTCACTAGGCATGAAAAGTGGATCGATCCAAAAAGTTAGTGACACGTCATCAGACATCACGTGCAGAACCATCGATACGAAGCTATCGATACGAACAACATCGATACGAATTCAACAGCCTTCGAAAAATCCAAACTTGCATCGATCATAACTCAAAATCTACAAGTCCAAATGCCACCAAATTTTCACAAGAGCTTACGTACATCCTCAAGAATGTTCATGATCGATTTCGACTCGATTGGGAGAAATACCGATTGATACAAAATTCGTTCGTATCGATCATGGATCGAGTGCAAACGGCATGAGATCGATCATGTGGTCCCACCCACGTGAGAGAAGAGGTCTTCTAAGATCTGAGCGAGATATTTGCAGCCTACGCCTATAAATAGCAGCCTAGAACCTACTGAAAAGGGACTTTTTGGATCTTCTACGTCCAGACTCTGCCGAAATCACTATTGTACTCGAATTCTATTGTTGTAACACGTTGTAACCAGCAAGCATAAATCATTAAAGTCAATCATTTCATAATGGATGTAGGCCATACGCAAAACCACTCTAAATCTATGTGTTTCTGTGTGTTATTGTTAATCGACTAAATTTCTATCGGTTCAGAAAATAGTCAAAAAATTTCAAATTAAAATATAACCGCAAGCGCACGGCGTACACTTGTAGTACGTGGCGAATATGGGTCGATCCGCAAGGAATTGATGACTTTAAAAATTCAATTCAATCAAATTATACCAAAGTCGAGTGAAAGTTAAGCTAGAGAATTAACTAACTAACTAAAAGAAAAGAGAAGCAAATATAAGAGTTAGGTGACAATTTAGAGAATAAATCCACTCTTTAGATGATGTAGTTCAACACATATGAAATCATGATCTCTCTTTTATGGTCATTAGTGCTTTAATTGATGTGCTTATCATAAGTATGGCATATTTGTGCTATTGATTAGCCAACATAAGCCATCAAACTATAACACACCCCTTAAACCACTTACTAACTTTCATGAAACTTGACAATGAAAATGAAATCTATTTTAAGTATGGTCTATTAACTATTGATTAGAAATATAGACCATCAAATTTTAATTTCAAATCACTTTCTTTTGCCATAATCATATTTTGATGAAGAGGCAATTAGTGTTAGTGATTGTTTAAGCATAATCTATTTGGTGTCAACAATATAGGCTATCAAATTCAAAGCAAAAACAACTAGTAAACCATTTCTATAATCATCATTAAGCACAAAAAGAGATCATGAATTAACAAATAGTTGAAGCTACATAATTAGAGAGCTTCATTACCCCTAAATTGAAGGGGTTTAGCCTCTCATATTTGTCATTTGATTAACTAATGTAACTTGCAACATGAAAGCAAAAAGAAAGCAAAATGAAAGCTAAATGAAAGAAAACTATTCTAATTTCATAAAAGAATATCTACACTACTAGCATAAAAGGAAATGAACATGTAATTAAAAGGAAACAATAATTACATTGCATAAAAAAATGGAAAAGTACATGAAATAAAAATGGCTAAGTAGCCATGAAAAGAGAAAGAGTGCTTGTCTTTTTATTTTGAGCCTAAACTAAACTAAAGAGAGACTAAGAAAGGGGAAGAGGGTTACATGAAACATAAGGGGTTTTTATACATGTATGAAACCATAATTCATATTTTTGGGGAATGCCAAAAATACCCTTGAGAAAGTGTAGAGGCCAAGTAATCATTAGCTTCTACTAATCATCATTTAAGTGTACATGAAGCCATCAATTCCATAAGCATGTGCATTAGCCTCTAATTTGTACATGAAGAAAGGTGGGTAGGTGGGGTCCTCCATTATCATGCCTTTGAATTATTTCCATCTTCATTTCTTTATCTTCACTCTTGTGCATGCATATATCTTCATGAAACCACTTGTATATGAATTTAAATTCCTACAAAATAATATCAAAATTTTCAATTAAATTTTAGAAAATTAATATATGCACAAAAATGACCATTTTTCCCTTGGATGAAGATGAATATGTGGCAATTTGAAATAATTTGAATTTTGGTTTAAACAAGTTAAAATACCCAATATGATCATTTATTTAATTTAAATAGATTTAATATGGTGGTAAAAATATGCACATTTACGTGCACATCAAATACCCCACACTTATCTTTTTATTCATCCTCGAATAAAGAAAAATTAAGATAAATCCGTTTTCATAGGGAGCACGATTGCATTGAGCGTATGCAACAACCCGTTAAACCTCTAGGTGTCCCCAGTAGGACGAGTGTTGTCTCGTGAGGGTTCTTAGCGGATACTACCCACAAAATCCAAATGCAGGATGAAAATATTTACAAAATGCAAGATTTATTTACAAAGAGATGAATGCGAGTTTTTGAAAATATTTACAATGGAGGATTTACTTTTAAATTAACACAAATAAGTTAAATATAGGTTTGGTTATTATCTTTGAAAATTTAAGTCATTTACTTGTTAAAATTTCCAACAAAAATTAAGTTATCATAACATATAGACAATAGTTTAACTCGTTGTTTTGGTTGATAACACAGTGTAATTTGAAATGGATCCTTAGTTGATTATCAAAGTTTTTCAAAGTTGTATTTTCATTTCTTTTCAATAACAAATCAAATCAAATAAGTTTAAATGGTGCTTGGATTTCATTTGCTTACTCTCTCTTCTTTGAAAATTTTATTGATATTAACAATATTTACATATGCCTAACTCAGGTAAACTGAGGCCAGATATATTACCCATGCACTGCCTTGCGGACTGATGAGAGGGGAATATAGAGCGTGGTGAATGAACACACAAGTGTGAACACTTATTGACTATAGGCGTTATTAGTAAAATAATTTTAATATACACACACCTAACTCAGATAAACTGAGGCCAAATATACCGATCGTTCACTACCTTTCGGGCTTACGTGAGAAGGGTACAGAGCATGGCGAGTGAACACATGAGTGTGAACACTTGACTCTAGTTGTTAAAAATATATACATATATACAAATGTTTTTTTTCTTTTTCTTTTTTTTAAGAAAGAGAGAGTTCCGCAAAATCATCTTAGCACCATTTAACTTAGAAGACAAAAAAATGTTTTATTCTTTACTTTAAATCAACCACTTTTAAAAAAAAAGATTTTCAATTAGGATATATTTCATAATTATCACGTATGAATCTTCCTATATACTAGTTAAACCATTGTTATTTGTAATCAAACTTCATTTTTTATTTTTCTTAAGACAAATAAAATTTCAAAATTTTCAATTTATTTAACCAAAACCATATATTTATCTTATAGTGTTTCTTTAGAAATAAATCAAAATGCTTTTAAAAAAATTTCTTTTTTTTGAGATTTTTTTTTTAAATTTTGGAAAGAAAATAAAAATAAATAAACCATGAAAAATAAAAAAATGATGATGAGACTCCCCCACACTTGATTTTGACTATGTCCCCACAGTCAACCCAAGTGAAAGGAGAAAAAAAAACATGACCATTATTTAAATGAAAATTAACGTATTTACACGAGATCAGAAAGTATATCGTCAAAGTGTAAATGAAACGGTCTTCCAAAAATCGATTTATTTGTCTTGTCAAGTATACGAGACACAGCTTAAGCTCGGGAAACCAAATCATAAAAGAATGTCGTTTTATTGAAACACAGATATCGACAGCTTAAGCTCGGAAAAATGAATGTCGTTTTATTGAAAATCGTACGAGTTGTTTTATTTTCGATGATTTTCGGGGTTAATAGATTAATTGATTGAAATTCAAATTTCTTATCACCAAATTGAAATTCAAATTTATCACTGAAAACTTCTTCAAAATTATTGAATTCAAAATTAAAATGGTGATTTAAATCATCCCTTTCAGAATTTGACAACTCGTTTTCAAAAGTCCAAAGAAATCGTGTTCGTTAAATTCGTCTTCCTTTGTTTGATTATCAACAACTTCATCGCATATATTAAGTTCAAAATCCAAAGTTATCGTAGTCAAAATTTTGAAATCGAGAAAAGGAAGATTGAATTTCAAATTTGGTTCCACACCCTCAAAAGAATTGAAATCCAACTCAATTACCATGTTTTCAACAACTTCATTACGATTGTCATTTTCGATTTCAAAAATTGTTATTTGAAAATCATCGATTTGGGTAAAAGATGGATTATTGTTTGACTCGTCACACGTTGGAGTTTGATTTTGTTTTTCACGTTGTTTCATATATGTTTCAAATAACGAGTCCAAGTGATCATTGTAGATTTCGTCCATTTGTTCTACAAAATCCAATTTTTAGTAATTAACTTGAGAATTTTCGATTTGGATTTGTTGAGAACAAAAATTTTCACTCGTATCGTAGTCGAGATGATTACCATTGCCAAAATTATTTGAAAAGTGGATCACATTTTCGTTTTGATTTTGAAATTCATTTTGGAGTTCGAAATTGAATTGGCATGGGTTATAATTGAAATCGTTTGAATTTTGAATTGAATTCAAATTTTGAAATCCTTGACTCAAGTTAATACACAAATATGAATTACACAAATCATTTATCATTTGGTTTTGTTGTGTAGAGAGTTCAAGTAAAGATGAAATGCTATTTTCGAGATTCGAGGGTTGTTCGTCATTTTGAAAATTTTGCTGTTCAAAACTCAAATCGTTTAAATAATAGTTGTTGTTGAAATATCCATAAGAATTTGAAGTGAAATTATATGGATTATATTGATTTTCACAACTATCGTAAAATTCATGTGAGTAAGGATATTCAGACATTTTCAAGAATGTTTTTGGGTTTTTTTTATAAAGGAAAAATATTTACAAAAAGAATTTATCTTTCAAAAAAGGGAAAATTGACTTTTTTGTTTTGTTTTTGGGTTTTCAATTTTTTTTTGTTTTTGAAAATATTTTATATTTTTTTAGGTTTTTTTGATTTTCTAAAAAAAACTAAGTAAATTTTTTTGGATTTTTGTTTTTGATTAAAAAATATTCAAAAGAAAGGATTTAAAAATTTGTAAAGGAATATTTACAATTTTTTTTATTTTGGATTTTGAATTTTTTTTGGTTTTTTAAATATGCATGAACTAATGCAACTAAATGAATGCAAGGGTTAATTACAAATGATTTATCCTAAGTTAACCCAAATTGTATAATTACACATTGTCTTAGTTCAACAAGATAGTTCTCAACCAGGTAACGAACATGATTTATCGGTGGTCGAATCACCGTAGCAATGCAACCGAAGGTTTAAGTACCTTTAGAGGAACAACCACTATAATATTTACGAATCACCGTAATATTTATAAATGGTTATTACTCTGCCGTAGCCTAGACACCAAGAAATTAAATTGTTCAAAGAAGACAACTTGTTAATATACAATTAAAAGTTATCGATGTCTAATAGTTATTATTAATCAAAATCTAGGATGAAATGCAAAGCATAAATTAAACGTGTATTAACAATGCAACTAAAAATGGATTTTTTTTGAATGCAAGTCAACAACAGTGCAAAACAAACAAAAGTAATAGATATATACAATGCAAGGCAAAAAAAGGAAAATTATAAATAAGCAAGCAATTGTTTTTTTTGGGAAGCTCAGCCAAGCAAGCAATTTATTTTAGCAAGCACTTCTGCTCCTTCTGTAATTCTGCTTTGGCAACTTGAAAATAAAAACAAGATATATACAATATTATTTTTTATTTTATTTTTAAATTCTGGATGGGACTTAAAGCAAATTAAAACAAGACAAACTAAAACAATTAATAATTTTTTTTAAAATAAAACAGAACTAAAATAAAAACAAATTAAATGAAACAAATTAATCAAACATTTTTTTTAAAATGCGAAAACAAATCACACAAACTCAAAGCAAAACACACAACTCAAAATTCAAAACTAAAATCAAAACAAAACAATACAAAATAAAAATGAAAACACACAAACTCAAAAGGATTTAAAACAACCCAAAGCAAAACAAATTCAAAATTTCTTTTTTTAAGAAGGAATGCCACTTCACCAAACAATCCAAACCCGGCCCAAATAGATAAGTGATGCTCACTTCAAAACTATTTATACCTGAATACGTTTAAAAATTAAACAGTATACTCAATTCACAAAATCTATTACAGTGAAAGCGCAGTTTCATGAAATCAAATTCTCAATGGAACCAGATTCTTGAAGGAAAGCACACTTCGATTTGGGTGATTTAGGTGAGTGGAGGTGGTTTTCGAAGTTTCACCAATTGGTGGTTGGGTGTCGCAAGTCAAGGCAACAAGAAGGCGATTGGTTGTAAGTTCGATTGTCGATTGTCGAATTGGTAGAGGTCGGCGATTGGGGGAGGTTGGTGTCGAGTACAATTTGGGTTTTCAGGCAATTGACAGTTAGCTTGTGGTTGAGGATTCGACTGTGATTGGCATGTATTCCGATTCTCGATTTCAGGTGAGGGTTGTGATTGAAGATATTTTGGGTAGCACAGCGTGGTGCTGCTTGGTGACTATAGTGTTCGCGAATTGGGTTACTGGAAGCGAAGTTCTGGAGTTGAAGTCGCGTTGGTTGTTTTCGATGATGATAGAAAATGGGTGATTTGGTCGGCAGGCAAGGATGTTGTAGTTTTTTTTCTTTCTGGTGTGATGGATTGGTGGAGAGATAGTTTGTATGGGAACTGAAGTTGATGAAGTTTGTGATTCCGGTGTCGTGGTCTGTGATGTAGAAGTTGTGTGGTGAATACTGTGATTCTCGAGTTTGATTTTGGGTTGTGGTTTGGTATTGGGATTCCTGGTGGTGTCAGTGGGTTTGAATGCGATTGGTAGAGTGAAGGTTGCGGGATCGATTGCTTGCGTACTAGGTAGAAAATGAAAATGTGGAGTGACTGCTGATGGTTGATGGTATATTGTGACTGGTTTGGATGGAAGGGATGTTAGTGATGCTATCGGTAGGGTCTGGTGTGTTGTCAGTGAAGTGATGGTGAATTTTTGGGCAGTGAAGTGCTGCTGGTTTGGAATGGAAGTGTATTGGTTATAGTGGAGAATGGCAGAGGTCAGGCAGTGTGAAGTGCCAGAGGTGGTCAGGGGAGTAAGATTAAGGTAGAAGTGGTTTGTCGGGGATGAATTGTGAAGGCAGCAAGAATTTTTGTTAAAGATTGTTTTGGTGGAAGTGATATGTAGACTGACTTGTCAGTGAAGTTTGTATGTGCACACAGGCAGTTTGGAGTGTGCAGTTTGGGTGGCAGAGCACTGATGTGGAGTGTTTCTGGTAATGTTTGAAGCACTGGGCAGAGGGGTACTGAGAGTGAGGGTTGTGGAATGAGTATGTGGGAGTGTTTTTTATTGTTGATGATAGCACTGGTGTGTAGAAGTATGGTAGGGTAGGATGGTTATTGGAGAGGCAGAAAAGTGGTATGGCAGCAATGAAAGGCAAGTAATGGTAGTTTTGTGCCGAGTGAATGGTTGCTTATGGTCAGTTTGGGGTTGTGGCGTCTGATGGTAGGAACAGCAGAAGAAGGAAGGTAAGGAGGATGCAGAGTGGTGTTTGGAAGTGGGTAATGATTGAGAGGCAAATGTATGTGGTTGACAGGGAAGTATTGATGAGTTGAAGTGTAGAACAGAGAAGAAGATTAGAAAGTTTGATATGGTGCATAGCAAATGTGCACAGAACTGTGTAACAGAAAAAAAAAATTATGTAAAATTTGAAATGTAAAATGCAATTTGAAATGAATTTTTTTCTTTTTGAATTGTGTATGTTTCCGTTTTTTTACAATACAAATGCAAATGCCAATCAAACAAAAAGAAAAATATGCACACAAATCAAATCACACTAAAAACATAAACACACAACAATTTTTTTTTCAAATGCAAACACACAATAAAATCAAACAAAAATAATTCGAAGAATAGAAAATCAAAATCAAAATCAAAACAATTCCCCGGCAACGGCGCCAAAAACTTGTTAATCGACTAAATTTCTATCGGTTTAGAAAATAGTCGAAAATTTCAAATTAAAATATAACCGCAAGCGCACGGCGTACACTTGTAGTACGTGGCGAATACGGGTCGATCCGTAGGGAATTGATGATTTTAAAAATTCAATTCAATCAACTTATACCAAAGTCGAGTGAAAGTTAAGCTAGAGAATTAACTAACTAACTAAAAGAAAAGAGAAGCGAATATAAGAGTTAGGTGACAATTTAGAGAATAAATCCACTCTCTAGATCATGTAGTTCAACACATATGAAATCATGATCTCTCTTTTATGGTCATTAGTGCTTTAATTGATGTGCTTATCATAAGTATGGCATATTTGTGCTATTGATTAGCCAACATAAGCCATCAAACTATAACACACCCTTTAAACCACTTACTAACTTTCATGAAACTTGACAATGAAAATGAAATCTATTTTAAGTATGGTCTATTAACTATTGATTAGAAATATAGACCATAAAATTTTAATTTCAAATCACTTTCTTTTGCCATAATCATATTTTGATGAAGAGGCAATTAGTGTTAGTGATTGTTTAAGCATAGCCTATTTGGTGTGAACAATATAGGCTATCAAATTCAAAGCAAAAACAACTAGTAAACCATTTCTATCATCATCATTAAGCACAAAAAGAGAGCATGAATTAACAAATAGTTGAAACTACATAATTAGAGAGCTTCATTACCCCTAAATTGAAGGGGTTTAGCCTCTCATATTTGTCATTTGATAAACTAATATAGCTTGCAACATGAAAGCAAAAAGAAAGCAAAATGAAAGAAAACTATTCTAATTGCATAAAAGAAAATCTACACTACTAGCATAAAAGGAAATGAACATGTAATTAAAAGGAAACAATAATTACATTGCATAAAAAAAAGGAAAAGTACATGAAATAAAAATGGCTAAGTAGCCATGAAAAGGGAAAGAGAGCTTGCCTTTTTATTTTGATCCTAAACTAAACTAAAGAGAGACTAAGAAAAGGGAAGAGGGTTACATGAAACATAAGGGGTCTTTATACATGTATGAAACCCTAATTCATATTTTTAGGGAATGCCCAAAATACCCTTGAGAAAGTGTGGAGGCCAAGTAATCATTAGCTTCTACTAATCATCATTTAAGTGTACACGAAGCCATTAATTCCATAAGCATGTGCATTAGCCTCTAATTTGTACATGAAGAAAGGTGGGTAGGTGGGGTCCTCCATTATCATGCCTTTGAATAATTTCCATCTTCAATCCTTTATCTTCACTCTTGTGCATGCATATATCTTCATGAAACCACTTGTATATGAATTTAAATTTCTACAAAAATAATATAGAAATTTTCAATTAAATTTTAGAAAATTAATATATGCATAAAAATGACCATTTTGCCCTTGTGTGAAGATGAATATGTGACAATTTGAAATAATTTGAATTTTGGTTTAAACAAGTTAAAATACCCAATATGATCATTTATTTAATTTAAATATATTAAATATGGTGGTAAAAATATGCACATTTACATGCACATCAGTTTTTCTTGCTTATTATTGGTGTGTTTGTTAGATTTTCCTCCTTTTCCATTTATATTCTTCATTTTATCTCTTCAAACACATCCGAAGAGTGGTGTGCCCAATTTTGGTACAAACACTTGGTGCTTTCACTGTGAAAACCTGATTTTTCTCCTGCTCGTTGGATCTACTGTCGATATCGGATTGCATAAATCTAAGAAGGAGATCCAGATTTCAAGTTTAAAGTTCTTTCATCCTATTCAGATTTGCATCAAGTCTAGGAAAGAGCTTCGCTATCCACCATGGTTAACACTAGGACTACTTCGACTACCGCAGATCCAGAAGGACGGGACAGACAGAACCCCATACAACTACCTCCTACCGATCAGAATGCTACCGGACCATCAAGTCCGCAAGGCCCTGTCACCAGGGAAGAATTTCAATTGCTAATGCAAGAGCTTACTCAAAGCCGCCAACATCTTACTCATCAACTGCGTGCCAACGCAGAACTGACCAATCAACTAAACCGTCATAGATGAAGGAGATCTAGAAGGGATCAGGCTTCATATTCATCCACTGAAAGTTCAGCCTCTTCTGACTTTAATCATAGATCAACGCGCCCACGGCTGGATGGAAGTTACACACAAGCTATTGGACAGCAGTGCACCTTGAGTCTCGGGCAACCAAGGGTTGGCCCGTCAACCAGCCATCAGACTGGACCCTCCTCCTGAGGAGGTACTGCCCCGTATCACCTTACCGACAACCGCACTACCACCACTACTGAATTGGGAGTTGGTGCCCGAAACCGGATGGATCTGACCCACCACCAACACAATCATATTCATGAGCCTTATGTCCTTGAAGACTTAGAACCAAGGATGCAAGACATGGACCGTCGACCACGACCGGCCCTTCCTCGCATTGTGGAACCCGACCACACCTAGACTCAGCATGCCTAGAACGTCTAGATGCCAGATATCCCGACAATGATCCGTCAAATGATCCGTGAAAGTCAAGGTCTCACTAATGATGACTGGGGAATCTTTCGGAGTCATACCCCTTTCACTGATGATATACTCTATGTTGAACCACCTCAGCGATTCAGGATGCCAACCCTACCCGTTTATGAAGGGAGCTCTGATCCTAATCAGCATATCTTAAAGTACGAATGGTTGATGAATGTTGCACGAGCCGATGATGTGGTTAAATGCCGAAGCTTCCCGATTTCCCTAGGGGGCATAGCAACTATGTGGTTTACCCGTTTACCACCTCGATCATCTCGTGTTTTGACCAGTTGGCAACAAAGTTTATTGAGCAGTTTCGCATGCATGTCGCAAGGCCGAAAGATGTTAATACTTTTTCTAGTGTCACTCAAGCTTCTGGAGAGACACTTAGACTTTATCTGGAGAGATTTTATGCTGCATGTGCCGAGATTAGTAATCCCAACGATAACTCAATTCTGATGGCACTGACTAAGGGGATCGATCCCGATTCTGAGTTCGGCAACTGGTTGACCGCAAAACCTCCTGCGTCATTGGACCATTTCTATTCCAAGGCTGCCCAATTCTTGAGAAGGGAGGATGCGAAATAGTCTAGGAAGAAGGATGATGCAGGACCCAGTGTGGAAGGAATCCAGGGCAATGTTTCTTTTAAGCAAACCGGGGAGAGTTCTGGAAAGGTACAACTGAATATACAGAATAAACAGAATCAATAGAAAGGCAATGGAAACCAAAACAGGAAACGAGATCAGAATCGTGGGCCACGACATAGGGCTCCCATGTTTGATAATTATACCCCTTTGAATACGTCATTGGAGAATGTGTACTTACATACTTGCAATACTATTCAGTATAAAAAACCTGCTCCAAAACAGTCATCGGAAAAACAGATTCAGGCAGAAAAGTTTTGCAGATTTCATGATAGCTATGGCCATAACGCGAATGAGTGCCGTCATTTGCAAGATATTATCGAGAAGTTGATACGTGAAAGAAAGTTGGAACAGTTTGTGCGGGCACCGCAGTCCGGAGAGGTGGACCCATCAAATCAGAACCATATGTCAAATCAGGCAAGATAGGAGGAACCCGCTCGTACTAGCGGGAGGTTGGTGATAAATACTGTTAGTGGTGGTTCTCATCCAACTGACCGAAGTTGGAAGGAAATGTAGTCGTATGCCAGTTCACTGGGGCATGCGATCTTCTAATGTTGTAGTAGTTTGGAAGACGAGGCTCCAGCCAAGCAACAAAAAACGATGAATGACGACATCATTTTTCGAGATAGAGATGCTGACAGGATCGAAGCCCCAACCATTGATCCACTTGTCATATCATGTCAGGTAGGTTCTGCCTGGATGGAGAGGATCTTAGTAGACAGTGGAAGCTCAGTGAACATACTGTTCAAGTGAGCCTATGATCAGATAAAAATGGAAACAAAGGATTTGAACCCTTGTTAGTCTCGTATTCATGGCTTCAATGGAAGTGCTACTATACCTACTGGAGTGGTGGAGCTGCCAGTGGAGTTGGGGATCGGAGAACGCCGGAGAGTCCGGATGTTACAATTTTTTGTATTGGACATATTCAACGTACAATGCTTTCTTAGGCCGACTGGCCCTAGCTGAGTTCAGGGCTGCCATTGCCCCTTGGTGTCTGACCTTAATATTCCCCACCAATAATGGAGTTGGAGTCGTTCAGGGAGACCAGGCTGCTGGACGAACCTATTATGTTGCTGAGCTGCGGGAAGCGCAGCGGAAAGAAAAAGGAAAGGGCGTAGAGGAATCTCTCTGCATCCACTTTGTTGAAAATTGACAGCTAACGCTTGGGCCTAGGCCCGGGCACCCCAACCAATTCCCAAGGGACCTTGACCCGATGGATACTGAAAGTGAAGATGAAAGTAAAGACAGTCAAGCTTCCCCGGCCGAACCAACGATCGATGTTCCTGTCGACGATAATGACGATTCTAAAATGTTAAATATTGGATCTCAGCTAAGCCGACAAATGCAAGAGGAATTGGTTGAAGTTCTCCAGGCAAACCTCGACGTGTTTGCCTGGACGCACTCTGGCATGTGTGGGATCTCGCCAGACATCACGAGCCACACATTGAATATTGACCCGCGGCACGTCCCGGTCAAGCAAAAAAGGCGTGGTATGGATCCGGAGAGATCTGCCACCCTTAAGGAAGAGGTAGATAAGCTCAAATCGAACGGGTTTATTTGAGATGCATTATACCCGGAATGGATGTCCAATCCTGTACTCGTTCGAATGTCAAATAGGAAATGGAGAACATGTGTTGACTACTCAGACCTGAATAAAGCTTGCTCTAAAGACAGTTTTCCACTTCCCCGAATCGATCAGCTCGTAGACTCAATGGCGGGACATGAACTCTTATCCTTTATGGATGCGTATTCTGGCTACAACCAGATACCTATGCACTTACCTGACCAGGAGCATACCAGCTTCGTAACCGATCTGGGACTTTACTGCTACAAAGTTATGCCTTTCGGACTCAAGAATGCTGGAGCAACTTATCAACGGTTGGTTAATCGAATGTTCGCTAACCAGATCAGAAAAACCATAGAGGTATATGTGGATGACATGCTAGTGAATTCACGATTCTCCACTAATCATATCAAAGACCTGGAGTCAATATTTGATATCTTCCAAAAATATAGAATGAAGCTCAACCCATTGAAATGTCACTTTGAGGTCGCATCCGAAAAGTTCCTTTTTATCATCAATGCTCGAGGGATCGAAGCTAATCCTAAGAAGATCTGGGCAATCAGAAATCTTGAGACTCCAAGAACTATAAAGCAAGTCCAAAGCCTTAACGGAAAAGTAGCAGCAATGAGCAGGTTCATCTCAAAATCCACTGAAAAATGCATTCCCTTCTTCGACCTGATCAAAAAGGGAAACGAAACTTTGAATGGACTACGGAATGTGAGGGCGCATTCCGAGCACTAGTTCAACATCTTTCTAGATCACCCATTCTGTCAAAGCCTATTGATCATGAGAGATTATACATTTACTTGGCAGTGTCAGAGAACACTATCGGTGATGCCCTAGTTCGGGAGGAAGATCGGATACAACGTCCAGTATATTACATTAGCAAACGACTGACCGCGGCAGAGAGAAATTATACGAAGCTGGAAAAGTAGGCTTATTGTCTTATTATTGCCTCGAGGAAGCTCCATCCGTATTTTTAGGCTCATCCTACCATTGTCTACACCGACCAGCTGTTATGAC
The DNA here is from genome assembly GCA_030737815.1 of Allium fistulosum. NCBI lineage: Eukaryota > Viridiplantae > Streptophyta > Magnoliopsida > Asparagales > Amaryllidaceae > Allium > Allium fistulosum. The sequence continues at coordinate 195,625,905 of CM060901.1, read as the reverse complement.
AGGTCCTTACGCGGCCTGAGACGTCTGGAAGGTTACTTAAGTGGAACATTGAGCTAAGTCAGTTTGACATTACTTACACTCCAAGGCGATCCATTCAAGGACAAGTCATAGCAGATTTCATAGCTGAATTCACTATCTCGGAGGACTTGGCCGAAACCAGTGAATCTCCCAAGTATATCTGGAAGTTTGCATACTGATGGTGCATCAAATGACCGTTGCTCAGGTGCAGGGGTTGTACTTGAAACTCCTGAAGGTCGATCTATATGCTATGCTTTAAAGTTTGATTTTCGTGCGACCAACAACGAAGCCGAATATGAAGCCCTGCTTGCCGGATTGAGACTTGCCAGAGATTTAAGAGTCATTGCTGTGGATATTTATTGTGATTCGCAGTTGGTCGTATGTCTAGTACGGGGGAGTACCAGGCCAAAGACCAAAGGCTGGCTGCTTACCTAGCTCGGGTCCAGGAGATACTGAATCAGTTTGATTATTATGCCATTTATTGTATAGCCTGAGAGCGCAATTAGAAAGCCGACTCATTATCAAAGTTAGTAAGTACAGGTGAGGCACAACAAATGAGAATCGTTTCCGTGGAAACATTATCTTCCCCGAGCATCGATCAGATGGAAACAGATTGGGTATTTGAGGTCACTCTCGATAAGGAGTCATGGATGATTCCGTTTAGACATTATCTCGAGCATGGGACCCTATCGGAGCGCATGAGTGAAAAGAGACAAGTTCTTCGAAAAGCTTTGCGGTTCACTATCCAAAATGGAGTCATGTATAGAAGAGGGTGCTCTGTTCCTTTACTCCGGTATATCGCCTACGATGAGATTAAACGAGTATTGCATGATGTACACGAAAGAGAATGTGGCGATCACACCGGGGGGAAAGCTCTTGTCAAGAAAGTGCTCCGATGTGGATACTATTGGCCGACCGTAAATTGCGATGCATGGATTACGCCAGAAAATGTGATAGATGTCAGAAGCATGCTCGAATTCCAAGAGCCCCACCTACCGAAATAACTCAGATTGTCAGTCCATGGTCGTTTGCAGTATGGGGCATTGACATTATTGGCTCTCTACCTCTAGCCAAAGGTGGTGCGAAGTACGCATCGTCGCAGTTGATTACTTTACCAAGTGGGCGAAAGCTAAACCCCTTGCTACAATCATGACAAAGAAAGTGATCAACTTTGTAGGGCTCAACATTATCTGCCGATTTGGTCTCCCACATACCATCGTCACAAACAACGAAGCCCAATTCGACAGTGTTGAATTTAAGAATTTCTGTCAACGGTTTCACATCCAGAAGAAGTTCTCCACAGTTGCACACCCTCAAGTGAATGGACATGTTGAAGCTGTTAATAAAGTTATAAAGTCTATTCTGAAGAAACGACTGGAAAAGGCCGGGGACAAATGGGTCGATGAACTTCCTATGGCTTTATAGGCTTATCGAACAACCCACAAATCTACAACCGGCCACACTCCTTTCTCTCTTTCCTATGGTTCAGAAGCCGTCATTCAAGTTGAGATGGAAGTACCTTCTCATCGCGTGACCTATTATGATCCGAAGATAAATGCTATATTACTTGCCGAATCTCTAGATTTATTGGATGTGAAGTGTGAAGAGGCTGATTTGAGGGCAACCGCATACCAAAGTCGAGTCGCCCGTTTATACAATGCCCAGGTCCGACCCTGCAACTTTGAACTCGGCGATCTCGTCCTATGAGAATTTACCCAGTCCCCTCACATATGAAGCCAACCTGGGAAGGGCCGTATGTTATTGAACAAAAGCTCGGAAATGGCACATTCAAATTATCGACCGTTGACGGTCTCCTTCTGCCAAGAGCTTGGATCAGCGAAAGTCTACGTCACTACTATACATAACAGACTCTGTTTATTTATTCAGTCTATTTTTCATTTGCAATTTGTTTATGCATTTCGAAATTTGAATTTGTAATAAGGCAACAGACTTTGCCATATTTTCTTATTTCAGCAATAAAATGCAATCTCTTCGAGCCAGAGCTGTGATTTATTTGAAATGCGTCATACGACCATCAATATGCACGGAGAGCTAAGTTCCACCAGATGGTGGGATTTATTCAAATAGGGAGTGATTATGATACAATCGGTCACTCACTAAGTGAAACCCGAGCTCGGGGACGAGCCATCACACTGAATCCAAAAAAGGATTGATACACGACGATCCTCTAACTAACTCCAAATTCCCAGAGTGTGAATTGGAGTATAAACTTATAAATGCGGTTTCAAAGAGGGTGGATCCGTCCGCCTAATGAATTCACCTGTATTCAAACCAAGTTCGAGGAGGATGGACCCGTCCATCTAACGACCTCACTTGTTAACTCAGAGTGGATGTGAGCCAACCATCCATGATCCTGATAGATTCGTCGTTCCCGGAGTGCGAATGAAATCCTAAAGCCTAAACAGATGTGACTGACCATCTATCGGCCAACTCCAGATTCCCGGAGTGTGAATCGGAGTATGAACATTAAATAACTCCAGATTCCCATAGTGTGAACTGGAGTATAAACATCGAATAACTCTAAGTCCCCAAAGTGAGGATTGGAGTATAAACGCAAGCCGAGTGTGACTGACCACCCATGAATCAATCTAAGTCTCCAGAGTATGGACGAAGTTCTGAATATCAAATGGGCGTGACTGACCGCCCATAAAATAACTTAAGTCCCCAGAGCGCGGACGTATCTCAAAACCTTGTGGAGGCGTGACAGACCACCGATCAACAAGTGCAATCCCCAGAGTGTGGATGCGATCACCAATAGGCGAGCAAGTGTGATCCGACCACCTGAACTCGTCTTGTTTTATTTTTCTATTTTAATTTACTGTCTTTATTAATCTCCCTACATAACTCTATTCAAGGGTGTTAGTGACCAATTTTGGTGCTAACATTTTGGTGCTTTCACTGAGAACACCAGATTTATAGTGGTTCGGCGTAATTTCCTACGTCTACTTTGAATATGATCTTTATTACTTTCCCTATCACTTGAATACAGATACAATCCGTAAACAAATCACTCGAATACAAGCTTGAATCGAAAATAGGAGAGTATAAAAAATGGCCAGCAAAGTTAAGCCCGATATATTAAAGGCAGTCAACGATTGTTAACTAATCTTTTCAATTTCTTCCCGGAACAAGGGGCAAAACTTAAGTGCCAGCCACTGATTGAGACTATGCAATATCAAAATTAGACTTAGCGCTCGATCGCGACCCAAAACCGTGACTCCGGAACTTAGCAACTAAACCCGGGTCCGATTTAAAGACTAAAACTCCACAAGTGTATTGAATGAAAGTTCGAACGCTGAAGCACTTTAACAAATGAACAAAAATTGAGCTGAAGACAAAATGAAATTTTATTTCAATTATTCTTTGGAAGATAAAGGGTAAGTACAAAACTATACCAAAAGTCCTACTAGCAGGGGCTGAACCAGCATCTATACACAGCCTAATAAAAGAAAACAAAAGTAGATTCCTATCTATCTACCAAAAATGAGCCGAAGAGACATATCTATTCTTTCTTTTTTCTTGGCTTCTTCTTCGGCGTTGACCTGCTGGATTCGCCGCTTGGTTTCCTCTTCGAACCCTTGCCTTTTGGCGGCTGATCTCCAGTTGGGGGCATTATGTTAACTTCCTCCTCCAAGCTCAAGTGAATAGGAAGGCTTCCCGAAGGCGGAGTCGGAGGAACATGATCAATGTTAGCAGGCGGAGGAGGCACACTTGTATCAACGACCGTTCCTCTCGGGGAGATCATCCGCAAAGGGACTGGGCCAGGTCCCGCCATTCCACCTCCAAAGCCACTGCCCCACGCAGTTGCTTCCATCTCAGCGTTGATTTCAGCCAGTATCTCCTCCTCATGAATTGTTTGAGCCTCGCCGGGAACGCTAGCCTTTGGGCTCGAAGAGCTAGTCACAGGTATGCCCCCACTCATGGCAAACGGCAGATCAGCAAAGGGGTCACTGTGATGACCGAGAAGTTCCTCCATCATCTGTTCATCGAAAGTGAGTGTGCTCCCTTGTACCCCATCCATAGGTGCAGTAGCCGCTATTGTGGTCGCTTCCGTTATGATAGCCTCCTACTCGTGATGCAACTCTTGGGTTGTAGGAGGCATGGAAGATATAGCTCCTATCATTGAATAGAGACAAAGATAAAGTTATTAGTGATTGCTTCAAATAACACTTCCCACACTGAATGAGCACAAGAGATGTTCAGAATACCTTCCTCAGAATAACTTGCAGGCAAAATTAAAGCAGCTTCAGTGACGTGCTCGTGAACTGGAGATAACCGCGGTTGATCAGGATTATATGCAGGAACCGACTGAGGATCAACCACAGATGTAGACTCAGGTTGGGTTGGCATAAGAATTTCAGAACCCACATCATGGTGCTCAACACCAGAACCTTCTCCAGCCTCCGAGTGTTGAGTGCTAAGTTTCTCCTTTTCATATACAATCATGATGTCATGGATAACTTTACTTTAATCTTCATTCAGTACCCGGTTCTCAAGCTCGAACTCATCGACTGATTCCGCTTGTCATTCAACTTTCTCATCCTGCACCAACCGGCCCCAAGCGTTATATAGGTATGTTAGATAATTGTCGAGCCAGGTTAGGTCCTTGTACTTCAATACTTTGACGTTGTATGTGATCAGAAGATCTTCAATATCGGCCTCTAACCTGGCCTCTGCCATCTTAACTTCATCCTCAACCTTGGCCTCGACCTCCCAAATTTTAAGTGTTGCCGCATCCCTTTCACCCCGAAGCGCCACAGCTTGTTCACACGCCTCCTGGGCCGCTTTGTTTGCATCGTCCTTTTTTTTAACGATTTCGGAGGATTTGGCCTTACGGTCCTCAAGCTCCTTCAGCGCGGCATAACTCTCGGCCGTAACAGTTGTGTTTCGATGGCCCATCTCCTCGACCAAAGCAAAATGCGTCTGTCGCATCCTTTCCATGGATTGATTTGCCTCATCGGTTTTCTTAGTGGCCTCTATTTTCGACTTCCTGGAAGATTCGGCCTCATCGTTAAGCACTTGTATTATACGGTCCTTTTAAGCAATATCTGTCTCTAACTTGTCGATTACTTTTGCCCTCTCAAAGGCCACCACTGATGGTTTGCCCGCAGTTTTCATCCACTCTCGATACTGGGTATATATGTCATGGATGTAATCATGCATAGTCTGCTCCACCTCAACTGGAATTCTATTTAAATGCGGAGGGAAAACGAAGCCATCGAAACAAATATTTGGGAAGTCTTTTTTCAACTGGGCGATTCTGATCGTTCCTTCTCCAGTGGGCTCGGCGATCGCTTGTTCGATAATAGCGGGAGTTTCAGCCTCGGTTCTACGGCGCTGTGAATCAGATTTAGGAGTTTGAGAAGATGGTTTTTGGTATGGAGGCTCTAAGGATTGTTTTCCATGGCCGGAGGGTGGTGTTGGAGCTCGAGGAGGTGGAGAGCGTGATCGAGAGCGAAATCTATATTCTCTATCCCTCTCCCTCTCATAACATTCTTGACTAGAATAACCGCGATCGCGGTCTCTATCAGCTTCCCTCCTACGGGACTCATAGTATGAACTGGATGACTAGCGTGCAAAGCGAAGGCTTCCTAACATAGATTCTCGCCTAGTCATCATATCTGTAAAATAGAAAGAAAAGCAAAATCAATAATTTCTAGAAATGAATAACTTGTGAGTGGAAATCGTGTAGTGCCGTGAAGTGTATGCATGTGTTAAACCCCCCGACCAACCGGATATGTCGACCACACTTGTAGGAAGTGACTCGCTTAAATCTAAGACATTTTGAAGCCCTTCCAATCCGGTGTCGTGTTGAAGCAACACATAGTCCGGAATTGGTATGTCATTGAGTCCTTCGAAAGGATTCTCTATTTGCAAGGGAGGAGCCTCCGAAATTCTAACACCAGAGGCTGGCAGAGACACGATGACGGATTTCCATCTCGAAGACTTATGATGCTTATGCGCTACTGCCTTACCGTTTCTCCTCCCCTCTAAACCCTGAAAGTTGTCAGAAGGCTCGGCTACGGGTTCGTCATCAGTAGGCGTATTTTCTTCATCGCCCTCCTTAGCTATTACAACCTGGGGCGCTTTACGCTTCACCCGCCTCGTCGGGGCTGCCCTAAGCGATCCCTCAAGTCTTATGCTCTGGTTTCGCTCGATTAGCCCAACAATCCTTAGGTTCCTATCTGTGAGTACTGCATCAGTATCTCTCATTTCGCCCGGTACTTCCTGAAGAATCCGTACTATTTCTTTGAAGTGAGCACCTTTGGGTCGCGGAATTGCGGCTGTAAAGGAAAGAAGATGTTAATTTCAACATCAATTATGACTATCTCGTTAGCTACTGAAAAAATTGCAGCACTTACGTCTGGCTAACCATTGACTAGCGAACCCTGGAGGGCATCAGATGTAGAACCACTCCGTCTTAAAGTAGCTGAGCTTGGTCCAGGATCCCGACACCACTTGGCAATTTCTTACTGCCTCTAGGAACAAGAATGAAGGGTTATCTCCCCGACTCTTGACATTAAACAATTATCTGACTTCTTCCGGAGTTGGGGGTCGAAAGAGATGTTCCATGAAAACAATAAACAAACTATTCGGCAGTGCATATCCATTTGGATGTAATTGTGATGGAGCGATTCTAAAGAAAGACAACACTTCTCGGATATACTGGTTGAATGGAGGAAGTGTTCCCGCTGTGCACGAATATCGGTTAAAGGCTGTGAATCCTTCTGGGGGAGCATGTGGCCTGTCATTTGGCCTGGGAAGTAAGAACGTCGTCTAATGATAGACCGTGCCTTAAGCATATTCGCTCCAACATATCTTCGGAAACATTAGATGGCACAGAATCTTATGGATTCATGATAAAAGTTGCTCCTGGCAGCTCGTCCGGAGCTGGACTTATTACTTCGGCTGCAATGGCCGGCATCTCTATTATCGGAGAAGACGAGCTTTGAGGCTCCTGCTGCTGTGAACTTGTAGATTCCATAACTAATCAACTCATCAAAAACCATCATTAGATGATAATAAGCCCGTGTGTTCCCTAGTGTGAAGTGCATGAATGTGTTGTGCAGTGCAGTGCTATATAATACTTAAATGATTCTACAGAGTTTGAGAAATGTTCAAATGATAAGACTTTGAGATTCGACCAGAGTGACCGTCATCGCTGACCGTCACCACTGCACCAATCAGGCTTCGGAGATCAGTCCTGGTTAATGTTCGACAATTTTTTCAAGTTACAGTTTCATCAACGAGCTTCGAAGGGCAGTCAAATGTACACTGAAATGGTTAAGTTCAATTATGCAAGGCAGAAGCTCGTCGGAGTCAAATGTTCGAGTGTGGAAAAATTTCGTATCAATTGAGGTCAAGACTTGGATCGATCATAGGAAGCTTCGTTCGTATCGTTCTCAGGAACACAATTCGTATTGATCATTGGAAACCGAGATTCATATCGATTGTAAAATGAAACTTCATATCGATCACCTGAAGGTCACTTCGTATCTATGCAATATCCTATACTTCGTACCGATATACAACAACACATTCATATCGATCGCCCAACCTAAGATTTTGTATCGATCACTCCAGATCGATACGAATGCCAATCATCAGCCAATCGATGCGAATGTCCACCAGCTATCGATACGTAGCAATCCCTTTATTCGATAACAAATTCTATTATGTCAAGATCGATACGAACCTTCTTCTTCATCCACAATCGATACAAAAATGCCTTTCATGTCCATCATCCTTTCTATCTTCTTCTTCCAACAGTTCAAACTCCGGCTCCTCCTCCCTCAACCATGCTCCAACCCAATCTCGGCCTCATCATCATCAGAATTAGCCACGATTATGGACGAATTGGCATTAAATCTCAAATCTTATCGTTTTAATGTGAGATTGTTCAACTAATTACCTAAGCGAGAGTATCGATTCGAGGGATTAACGAGCTGTGATGATTTAAAACGAAGGTAATTTCGATTCCTCAGTTTTTTCTATCGATACAAAAACAAAAGTAAAATGAAGGCAGATGAAAATTTGGCTAAGTATGAAAAGTATTTATATGGACACGAGGTAAAGGCGAAAAACGATTTGTCTCCCAGTTAAAATGACCGGTTAAAATGGTCCTCAATGTCATCGATACGAGAGCTCTGTTCGTATCCATCCTTACATATCAGTCCCAAGCGCAACTGCTCGTATCTATTTGCCATCGATCTAGAATGCTTTTGTTTGTATCCATCGGTAACCTATCGATACAAACGATACCCGGGAACCCATTCGAATCCATACAACAAGCAACAAAGACCCCATGTGAATTGTTCGAACCCATTGGGAATGCGCCGATACAAAATATTTAGTTTGTATCCATTGAACCAAGACCTTAAAATTTGTATCCATCGATACGAAAGCAAATTTTCAACTCCTCGAATCGATCCAGGAGAGGATCGACACGAAGGAATACACCAAAACAACCACCAAGCGTTGTTACAACTCGAATTTCACATCGATTTAGGATAGGATCGATACAGAATTCGATAAGAGTAAACGACAATGACTCGTGAGCGTGCGAACGTTAACGAGAGTCAGGTTAACATACGTACATGTATGATAGACTAACATCCAAAATTTTAATGCGTTCACAGGAATTGAATGCTCACCTAATGACAATTACGACAACAAACAATAGTTTGCCACCATTCAACACTCAGTTACAACAGTGCGCAGTACAATAATTGGGAGCAAATAATTCATTATTTATATTACTAAAGATCAATCAAAGGTTACATCTTTCAACGAGAAGACAACAACTATTCAAACAAGTCAGATACAACTATTCAGAATGAAGATTGCAGCTTTTCAAAGCACGTCATGTTCTCACAAGACGTACTTTGGGGGGGAAATGTTATCCCACCTTTTGGCAAGGCCGTACACCAAGAGGTTGGATATAAATTAAAGACAGATCATCCTGAAGAACGCATGTACATAGGTTCATTATGGACGCTGGAAAATTTTGTCCGAGTCCGGATCGAGCTACAATTGATATGACACGACAAGCAAAGCTATGAAAGCCAACGTTTCTACTTTCAAGTCAACCCGAGTTCGTATGCTAGAGATATGATCGATGCAGCTCAAGTGATCGCCTTGTTCGTATCCATGAAGCAATCAGAGAGAGACCTCCTTTGCATCGATCCTATTCGAATCTATCAACTGCGCACAGTTTCGTATCGATCAGTAGCAAGTGAGTCCACTTCTTATCCATTCGGGTAGCTCTCTTCTCACCCATCAAATACCACCTCTCTTCGTATCCATCAAGCTCGTTCCCTTTCGTATCCATCAATGTTCATCGTTTCGTATCGAGTCCATTTCTACACACTTCGTAACCCTTACATCCACATACTTTGTATCGATCAACCAATAATCGATACGAATAACACATGACAGATTGATACGAAGGACGCCACTTTCCATCGATATGAAGCAGCCTCTGAAGCATCGATACGAAGCACAATTCAAATGACAGAAACAGTCACTCGACATGAAAAGTGGATCGATCCAAGAAGTTAGCGACACGTTATCAGACATCACGTGCAGAACCATCGATATGAAGCTATCGATACGAACAACATCGATACGAATTCAACAGCCTTCGAAAAATCCAAACTTGCATAAATTATAACTCAAAGTCTACAAGTCCAAATGCCACCAAATTTTCATAGGAGCTTGCGTACATCCTCAAAAATGTTCATGATCGATCTCGACTCGATTGGACGAAATACTGATCGATATGAAATTCGTTCATATCGATCACGGATCGAGTGCAAATGGCATGGAATCGATCATGTGGGCCCACCTACGTGAGAGAAGAGGTCTTTTGAGATCTGAGTGAGATATTTGCAGCCTACACCTATAAATAGAAGTCTAGAACCTACTGAAAAGGGACTTTTTGGCTCTTCTACGTCCAGACTCTGCCGAAATCACTATTGTACTCGTATTCTACCGTTGTAACATGTTGTAACCAGCAAGCAAAAATCAATAAAGTCAATCATTTCATAGTGGACGTAGGCCATACACTGAACCACTCTAAATCCATGTGTTTCTGTGTGTTTTTCTTGCTTATTATTGGTGTGTTTGTTAGATTTTCCTCTTTTTCCATTTATATTCTTCATTTTATCTCTTCAAACACATCCGAAGAGTGTTGTGCCCAATTTTGGTACAAACAGTAACTACCTCTTTCAAATGCATTGGATTTACTCTTTAAAACATCATTTGGGTCAAAATGGTTATATATGATAGTACCTCTTTCGAAACCAACAAAAATTAGTTTGGGGAAAAATTGATGGTGTTGGAACCATCTTATTCGAAAGCAAAAGACTTTAAAAATCCAAACTTCAAAGGACGGAGTCGAAACCCCTTTTCGACTCCATCACCTTCGAAACCCTCAACACCTTCGAAAGAATAGAGGAAAAAGGCTTAGGTTAAAATAGAAGTAACCCCTTCGATAATGTAGATGACTTCAATGTAGTCGAAAGGGGGATTAGCTGCTTGGCTTCGACTGGGACGAAACCTCTCCTTTCGAAAGCAATTATTTAAGGAAAAAGGTACTCTTTCGAAAGCAAATACTTTAACATGACATGGCAACCTTCTTCGAAAGCTAATTATAAATCCTTTTCATAAGCGTAGCTTTCGACTGTGTCAAAAGCTTTAGATAAAACTAGGCTAGGGGTTTAACTTATGAAAACATAGCAGGGTTTCGACCGCATCTGAAGCTACCCCTTTTGACAACATGGCTTCCACCTTCCTTCCAGTCCACTACATACCACCTAAGTGATATCATGTGTTTTGGTTTCGACTGTAGTGGTTTCGACTGTGTTGATTTTGACTGAGACGAGGCAGAGTCTATGGAGTCGAACGGTACTTACTAACAAAGGCGAAACACCCTTTTTTTATTTAAAGGCTGAATTATAGCAACTTTTAGTAATTTCTTTTTAACAACTTGCCTATTTGTAAAACACTGATTGGCCACCATAAATCTTTTCAAATACTTTACCTTTTTAAAACTGCCGCATTTATTTAGATCCAAATTAAAGGATTTAAATGTTAAAACCTTTCTGTATCACCAAGAACCGACATTTGCTGAAAAAGCCCTTCTTTTAAAATAATTTATTTTCCCTAGTAAATGAATTGGGAAATATCCCAAAATCACAAAAATTCAATTTCATCATGTAATCAAACATATTAAAATTTTAGACCCAATTTTTTCCTGAAATTCTTGAAATAAATATTAAACCCGATTATATCATAATTTTCAATAAAAATTCATAACAAAATTTCCATAGCTAGGAAAATTCTGAATATTAAAACCCATCTCAAAAATCATGTTTTACTTAACATAAAATTTTTCCCTTGCAATCTGAAATCATATATTTTCGATTTTATACTAAAACCGTACAAATTCATATTCTTATGAATTAAAACAAATCATCATAATATAACTCAAGCATATCATCATCCATATTATCACAAAAATGAATTTAAATCATAAATTCGAAACCATATAATCATAGAATAAAATAGAGATGGTAGAAGATTATTATTCACCTTAAACTTGATAAGGAATTTGAGATTTGTCGTTGATTAATCCGCTCTAGCTTTTCCTTAGTTTTAGATTAAAATTCCTCTTTTCGTTCCTTGGTAATGGCCAGCTTTTGCTTAGCGTTTAGAATTTTCGTTTGTGAAAGTGGAAATGAAACGTAAATGGACAATCACAAAAGGATATAGCCGTGTAAAATAAATGGCTATTTACTAATATGCCCATGTGTAGTTTAATTAACCAATAAACCACTTTAAAGCCCATTTACTTTGTTAATAAGCATGACCCTATTATGTAATTTAATCAAATCTCAATCTCCTTATCATCATTATCCTATTTAATTTATCAAATTAAATTTTTTGAATAATGTTATCAAAAATTAGGGATGTTACATTTGCTTTGGTCAAAAATGGGTTAGTAGTTCCTTTTACTATCATTTAAAGAATAATTTGAAGAGTTTTTTTTAATATAAAGGCGTCTTTAAGGTAAAAGAAAATAGATTATTTCTTTGTTTTTTCGAGTTGCTAATGCTACTACAATAGATGTATTTAATCAAACTTTTTCTAAGTTTAGGTGTGTTGGTGGGGCTGTAGAATTTTTTTGCATAGTTTTGCCTTTTGAAAAGTTTGCTAATATTTTTTTTTATTGAAAATCGAAATGGGGAAATGGGATCTAATTGTGTGAAAAATTTTAAGCATTGGATTTTAGAGGAAATATATTTACTAATCATTGCATGTTTAAATAGAATTCATTTGAAGCTCATGAAACTTATGTATGATCGTTGTGCATTAAGTAAAACTTGGAATAGTCAATTGTGCCATGTTATGGAAAAAATTTAAGGGATTTAAATCTTGGAGTATTCGATGGAAAGTTACTAGATCTACTATTGATGTTTATGAAGTTCAATCAACTCAATCATATCATGTAGATTTGAGTTTTCAATGATATAGTTGTAACTTATGGCACATTGAGGGGTTTCCATGTCTCATGCTATTAGATGCATCCTTGCTTTTGATTTGGATGTTTATTCTTATGTTGAGAACTATTTCAAATATCCTATTTCCGAGCATCTTATTCTCATCTGATTCATCCACTTATTAATTTTCAAATGGAAGATGTTTTACCTAAAGATGTTAAAGTACATCCACCTAAAAGAAGACGTTCCGCATGAAGGCCTCATTCCTTAGAACATATTAAGTCTATTGGTGAGGTGGATACATAAAAATGTTACAGCTTGTGTAAGAAATTAGGTCATGTAAAAGATCTTGTTTATTAAAAAATCATGTGTGGTTTTTGTACCTTATAGGCTTATATTTTGAAGACTGTTAATGTAATCTGATGTTCTATTTTATTGAATTAAATGGTTTATTTTTTGGTATTTTTATTTTATTTATTTATTTTTGTTGAATAAGACTTAATACTGATATTTTATTTGCTTAGCAAATAACAGCCTGGCAAATGTCAGCCTGGTAAATATTTGTCGATCATATATTTAGTTGGTTGTATTTGCTTGTTATAAATCTATCACGTATACATACATATATATGTTTTTTCACAATAATATGTTTTATTGTTCACTTCTTACTTTCAAAGATATGATCGGTTAATCATTATTCTGACTTAGTTATAGATAGTTTTCCATTTGTATTGATTAGGTTATGCATTTTGTTATCTTTTGCATCCATATGTATCTGATTAGGTTGTGCATCCAGTTAGATTTTTGCATTCATACATATGTAATTAGGTTATGCATTTGATTTTCTTTTGCTTTTAATGATTAGCTCGGTTAACCATTGTTCTAACTTAATTACAAATTGGTTCCTATATGTATCCGATTAGGTTGTGCATTATGTCAGCTTTTACATTTATACGTACCCAACTAGATTATGCATCTGGTTAGCTTTTACATTCGATGATTAGCTCGGTTAACCATTTATCTCACTTGGTTATAGATTGGTTTCCATATGTTCTCATTTTGGCTGTGCATTTGGTTAGCTTATGCACCCATATGTACCCGATTAGATTGTGCATTCAGTAAGCTTTTCCATATGTACCCACTCAGGTTGTGTATACAACTAGCTTCTACATCCATAGGTACCCGATTAGGTTGTGCATGCAATTAACTTTTGCATTCGATTATTAGCTTGGTTATCTATTATTCTAAGTCGGTTACAGATTGGTTTTCTTATGTACTCGATTAGGTTGTGCATTCAGTCAGTTTTTGCATCCATACATACCCGATTAGGTTGCGTATACGGTTAACTTTCGCATTCATACGTACCCGTTTGTATTGTGCATCTAGTTAACATTTGCATCCATACGTACTCTAATAGGTTATGCATCTAGTTAGCTTTTGCATTTGATGATTACCTCGGTTAACCATTTTTCTAACTCAATTATAGATTGGTTTCCATGTGTACCTGATTAGATTTTGCATTCAGTTAGCTTTTGCATCCATACGTATCTGATTAGATTGTGCATTCAGTTAGCTTTTGCATTCATACGTATCTAATTAGATTGTGTGTACGGTTAGCTTTTGCATCCATACATACCCGTTTAGGGTTTACATTCGATTTGCTTTTGCATCCATATGTAACTAATTAGGTTGTGCATCCAGTTAGCTTTTATGCATTCGATAATTAGCTCGGTTAATTGTCATTCTAACTCGGTTACAGATTGGTTTCCAAATGTACCCGATTAGATTGTGTATTCAATTAGCTTTTGCATCCATACGTACCCTATTTGGTTGTGTATACGTTTAACTTTTGCATTCATACATAGCCGATTAGTTGTGCATGCAGTTAGCTTTTGCATCAGATGATTAGCTCGATTAACCATTCTTCTAATTTGGTTACAGATTGGTTTCCATATGTACCCGATTATGTTGTGCATTCGGTTAGCTTTTGTGTCTACACATACCTGGTTAGGTTGTGTATACGGCTAGCTTTTTCATCCATATGTAATTGATTAGGTTGTGCATTTGGTTAGCTCTTGCATTTAATCATTAGCTTGGTTAACCATTGTTCTAACTCGGTTACAGACTGTTTTCCATACGTACCTAATTAGGTTGTGCATTTGGTCAGCTTTTGCATCCATACGTACCTGATTAGGTTGTGCATTTGGTTAACTTTTGCATTCATATATACCCAATTAGGTTGTGCATTATGTCGAAACAGGGGTTCGGAAAAGTTCCAGATAGAACAAGATTAAGGAGCAATCCAAACATAATAGAGTACACAAATGATCATTTTTTGAGAGGACAGCCGCATTTGTTAAAAAATAAGACTTACAAGAAAAGAAAATCACTTGATACATAATAGCAACCTCAACCTCAAACTGTCAACATTTCCCAACTAATCGAATTAGAAAATTACAGCGGTCTAAAGGAAGAGATCGTAATGCTCAAAAGAGACAAAAACATACTCATGCAAGAAGTAATTCGGTTAAACCAGTAGCAACAGTCCACAAGTAATTGGATACAAACCATGTTGAAAAAGATACATATTATAGGACATAGGCAGCAATTAATGATGTCATTTTTGGCAAAGGCCATACAACATCCTAATCTCTTTGCTCATTTTGTGCAGCAGTAGAATGGCAAAAGTAGTAAGAAAGGAGATTTTATGATCAAGAAAGTAATCCTTCTTATGGTCAAATAGTGAAATATATGCCTTTTGTGGATGAATCCATGACTACGATGCTTGAAAAAATGCTGAGTTCTGAATCATCTCCTATGCCTAAAACTTTAAGTAGTGTTAGTGGTACTTTAGTTAATGATATCCCAAATGATCTTGAAGTTGGTGTGCAAGAAGTTGTACATGATAAATTAGATTGTGTTTTAGTTAATGATAGTTAGAATAAAACTGGGATAGTATCTCCATCTCCTATCCTTGAATATACCCGCAATGTTAATGATATAGGCAATTCATAGAATGAGCCTCAAGTTAAAGTTCCAGAACTGTCTGAAGAAATGCAAGAAAGTGTATCTGGTAAGAACTCTGAAAAGCAAGAGGATGCAATTACATATTTAAGACAAATCGAGTCTGAATTGGATGATTTTACTACACCTATCGAATTTAATGTAGATGACGTTAATTGCTTAGATATCATAAACAAGTTGATGGAAAATATGATGAAGGCATTGTAAGTGTACAAAGTGCTGATCTAGCATCAAGTAGTGTTAGATGTGAGAATACACAAAATGTTGATAACCTTGCTGTTCAAATAGAGCTTCTTACTTCGGATTCTAAAGGCTGAAAAGTACTTGATACCTGTATCATATCCAGATTCAAACCATGCCCATGGAAGGATAAATTTTTTTATTGCAGTGCATATATTTCATGAAAATATCATCAATGACAAGAGTTAGAAACTCTTGCATTTACAAATATGAATTGTGGAAGACAAAAAATTGGCTAGGACTTTCACAAAATAATTTTTAATACTGAACCCATACATTGTAAGTATACAATGGCATGACTGATACTTGATTAATCCAACAAACAACTTTTTGTTGTAGTTAACTTTAACAGTGAGTTAATATTTTTGTTGTAACTATACGCTATTGCTCATTGCATATACTCAAAGACTAAAAATAATTATTTTCTATCCAATATCATGAAAGTGTTATTTTGATGTTTAGATCATAAAAATATTTCAAACAACTTACATGACTCTAAAAAAAGAAAGAAATTTGACCAGATGCCAATGAAGCTTCTTAGTTGATTAAATCCATCGATCTAGTACAAAGAACAGGCTATAGAACTTCCTCATTCAATGCTTTTTAAATTAGAATGATCAGTATGGATATAAAATATGTTCAGTCAATAATTGTAAAGTGAAATGATAATTGTTGGGAGTTGTAGATGAAGCATAGATTTAATCCATTAAGCATCAAGTATACATAAAATTAGAGCCGCATAATCTTCAAGTGTAGCACAGATAAACTGAAAATAGATATCAATTAATTCTTATCCTGCCTACTTATGTTGCATCGGTGAACATAATATACACACGCACATCCAAAACAATGAAATATGATGAAAATTTTGCTGAGGCCATGAATGAAAGTAGGTTATATATTTAGTAATGAAATATGTATAACTTATATATAGCAACAATGTTGTACCATATAAGAAACTTGAATTGGAATATTTATGACTGATCTAACGAATTAAAAATTTCTAATCTATCATGTGAACAATATTATTGAAAATTTTAGCTTCCAAGTAAGATAGTAATGTGATATATAATATAATATGGTCAATTAATCCGTGTTTCATTATAAAATCAAACAAATTGTTATTTCTTTTTCTACTGAAATTTTAGTTGAAGAAATACATTGGGAGAATATAGATTTTGTATGTACACTAATTTCCTAGCACCCTACAATTGTTTTTCAATAAATGATGGAATGCCTATTCCTTGGTTAACGTATTGATACATGTCTATTTCAAGTTAGATGAAAATAGAAGGTTTTTATTTATTTCTTCACTGTTCTATACATTTTCGGTATTGTTACAAAGAATGAATCTTACCCTAAACCATGAATAAAAAAATATATGAATGAGAAAAGGTATGGCTATAGAAATCAAGGAATGAGAAAAGGTAAAATAGTACGATTTCTCTTTTTTCTAAAAGTAAAAATGTGATTTTTAACAAATAAAAATACTAGATTTTATTTTGAGAAAACATCAGTTGTGTTTTTTTATTAATTTCTTATTTTAAAAAAAGCTTATGAATTTCCATTGAAAATATGGTTTCTCAAATCATAGTTTTGGTAAATTTCAAACTTCCTGGAACTGAACTTCTGTTTGTCATTAATTTTTTGTGGATCTTGATTTTTCAATGATGATATGCAAAAGACAACATATTGTTTTATAATGTAAAAGTGAAACATAAGTGAAATGAAGTAGTATGAGATGATGAAGGTGGTGCATGATTTGCTAAAGGGTTAACTGAAGCATGATAGCAGGGCAGGCTTGGCATGGTGATAGCGTAGTGGAATCAACATGGCAGGAACAACTGAATGTGTGAACTATTGTAGCAATAAAAAATGCTGTAGCTTGATATAGTACTAGCTGAATGTGTAAACTAGTGTAACATGAACTGCAATAATGAATGCTGGAAGGATTCACGACTTCAAAAGAGATACTGGTGCATGAATAGCTAAAAGACGTTACTAAACAAGATGATATGAGTGAATGCTGCATGTGGGACTAAGAGGTGCACCCCAAGTGTGACGACCCACCTTTCTGACCCTTGAGAACAACACTTAATACATCCATGGTATTCATGTGCCATTGCCGAAGTATCTGAAAGACGAGTTGTCATGGGGTAAAATATAAGAACACAACAATAATCTCACAACGGAACGGTTGAATATAACATAAAAATAAGACAATACTTAAGGTTACTCCCAACATGGAGTTATCAAAGTTACAAAAAAAGTACTACTATCATTCTAGGTAGTTATAACAACCTGCCTTTAAATATACATACATAGAGCCAACATCTCATAACAGCGGAAATAAATAGCTAGATAGATAAGGAGCCTCTTGCTCGTCCACCATCTTCAAAAGATCCCAAAGAAACCTGTCATTTCCAGACTACTCAAATATAAATGAGTACCCGAGAGTTTAGAGAAAACAAACAACTCGGGTCAGACAATAAGTCCGGTATGAGTAAACTCCAAATAGAAAATAAAACACACAAAATAATTAGTGAGACCACGTCGCAAAAACGCAGAACGGGTTTCCCCTCACAAGGACAACATCCAAGCATAAAAGAATGGACATAAATAATTAAACATCGCAAAGAGCGTAAGATGCTTCCCGATGCAATTAAGAAAGAATCAATCCAAAGATTTGAATCAAAAATAAGGAAAAGGAATTTTTCCAACAATGACTAGGAGGGTGCGCCCCCCTTATCGAAAGTATACCTCTAGAAAATATACTTAAGAACTACGATGGCTCTCGGAAACCTCCAAGCCGGACCCCGCCAACCTTATCGAGTATCCGAGTATTTCACATCTCCGTGCGCATACAACCGAAACCAATCTATAGTAGATGTGAAAATACCCTAATGGGAGCAACCCTACATAGCTTTGCCCCCACTCGCTCTTTATTTAGTCATTTCCGATAAAGGATATCAATGCTCGAAATGAACAACAAATCGTCTTAGATTGACGAAACAAAAACAAAAGGAAGAAGGGTATCGAAATTGATAGTCAAGATATCAACTATCGGGGATAATAAAACGATTGTATATGGAAATTAAATCTTATACTTTTTCAATGCTTGGAAATTATCCATATACTTATCTCATCGCTATAAGTATATTCACAAAATATTTGGGAGGATTTTATATTTCAAAAGCATACTGATGGGTCAAAAACAATTGTCTATATGAAATGCGAATGTTTTCCATTATAATTATAAAGATCATTTATGGAAATCAAATCTCCTACACTTGTAACATTTCCGATGTTCTCGACTTACTCTACCCCTCGCCCAGAAACAAAGCCAGGTAAGTCAGGGCACTGGTTGCTCCTAGCCTTGCCTAGACACTTCGGTTCTAGATCTCACAGATAGAGGATCAATATACTCATCAGCTTTTAGTGCCAAGTATAGGACTACTTACTTTCCATAAATAACCTATTTAAACCATTATATAAATTTTGAAGCTCCTTTAAAATACTTTAAACCAAGATTCAAAACTTGCATTCAAATCATAAATTAAACCTATCATCGTTAAAGGAGAATACGACCAAGAGGGGTGAAGCTCCCTCTTAATCAAATGAGATAGCTAAAAGGGGTGTTATTTCCTTTTAACCAAAAAGTCACTAAATGTCAATCCTAAGTTAAAAGGTGGTGTAAGTTCCCTTTAACTAAACATCAAATTTATTGCTCATAAACTGGCCAAGCACAAATCAAACAACTAAACAAGAATAATAACAGACTCATTATTATTAACAATTTACAATCAATAGTCAACACAACATTTGTTAAAATGTGAACGAGTCAAAGGAAAGAGATTAAGATTACACTGACTGTAAAATAATTAAATTATACTCACATAATAAGTTATATCCACTAAACTATAAAAACAAGGAATATACTCATAAAATAAGTTATACCCACTAAACTATAAAAATAAGGAATATACTCACATCCTATTTGCTTTGATGGAGACTTGGAATACTTCACATTTGATAATGAATTTTAGTTCTTTTCTTTAGTTTGTGAATGAATTAAAATGAGATATGGACTTGGATATTTATAGGTGAAGAGAAGGGCACTTTAGTCATTTCCTACAGCCTAACCAAATTCGACCAGATTTTGGTCCAATAGAAACCAGCCTTACGGCCTAATTTGATTCGACCACATTTTGGTCCAATAAAAAACATCTTGATGGCTTAATATGATTCAACCACATTTTGGTCCAATAGGAATCCTCCTTATCAACCATGGCATAACATGATTCGACCAGATTTTGGTCCAATGGCAACCATCCGCATGGCAGAACCCGATTCGACTAGATTTTGGTCCAATGGCTACCATTCGCATGGAATATAATAATCATTATGCTATTTTGTTTCATTAGGCAAATAATTATACTATTCTATTTTATTAGGCAAGTAATTATACTATTCTGCTTTATTTGGCAAGGTTAATAATTCTCTCTTGTTTTATTAGGCAAGTAATCATACTATTCTGTTTTATTAGGCAAGGTTAATAATTCTCTCTTGTTTTATTTGGAAAGTAATTATACTATTCTATTTTATTAGGGAGGGTTAATAATTCTTTTTTGTTTTATTAGGCAAGTAATTATACTATTTTGTTTTATTAGGCAAACGTATTCTTAAATAAATTGGTAGCCCCAACTACCTTATAACTCGAACCATCTTTAAACTAACATTTCACATCAGTTTAAAAAAAATCCATCCGAGACGTTTTTATCCAAATTTTTATTCTAGATATAAAATCCATTATTTAATCATTTAAAAACATATTAACTATTCAAGTTCAAAGTGATTAACTTATGGGTCGTTACACCAAGATTGGTGAATCTGGTTTGCTTTGCTACGTGACAAGAGGTGCATTTGAAGATAATATAGGAACTGCTTGGTGATGCTTAGCCGGACTGTCAAGAATGAAGGTAAAAGTGAGCTACAACTGACACAAGTAAGCTAAACAAAGAGAAAATAGAAGAATTTGCATGGAAGGACAAAAGAGGATAGGCAAGCATGTAATGCAACAGGCAAGGCATCATGTAGAGCAACATGGACATGCAAGCTATAAGCAAAAGATGACGTCAAAGCTTGTAGTAAAGCAACAATGAGACATTCCAGAAAAAATGGCAGACTGGAATAAGGAGAGCAATGCAGCATTATAGCGTGAATTGCAACTAGAATTGTCAAGTAGATAGGCCAGTGTAGACTGTATAGATGTATACTACGGATGGACGAGCATGGACTGTGGACAAGCAACAACAAGTAGGCAAGTAAAATTTAAAAATTCATTGGTTCATCTTTCAGTCATTCTTTTTTTCTTTTTCTTTTTTGAAATGTTTTGTCCAGAATTTCATGGCTGATTGCAGAAGCATATATGAAATTTCCTTAAACGTAAATTTGTTGAAGGGGATAAGTTTTTTTTTCTGAGTTGGGGGATGAGCTAAGAACCAACCATAAATGTTACTCATAATATTTTCTGGTATATGTAGCTGATTTTTTCCAAGTTGGCGCAAAGAGAAGTTTCTAAGTTAGGGAATGAGTTAGCATGACAGTCATCCAAGTCTATGGTTTATAATAATAATAAAAAATAGTTTTATAAAAATTAACTAAGATTTAGAATAATAATAATAATAAGTTAACTAAGGTTTATAATAATAATAATAATAATTAAACGAGTCTATAATAATAATAATAAATTAACTATGTTTATAAAAATTAACTAAGTTTTATAAAAATTCAATAAGTTTATAAAAATTAACTAAGTATTATAAAACTAATACCCATATATTGTAATGTGCAGTGTGATAAATAATGCATGATAGAATAACAAATACCATTAAGAAAATAATGTTCAAGAAACATGTGTAAAAAGATCGGGAAAGCTTTGCTATATTCGAAGAAATTAGCCAACATGATGTGAAGAAATTATTCTAATACTCATTTAAACCTATCACCATTTTACCTGCTTATATTATGCAACTTATTTAGTATGTTACTTAGAGCTCGTTTGATCCTAGTTTGTTTATTAACCTACCTTTTAACCATTAAATATTTTTGAATGTTTTGAGTGAATATTAAAAGGTTAAACTGCAATTGCTCTATATTATTTGTGTATGGAGTTTATTGAGCATTTAGTTTGACATTTATTAAACAATATGTTGTAATTATTATTTTAACAATGGATTATCATATTTCAATTTGGTTGAGAATGCTGCTAGCACTATACGGAGTAGATGGTGAGGATGTTAGTCCCATGGATACAATTGATGAGGCAGATCCATTCATGTATGCATATTTTTATATGCTGTAAATTTTGTTACGTAGAGTTGCATCTTACTAACTGTATATTCAATTTCAGGTTCAACGTAGGATAAGCAGTAGTGTACTTATGCGAGTAATGTGGTATGTTGATGCACGCCTCTCCCTTTGTGTACATATGAGTGCTTTTATTCTGTAGAAAATGACGTCCCTCTTTGTTAGATGGTATTGTCGCTTCAACTGAAAGAACTGTATTGAATTTAGGTTGTGTTTCACTTGGGCTGTTTGGTCGATAATTAAGGACGGGATTTTCTATTGTTTGAGCTAGTCAAATTAACTTGAACTTGTTATTTTTGATCATAAACAAATTCATATTTGTACTCTTCTACTGCTGATCTGTAGTTGCTTTTTTTCCTTGTAGGCATATTGGACATTTTAAGGAGATGAGCTTGGACTTTCCATGATTTATATTTTCCCTTTTAGCAAGCTATTTTTGTAAGATTTTATGTCACTAATATTTTTGCTTAAAATATTGTTTATGACATATTGTGTATGACTAAATTTTATGGTGTATGAAATTGATGTAGCATTGATTATGTTTAATCTTCATAACTACTTATAATATCAGATTATATATGTTAGTGTTTTATAAATTTACGGTTTCCTTTTGAATATATTATTCATAACTTTTATAATTGTTTTAAAACTGCTACCATAAGGGTAAAATGTTGCAAAAGAGTTAATATACCACAACATTTCAAAAGTGCAGCAATAGGTGTAACAAGTGAAAAAAGTGATATACCACAGCATTTCTAATGAGTTTGCATCGTTTAATAAACGCTGCAAAATTAATATAATGCAACATTTTGTAAAAGCTCCGGTAGCCTCCTTTTTAACAATAGTTTTAAAACGCTGATGTATTTCCTAACTCTATTGCAGTATGACATTAGGCAGCGTTCTTCGAAACACTACTAATGTTTGTGGCAGCATTTTTAAAACGCTGCAAAAGATCTTCTTTGTTGTAGTGTCAAAATAATGGTGTCCTCTACGATATATATATTAATAAATTACTTGCATACTCCTTAGTTGTTGAACAAACTCAAGCTACAAATGTCATGTGTAGTATTATTAATATATTAATAGACAAGTTAAGATAACTATATGTATAAGCAAACTCAAGGTACATATATTATACTTAGGCCATCGCGATATGGTGAGTACTAGCGAATAATCTTTCGATTTGTTGAGCAAACTCAAGGTTAAAATGAGATTAGGACAAGAAACTAAGTGTTAGGATTGTATGTGATGCAATTGATAAAAATTATCCATTGTTTATAGTGCTATGACTTGTGAAAAAAAATGAAGGTCAGAATCCCAAGACAAACGAGTCCTAACACCCACTAGTGAAGTCAAAAGATTTCTATGTTTCGTCTTAGGGTTTGGAGAAATATAAAAGACTAATGGGAGCCCTATTAGGAAAATAAAATGGTATATTTAACCTTTTTAATATTATAAGAACATATGATATATAATGTTATAATAATCTACATTGGTAAATTTGTGTAAGAACCCTAATTTTGATTAACATTATTTAGGATATTTAATTAGATAAATAAAATAAAATAATGCAAAATGATAAGGAGATTGGGATTTGACAATTAATATGGATCGAGCCTTAATTAATGAACTAACAAGGTTGATTAGAACATGTAACCTCCCGCTTCTGGAGGCTCAAAACTAACTGCTACGGATGCTGCAGTTATCCATAGGTGTTATTTCTGAGTGACCGAAATTAGAATCTTGAAACTATTAGCAACACAGAAACACAAGAATATGAAAATTTTTAAACTTCAACTAAACAGAATTTCTCATTTCTTATGAATTTCAATTTAAGATTTAATTACATAACCCTAGACGTTAACCACGTTCAGATAACATATTCATGTACAAAATACGATAAGAGCGACATATGAAGATGTCCCCTTATGTTGATCAGAGAACTAATAAATATGAAATTTACAGTTCTTAGTACAGCACAATAGAAAACACGAAATAGCTCCTATATAGCTAACACTGCCTCCTGCACGTCTCCGGAAGCTTATTCGTCCAAAACCTGAAAGTCTCCCACTCTCAGACTACTCAAATTAATTTTGAGTACCCGAGAATTTGTGGAGAAACACAAACTTTGAGTCATACAATAAGTCTGGTATAAATAATCCCCAATCATCTCTTATCATAAATAGATGTCCAGTGAGACCATGCAGCTTAGCGGAATGGATTTTTCCCACACTAGTATCCAAAATAAACATGCAAATCATTTACTATGCCCCTACACCCAAAATGATTAGTCTTAACATAATATGAAATAAAGCCATAAATCATATGTATTGGATACCCTATCCACCCGTTTATTAGATATCCTATCTAAAAGCAATTTATTAGATTTCCCATCTAAAATCAATTTATTAAAGTTCCCCTATGAAATCTTTAAAATGCATGTCCGTCATAATTTAATAGGACTGTCCATTCCAAATCACTTTAAAATAAATGCCGATTATCCATCGTACATTGTTTTATAAAAGATGGTGTGGGCTATCCACCGCACACTCCATAGTTTTTCTAGGATGACTATGAACCCTTGGGTGCCAAATCCCTAGACTAACTACCTCTGGCAAAAATTTCTTTACGTTAGAAATTTGATGTGGTGTAACAACCCTGAATTTTTGACATTGGAAATCAGGATGTTTAATTGATTTTAAATATCTGAAAGTCAGTTTAATTTGAAATTCAAATATCAGAATGAATTTGGCAATTTAATTATTGAATTAATTTATTGAAGTTGGATAAAAATTTGAATCTTCAGTTTTAAGCTGATTTAAAAATATTTTTCAAGGCTTAGAAAATTTATATTGATAATACTGAAGGTAATAGAACTTTCAGAATTGGATTTAGAACTGTTTTGTTCAGTTTTGAATTTTATCGTTTAAATCGATATTTAAAAATAGCTTTCCGAGGTACAGTCTCGGAATTCGACGAAACATATTTCATTGGATCCGTAATATTATATTATTATCGGATTTCAATTTTCATAACGTTTAGAGTCGTCGTTTGGCCGTACGATAAGCAAACGTGCTGAAATTAAATCGAAAATTTAATATTATAATTGGTCCAAAAAGCTATCTTCTCCATACGATCAAATTTGAACTTGGAACCTTATCCATTGCGTTTGGAATAGGCGTATAACATTACGAACGCCTAGCGGTAAGCCTTGATAGGAAGTTGAAATTTTTGGCTTCGTTTTCGAGTCGATTCGAATTTAAATTTAAATAAATTAATACATTGTTTAACCAGTTGAATTTATTTCACGTCAATGCTTTTTGCCTTCAAATCACTGTCTCCCACTCATACATGCAACCATTCCATCGTGTCTCCCATTCCCCTTCTGTCACATACCGGATTTTTCGACTTTCGAAAATTCGACATCGATACTCCCTTTATCGACTGCCGAGGAATCGAGTGCCGGAAACTCCAATAGTGAGGGTTTTAGAAAGAAGAAATAGAAGAAAAGATAGAAGAAGAAGAAAAGAACAACATCAGAACAGAAAACAATATCAGAATCTCACATATCGCAGCGGAACAATATACAATAGATAATTACTAGTCTTTTAAAACAAAGAACTATATCAGTTTATATATATACATCAATCAGAGTCAATATACAACAACGGACAGTTATATAACTTGTCCTCATACAGAATACACAGCGGAATAAATACTATCAGATACAAATACTACGTCTCGTCATCCAGCTTGCTTCCAAAGCTCCAGAATATCCTGATAACATAACTCTAGGCTGCCCGTGTGGAAATTGGTGGGCACCCAGAGTTTAGAAGGGAAACAATAAACTCCGAGTCAGTCACGGTGACTGGTGTGAGATCGTAAAACAGTTATTTATCTTTAAAATAAATAGCAGAGAATTTTAAAGTCAATTCGCAATGCTTTTGGAAAATGAAACTACCATAAGACCTCCCACCACACACACAATGCAAACGTAGACTTGGAGGAGATTTCTTCTTATGATAGTCAAAGATGCTTACTACGCAAAAATCAAATTCTTTTTGATATTATTATTAGTGCATAGTGGAAAACATTTCGAAAGTAGAATATAAATCTTAGCCAGCATAGGTACCATTATATTATGCCTGCTATAGCTGCCTCCTGAGGAGACAGGTTATACAATTGAAATCGTAAAGGCTCGCATTGTTTCTTTGGATTTCCAACAAATGGTCAGGCTAAGGAACTTCCTATCCACGATGGGTACGTCCCTGGAATAGACGACCCGAGAACCTAACCGGATCTCTGCCAACACAAGGCCGGGTTACCTCTGCAAAAATAGGTAACTACTGACACGCGTATGCCATCCCCCGATCGTCACCGATCTTCCCGAGGATCCCCGATTTCCAACAAACCACATAGATAATAATAATGCAGTAACCACAGAGGTTAAGTATCTGGGCTCCATACCATGATACCACCTTTATCCAGAAGGAATGACATACACTAAGGGGCGCTACTCCCTAGAACCTTGCCGCATCCTTCCTGTTTCGACCATTTCCGGGGTGTGAGGCTCGACGAAGTCTCGTCCACAAAGCTACGCTTTCTCAAAAAGCCCTGCTTCGGGTCAAACAAAATGATCAACCTATGATCACAAAGATATAAGATCAAACAAATGATCATATCACAAATGATCAAACACTGATCATTTCACAGCAACACTCAGTATGCCACGTTACCAAATTGGGATATATCGCTGATGAATTTCAACTACATAACCTCTGAGCTCGTACGTCTCATAGAAGGTTGTTAAGCTAAGAGAATAAATTCTCCGCCACCAACAGAAATGTATTTGAAAGAAATCAGCTTTATATCTCAAATTGTAACGTCAGACACACAATCCATACAAGTCTGTTCCGGGATCGAACAGAACCGAAGGCACTTCTCACGAAGCCCTTGCATTTCCGGATAATTTTCTAATCACGTCCGGACTTCCCGTCACTAAGGGTGATAAAACCTCTAAATCGGAGATCAGCCGATGTAGAGTAACTCGACGGTAATCCTTCCGTTTTCAAAAATATCCGGTCTTCAACACCGGTCTTCAAATGCGATTCATAACGACGTATCACATATTCAGAATGGGTTATACGACCCCATGGTCCTTTCCCGGCTAACCCGAATAGTGAGCGTTAATTCAAAAATAAGTGTGGCATTCAAATTCATCCAATTCACAATAAATATCATTCAAGGTAATTATTGATAGTCGGTTATTTAACTATCAATAAAGATGCGCAACATCATCAGATTCCAAATAATTTTCCAAATTATTTCATCTTCAAAAATATCTTTACTAGATATATTATTTCCACACTTCAATCATTTGAAAACAATTTCAAATCAACTTCCACATTTCAATTTATCTTTAAAAGATAAAATCTCAAAACAGTTCATTTCATATTGGAAAAGCATTTCCATACTTATTTAAAAATAAGTAATTCACAAATCATTTATTTTCAACACTTAGAAAATATTCGATATACTTAAAATCAAAATTAAGTATATATCTCATTCTTTAAGGAAATCATTCTTAAATCACATTTATTTGAGTCAAAACGAATGTTGCGTAAAACATCGTTACGACGACTCGAAATCACTAGTATAGGGATTCAGAATTAAGATAGATATATAAATCCCAATACTATATAAAATATTTCCTTTCGGAAATCATTTACTATAACAACAGTGTTATAGTCCACCATTTCCTTATTTTTCGAAAACGTCTATTTCAACAATAAATGTTGAAATCTATGATTTTGATAGTTCACACGTTTTAAAACATCTTTTAAAACAATTAACTTCATTTCATAATATCGCTTTCCCAAAACCATATCTATTCTACTTAACAACATATTCACTGTCCAAAATCGTGAATATAATTTACTTAACCCAATTTCAATCATTTCTACACATTTTTATTTCAATAAAAATTCGCTATCCAAAATCGCGAATATATCTTCTTTAATAATCTTCTATATTTAATTTATCAAATTCAATCGATTTCGAATTTATAAACACGGTTATAAATTCTATTTCTATTTTAATAACAACCTCGACTTATAAATCTTCTTTTTTTTGTCAACTTCTACAATTTTACTTATCAAATAAGTGATTTCATATTTATAACAGCATTTATAAATTCCAATTTTATTTATAAGAACTTCAATATCAAATCAATTTCAATATTGATTTCTAAATTTATTTTTCAACTTTAAATAAAGTTTCCATGCTGATTTCTCAAAATTTCATTTCCAAAATATTAAATCAATTTCAGATTGATTTCTAATTTTATTTATCACTACTAAATAAGTTCCTTATTTTTCCTCAAATTTTTCAATATTCTGCTTCTAAATGGATTCTTCAAATTGAAATCATTCTACATGGATTTCCCAAATTATTTCAATCTACAAATTTGATTTCTAGTTGGATTTCCAACTTATCTCCTTTTAATAAGTTCCTTTTTTAAGAAAAGAGATTTCAATCGTTTCTTTCAATCTATTTTTAAAAATCCAAATTTTAAATTAAATTCTTCAATTTAAAATCACTATTTTACGAAATCCATTTATTTAACATTTTCACTTTATTCTGGAATAAATTCGATAATACTATAAAAATCAACTTTTATACCTTTAAATTCTTTTCTTCAAATTTTATTCAATTTCAAAAAAAAATCAATTCACTTAAAATTTTCTGCTTGAATTACCAAAAATTCAATTTCGTTTATTTTTGGAATCCAATGATATCAAACATCCATTCAGCTAAATTTTAGCTTTCAACAATTTCCAGACATCAATTCAATAACATCAATAATCATTCACAGATTATCACATCACAGTAGAAATAAATTCAATCAATGTGAGGGGTCCAGTTGGATCCCTCCAACCTGTTTCCCTGCATCCAAAGACGTTAGCACAATACCAATTCCACTTCGAGGTGGAACATCGCGGTATATGGGTTTTATAATATATCCGCTTACTAACGGCGCAATAGGGTCTCATCCGCTATACGAGGCGGGAAATCAATCAATCCAATATATACATATGCCAATATGTATATATTGCTATATATAGATATATATCCTACTATATCTAATATCAACAATCCAATAGCAATCATATCAATCAATAAATAACTGCAATACCAAATATATTTTGAGTGAGAAAAATCTCACCTTAGCTTTTAATTTGCCATCCATTTCCATTTTTGATCATTTCTCCACGGTTTAACCTTGTATAAATAATTGTACAATTCTATTAATATTCGAATTGAAATCGAACAATTAAATTTCGTCAAATAGATTAAGTTTCAACTAATTATTATATTTGAACAAAATTTCCTTTGATAATTAATTTGGTAGCCAAAATAAGTTAAACAAATCTTCTTAATAAATTATTTTTGTTGAACTACCCGAACAATCCATTTATATTTTCCAATATAATTTAAACTCGTCTTCCTTAAAATAATTTCTAATAACCAAATAACTATATAAGTTCTTTAAATAAATTAATTTTCATTAATACATTTTTTTTCCACTTGAAATCTTATACATATATTTTATAAAATTAGCTATATAAATTCCATAAAAATTGGAATTTTATACATATAAACCTTCAACATTTTTTTTTAACATTCATATATACATCGAAATCCTTTCCATATAAATTTTCTGTTTTCAAGCTTTATATATTCAAACCGACATATGTTTATTTTTTTAAAACTTCTCTGTCTGTATAAATATTTTTATTTACTTTAAATCTTCAACTGTTTAAAACACATTTTATTTAAACTTTAAATAACTGTAATTTATACCTTGACTGTCGAACTCGCATTTTACAGATCGCCACTGAAGTGGACACGCGCCCCCATTGACATCGTCGCTGCCATGAGTACGAACCCACCCTACTTGCTCCGCCTTGACTTTGAACTGCGACCACCCAGATTTCATCCCCACGAGCCTACGACGCTCGACACTTCATCGCGAAACCCCCCTTTTCCTCCGCTCTTGAACTCGCGTGCGCGACTCCCTGATATCGCCGTGCTCATTGACTTCGGCCTTGTTCACGAACGCCACTTCCCAAACGAGACTCGCGATTGATAGCCGAAACCCTAACTTCGTTGTCGAAGTCTTCGCCTGAACGCACGCCCCAGATTTTTCAAGCGCCTCGATCGCGACCCCACGCGGTGCCGCGCCTCGCTTCGCACGCGACAGAAGAAGTCGCGACTTCCCCCTTGCCGTACCACGTCGCGCAACTCGCGAAAGATGCCGACTCGCGATCGATTTCCCCTCCCTTCGCCTGATCGAGCTTCCACGAATTTGAATCGAAAGAACGAATTGAAAAAATTTGAAAAGAAGAACTCGGCCATGGTTTTTATTTCTTTTGAACGATTTTGATCTGAAGAGGGAGAATGGTAATTTAAAATTAAAAAGGGATGGGTTGCACGATAGATTCGTGGTC
Source organism: Allium fistulosum (assembly GCA_030737815.1). Lineage (NCBI taxonomy): Eukaryota > Viridiplantae > Streptophyta > Magnoliopsida > Asparagales > Amaryllidaceae > Allium > Allium fistulosum. The sequence goes on along the minus strand of CM060901.1, from coordinate 195,595,220 downwards.
TTCAGCGTGATGTAAGGCGTGTTTCTCTGCGTGTCTTAAGGGAAGAACGTGATGTTTGTTGACCAATTTAAAGTTTAAATTTAAATTGAATTCAATTTAACTTCAACGCGTTTTGTAACCGTACGGTCACAAAATAACTCTGATAGATATGAAAATTTAAATCCGGTAATAACAAACTATTACGGACCCAATGGAACTGGTTTCGTCGAATTCCGAGACTGTGACTCGGACGACTATTTTTAAATATCAATCCGAACGATATAAATTTTAAAACTGAACAAACCGTTTTCAAATTCGATTCTGAAGCTTTTGTTATCCTCGGTATTATCAATACGAATTTTAAAAGCTTTCGAAATATTTTTCTTCAACTTATAAATTGAAGGTTTAAATTCTTATTCAACTTTCAATCGATTAAATTTTAAAGTTTAATCGCAGATTTCAAAATTATATCCGGGATTCAAATTAAATTATCGTTCAAATATTTAAAAATTAATTAAATATTCTCAATTTAATTTGTTCGAAATTCAGGGTCGTTATAGACTTCCCCCCTTAAAAGAATTTCGTCCTCGAAATTACAAGTTAAGAAAAATGGTCCTTAACTCGTCTACTATTTTTCAACATTCAATAGTTTTATCGATTTATCAAAACAAATCTTTCTACTAATGATTCGTTATTAATTCAACTAAATTTCTAACTCCAATCATAAGTTTCAAACAACATTGTTTACTTCAAAATTCAAATTCGAGTTTAAATTCAAATTCAAATCTTAACTTTCAAAATTTTCTCAAAAATTTTCTAACACTCGAAATTTTCGAAAAATTTCGCCAGCGTCTCCTTTGCGCGGCTAATACGGTACGACTACAAAACGTCCCTACGGACTCTCAGATTTCAAAAAGAAAAAGAAAAGGCCAAGCGGCTAGACAAGAAATCATCAAAAACTCATATTAAAACTCAAATACATACCTTTTTCAAGCAATTCAAATTTATCTTCGAAATCAAATTCCAATTCCCTTTATACCTGTATATCCTACTAGCCATAATATCTAGTTACATATATTCAAACCATTTTGCAAATTCTATTACAAAATTTTCAATATATACTTCTTATATCATCTTTACTTCACTGTTGAAGTTATATCCATTATCTTCAATTTTACATTTCAAATTTTATTTGAATTCAATTTCACATTTGAGTTCAATTTATCTTCAATTTTGAATTTCATTCCAATCAGATTTCAAATATTCTACAAGTTATCAACTTATCTACATCTTGATTTATACAATCATTTATACATTCACATTCACAATTCCATTTCATTAAGGAATTTTTATTTTCAATTATCTTTTTGGAATTCTATTTTCATTTATGAATCATATTTACAATTCATATTCATAATTTTTGTTCATATATGAATTTATTTCCTTATACTTTCAATTCACATTCATAGATTTCATTTGTTAATGAACTTTAATTCCAATCACAATTACATAATTTACATTAACAATTTCTATTTGTTTAAGTTATCAATTCAATCATATTCCATAAATATTCTTATACAGTATTCCAGAGTCTTTTCAACCTTTCAAAACCATTTTGAAAACAATTCAAATTTATCTTTTGAATTTTCAAAACAAAACTCAATTTTCCAAACAACTTTCATTTAAAATAATTTGGCAGCAATTCCTCTTTTGGAAACCCGAAAATGAATTCTAATGATGTGGCCACCATCATCAGGATTATTTTCCAGCGACCTAAAAGAGTTTAGAGCTTTTCATTTCTTCAAAATATTTTTTCAAAACCTTTGAAATTCATTTTCAAATCAAACAGATTTAAACTTCCAAATCCTCAAAATTTTCAAATTCTTTTCAAAATATTTCCAAAAACTTCTCTGGAATTCCGTTTCAAATTACAATTCACATTTATAATTTACATTCTTAAATTTCATTTGTATGTGAATTCATTTCTTAACTTTGGAGTTATGATTTCAATTTCTTATTCAATTTCATATAATAATGATAACATTTCAATATTATCACTTCCTAACAACCATGCAACCATATACTGTAATAATTTACAGAAAATCATTCTTTTATATACAAAAATAGTTTTGGGTAAAATTATTTCATTTACCCTATTTAAAACAATATTGTGCCGAACTGTTCTATTCGAGTGTTTAGAAACCCCTTCGATACAGTTTTGCAAGACTGTGCCGACGAAGGTTCATATGCCGCTCAATAAACCAATCATCACAATATAAAACAATTTTATATTAACTAACAAATACGCGCTCATATCTATTATTACACTCAACTCATTCTAGAGTACTACTGACTCTATCTCTAATGAGTAACACCCAACAGAGCAGGGTTGTCGCTTAACCATATGCTCTGATACCACGCTGTCACATACCGGATTTTTCGACTTTCGAAAATTCGACATCGATACTCCCTTTATCGACTGCCGAGGAATCGAGTGCCGGAAACTCCAATAGTGAGGGTTTTAGAAAGAAGAAATAGAAGAAAAGATAGAAGAAGAAGAAAAGAACAACATCAGAACAGAAAACAATATCAGAATCTCACATATCGCAGCGGAACAATATACAATAGATAATTACTAGTCTTTTAAAACAAAGAACTATATCAGTTTATATATATACATCAATCAGAGTCAATATACAACAACGGACAGTTATATAACTTGTCCTCATACAGAATACACAGCGGAATAAATACTATCAGATACAAATACTACGTCTCGTCATCCAGCTTGCTTCCAAAGCTCCAGAATATCCTGATAACATAACTCTAGGCTGCCCGTGTGGAAATTGGTGGGCACCCAGAGTTTAGAAGGGAAACAATAAACTCCGAGTCAGTCACGGTGACTGGTGTGAGATCGTAAAACAGTTATTTATCTTTAAAATAAATAGCAGAGAATTTTAAAGTCAATTCGCAATGCTTTTGGAAAATGAAACTACCATAAGACCTCCCACCACACACACAATGCAAACGCAGACTTGGAGGAGATTTCTTCTTATGATAGTCAAAGATGCTTACTACGCAAAAATCAAATTCTTTTTGATATTATTATTAATGCATAGTGGAAAACATTTCGAAAGTAGAATATAAATCTTAGCCAGCATAGGTACCATTATATTATGCCTGCTATAGCTGCCTCCTGAGGAGACAGGTTATACAATTGAAATCGTAAAGGCTCGTATTGTTTCTTTGGATTTCCAACAAATGGTCAGGCTAAGGAACTTCCTATCCACGATGGGTACGTCCCTGGAATAGACGACCCGAGAACCTAACCGGATCTCTGCCAACACAAGGCCGGGTTACCTCTGCAAAAATAGGTAACTACTGACACGCGTATGCCATCCCCCGATCGTCACCGATCTTCCCGAGGATCCCCGATTTCCAGCAAACCACATAGATAATAATAATGCAGTAACCACAGAGGTTAAGTATCTGGGCTCCATACCATGATACCACCTTTATCCAGAAGGAATGACATACACTAAGGGGCGCTACTCCCTAGAACCTTGCCGCATCCTTCCTGTTTCGACCATTTCCGGGGTGTGAGGCTCGACGAAGTCTCGTCCACAAAGCTACGCTTTCTCAAAAAGCCCTGCTTCGGGTCAAACAAAATGATCAACCTATGATCACAAAGATATAAGATCAAACAAATGATCATATCACAAATGATCAAACACTGATCATTTCACAGCAACACTCAGTATGCCACGTTACCAAATTGGGATATATCGCTGATGAATTTCAACTACATAACCTCTGAGCTCGTACGTCTCAGAGAAGGGTGTTAAGCTAAGAGAATAAATTCTCCGCCACCAACAGAAATGTATTTGAAAGAAATCAGCTTTATATCTCAAATTGTAACGTCAGACACACAATCCATACAAGTCTGTTTCGGGATCGAACAGAACCGAAGGCACTTCTCACGAAGCCCTTGCATTTCCGGATAATTTTCTAATCACGTTCGGACTTCCCGTCACTAAGGGTGATAAAACCTCTAAATCGGAGATCAACCGATGTAGAGTAACTCGACGGTAATCCTTCCGTTTTCAAAAATATCCGGTCTTCAACACCGGTCTTCAAATGCGATTCATAACGACGTATCACATATTCGGAATGGGTTATACGACCCCATGGTCCTTTCCCGGCTAACCCGAATAGTGAGCGTTAATTCAAAAATAAGTGTGGCATTCAAATTCATCCAATTCACAATAAATATCATTCAAGGTAATTATTGATAGTCGGTTATTTAACTATCAATAAAGATGCGCAACATCATCAGATTCCAAATAATTTTCCAAATTATTTCATCTTCAAAAATATCTTTACTAGATATATTATTTCCACACTTCAATCATTTGAAAACAATTTCAAATCAACTTCCACATTTCAATTTATCTTTAAAAGATAAAATCTCAAAACAGTTCATTTCATATTGGAAAAGCATTTCCATACTTATTTAAAAATAAGTAATTCACAAATCATTTATTTTCAACACTTAGAAAATATTCGATATACTTAAAATCAAAATTAAGTATATATCTCATTCTTTAAGGAAATCATTCTTAAATCACATTTATTTGAGTCAAAACGAATGTTGCGTAAAACATCGTTACGACGACTCGAAATCACTAGTATAGGGATTCAGAATTAAGATAGATATATAAATCCCAATACTATATAATATATTTCCTTTCGGAAATCATTTACTATAACAACAGTGTTATAGTCCACCATTTCCTTATTTTTCGAAAACGTCTATTTCAACAATAAATGTTGAAATCTATTATTTCGATAGTTCACACGTTTTAAAACATCTTTTAAAACAATTAACTTCATTTCATAATATCGCTTTCCCAAAACCATATCTATTCTACTTAACAACATATTCACTGTCCAAAATCGTGAATATAATTTACTTAACCCAATTTCAATCATTTCTACACATTTTTATTTCAATAAAAATTCGCTATCCAAAATCGCGAATATATCTTCTTTAATAATCTTCTATATTTAATTTATCAAATTCAATCGATTTCGAATTTATAAACACGGTTATAAATTCTATTTCTATTTTAATAACAACCTCGACTTATAAATCTTCTTTTTTTTGTCAACTTCTACAATTTTACTTATCAAATAAGTGATTTCATATTTATAACAGCATTTATAAATTCCAATTTTATTTATAAGAACTTCAATATCAAATCAATTTCAATATTGATTTCTAAATTTATTTTTCAACTTTAAATAAAGTTTCCATGCTGATTTCTCAAAATTTCATTTCCAAAATATTAAATCAATTTCAGATTGATTTCTAATTTTATTTATCACTACTAAATAAGTTCCTTATTTTTCCTCAAATTTTTCAATATTCTGCTTCTAAATGGATTCTTCAAATTGAAATCATTCTACATGGATTTCCCAAATTATTTCAATCTACAAATTTGATTTCTAGTTGGATTTCCAACTTATCTCCTTTTAATAAGTTCCTTTTTTAAGAAAAGAGATTTCAATCGTTTCTTTCAATCTATTTTTAAAAATCCAAATTTTAAATTAAATTCTTCAATTTAAAATCACTATTTTACGAAATCCATTTATTTAACATTTTCACTTTATTCTGGAATAAATTCGATAATACTATAAAAATCAACTTTTATACCTTTAAATTCTTTTCTTCAAATTTTATTCAATTTCAAAAAAAAATCAATTCACTTAAAATTTTCTGCTTGAATTACCAAAAATTCAATTTCGTTTATTTTTGGAATCCAATGATATCAAACATCCATTCAGCTAAATTTTAGCTTTCAACAATTTCCAGACATCAATTCAATAACATCAATAATCATTCACAGATTATCACATCACAGTATAAATAAATTCAATCAATGTGAGGGGTCCAGTTGGATCCCTCCAACCTGTTTCCCTGCATCCAAAGACGTTAGCACAATACCAATTCCACTTCGAGGTGGAACATCGCGGTATATGGGTTTTATAATATATCCGCTTACTAACGGCGCAATAGGGTCTCATCCGCTATACGAGGCGGGAAATCAATCAATCCAATATATACATATGCCAATATGTATATATTGCTATATATAGATATATATCCTACTATATCTAATATCAACAATCCAATAGCAATCATATCAATCAATAAATAACTGCAATACCAAATATATTTTGAGTGAGAAAAATCTCACCTTAGCTTTTAATTTGCCATCCATTTCCATTTTTGACCATTTCTCCACGGTTTAACCTTGTATAAATAATTGTACAATTCTATTAATATTCGAATTGAAATCGAACAATTAAATTTCGTCAAATAGATTAAGTTTCAACTAATTATTATATTTGAACAAAATTTCCTTTGATAATTAATTTGGTAGCCAAAATAAGTTAAACAAATCTTCTTAATAAATTATTTTTGTTGAACTACCCGAACAATCCATTTATATTTTCCAATATAATTTAAACTCGTCTTCCTTAAAATAATTTCTAATAACCAAATAACTATATAAGTTCTTTAAATAAATTAATTTTCATTAATACATTTTTTTCCACTTGAAATCTTATACATATATTTTATAAAATTAGCTATATAAATTCCATAAAAATTGGAATTTTATACATATAAACCTTCAACATTTTTTTTTAACATTCATATATACATCGAAATCCTTTCCATATAAATTTTCTGTTTTCAAGCTTTATATATTCAAACCGACATATGTTTATTTTTTTAAAACTTCTCTGTCTGTATAAATATTTTTATTTACTTTAAATCTTCAACTGTTTAAAACACATTTTATTTAAACTTTAAATAACTGTAATTTATACCTTGACTGTCGAACTCGCATTTTACAGATCGCCACTGAAGTGGACACGCGCCCCCATCGACATCGTCGCTGCCATGAGTACGAACCCACCCTACTTGCTCCGCCTTGACTTTGAACTGCGACCACCCAGATTTCATCCCCACGAGCCTACGACGCTCGACACTTCATCGCGAAACCCCCCTTTTCCTCCGCTCTTGAACTCGCGTGCGCGACTCCCTGATATCGCCGTGCTCATTGACTTCGGCATTGTTCACGAACGCCACTTCCCAAACGAGACTCGCGATTGATAGCCGAAACCCTAACTTCGTTGTCGAAGTCTTCGCCTGAACGCACGCCCCAGATTTTTCAAGCGCCTCGATCGCGACCCCACGCGGTGCCGCGCCTCGCCTCGCACGCGACAGAAGAAGTCGCGACTTCCCCCTTGCCGTACCACGTCGCGCAACTCGCGAAAGATGCCGACTCGCGATCGATTTCCCCTCCCTTCGCCTGATCGAGCTTCCACGAATTTGAATCGAAAGAACGAATTGAAAAAATTTGAAAAGAAGAACTCGGCCATGGTTTTTATTTCTTTTGAACGATTTTGATCTGAAGAGGGAGAATGGTAATTTAAAATTAAAAAGGGATGGGTTGCACGATAGATTCGTGGTCTTCAGCGTGATGTAAGGCGTGTTTCTCTGCGTGTCTTAAGGGAAGAACGTGATGTTTGTTGACCAATTTAAAGTTTAAATTTAAATTGAATTCAATTTAACTTCAACGCGTTTTGTAACCGTACGGTCACAAAATAACTCTGATAGATATGAAAATTTAAATCCGGTAATAACAAACTATTACGGACCCAATGGAACTGGTTTCGTCGAATTCCGAGACTGTGACTCGGACGACTATTTTTAAATATCAATCCGAACGATATAAATTTTAAAACTGAACAAATCGTTTTCAAATTCGATTCTGAAGCTTTTGTTATCCTCAGTATTATCAATACGAATTTTAAAAGCTTTCGAAATATTTTTCTTCAACTTATAAATTGAAGGTTTAAATTCTTATTCAACTTTCAATCGATTAAATTTTAAAGTTTAATCGAAGATTTCAAAATTATATCCGGGATTCAAATTAAATTATCGTTCAAATATTTAAAAATTAATTAAATATTCTCAATTTAATTTGTTCGAAATTCAGGGTCGTTACACCTTCCCTCATAATTCATGCATCAGATCAAGAAAAACATATTTTCTCGCTTCACTTCAAATCTAAAAAAATGGCCGCTCTATACTTCCAAATCAAATTCATTCGAAGAAAAAAAACAAACGAAAACATTTTTCGTTCAAAAAGAAATTTATGGCCGTGATTTCAAAATCGAGGAGGGGATCAAATCGAAAAAAAAGAGCGCCACGCTCGTCAATCTCGAACTCGAGCTAAGGGGATGTCAGGCCGGTGCGTTCGCAAGGTCGCGATGGTTTTATGGCGCGCGTGAGGAGGCTCGCGCCAGGTCGACGTGAAAGGGGCGGTGGCGCAGCGTCGTGGCAGGCATCGCGAGTCGTTCTCGCGCTGGCGTGCGATGTCTGGAGCAGTGGAGGGTCTCAGGGTCGGTGGCGTGATGTCGCGTGGATGTTGCGAGCTAGGGTTCGGTAGTAGGACAGTCTAATGTTGTGAACGAAGTTGAAGTCGTTCGATTTGGGGGCTGCAGTGGTTCGAGTCGCTCTGGAGTTTGTCGAAGGCTGTTAGGTAACCATTTCAGTTTTTGATTGTAAATTAAATAATTTATAAGTGTAAATATACTGAGAAAAGAAATTTATAGTAAGGCATAAATTTGTTTTACTTAAATTAAGTACATATATATACATATGGATGGAGAAAAATATATATATCAATAAGCTGTATACTCATACTTGTTTAATTTAAATATCTTGAACAGAAAGAAAAAAAATTATTTTAGTAAAGTTTAGTATATATATAAGTATATATTTTTGTAGTGACTGAAAATATAATATATGCAGGTTTATATATACAGTAAGTTTGTAAAACATTTGATAACACACACACACACACACACACACATATATATATATATATATATATATATATATTTAGAAGAAAATATTTGCAGAAATGAATGACTGCTCTTAACCTGATTTAATTGATAAAGATATATATATATATATATATATATATATCTATATTTAAATATATAGATTAAGAGGAAAATTTTACATGCATGTTTCAGCTTACTGTTATTTATTAAAAAGAACATATTTTGAGTAATTAACTTATTTTAATTATCTTAGTTACTAAAGGAGGTTTATAAGAAACTATTAGTTTAAAGTTAAATAAATTAAAATGAATTTGTTGGTTCAATCATTTCAAATATTGATAAATTGTATAAATTGTTTATACAAGGGTCAAAACCGTGAAGAAATGATCAAAACGGAAATGGATTGCGAAATAAAAGTAAAGGTGAGATCTTCTCACTTAAATTAAAAATTGGAAATTCAGTTATTGATTGATTGATTGTTTGGGTGATAGTATATATAGTAGTATATATATATTTGGTGATTGATTTCCCGCATTATATAGCGGATGAGACCCTATGCGCCGCATAATAACGGATGATATTTTATAAATCCCATATACCGTGATATTCCACCTCGAAGTGGAATTGGTATTGTGCTAACATTTGTGGATGCAGGGAAACAGGTTGAAGGGATCCAACTGGATTCCTCAAATTATATGAATTTGTTTCATATATTGTATGAATTTGTTTCAAATGTTGTGTGATAATTTATTTATAATCTGTGGATGATTATATTGATAATTAAATTTGTTGAAGGCTATAATTTAGCCGAATGTATTTTTGGTATCGTTGGATACCAGAAATAAATTAAATTTGATTTTCGAAATTAAAGTTGGAAATTTTAAGTAAATTTCTTTTGAAAGAATTGGGTGAATTTAAAAGAAGGAATTTAAAAGCATAAAGTTGATTTTCGAAATGTTATAGAATTTTTCCCAAAATATGGTGAAAAGATTTTTTATAAATGGATTTCGGGTAATATTATTCAAAGGTTGGAGAATTTATTTGAAATACAAATTTTAATAATTGAAAGAAACAAAGGCATTTATATTAAAGGAAGATAAATTCAGAAATCAATTTGGAATTTGATTCGGTGTTCGGGAATAAATCTTTGGGAAACTGATTAAAAATTTGATTTGGTATTTAAAAATAAATCCTGGGAAATCCATTCTAAAATCGATTAGGTGTTTGAAATAAATGTTTGGAAAATCAATTTGGGATTGGAAATAAATTTGAAATCAATTTGAAAGTTGATTTGGAGTTGAAAGTAAATATTTGAGAAATCGATTTGAGAATCGTATGAAAAGTGAATATTTGGGAACGTAAGTTCAAAATGGAATTTATAAAGGAAAGGAAAATTTGTTTTAAAAATAAACACTGATTTATTTTTAAAGTGTGGAAATAAATTTACGGATTTGGAACGTAAATTTGAAATGAATCGATAACGATTATTTAATTGGTTTAAATGGACCATTTTGAAGTGAAAGTGAATTCTCACTATAAAGCCGAGTATATTTCCAAAGTAACTTTTAAAATATAAATTAAAGGTTCGAAAGTTGTTTTTATAAAAAGGAATATTTTAGAGATAAAGTATTTGAACCCGGCAGATTTCCAGTGGGAATGAATAAATATTTGGAAATATATTCTGCGTAAGGAAATTGATTTGAAATTGATTTTCAAAAGTTGAAAGGTGAAAAGTGATTTGAAATTTGTTTTCAAAGTGTTGAAGTGTGGAAAATGTATATCTTGCAAAGATATTTTGAAAATAAATAATTTGGGAATTATTGAAATTGGTTGATTGTTGTGAATGTTGTTTGATAGTTAAATCACCGACTATCAATATTTGCCTTTGAAATGGCATTTGAATTTGTTTTTAAAACAAGCGCTCATTATTCAGTTTGGCCGGGAGAGGACTTTATGTCATATAACCCATTCCGAATAATGATACGACGTTATGAATTGCAATTGAAGACCGGTGTTGAAGACCGGGTGTTTGCGAGAACGATAGGACAACCTATCAATTGTCTCTGCACTGGGTTGCTCCAGTATAGAGATTCCCTATGTGATGGGAAGTCCGATCAGGATTGTGAATACCCGAATTGCAAGGGCTTCTTTGGAAGTGCCTTCGGTTCTGTTCGTACCTGGAACAGACTTGTATAGTTGTTTGTCTGACTTTACACTTTGAGATATAATGCTGATTTCTTTCAAATACATTTCTGTTGGTGGCGGAGAATTTATTCTCTTAGCATAACACCCTTCTCTGAGACGTATGAGCTCAGAGGTTATGTAGTTGAAGGTTATCAGTGATATACTCCCAATTTGGTAGTGTGGCATGCTGAGTGTTGCTGTGTGTTGATGATCATTTGTGATCAAAGCATGGATTTATGAAAAAGCATAGCTTTGTGGACGAGATTGCATCGAGCCTCACAAACCGAAAATGGTCGAAACAGGAAAGATGCGGCAAGGTTATGAGGGTCGCTCCCTTTAGGGTATGTCAACTCCTTCTGGAAAAAGGTGATATTATGGTATGGATCCCAGATATTTACCTGTGTGGTTTCTCCAATCTCATTTACTGTGTGATTGTTGCTATGTGATCGAGGCGCCTCGGATAAAGGTCCCAAAGGACCGGGGGGTGGCATACTCGAGTAGTAGTTACCTAGTGACAGAGGTAACCCGGCCTTGTGTTGGCAGAGATCCGGGTAGGTTCTCGGGACGTCCCGCCAGAGGCGTACCCATGTGGCAGTAGGAAGTTCCTTAGCCTGACCATTTGTTGGAAATCCAATTCCCAATACGAACCCGTACGGTTTTAGTTGTAGAACCTGCCATTTACTGTTTAGATGGTAGCTATAGTAGGTGTAATGACCCTAAAAGAAAAATAATAATATGAAAGTCACATTTATTTTAAGAATTCTAAAATTCTAATATATATATATATATAATGCATTAAAACAAAAAAAAGCTTGTTAATAAATAAAATGTGCATAGGAGCTTCTGTTTGATAAAATGCAAGGAGTTAAGGTGATTAAAAATTGGAACTCAAAACAAATATAGTTCCATGTCCAAAGAATTATATAAATACATACATTTAATATATGGGGTGTTTTCTGTTTTATTTAAAGACATAATAAAATGAAGTTTAATAAAAGGTTCAAATGTCTTATATTTATGCTAGAAATAATTAGCATGACATATGTGATTTTTTTAACACATAAAGATGTGTGAGGAGTTACTGTTTTGACTAAAGGCAGAAAAAAATATACATACAGGATCAAATAAGAATTTCCATATCTTATATTTATTTCAAGCAAATAACATAGTGTGAATGATTTTTCATTACATGATTATGTATGATAGTATGCATGATTGAATGGAAATGGTAGTTAGGTAGAAAACACAAAGGGGTTTGCAGTTTCTTTAAACTTATAAGAAATAAAAATAAACAAAGGGTCATATGCATATGGCATGAGTAAAATAGAGTCATGAAAATAGTATGAAGTGTTTAAAATGCTTGATTCCCGAAATAACTAATTGAAGTAACCAAAAGTGTGCATTTCCAATTAAGGACCACACAGGGAAATGATTTGTGCATGAATATCTAAGGGCATCAAGGAAATTACCCATTTTTCTTAAACCCTAGAATGATTTTATAAATACCTACACATGACCATATCCACCATTCTCTCGGGATCAAAAAAAAATAAAAAAAATAGGAGAAACATTAGCTTGAGACTTTGGAGGATTTGCTGTTCAGGGGATTAAGGCAGTAAAAGGAGAACATTAGGTGAGTATTTATCCCTTTGTATGCAATGGCATTAAGTCCTCTTATAGGCAGCCTAAAATGTTATAAGTTATTTAAAGCCTCTGAAATGATTTGTTATGGATGAGATGGATGTTTGTTTGTGCATTCTTGTTTGGGGTTTTAATCTGTATGTGGGTTTTTAAAGTTAAAATGGTTTGAGCATTTCTGTTCTATTTTATTATGAAGTATGGATCTAAATTATTTAGGAAATAGGCAGCAAGACAGAGATCTACCTCATGTTTATTTCTTGGATAATGAAGCATTAAACTAAATATTTAAATCATAAGTCAAAGGAGAATTTCTGGGTTTTTGAGGGATTTCCTTAATAAAACCCTTATTCATATATTCACAATAATATAGAGGAAAGATAGAATGATCATGATGCTTAAATTATTTTTAGGAAAAACCATCGGTAGGATGGGGTATTTTATGCAATAAGGAAAATAAAGGGGGAACATGGGGTTGAACCAAAAAGTATTAAAGAAGATAAGCCTTTCTGAAACATGAATGAATTGGGAATTTTTTTATGACTGAATTCATAAATAGAAGCTTAATAAAATAAACAGAAACTGGAGGGGGATTTATTAAAGAAAATTAAATTGGTCATTTGGGATTTAGTCAATGATCTGCTTGCTTCAGGTGGGAGTAAGTATATGCATGGTGCAACTACACCCTGAGGCCTTTGTGTGTTGGAATAAATTAAATAACCTGGGAGTTTCCTTCACAATGCATACATGGTGTTCATTTGACAAGGAGTTAAAGACCATAAAATAAATGGGGAATGGAGTTTAAAAATCTGGATTATTAATATCCAGATATGGAGTTAAATCAATCAGGTTTAAATATTGTGCTTTGATTAATTGCTGGGTGAAATTGGGAGTATAAAATCTGAGATTACTAATTCAGAGATGGAGAAAAATGAATCAAGAATTATTTATTTATTTATTTATTTTGATTGTTTTGTTGGGTATTGTTTGAATGAATAAATGAGCCTCTGTATCACTGGGTATTAACCAATAATATGCTAAGTATGAAGCCTGCTAAATTAGGAAGACATTGCAAGTTCACCAAAAATTATGAATATGTGCATAAATTTGATAAATGCTCATACCAGTGAAAACTGACCCTTTTGGTTGCCCTTACAATCATCTGGGTGTCTCATTAAAATTGGGGCAGCTCAGTGAATTGCTTGTAGGAAATTGAAGTTGGCTTGATGGATGAAGAAGGCATTAGCTGCTAGTATAAATAAAAGAAACTAGTTTTAAATTTGTAGTTGTTTTGTAATGAATTTATTAGCCAGGTTTTATGTTGTAGTTGAAGTTAATTGGTAGGGAGTTTTATAAGTGTTTGGATTAAAATATGTACTTAAGCAAACCTGTTTTGAATGACCATTGATGATGTATGGTTAACTGCTGATTTCATGAATGTCTGATTTGGAGAAACAAGGGGATGGACATATCATATAAATATGATATGTGTATGTGATAATCTCTGATTTTTATTGCCTGAATTTATAGTATGATTTATAAAAATTAAAGAGCTAAGGTGGTTGATTTAAAAATGAACTCACAAGATTTGAGTAGGGGTATTCAAGAGAAATGAATTTGTGCATGGCAAGTAAGTGATACTGGCATGTGCATGAATTCTGGAGTAAAAATTGATTAACATGTATTTGTGTATTTGATTTCAGAAAAAAAATGTATGAAAGAAATAAACCTGGAAGTAATTGTATTTTTGGTTAATGGATTGAAAATATATATATGACTGCATTTCCAGGAAATCTGAATTAGGCAGAAACATGCTTGTGTTAGGAATAGATCTTTGTAGAAGTTTGTTAATATGAGGAATATGGGTTTGCAAGTGGTAAAAGAGGGACTATGGCCGGCCTAGATGGCCATGGGTCAAACTCTTGTAGCCTGGAACCATTTCATTTCAACTCATGATGTGTAAGTGTTTCCAGAACAAAAAAAAACTCCAAGCATCCCTCAACTGACACCAAGCATTTGCAATAATGCACCAAGTACTCAAGTCTGCACAATGATTAAGCTTAAAAATGCAGCATGGCCTTAATTGTTCAACCTGAATTGGTAAATAGAAATTAGTTCCAATGTTCATGCCTACAAGTATAATTTTTGAAGTAAAATCCATACAAGTACTTGATAAAGGTCATAAGAACAATTAAATGCCATTTCAGTGCTAATAGACTTATTTAGGCAGAAAGTTAGAAACCATGAGCATTGCAAAAATTAGACATATAAGTATTATAATTGCAAAAAAAAATATCACTAGCAGTAGAACAAAATTTAGGGAAGAAGTAAATAGTTATGTTGTCAACACACATATAGAATTTTGTTGCCTGTTTGATTCAAATTCTCTTTGCAATTTTGTTAGCTCTGAAAGGCAAAAAGGGAAACAATTATATATCATCAAATATGTAATTGTCTAAATCTGTTTTGTGCACTGATATGTTTATATTGGTAAATCCAGGGTCTTGGGAAAAAAATATTTGGAAATTATTTAAATATTCAAATATAGAAGAAATGGGGTTTAGTGGTGAATTTCTTTTGTATGCAAAAAAAAAATCTATGTGTTTTGGAGAGGGTCACCACAGTTGGTATCAGAGCTATGTTTTAAATAACATAGTAAATATTATGGTATGCATATGGATGTTTGAATGCATTATTTGAATTATTGGTGTTGGATGCTTTTGTTTTATGTCTGAATAAAAAAAATGTGTGCATGTGATACATGCACAGTGTGCACAGAAATAAAATAAACAAAGTAAAGACACCAAGAATGATGGGGGTAAGCAAACTAACATAGAAATCATATTTATAGCAATATGGTAGGACCAAGACATCACACAGGTGCAGGACCATCACGTGAGCCACTTGTGATAAACATGGAGGATTTTGTGAGAGCTTTGAGAGATGGAATAGCACCAATGCATGACAACCCTCATGAGGAGCTCTCCAAACTGCTCAAGACATGCACCAATTTAGGAGGAAAGGATTTTGAAGGTACTGAAGGAGCTATG
Source organism: Allium fistulosum (assembly GCA_030737815.1). NCBI lineage: Eukaryota > Viridiplantae > Streptophyta > Magnoliopsida > Asparagales > Amaryllidaceae > Allium > Allium fistulosum. The sequence continues at coordinate 195,579,444 of CM060901.1, read as the reverse complement.
GGTGTTCAAACTTGGATAAGAACTATGGAGAGAGTCTTTGCAGATATGCAAGTCAATGACCAAAGGAAGAGATAGATAGCTTCAAGGAGATTGAAGGGGGTTGCACTGGATTGGTGGGAAGTTGTGATAGCGGGAAGGCCAGAGGATAACATCACTTGGGATGAATTTAAGGTCATGCTTGAGGCTAGGTTTGTCCCAGCATCTGCCAAGGCCACACTGCTAGAAGACTTTATTAAATTAAGGCAAGGAGGCATGAGTGTGAATGAGTACACTCAGAAATTTGAAGGATTGTCTAAGTATGGAATGGTGTTAATAGAGAATGAAGAAGCAAAGAATGCAAGGTACATTCAAGGCTTGAACCCTAGTCTGTCAAGGGCAATGTTGCCACATAAGGATAAAACCTTTGATCAAGTAATTGATCTAACTCTCTCATTTGAGCAACATGATGCCACTAGAGAGAAATTCAGGAACATGAAGTTCAACAAGAAAAAGGGTGGTCAGAACAAGGTGCAACCCTATGACAAGAGCAAGGCAAACAAAGGAGTTAAGAAGGGGGAAGGAGCAGTAGCACCTGAAAGCAAGAAAATCACTCATTGTTTTAATTGTGGAAAAGCTGGACATTATAGTAACCAATGCCCTGACCCTAAAATACCTAGAGGAGGCTGCTATAATTGTGGAAAGATGGGTCATCTAAAGAAGGATTGCCCAGAGACTAATAAAAGAACAGCAAGGATAGGAGCTTTGGCAGCAAACAACATTGGAAATGTTGGGCAACTTGAAGGTATAATTTTTATTCATACCCAACCAATATCAGTAATATATGACACTGGTGCCTCACATTCACTAATATCTCTGGAAATTACAAAGAAGTTAGCACTTGCTTGTGTTTCTATTGATCAACCCTTAATTGTATACAGCCCCATAGGGAGTTATTGTATGTTAGGGATGAAGTGTATGGGCCTGAAATTAATTATAGGGGGTTATGAATTTAATTCAGATCTATATACTTTAAATTATCCTGGTATTGGGGTAATTTTGGGGGTGGATTGGTTAATGAAAAATAAAGCAATTTTAAATTTAGAAAATCTTACTATTTCTTTGGAGACAAATGAAGGCAAAAGAATTACCATTCTAAGTGAAATAGCAAAGAATACATGTTTTAATAAAATCTGGAGTATTAATGAAGTTCAAAAGGAATTAAAAATAGAGGAAATTCCAGTAGTCAATGAATATATAAATGTGTTTGGAGAAGTGAGGGGAATTCCTCAAAACAGGCCAGTTGAATTCAAAATAAAATTAATGCCAAGAACTAGCCCAATCATTAAGAAGCCTTATAGAATGGGTCCAAAAGAGTTAGTAGAATTAAAACACCAACTAGAAGAGTTAGAAGAGAAGGGGTTCATAAGATCAAGCAGTTCTAGTTGGGGTTCCCCAGTGCTCTTTGTTAAGAAGCATGATGGAACAATGAGGATGTGTGTGGATTATAGGGATTTAAATAAGGTGACCATCGAGAATAAGTATCCACTGCCTAGAATAGATGATCTATTTGATCAATTGCATGAAGCTAAAATATTTTCAAGGCTAGACTTAGCCTCTGGATTTCACCAAATGAAGGTTGCAGAGGAAAGCATTGAGTACACAGCCTTTAACACAAGATATGGCCTTTATGAATTTCTAGTAATGCCATTTGGATTAACCAATGCTCCCTCCTATTTTGTAGATTTGATGAATAGAATTTTTAGAGACTTTTTGGATAAATTTGTTTTGGTATTTATAGAAGACATATTAATTTATTCAAAGTCAGAAAATGATCATGCTATGCATCTACATTTAGTATTATCCAGGCTTAGAGAACATGAATTAAAAGCCAAGTATTCAAAGTGTATATTTTAGCAACATGAAGTGAAATTTTTAGGACACATAGTGTCACAGCAAGGGGTGAGTGTGGATCCAAGCAAGGTCATTGCAGTTCAATCATGGAGTAGACCCAAAACAGTGACTGAGGTGAGATCATTCTTAGGTTTGGCAGGGTACTATAGGAGGTTCATCAAGGATTTTTCAAGAATAGCCGCGCCAATGACCAAGCTAACAAAGAAGAACCAACCATATGTGTGGACTGAGCAGTGTGATCAAGCCTTTGAAAAATTGAAGCAATCATTGGTGGAGGCTCCTGTCTTGCAAATCCCAGAGGTAAATGAAGGAATGGTTGTATACACTGATGCTAGTGGGTCTGGGTTAGGTGCAGTGCTCATGCAACATGGCAAGGTGGTGGCATATGCATCAAGACAGCTTAAAACCAATGAGACCAAATATGCAACTCATGATTTAGAATTAGCTGCAATAGTGTTCGCATTAAAACTTTGGAGGCACTATTTGCTTGGGGCAAAATTTGAATTATTCACAGATCATCAAGCATTGAAGTATTTATTTTCTCAAAAAGATTTGAATATGAGGCAAGCAATGTGGTTGGAGTTTCTAGCTGCATATGATCTAGATATTTTGTACACCCCTGGAAAAGCTAACAGGGTGGCAGATGCTTTGAGTAGAAATCATATTAGATTAGCAAGTTTAATGATTGATGAATTTAAAGACCTTTGCAGTGCTTGGGGAGGCAGATATATATAGCAAGGATGAAGTGAATTTTAAAGAACATGGTGATATGGTGGAATATGGTACGCTGGGATTAATCACGGTGAAATCTAACCTGGTGGAGAAAATTGGTGGCATGCAAGATCAAGATCAAAATTTAAAGAAGAAGAAAGAAATGTTATTAAATAACATTGAGTCAGAGAATTTTAAAATAGATCCCAAGGGATATTTGAGGAAAAATGAAAAGCTTTGTGTACCAGACTTTGCAGAATTAAAGGAAGAAATCATGAATGAGCATCACAAAACCAAGTACACCATACACCCTGGTGGCACCAAAATGTATCATGATTTGAAAAGGAGCTACTGGTGGCCAGGAATGAAACAAGCAGTGGCGAAATATGTGGCAAAGTGTTTAACCTGTCATTAAGTCAAGGCAGACTATCAAAAGCCCTCTGGCATGTTGCAACCTTTGGAGGTACCTCAGTGGAAATGGGAAAGTATTTCCATGGATTTTGTGGATGGTTTGCCTAGAACCAAGAAAGGTAATGATAGTATATGGATAATTGTTGATAGACTCACCAAGTCTGCTCACCTTGTCCCTGTCAGGTCAGACAGAAATGCACATAGGCTTGCACAATTATTTATTAAAGAAGTGGTGAGATTGCATGGCATACCAAGGACCATTGTAAGTGATAGAGACACTTTGTTCACCTCAAGATTTTGGGAGAGCTTCCAAGAAGAAATGGGAACTCAACTTTGTTTAAGCACTGCCTACCATCCTCAAAGTGATGGGCAGACAGAGATAGTGAATAAAATATTGGAAGATTTACTTAGAGCATGTGTGCTAGATTTTGGGGGTAATTGGGAGGATCATATCCACTTGGCAGAATTCACTTACAATAATAGCTATCAGTCAACAATAGGAATGGCTCCCTTTGAAGCCTTGTATGGGAGACCCTGCATGTCTCCTGCCTGTTGGTTGGATGTGGGAGAGGGAGTAATATTGGGGCCAGATCATGTTAAAGAAACTTCCAACCTGATTGAGTTAGTTAGGCATAGGATGAAGGCAGCACAATCAAGACAAAAGTCTTATGCAGATAGAAAGAGGAAGCCAATGGAGTTTGAAGTAGGAGAGTATGTTTTTCTAAAGGTATCACCAATGAAGAAGGTGTTCAGGTTTGGGAAATCTGGTAAGCTCTCACCAAGATTTGTAGGACCATATGAAGTCATGCAGAGAATTGGTACCATGGCCTATAAGCTTAAGTTACCAGAAGAATTGAGTGGTGTACATTCAGTATTTCATGTTTCTCAATTGAGAAAGTGGGTACATGATGAAGGAGCAATTTTAGAGTCACCTACTCAAATTCAAATTCATAAGAATTTGGCCTATGCAAATGAGCCAGTGGGGATTGTTGCTAAGGAAGAAAAGAGGCTGAGAAACAAGGTGATTAAACTGGTGAAAATTCAATGGAGCTTGGACCCCAATGATTGTACATGGGAGGTTGAGGACAAAATGAGGGCTAAATACCCCAATTGATTTTCTGATAAAGAGGTATGTTTAAGTAGCTTTATGATAGCTTTCTGAATAATTTTATATATTGCTTACTATCATAAAATGTGAGTATGGAGTTGAAACAGACTATGGATTAGTACTTTTATTTGAAGAATTAGAAAGAAATTATGGGGACATAATTCCTTTAAGGGGGAGGGTATGTAATGACCCTAAAAGAAAATAAAAAATAATATGAAAGTCACATTTATTTTAAGAATTCTAAAATTATAATATATATATATATAATGCATTAAAACAGAAAAAGCTTGTTAATAAATAAAATGTTCATAGGAGCTTCTGTTTGATAAAATGCAAGGAGTTAAGGTGATTAAAAATTGGAACTCAAAACAAATATAGTTCCATGTCCAAAGAATTATATAAATACATACATTTAATATATGGGGTGTTTTTTGTTTTATTTAAAGACAGAATAAAATGAAGTTTAATAAAAGGTTCAAATGTCTTATATTTATGCTAGAAATAATTAGCATGACATATGTGATTTTTTTAACACATAAAGATGTGTGAGGAGTTACTGTTTTGACTAAAGGCAGAAAAAAATATACATACAGGATCAAATAAGAATTTCCATATCTTATATTTATTTCAAGCAAATAACATAGTGTGAATGATTTTTCATTACATGATTATGTATGATAGTATGCATGATTGAATGGAAATGGTAGTTAGGTAGAAAACACAAAGGGGTTTGCAGTTTCTTTAAACTTATAAGAAATAAAAATAAACAAAGGGTCACATGCATATGGCATGAGTAAAATAGAGTCATGAAAATAGTATGAAGTGTTTAAAATGCTTGATTCCCGAAATAACTAATTGAAGTAACCAAAAGTGTGCATTTCCAATTAAGGACCACACAGGGAAATGATTTGTGCATGAATATCTAAGGGCATCAAGGAAATTACCCATTTTTCTTAAACCCTAGAATGATTTTATAAATACCTACACATGACCATATCCACCATTCTCTCGGGATCAAAAAAAATAAAAAAAATAGGAGAAACATTAGCTTGAGACTTTGGAGGATTTGCTGTTCAGGGGATTAAGGCAGTAAAAGGAGAACATTAGGTGAGTATTTATCCCTTTGTATGCAATGGCATTAAGTCCTCTTATAGGTAGCCTAAAATGTTATAAGTTATTTAAAGCCTCTGAAATGATTTGTTATGGATGAGATGGATGTTTGTTTGTGCATTCTTGTTTGGGGTTTTAATCTGTATGTGGGTTTTTAAAGTTAAAATGGTTTGAGCATTTCTGTTCTATTTTATTATGAAGTATGGATCTAAATTATTTAGGAAATAGGCAGCAAGACAGAGATCTAGCTCATGTTTATTTCTTGGATAATGAAGCATTAAACTAAATATTCAAATCATAAGTCAGAGGAGAATTTCTGGGTTTTTGAGGGATTTCCTTAATAAAACACTTATTCATATATTCACAATAATATAGAGGAAAGATAGTATGATCATGATGCTTAAATTATTTTTAGGAAAAACCATCGGTAGGCTGGGGTATTTTCTGCAATAAGGAAAATAAAGGGGGAACATGGGGTTGAACCAAAAAGTATTAAAGAAGATAAGCCTTTCTGAAACATGAATGAATTGGGAGTTTTTTTTATGACTGAATTCATAAATAGAAGCTTAATAAAATAAGCAAAAACTGGAGGGGGATTTATTAAAGAAAATTAAATTGGTCATTTGGGAGTTAGTCAATGATCTGCTTGCTTCAGGTGGGAGTAAGTATATGCATGGTGCAACTGCACCCTGAGGCCTTTGTGTGTTGGAATAAATTAAATAACCTGGGAGTTTCCTTCACAATGCATACATGGTGTTCATTTGACAAGGAGTTAAAGACCATAAAATAAATGGGGAATGGAGTTTAAAAATCTGGATTATTAATATCCAGATATGGAGTTAAATCAATCAGGTTTAAATATTGTGCTTTGATTAATTGCTGGGTGAAATTGGGAGTATAAAATCTGAGATTACTAATTCAGAGATGGAGAAAAATGAATCAAGAATTATATATTTATTTATTTATTTTGATTGTTTTGTTGGGTATTGTTTGAACGAATAAATGAGCCTCTGTATCACTTGGTATTAACCAATAATATGCTAAGTATGAATCCTGCTATATTAGGAAGACATTGCAAGTTCACCAAAAATTATGAATATGTGCATAAATTTGATAAATGCTCATACCAGTGAAAACTGACCCTTTTGGTTGCCCTTGCAATCATCTGGGTGTCTCATTAAAATTGGGGCAGCTCAGTGAATTGCTTGTAGGAAATTGAAGTTGGCTTGATGGATGAAGAAGGCATTAGCTGCTAGTTTAATTAAAAAAACTAGTTTTAAATTTGTAGTTGTTTTGTAATGAATTTATTAGCCAGGTTTTATGTTGTAGTTGAAGTTAATTGGTAGGGAGTTTTATAAGTGTTTGGATTAAAATATGTACTTAAGCAAACCTGTTTTGAATGACCATTGATGATGTATGGTTAACTGCTGATTTCATGAATGTCTGATTTGGAGAAACAAGGGGATGGACATATCATATAAATATGATATGTGTATGTGATAATCTCTGATTTTTATTGCCTGAATTTATAGTATGATTTATAAAATTAAAGAGCTAAGGTGGTTGATTGAAAAATGAACTCACAAGATTTGAGTAGGGGTATTCAAGAGAAATGAATTTGTGCATGGCAGGTAAGTGATACAGGCATGTGCATGAATTCTGGAGTAAAAATTGATTAACATGTATTTATGTATTTGATTTCAGAAAAAAAATGTATGAAAGAAATAAACTTGGAAGTAATTGTATTTTTGGTTAATGGATTGAAAATATATATATATATATATATATGAATGCATTTCCAGGAAATCTGAATTAGGCAGAAACATGCTTGTGTTAGGAATAGATCTTTGTAGAAGTTTGTTAATATGAGGAATATGTGTTTGCAAGTGGTAAAAGAGGGACTATGGCGGCCTAGATGGCCATGGGTCAAACTCTTGTAGCCTGGAACCATTTCATTTCAACTCATGATGTGTAAGTGTTTCCAGAACAAAAAAAAACTCCAAGCATCCCTCAACTGGCACCAAGCATTTGCAATAATGCAATAAGTACTCAAGTCTGCACCATGATTAAGCTTAAAAATGCAGCATGGCCTTAATTGTTCAACCTGAATTGGTAAATAGAAATTAGTTCCAATGTTCATGCCTGCAAGTATAATTTTTGAAGTAAAATCCATACAAGTACTTGATAAAGGTCATAAGAACAATTAAATGCCATTTCAGTGCTAATAGACTTATTTAGGCAGAAAGTTAGAAACCATGAGCATTGCAAAAATTAGACATATGTATTATAATTGCAAAAAAAAATATCACTGGCAGTAGAACAAAATTTAGGGAAGAAATAAATAGTTATGTTGTCAACACACATATAGAATTTTGTTGCCTGTTTGATTCAAATTCTCTTTGCAATTTTGTTAGCTCTGAAAGGCAAAAAGGGAAACAATTATATATCATCAAATATGTAATTGTCTAAATCTGTTTTGTGCACTGATATGTTTATATTGGTAAATCCAGGGTCTTGGGAAAAAAAATATTTGGAAATTATTTAAATATTCAAATATAGAAGAAATGGGGTTTAGTGGTGAATTCCTTTTGTATGCAAAAAAAATCTATGTGTTTTGGAGAGGGTCACCACAGTAGGCATAGTTCGGAATGTCTATGCTGGCTAAGATTAATATTATACTTTCGAAATGTTTTCCACACTAGACATTAATAATAATATCAACTGATCTTTCGTAGTAAGCATCTTTGACTATCATAAGGAGATATCTCCTCCAATTCTGCGTTTGCATTGTGTGTGTGGCGGGAGGCCTTATGGTAGTTTCATTTTCCAAAAGCATTGCGAATTTCTTTTAATTTCTTTGTGAAAATAACTATTTTATGATCTCACACCAGTCACCATGACAGACTCGGAGTTTATTGTTCCCTTTCTAAACTCTGGGTGCCCATAATTTTCCACACAGGCAGCCTAGAGTTATGTTATCAGGATATTCTAGAGCTTTGGAGACGAGCTGGATGGCGAGACGTATACTCGTACTTATTTATTTATTCCGTTGTGTATTCTGTATGGGGACAATTTTATATAACTGTCCATTGTTGTATTGAGTTGTATTGTAACGATCACGATTTTTTCGACGCTTGAAAGTCGACATTAATACGTCCACTGTATCAAATGCCGCGCAATCAAATGCCGGAAAACCGAACCATTAGGCTTAAAAGAAGAGGTAGAAAAAGACAGAAGAAAAAAAGAACAGAAAAACAGAAACAACAACAGAATCTCACATTCGCAGTGGAACAATATATAATATATAATCACTAGTCTTTTTAAAACAAAGAACTATATCAATTTATACATACATCAATCAGAGTCAATCTACAACTCGATACAACAATGGACAGTTATATAAACCTGTCCTCATACAGAATACACAGCGGAAATAAATAACAAGTACGGAAGTACGTCTCGCCATCCAGCTTATCCCCAAAGCTCCAGAATATCTAGAATATCCTGATAAAAATAACTCTAGGCTGCTCGTGTGGAAAATTATGGGCACCCAGAGTTTAGATGGGAACAATAAACTCCGAGTCAGTCATGGTGACTGGTGTGAGATCGTAAAACAGTTATTTTCACAAAGAAAATAAAATAGATTTGCAATGCTTTTTGGAAAATGAAACTACCATAAGACCTCCCGCCACACACACAATGCAAACACAAAATTGGAGGAGATTTCTTCTTATGATAGTCAAAGATGCTTACTACGCCAATCATTGGATTATTATTATTAATGTCTAGTGTAGAAAACATTTCGAAAGTACAATATTAATCTTAGCCAGCATAGGAATTCCGCACTATGCCTACTATAGCTACCATCTAAACAGTGGTGACCACCATAAATAAATGGCAGGTTCTACAACTAAAACCGTACAATTTCGTATTGGGAAATGGATTTCCAACAAATGGTCAGGCTAAGGAACTTCCTTTCCTACTGCCGAATGGGATCGCCTCTGGCTGGACGTCCCGAGAGACAAACTGCTCTCTGCCAAACAAGGCCGGGTTACCCCTGTAACTAGGTAACTCACGAATATGTCATCACCCGGTCCTTTTGGACCTTTATCCGAGCGCTCGTAACCATCATCACACATAATAAATAAGGTGTGTCCACATGAGTAAGTATCTGGGCTCCATACCATGATACCACCCCTTTCCAGAAGGAAATGACATACCCTAAAGGGCGCGACCCTCATAACCTTGCCGCAACATTCCTTTTTCGACCATTTCCGGGTTGTTGAGGCCCTGACGAAGTCTCGTCCACAAAGCTACGCTTTTTCACAAAGCCGTGCTTTGAGCACAAATGATCAATAAATGATCATCGTCACAGCAACACTCAGTATGCCACATTACCAAATTGTGAATATATCGCTGATAAATTTCAACTACATAACCTCTGAGCTCGTACGTCTCAAAGAAGGGTGTTAAGCTAAGAGAATAAATTCTCCGCCACCAACAGAAATGTATTTGAAAGAAATCAGCTCTATATCTCAAAATGTAATGTCAAACACGTAACCATACAAGTCTGTTCCGGGTTCGAACAGAACCGAAGGCACTTCAAAAGAAGTCCTTGCAAATCCGGATATTCACAATCCCGATAAAACTTCCCATCACAAAGGAAATCTCAATAACGTAGCTAACAGTGCAGAGACAATCGATAGGTCATCCTATCATTTTCACAAATACCCGGTCTTCATCACCGGTCTTCAATACGATCCATATCGTCGTATTATTATTCGGAATGGGATATCTGACACAAAGGTCCTTTCCCGGCTAAACCGAATAATAAGCGGTTGTTTTAAAAACAATTCAAGTGCCATTTCAAAGGCAATACTGATAGTCAGTGATTTAACTATCAACAATATTCATAACAATCATCAGATTCAAATAATTTTCCCAAATTATTTATTTTCAAAATATCTTCACGATATATGGTTTATACTTCAACCATTTGAAAACAATTTTCAAATCACATTTCACCTTTCAAATTTTGAAAATCAATTTCGAATCAATTTCCTTACGCGAAATACATATCCAAATATTTCTTTTAAAAATCCACTTAGAACTTTTAACTTATTTTTAAAAGCCACTTTGGAAAATATACTCGGCTTTATAGTGAAAATACACTTTCACTTCAAAATGGTCCATTTAAACCAATCAAATAAATCCTTATCGATTTATTTCAAATTTACATTCCAAAACTGTAAATTTATTTCCACACTTCATCGCTTTGAAAACCGATTCTAAATCATATTTCTCACACTTTAAAAATAAATCAACGTTTATTTTTAAAACAAATTTCCCTTTCCTTTATAAATTCTATTCAGAATTTACATTCTCAAATATTCACTTTCAACACCGAATCGACTTTCAAATTGATTTCTCAATTTTATTTCAAACTCCAAATCCAATTCCAAATTGATTTCTAAATTTATTTTAACACCGAATCAAATTTCGAATTGATTTTAATTTTAATCCCAAATACCAAATCATTTTACAAATCGATTTCTAAGTTTATTTCGAATTCCCAAATTGATTTTCCAAACATTTATTTCAAACACCAAATCGATTAAAAATGGATTTCCCAGGATTTATTTTAAATACCACATCAATTATCAAATTGATTTCAAAAAAATTTATCACCATTTAAAATAATTCCTTTATTCTCTTCCAAACCATTTAAAATTCCATTTCAAATAAATTTTCCAACTTCCGAATAATACTATTCAAAAATTCATTTATATAAATCTTTTCCCATACCTTGGAATCTATTCAATAAAATTTCGACAATCCATTTTAATACTTAAAAATTCCTTCTTTTAAATAAATTCAATTCTTAAAAATAAATTCAATTAAAATTTTCCACTTTAATTTCAAAATCCAATTTATATTCATTTCTGGTATCCAACGATACCAAAAATACATTCGGCTAAATTATAGCCTTCAACACATTCAATCACAGATATAATCATACACAGATTATAAATAATCAATCACAGAACATATGAAATCAATTCAAATGTTTTGAGGAATCCTGTTGGATCCCTCCAACCTGTTTCCCTACATCCACAGATGTTAGCACAATACCAATTCCACTTCGAGGTGGAATATCGCGGTATATAGGATTTATAAATATCATCCGCTTACTAACGGCGCAATAGGGTCTCATCCGCTATACAATGCGGGAAATCAATCAATCCAATATATACATATGCCAATATGTATATATTGCTATATATATAGATATATCCTACTATATCTAATATCACATCCAAACAGCAACAAACAATAACTGAAAATTCCACTTTTCAATTTGAGTGAGAAGATCTCACCTTTGCTTTAAATTTGCCATCCATTTTTGTTCCAGTTTGTTTTCTCCAAATTTCGACCTTGTATAAATAATTTTATACAATTTATAAGTATTTGAATCAATTAACAATAAATTATCATCTGTTAATTTATTTAACCCAAAAATTTAATTTTATCGAATGATTTTTTTTTACCCATGTGACGCCCCACCTCTATACCCATGCTAACCAAGAACACTACGGTGTAGTGCTGTCAATTAGCACGGAGAATAAGGCTGTTGAGGAGCGACCATCCATGTAACTTCTTTGTGCGAGCACCGATATGTCAGATAGAATAGGATGCATATCTTTTAAGGAGGAAATCCGACATACCGATACAAACATAAAGCTATCACACGGTGGCTATATATAATCTTCGGAAACAAATATAGAAATAAACGTAACATAAATCAGTCACAGACAATTCATATCACAGAGGCGGAAATAGATATGAATAAATATACAACACATGAAAGTGTACATCAGAGTAGTGGTCAGAAAAATCCACGATAATACAAAAGAATAGCATCACGTGCTATACAAAAGAATAAGTACACAACATAGAGTCTATATCTCAAATGTGTACATCCAAAAACAACTACTAAACTAGAGTAGTTAGCCAAAAGTCAGAATAGTCCTGAAGAGAAGTCAAGCAGAAGCACCTGTAACATCTCGGTCTGACCCGAGTATTATTTATAAGAAAATAATAAACGGATCAGTCTAGCTATAAATATCAGATAAAGTGATATAGAATAAGAGATATGACAAAAACGTATCATAACCATAATAGCGTACTGTGATAAGTACGTAATTGAAAATCAACAAGAGATTAATCAATACCACAAGAATCTTCTCAAAGATTAAAAAGAATGTCATACTCTTTATTTAATTCACCAAGCCACAATAAATGACATACATATTAATGCCAATTGTAAAAGTTGGTGAAACATTAAATTCAGAAATCAACACACGAAATCTAGAAATCACAAAAAGGGGAAAGTCCGAGCATACGGACGAGAAGCTATCTCATGGAAGCTATCCATTAAATTTTCCGAACACACGGATGGCCCGAAGGCAAGTCCGAACACACGGACGAGAAAGGCAAGTCCGAACACACGGACGAGAAAGGCAAGTCCGAACACACGGACGAGAAAGGCAAGTCCGAACACACGGACGAGAAAGGCAAGTCCGAACACACGGACGAGAAAGGCAAGTCCGAACACACGGACGAGAAAGGCAAGTCCGAACACACGGACGAGAAAGGCAAGTCCGAACACACGGACGAGAAAGGCAAGTCCGAACACACGGACGAGAAAGGCAAGTCCGAACACACGGACGAGAAAGGCAAGTCCGAACACACGGACGAGAAAGGCAAGTCCGAACACACGGACGAGAGACATCGCACATTGCTAGTCTAAATCATAAAAATGATCGTCATCGATCATAAAGAAGTGTCGATTACACTAAGCTAGTAAAGATAAGAGTTTAGCTTCATGTCCCATAACCACTTGCTTAACTCAAATATTTATGAACAGATTGTAGATCTGCATTAGGAAATTGTCACAAGAGTTTCAATATGTGTGAATCGAAATCACACCAATGAGGTATAGACTAACCTTGAAGATAAAGAGATATGTGTGAATCGAAATCACACAAATGGTGTCTAGTCTAACCTTGCAAACAAAGAGACATCGCTCAATCGCTAGTCTAAATCACAAGAATGATCATCATGATCATAAGGAAGTGTCAATTACACTAAGCTAGTGAATATAAGAGTTTAGCTTCATGTCCCATAACCACTTGCTTAACTCAAATATTTACGAACAAACTGTAGATTTCCACTAGAAAATTGTCACAAGAGAGTTTCAATCGAACAAGTCCAAAAATTAACCGACGAAGTAAACGCAAGCGTTTCATACCACTTGTTTTGCTAAGCCGTTTAATTATATTTTCTCATACGAATGAGGTAAAGGTTTGTATATACTATTAGATTGGAAAACAGTTTTATAAACGAGTTTGATATTGAAAATAGAGTTGAAATCGTTTTAATGAAAGAGTTTAGATATTTACTACTAGTATAGAAACCTTTATATTTTTAAAGTGACAAGTCATAGAAGTGATTGTAGAAACAATCAATTATAAAAGTTCACATTCGAAGACGTGAATAAAATCCAAAGAAATCAATTCTCAAAACCATCAAAGTAAGAAGTTCGGTTAAATGGCTTTCGGATAAGATTGCTTACGCAGAGTTGTACGGGGTACGACCTAAGTGAAGGCAAGCGACCTCGTGAAGCCAAACGACCTAAGAGGAAGGCGGGTCGAGCGACATTCTCAAAAATCCCGAGAAGAAGTCATCAATGAAGAAAATAAATGATAACGACGAATCGGGCTACCTTGAATCGATAGAAATTGGAATCCCGAGATAAATAGACAAAAACGTGCAAAATAGAGCAGCTCACAGGCTCCAGACGTCTGAGGTAAATGCTCAGACGTCTGCAGGAAGTTTCGGGAACTTCCTGAAACAGACCCCAGACGTCTGAACATATCTGCAGACGTCTGGTGAGGAGCTGAAGTTGTTTTTCAGCCCAGTGGGAGAGCAAACTCTCCCACATTTTTCACCCGATCGAGCAATGGACTTCGGGGCTTTTTGTCAATCGATAATACGGCCCTATAGGCTCCGATTCATAACCAAAAACATGTTCACAAATCAAAGAAAGGAGTTTCAAAGTTTTGACATCAAAACATCAAATATTGAAACGTTCGCCAAAGCAATTCAAATCAAAAGCAATTGAACATGAAATAGAGTTAGGAATTCATACCCAACATCAAGCATGGTTATAGTCATAGATGTGAGATAAAAATCTCACCTTTGAACCCAAACAAAGAAGAAGAAGCTTTTAAAACAAGCTAAGATCAACTCCTCTTCAACACAACCCAAATGAGCTTTAATCTATGCTCAAAAAAGAAGAACATTCCTAAAGTTAGGTTTAGGAATTTCTGAAATTGAAAGGAGAACGGGTTGGAGAAGAAGAAGATGAAGCTTACCAATGGGTTCTCTTCGAATTTGAAGCTAGGACTTGAGTTTGCAAGAGGAACAAGGGTTTGGAATTTCTAATCTTTCTTCCTCTCCACCATTTTCAGTTTGCTTGAGGAAATGAAATGAAATGGGAGTGAATGGATGAAGAGTTAGAGAGCTAGGGGGTTAAGTGGGGTTATTGGGCTGAAACCCAACCCAAAGCCCTAAGTAAAAAGTGGCAAAATTCTCCTAACTCCAAACATATCGAAGCTTACACTCAAAAAGATCGCAAACGACATTTTGAACTCAATGGAGGTGGTCTCGAGTCCTAATTCAACTGTTTGCAAAAAGTAGCTTTTCGGACCAAAATCCGACGAACGATGAAATATTTAAATAAAAATATTTAAATATAAAATCGATAAATATGCGGGTTGTTACAACCCATTTCTTTATAAATAAACTTATTTAACCAACATTTCAATTTCAAACTAACTTTCCTTTTAAATAATTTTCCTTGATAACTAAAATAAATTTAACAAGTTATTATTTTCTTTGCCTACAAACCAAATTTCCAATCTGCATATATATATATACATAATCTTTTAAACTGAAATAAAATTTTGTTTTAAACCTTACTGCACAAAATTTCCATTTTATATTTTAATGAACTAATGATTTAATTTCTGTTTTAACTTAACAGTGATTTTTTAAACTTCAACATTAATTTTCAAAACTAAAGAATACCTTATTGCCACTTCGACAAATTGCACTGCCTTGGCCTCGTCCTCCGTCCCCTTCCAGTTTGCTCGCGCGAGAGCCAAGCATCCAAACCCTAAATCGCGAAACTCCCCTTTCCTGTTGCCCTTCGCTCAGTCGCTGATCAAAACTCGCGAACGCATAGCCCTAGCTCGCGATGCCAACCGCCACTTGCAACGCGATTCCAGATCACCCATAGTTGCGCGCCACCGCCTCTAACTCCCATCCTCCCAGAAAAGATCGCCTGCCGATTTCTATCGCGCCTTCAAGCTCGCCGCTGCCTCGAACGAATTTGAGTTGAGCTCGCGATTTGGATTCGAGAATTTGAATTCCAGAAGGGTATCGCGATTTTTCTTTCGAACGGTAAAGGAAGAATTTGATTTATTTTGAATCTGAATTGCTCGCGTATGACTTCAGGGAGAAGAGTTTCACTCGGCATTTATTTTTATTTTTCTCGAGGCCATTTGCTTGATTTCGAACTGAAGATAGTGGTGTGATATCAGATGGGGAGAGGACACGTATTGAATTGGAAAGACGCGTGTCTTCATTTTTGCCACGTGTTTGAAGATAGAAGCAACGTGTTCAAGTTACGTAACAAAAATTCAAATTGCCTTGGTTTCACAATTGAAAATTTCGATCTAAATTCCAACGCGTTTATATATCGTACGCTCACTCAACAACTCCAAATATTACGAAAATTGAAATCCAGTAATAATTCAATATTACGGACCCAATGGAACTGGTTTCGTCGAATTCCGAGACTGTGCTTCGGAACACTATTTTCAAATTCAATTTAAACGATATAAATTCAAAACTGAACGAAACAGTTTCAAATTCAATTCCGAAACTTTTATTATCTTCAGTATAATCAATATGAATTTTCAAAGCCTTCAGATTATTTTTAATCAGCTTAAAATCGAAGATTCAAATTTTTATTCAACATTCAATAGATTAAATATTATAAATTAATCGCCAATCCATTCTGAAAATTTGAAATTCAAGTCAAATCATCATTCAAATATTTAAAATTAATTAAATATTTTCAGTCTAAATTGTTCAAAATTTTGGGTCGTTACATGTATATTGACTCTCATTGTTGTATTGTATAAACTGATATAGTTCTTTGTTTAAAAGACTAGTGATTATCTATTATATATTGTTCCGCTGCGAATGTGAGATTCTGATATTGTTTCTGTTTCTGTTTCTGTTTTTCTGTTCTTTCTTTTCTTCTGTCTTCTTCTACCTCTTCTTTTTAACCCTAATGGTTCGGTTTTTCGGCATTCGATTGCGCTGCATTTGATACAGTGGACGTATTAATGTCGACTTTCGAGCGTCGAAAGATCGAAACGTTACATGTGGTATCAGAGCAATTGGTTAAGCGACAACCCTGGCTCTGTTGGGTGTTACTCATTAGAGATAGAGTCAGTAGTACTCAAGAATGAGTATGAGTGTAATAATAGATATGAGCGCGTATTTGTTAGTGAATATGAAAATTGTTTTGTATTGGTTGACTTATCGGTTGATTGTTTATGAATTCTGGTCGGTACGGGAAGTACAACCGTAATCGATAGGGGTTTCTATTAAACAAGATAAACCGACATAGTATTGCTTTAAAAAGGGGTAAATGAAATAATTTTACCCAAAACCATATTTTGGTATAAAAGAAATGATTTTCTGGAATTATTATAGTTTATGGATGTTTGGTTGTTAGGAAGTGATAATATTGGAATATTATCATTATTATATGGAAATTAAATAAGAAATAATTGTATAACCAAAGATTTGGAGATAAATTCATTTAACAAATGAAATTTATAAATATGAATTGAAAGTATAAGGAAATAAAATTCATATACGAATGGGATTTGTAAATGTAAATTGTAAATGTGATTTATAATTTGAAATAGAATTCCAGGAAGATAATTGAAATAAATTCATTAATGTAATGAAATTTGTAATGTGAATTTATAAATGAGTTTTATAAATTGAAATGAGATGCCAAAGTAATTTTTGAAATACAAATTAAAGAATTTGGATTGAAATTTCAAAGTTGGTTTTGAAATGTGAGTAATTGTTTAAAAGACTCTGGGATTTCTTTAAAATGTTATGAAATGTAAATAAGTTGATAACTTATAAAATATTTGAAAATTTGATTGGAATAAGATTCAAATTGAAAAGGAATGAATTTTTAAATTAACAAATGAGGATACATTTGTAAATAAATGAATTGGAATTGAAAAACGAAATGAGATTTAATTTGAATCAAGTCGAAGAAAAATCCAAACTTGGAAAAGATAAAATAAAATGGATTGAATTCAAGTAAACTAATTTGATAATGTATAAATTCATGAAATAAATGAATTGGAAGTTGAATTAGTTAAATTAAAATTGAATTGTGAGCTGAATAAAAAAATAGTTTGAATTTGCATATAAATTCAAGTAAGTAAAAGAAAATAAATTGAAATTTCCTTGTTATTGATAAAATAAATTCAGGATGAATTGAATATGGAAATTTGAAATTTAAAAAGGATAAGTGAATATACTAATTGAATTAAATTAGTAGATGGAATGGATTTGATAAATGAAAAATCAAATCAAAGATTTAAATTGGAAATTGTTTACAAGGAAAATGAACTTGAGTTTTGAGTTGAAATGACTTAAGAAATATTTTGACAAAAGCGTTGTTGTCGAGTTTTGTGAAATGGTTTCAAATGAAATGAATGTGAATATGAAATGCAAATTAAATTGTATGTGAATTGGTCGTAAGAAATTTAATTTGTATCGAAACCATATAAATTGCTAATGGAAATTGTTTTGAATGCATTGCTTATGAAATCTATGTATTTGCTATTGAAAATAAGTGAAATGTAAATGAATTTCCTATATATGTCACTTACATATTTAAATTGAGTAAGTACAGGTTTTTGGAAGCCGTTTGGCTGCATTTTGGATTTGAACACGCAAATTGCTAAATAAATAAACCGCTTTGCTTAAAATGCTAATAAAGGTATGCCTACGCAATACAAAATAGGAAATATGAACTGTTTTTGTTTTTCCGACCAAGTGGGTCGATGTATATATATTTATATCTTTTGTCAAATTGCAAAAGCTCCTCCGTACAAAGGAGACTCCGTCAAAATTTTCTGAAAATTTTGGGAGTTAGAAAAAAAATTTGGAATTTCTGAAAATTTCACTAAAGACAAATGATTTAAAATTTGCAAGCAATTAGAATTGAAAACTGAAGTATTGGAATTCATTTCGAATCGAATTTAAATAAAATTTGAAATGAAAATCTGAATGAAAATTTGGAAATAAAAGTATTGAGATTTGAAATGAATTAGTAAATTGAAGTAAATTGATTTTATATGGAAGTGGAATTCAATTTGAATATAAACTTCAGTAGTGAAGTAGTAAAAAATAAATATAAGAAATAATTGTATTGAACTTAAAAAATGGAGAAAATTCTTAAGTAAAATTTAGAATTGAGAAATATTCTAAGTTAATAAGTGAATGAAAATTTAACTGGAATGTTGTGATTGGACATTATTGTCAAGTAAAATATACAGGGGTTATAAAGGAAAAGAAAATTGGGATTTTTGATTTTGAAGATAATTTAAATTGCTCGACAATAAGGTATGTATTTGAATTTCAGTATGAAATTTGATGGGATTCTGGTTTTGCCACTTGGAATTTTGTTTTCTATTGGAATTTGGGAGTCCGTAGGGACATTTTCTAGTCGTACCGAGTTAGCCGTGCAAAGGAGACGCTGGCGAATTTTTTTGGAAATATAGAGAGTTAGAAAAATTTTGAGAAATTTTGGATAATTTGAAATTTGAATGGTGAAGTGAAATAAAGTTGTTTGAAACTTATGGTTGAGTTTGGAAAGTTAATAAGACGAATGATAGTGTCTTTAATAAGAAGATTGGTTTGAAAATTTGATAAAACTATTTGGTTTTGGAAAATGACAAACGGGTATTGGAGCATTCTTCATAACTTGTAATTTCGGGACGAAATTCTTTTAAGGGGGGAAGATTGTAACGACCCTGAATTTTTGACATTGGAAATCATGATGTTTAATTGATTTTAAATATCTGAAAGTCAGTTTAATTTGAAATTCAAATATCAGAATGAATTTGGCAATTTAATTATTGAATTAATTTATTGAAGTTGGATAAAAATTTGAATCTTCAGTTTTAAGCTGATTTAAAAATATTTTTCAAGGCTTAGAAAATTTATATTGATAATACTGAAGGTAATGGAACTTTCAGAATTGGATTTGGAACTGTTTTGTTTAGTTTTGAATTTTATCGTTTAAATCGATATTTAAAAATAGCTTTCCGAGGCATAGCCTCGGAATTCAACGAAACCAGTTCCATTGGATCTGTAATATTGTATTATTATCGGATTTCAATTTTCGTAACGTTTGGAGTCGTCGTTTGGTCGTACGATAAGCAAACGCGCTGAAATTAAATCGAAAATTTAATATTATAACTGGTCCAAAAAGCTATCTTCTCCATACGATCAAATTTGAACTCGGAACCTTTTCCATTGCGTTCGGAATAGGCGTATAACATTACGAACGCCTAGCGGCATGCCTTGATAGGAAGTTGAAATTTTTGGCTTCGTTTTCGAGTCGATTCGAATTTAAATTTAAATAAATTAATACATTGTTTAACCAGTTGAATTTATTTCACGTCAATGCTTATTGCCTTCAAATCACTGTCTCCCACTCGTACACGCAACCATTCCATCGTGTCTCATGTTCCCCTTCCTTCACAATTCATGCATCAGATCGAGAAAAACATATTTTCTCGCTTCACTTCAAATCTAAAAAAATGGCCGCTCTATACTTCCAAATCAAATTCATTCGAAGAAAAAAAACAAACGAAAACATTTTTCATTCAAAAAGAAATTTATGGCCGTGATTTCAAAATCGAGGAGGGGATCAAATCGAAAAAAAGGAGCGCCTCGCTCGTCAATCTCGAACTCGAGCTAAGGGGATGTCAGGCCGGTGCGTTCGCGAGGTCGCGATGGTTTTGTGGTGCACGTGAGGAGGCTCGCGCCAGGTCGACATGAAAGGGGCGGTGGCGTAGCGTCGTGGCAGGCATCGCGAGTCGTTCTCGCGCTGGCGTGCGATGTCTGGAGCAGTGGAGGGTCTCAGGGTCGGCGGCGTGATGTCGCATGGATGTTGCGAGCTAGGGTTCGGTAGTAGGACAGTCTAATGCTGTGAACGAAGTTAAAGTCGATCGATTTGGGGGCTACAGCAGTTCGAGTCGCTCTGGAGTTTGTCGAAGGCTGTTAGGTAACCATTTTAGTTTTTGATTGTAAATTAAATAATTTATATGTGTAAATATACTGAGAAAAGAAATTTATAGTAAGGCATAAATTTGTTTTATTTAAATTATGTACATATATATACATATGGATGAAGAAAAATATATATATCAATAAGCTGTATACTCATACTTGTTTAATTTAAATATATTGAAAAGAAAGAAAAAAAATTATTTCAGTAAAGTTTAGTATATATATAAGTATATATTTTTGTAGTGACTGAAAATATAATATATGCAGGTTTATATATACAGTAAGTTTGTAAAACATTTGATAACACATATATATATATATATAAATATATTTAGAAGAAAATATTTGCAGAAATGAATGACTGCTCTTAACCTGATTTAATTGATATATATATATATATATATATATATCTTTATCTATATCTAAATATATAGATTAAGAGAAAAAATTTACATGCATGTTTCAGCTTACTGTTATTTATTAAAAAGAAGATATTTTGAGTAATTAACTTATTTTAATTATCTTAGTTACCAAAGGAGGTTTATAAGAAACTATTAGTTTAAAGTTAAATAAATTAAAAAATGAATTTGTTGGTTCAATCATTTCAAATATTGATAAATTGTATAAATTGTTTATACAAGGGTCAAAACCGTAAAGAAATGATCAAAACGGAAATGGATTGCGAAATAAAAATAAAGGTGAGATCTTCTCACTCAAATTAAAAATTGGAAATTCAGTTATTGATTGATTGATTGTTTGGGTGATAGTATATATAGTAGTATATATATATTTGGTGATTGATTTCCCGCATTATATAGCGGATGAGACCCTATGCGCCGCATAATAGCGGATGATATTTTATAAATCCCATATACCGCGATATTCCAACTTGAAGTGGTATTGTGCTAACATTTGTGGATGTAGGGAAATAGGTTGAAGGGATCCAACTGCATTCCTCAAATTATATGAATTTGTTTCATATATTGTATGAATTTGTTTCATATGTTGTGTGATAATTTATTTATAATCCGTGGATGATTATTTTGATAATTAAATTTGTTGAAGGCTATAATTTAGCCGAATGTATTTTTGGTATCGTTGGATACCAGAAATAAATAAAATTTGATTTTTGAAATTAAAGTTGGAAATTTTAAGTAAATTTCTTTTGAAAGAATTGGGTGAATTTAAAAGAAGGAATTTAAAGCATAAAGTTGATTTTTGAAATGTTATCGAATTTTTCCCAAAATATGGTGAAAAGATTTTTTATAAATGGATTTCGGGTAATATTATTTAAAGGTTGAAGAATTTATTTGAAATACAAATTTTAATAATTGAAAGAAATAAAGGCATTTATTTTAAAGGAAGATAAATTCAGAAATCAATTTGGAATTTGATTCGGTGTTCGGAAATAAATCTTTGGGAAACCGATTAAAAATTTGATTTGGTATTTAAAAATAAATCCTGGGAAATCCATTCTAAAATCGATTAAGTGTTTGAAATAAATGTTTGGAAAATCAATTTGGGATTGGAAATAAATTTGAAATCAATTTGAAAGTTAATTTGGAGTTGAAAGTAAATATTTGAGAAATCGATTTGAGAATCGTATGAAAAGTGAATATTTTGGAACGTAAGTTCAAAATGGAATTTATAAAGGAAAGGGGAATTTGTTTCAAAAATAAACACTGATTTATTTTTAAAGTGTGGAAATAAATTTACGGATTTGGAACGTAAATTTGAAATGAATCGATAAGGATTATTTAATTGGTTTAAATGGACCATTTTGAAGTGAAATTGTATTCTCACTATAAAGCCGAGTATATTTCCAAAGTAACTTTTAAAATATAAATTAAAGGTTCTAAAGTTGTTTTTTAAAAAAGGAATATTTTGGAGATAAAGTATTTGAACCCGGCAGATTTCCAGTGGGAATGAATAAATATTTGGAAATATATTCTACGTAAGGAAATTGATTTGAAATCGATTTTCAAAAGCTGAAAGGTGAAAAGTGATTTGAAATTTGTTTTCAAAGTGTTGAAGTGTGGAAAATGTATATCTTGCAAAGATATTTTGAAAATAAATAATTCGAGAATTATTTAAATTGGTTTATTGTTGTGAATGTTGTTTGATAGTTAAATCACCAACTATCAATATTTGCCTTTGAAATGGCATTTGAATTTGTTTTTAAAACAAGCGCTCATTATTCGGTTTAGCTGGGAGAGTACTTTGTGTCATATTACCCATTTTGAATAATGATACGACGTTATGAATTGCAATTGAAGACCGGTGTTGAAGAACGGGTGTTCGCGAGAACGATAGGACAACCTATCGATTGTCTCTGCACTGGGTTGCTCCAATATAGAGATTCTGTAATATCCCGGAAATTTGGGGCAATATCAATTTAATAATCTGTTTAAATATTTACCGAGTGAATTTATCTTTTAAAAACCAATAAAATGATTTCTATTTATAATGTATATATTGTAAATAGATTTGGCTTTGGGTTGAAATTTAATAAATGAATAAAGTCTTATTTTAAATTTCTAATATATATTTTGATAATTGGAAATTATGATTTATTTAATATTAGCTTTTCAAAGCTATTTAACCAAATAACTATATGGTTTTAAATAAGATTAATAATAAGGATTATTTTATTTCTTTTTAAATATTGCTTAATAAATAAGATTTAAGAGTATATATATATAGATAAGTTTAAAATACAATATTAATAGTGTATTGTTTTATAAATAGATAAATAGTTAATAAATTAAGAAAGGGCTTTTATTTACATTTACAATAAATAAAATTAATTAAAAAGACAAGTGTTAATTTATTAAGTAACCATGGTGACATGTGTTAGTTAGTGAATTAGAGAAAATGCCAAATGTCAAGTTTTAATTTTAGTTTTTCTTTTATTTTTATTAAACCACAAATTAACCTATATATTCATTTACTCCTCATTCTACTTCCTTTTCTATTTTCTTTTCAAGTCTTAAAAGAATTCAGCCTATTCTCTAAAACAAATCTGTAATCAAAAACTCCTCAAACCGTAATCAACATTTCTTCAACCTGTAAATCATTTTCCAAAAAACAAAGGCAAAGCCTGTAACAAATTCTTCAAAACCTGAAATACATTTCCAAATCAAAGTTTAAGCCTGCAATTTCTTATTCAAAGTCTGGAAGCAAGTAAACCTGTTCTAAAGCAACCTGATTTAGAGCAACATCTCAATAATCAAAGCATGCATGCAAGTTTTAAATCGAAGAAGCAAAAGGCAACTCAAGTTTTAAATCAAAAGAAATTGCCAGATCAAAATTTAAAGCCTGGAAATTTTCTCTGTTCTTAAAATTGGTGAGTAACATCACAATTTAAATAGTTTAAGCATAATTATGTTGCATGCTTACCTCTGAAAACAAATATGTTTGTGAATGCATTTATAAGTATATCTCTGTATATTTATATGGATGTATTGATGTGCATATGTGATTCTCTGCTCTGTTCTTATTTTGTTTTCCCAGGCTCAAGATTTCATTTTAAATCCCTTACCACTTGACCTAGTTTTTGTTAGGACTTAGTTTACAAACAAAAGTTGTTTGTTTTATCATAGACTATTATTTAAAAATTTAATTGAGTCAAAAATTAAGCCTGAGTGTCTCTGAAAAATTAAAAACATCAGTGCATGTTAAAATAAAGTAAAACTCAAACTTTTTAATTTACAAATTCAGGGTTATAAATTAAACACTTTAACTAAAACATGATTTTTAAAATAAGAATCATAGTTTTTAGTGTGAAAATGAGTGTACAGTTCTTGTATGAACTGGAAATGAAATATTGGGATTTTCTGATGATCTTGTTGACCGGAGAAGTCGTGATCTTCTTTGGTGATAGAGGAGTAATAGGGGATTGTGGGAAAAATAGTAGAAGTGATGTTAGAGTACTGTGGCGATGGGGGTTGTTTGGGAAGACCTGTAAACCTAATTTTGGGCATGGTCGAGATTTTGGCGATAAAAGCATCTCTGGTGAATCGAGTGACACAAGTCACTGGGGAATGATAGCTGGAAGGAAGACGAAGCTTCGACCAAAATTACGACGTTGCTGGTGGCGTGAGGCGAGCAGACGAGGTAGTTTCTGATGATCGTATGTTGTTCCAGGTTTGGGGTCTGTTTCCAGGTTGTGATCGAGATTGCTCGAATTCGATTTTTGGAGTTGTTCGTGGTTCTGGAGGTCGCGATCGTGAGGGGTGGTCGTAGACGATATGCCGGTGATGGTATCGATTGTCGGCGTCGAAGTTTTCAGATGTGCACGTGCACGAGATATCACGGTGTCTGGGTTGTTTGTTTGTTTGGGGAAGATGTAGTCTCGGATTCGACTCGAGATTCTTGCGTGAGTGACTCGGGGAAATTAGGTTTTGACTCGGGTTTTAAAAAGGGGAGGCTCGGGTAGATTTTTGTTTACAGTTTTAAACCAGACAGTGTTTTTAAATTTAAAATGAGTTTAAAATTGTAAAGTAGAATTTAAAACAAAGTTTTAAATAAAAGTTTAAAGTATGGATTTAATTTAATTTTGTATCCTAGTTAAAATAAATAAGTTTATTAAATTATAATGTTTAAGTAAATTTAAAATGTTTAAAGAAGGTTTAAATTTTAAATGAGTGGGTTTAAAATCTTATAAAATTCTTTTATAAATGTTAAGTGTTTCTTAACATTTAAATTTAAAAAGATTTTGTAAATTGGATTTAAAATTGGTTAAAGCTAAATTGTAATTTATTTAAAATCTTTAATTTGAAATGAATTAAGGTAAGATTTTAAAGTAAAATGTTTTAAAGTCTTTGTTAATAATAATTAAAGTAGTTTAAGGTTAACACTTTAATTTAAAGATTAATTAAGCAATTAATTTAGTAATTAGAAATTAATTGGTAATTAAGAAATTATTAAGTTGTAATTAATAAATAGTTGATTAAAGCTAAATTTCTTAAAGAAAGTAATTAAAGAATTGTTAATAATTAATGAGAGATCATTAATTAGGAATTATTAAATAATTAATTAATGTGATTAATTTTTGATAATCAATTAGATTAATTAATTAATATAAATTGGTTAAGTATAAATTACTTAATGAAAGTAATTAAAGAAATTAATTACTTAAGGTAATTAATTAAATAAATTTGATAAGTTTAAATTAATTAGTTAAATTAATTTAAGATAATGATTTGGAAATTTGATAATTACTTAAATGTAATTAGTGAAAGTATAATTACTTAGGAAAGTAATTAAAGGTAATTACTGGATGTAATTAACTGAAGATGATTTAATAATAAAAGTAATTTGAGTTAATTACTTTTAAATAAATTAATCAAGGGATTAATTAAATGATAATTAATTAAGAAGTAATTAATTATGAAGTGGAGTAATTAAGGGAAGTTAATTACTAAGTAAGATTAATCAAAGGTGATTAATAAATGTGACTAATTAAAGATTAATTATTAAATATAATTAATTTAAATGGAGTAATTAATTAAGAGTAATTAAAGATTATTAATTAATTAATATAATTAATAATGTAATTAAGGATTGATTAATTAAGATTAATTAATAAATAATAAGTAATTAAAGTAATTAATTAATTGTAATTAATTAAGGATTAAGATAATTAAATATAGTTAATTAGTTTATGAAGTAATTAAAGATTAATTACTGAATGGTTTAAGATAATTAATTTGTGAAATTAATTAAGTATCAATTACTTAAAGTAATTAAAGGATTACTAATCAGGAATGATTAATTAAGATGGATACTTAGAGTAATGATTAATTAATTGGTTTAATTAATAATTAAGTAAGTAGGATTTATAGAATGAAGTAATTAGTTTAATTCACTTTAAATTAATTAGATGATATAAATCATTGCTTAAGGATGGATGAATGAGATTGAATGTATTTCATTGTTTGATATCTCTGATGAGATATGATTGATATATGATATGGATGTTTGGTTGAATTATAATGATAATGTGAATTATCTGTTTGGGATGATAATGTAGATTATCTATTGAATTATCTGTTAACCCCCTTTTAGCAACGACTTACGAGTTAAAAAACTTAATCCTGTGCACTCAACGACTCACGACTTAATTGCTAAGTAGGAATCTACAGCTTGAACGACTTACGACCTACCGGGTTAAGCAGCTTGCGACCTAGGGGAACTTCGCGACTTAACTACTCAACGAGTTAAAGGCTCTATGACTTGAGAGGGTTACGACTTAACATGATACGACTCATCAAGTTAACTCTTCTACGACTCAACGAGACAAGCTTTCAACAACTCAAGGTTTTACGAGATAAGGAGTATACGACTCATGGTCTTACGAGATAAGGAGTATACGACTCATGGTCTTACGAGATAAGGAGTATACGACTCATGGTCTAGACGGTTCAGCGAGTCAAGGTCTATACGAGTCATAAGGTCTTACGACTCATGAAGTCTTACGACTCATCAGACTTGGAAGCGTACGACTCATAAGGTCTTACGACTCATAGGGCTTACGACTCATCAGACTTATGACTCGTAAAGACGTACGACTCACAAGGACATACGACTCATCAGGCTTACGACTTGTGGTGCGTACGACTCATCAGGCTTACGACTTATGGTGCGTACGACTCATCAGGCTTACGACTTGTGGTGCGTACGACTCATCAGGCTTACGACTTAAAGGCTATCGAAACTGGAATCCAAGGCCCTGGCCTGTGCTATTTTGATCTGATGAGTCGACTACGACTTAACACTTGTCTTCCAACTAAGCCGCAAGATGGACCATAAGGCGCCCACGAGACATCATGAGTCGAATACGAGTCACGACTTACCATGAGTCGGATACGACTCATGACTTGGTCGAATTGAAAGCTCAGGAATCTGCTCCTATAAATACCCCATCACTTCCAACATGGAGGGGACTTTTGGCCATTCATTTCTCCAAGCGCCGTTACGCTGTCGAAGCCTCATCTCATTCAGCAATCAAATATCTCCAAGCATTCGAGACACTACAACAATCTTCGAGAAGAGCTCCTAACATCCAACACGGATTCGTCGAGTTTCATCATAAAAAATCGAGCTAGTAGTCAAGAGTGCTTTCATGATCAAGTTGTATCGTTTTTAGAAAGAGATTGTATCAAATTGTAACTGAATCAGCAATAAAAGACTATAAAGTGGATGTAGGCTCAATTACGGGCCGAACCACTATAAATCTGTTGTTCATTTACTGCATTTCTGCTATTTTCCTGCTTAATTTCTGTTCCCGTCACACGGGTGGTGCTTTCACGATCTTATTACACACACCGGGTGTTAGCGTTCACTTTTTACCGTTAACATTTTGGTGCTTTCATTGAGAGTTGAACTCAGGCGATCATCCACCGTTGCTTCGCAAAGATTCATAAAAAGAACCTCACCAGATCCGAAATAATGGCTCCTGGAAGAAGAGGTAGACCTATCAGATTTGGAAATGCTCACGAAGGAACTTCCGCTTCCCCAATAACAGACCAAGCAACTCCAACCGTTGGAGTCACCAGGGCTGAATTGGATGACGCAATTTCTGGATTATACCAACAAATTGAAACTCAAAATGCTTTGATGATGGATAGAATAACTGCCCTGCTTGGGGCAAATCGTCAACCAGAAAACCATCAAACCACCCTTCCTGAAACGCCACCTTTCCAAGCTGATGGTTCTAGGCCGCAACCAACTTGTCATGAGCATATGCCCGGGCAAACTTCCGAGGGAAGAACTGGTGCTTGCCCGGAGGTGTCTTTGAACAATAAAGAGTACCTGTCTGAAATGGTTGGCCGCATCATGAAAGAGAGCATGCGAAGGGAAGAGGATGAGGCTGACTGGGGATTTGCGCCAAGCAGAACTCCATTTACTGAAAGGATCCTGAGAGCAGAATTCCCAAGGAAATTTGCACCTCCTACTATCCAAGCCTATAGGGGAACCACTGACCCTAATCATTTCCTATACAAATACGATTGGCATATGACCGGTGCAAGAGCATCAGACGAGATCAAGTGTCGGTACTTTCCGGTATACCTGGAAGGTGTGGCTTTACTTTGGTTCACAAAGCTTCCAGTTCGGTCTGTAGATAAGTTCTCCGACTTAACACAAAAGTTTAAGGAACAGTTCAGATTGTATGCTTCAAAAGCTAAGGATATAATGTCACTGTCTAACCTTGAACAAGCGCCCGGAGAATCAATCAAATCTTTCTTGAGCCGTTTCAATATAGCTTTAGCCGAAGTAGAAAATGCGGAACCACGCATGATCCTGACTTATTTGATGCGAGCCATTGATAAATCGAGTAAATTTGGAATATGGCTAAAGATGAAGGAACCGAACTCACTTGATAAATTCTATAAAAAGGCCGACGAGTTCATTCGCCTTGAAAACCTTTCTACGACGTCAAAGGTGGTGGCTGCCCAAACTAATAACAACAGTGTCCCATCTAAGAAAAGAGAATCTGAAAGTCAGAAAAGGGAGAATGAAGGAGGAAAGAACCAGGGAAATGAAAAGAAACCTCGCCGCTTTAATTCTTCGGATTATACCCCTTTAACTGATACACCAAGAAATATCTATTTCGCAACAAAAGACGTTGTCCAGTATCCTAAGCCACCTGAGATGACGAAAGGTGCAAAGAGTAATGGAAAATTCTGCCAATTTCACAATCAACCTGGCCATGACACTGACCAATGTCGCCAGTTAAAGAAAGTGATTGAAGAATTGTTGGAACAAGGTAAACTCCAACAATACGTTAAGAAAAGCGGAGTCAATCCAACCTCATCCACTCGGGATCAACAACATCCTACCCATCAATCCGATTCTCACAACAACACTGCAGTGGAAGATTCAGAAAAGCTTGTCATTAATGCTATCACAGGGGGACCATACCCAGCAAGCAGAAGATGGGATGACTACTAATTACCCACTAAACTGCGGCTGGGGCATCTCTCACTTTCTTTGGCATAAAAATCCAAAAGCTATGAATCAAGCATAAATGGAAATCCAGCTTGGAGATTCTGAAACAATAATAACTAGCATTCGTTTTTTACTTAACAGCATTGCTTGAATTTGTAAAGATAATGATGGATGTGTAACTTCTGCATTGTAAACCGCTGAGAAATCAGCGTGACTCAATAATGAAAAACTATGCATTGTGTTTTCTGTTATAAAATGCCTGTTATATTTCGATGTGTAAATACTCTAAATGTATTGCTAAAATATCGATCTAATACTGCAGGTCATTAAAGCAAAGCTCACCCATCGCAAAACTAAGCGCGAGCCTTACAAGTCATTTATTAAAGCAAATTTCAAGCAACAAAAATTTCAAACTCGAATCCCATACAAGAGGAACTTCACATAAAAAGTTGACGGCTCCACTATGTCAAGCCCTCGTTAACTGGTTGCGATCGTTAATATAAAAAAGGCATCCAACCAAATAACTTGCGTTTACTCTGTGGAGTCATTCAACAGTGAAGTCTACTTCTTCGGATAAAGCAATTTACTTGCAAAAGAAAGGAACACGCGCTTGGAAACGATGATAAAGGATCGCAGATTGGCGGATGATGATACAACATGAGCAGGCAAACATGGAAGCAGCCAAAGGAAGGTATGCCTCTCAACAGGAAAGCAGGTAGATCCACTAAAGGGATACCTTCCCAAGCAGAAGGAATAAGACCCTCGCTGGCTGATTGTGATGCATCCGATCAGACAGCTTGTGTCCATCCCATGGATCTACTTGCCCCTAAGACGCAACCTTCCTGGCACACCAACCAACTGATGCTCCTTCCCAAGGGTCAACAAAGCCCTTTAACGAGGCACGCCAATAAATGGGAGTGCTTTACTCAATCAAAAAGATCGGTGGGACTACCAAAGGGGCACCTCGTTAATTGATTGCGATCGTTTGTACAAACAAACATCCAATCAAGCAACTTGCGCCTGTCCCATGGACCCCTCCGACCATGAGAAAGTAACTTCCAGGCAATCACAAGCCCTCTTCGGAGGCACAAGCCCTTTTCGGAGGCACAAGCCCTTTTCGGAGGCACAAGCCCTTTTCGAAGGCACAAGCCCTCTTCGGAGGCACAAGCCCTCTTCGGAGGCACAAGCCATCTTCGGAGGCAAAAGCCCTTTTCGGAGGCACAAGCCTTCTTCGGAAGCACAAGCCATCTTCGGAGGCAAAAGCCCTTTTCGGAGGCACAAGCCTTCTTCGGAGGCAAAAGCCCTTTTCGGAGGCACATTTCACCCGTGTAGAAGTGCAAAATGCTTCTCTTCGGAGACCCACTTCACCAGAGATGAAATGCCAAAACTGCTTCTCTTCAGAGACCAAAACTGCTTCTCTTCGGAGACCAAAATCGCTTCTCTTCGGAGACCAAAAGACCTCTTCAGAGGCGTACTTCACCTTGCTTGAAGTACCAAAAATAAACCCTTTACTGGGGCACAAAAATCAAAACCTTCTTCAGAAGCTCATTTCACTGTGCAGGAAAATTCACTTTCAAACAAATAAAAGTGATCATTCCCAGAAGTCGAAGTGTTCTTCAGGAAGAAAAAGAAAATAAAGATTTCTCCAAAGACAAGATATACTCTATTAAAAGCAGAATAATTCTTCCCTGAAAAAGTGGAAAGTTATTCTCTAAAATAAGAGTATCGGTCTTGTGAAAGCAAGAAATATTACAGTATACTTGTGGTATGAGGGCAAAATTATACAATTCAGTTACATTAATAAAAGTAATATACAAGCAACATACCACAAGTTCATTGCAATATCACGTAATAAAGATGTGGAGTAAATGCGTTCTTGAAATACAGACAAAAAGTTTGTACAAATAGAAAGAATCGTTTACTCTACACTTCAAATGAAAAACAGATGTATTCCTACATACACAAGGATTTGTACAAGAAAAATATCTATTTATTTCAACACTATGAGAAATTTTTTACATTGTACAGGTTACAAAAAGAAGCGGAGACCGGTATCCGCACAATCTCCGGTCAAGACAAAAAGCAGAAAATGCAAAAATCAAACTCATTTCCCCTTCTTCCCACCCTTGGAGTTTTTACCCGGCCTGGTAATTAGCTTCGTAGGCCGTGTCGGAGAAGAAGGAGAAAGAGACTCAGCCGGATCAATCTCTGCCTCATCCCCAGCAGCAGAAGAACTCTTTTTTCCTTTCTTCGAAACCACACGTTTCCCCTTCTTCTTGGAAGAAGACTCACTCCCCGGAGCAAGAAATGTAGAAAGCTTTGTGTCATAATCAAAAGATTGCTCCGGGGTCTTCTCGCTATCCTCCAGACCTTCTGCCTTCTGTTCTTCGGAAGCAAGTGGTTCGTCTAAACCTTGAAGGGCTGCTATTGGTTCTTCCTGTGAACCTGGTTGAGAAGCTGGAAGAGATATAACTTGAGAAGGAGGAGGAACGACAGCTGAAGAAGGAAGAATTGGTGCAGTTTCCGGCACGACTGCTGCATAATAAAAGAAATCAAAATCAATATTCTCCGAGAAAAAAGAAGACCGTGAATCGTCAAAGTTACCTGGAGAAGCCGGTTTAGCAAGATCAATCTCAAATTCCCGAGCTTGGAAGTCCTTCATTGCTTCTTCCTCTGTAGGGGTGGATACAGTTTCTTTGTCAACCTTAGCGGGAGGCGTGGAATGAGAACTAGAGCCAGTAATATCCGCATGAACTAAAGCCGAAGTATAAGCAGGAGCAATAGGAGGTGTCTCTTTCTCAGGAAGCTTCTCTCCCGTCGCCTCGGCCCGCACTCGGATGAGCTGCTCTTTTCCTTTGGCAAGGGCATCGCGATCGCTCTCACTTAAGTAGGTAGCTTGAAGATCTGTTTCAGAATATCCGGCACCACCAAATAAGTCACCGATTGCCTCCCATACCTCCGCTAAGGTGACTTCATACTCTGGTCCCAAAAATGAAAGGCTCCCACGCCCCAGGACACAATGCATATAAAAGTCGAACAGAGTCGCGTCAACGGTGGCTATGGTCGCCTTATGGGATTCTTCGGCTGCGGCTTTACCAGAGAGAACTTCATCACGTTCTCTTTCAGCCTTCAGTAACTGGGATTGTAGCCTAGCAATTTCTAAGTCTCGAGAGCTGAGTTTCTCCTGAAGTTGAGCAGCGTCATCACGATATTTTCTAGTAACATGCTGTTCTGCTTCAAGCTTGACTTCAGTATCCCGCTGAGCAGCATGGGCGTCTCGAACTTGTTTTTGAAGCATTTCTTCTTTCTGAGAATAAGAAGTGGAGGAAGTAGCAAGCTCTTTTTTAAGCCTTTCAACTTCGGCTTCGAGCTTCACATAACCATCGCTAATGCTTTTCATCTCCGAGTCATGCTACTTACGCCATTTGTCCCACTCAGATTTATCATTTTCCATGGTCATCATCGCTTCAAGGTTCAGATGGTTGACCCTTTGAAGTTCGTCAACCAGCTTCTACCACCCAGACATTCTTTCGATGTCAAGCTTTACAGCATCGACATTTTTCAGCATCGCCTGCTTATCAATGGGGACCAAGTCCAAATCAAAACGCACTCCTTTCAAACACCAATTCGGAAATCGGCTCTGGAGTGTGGGAGGACCATCTCCAGCTTGGTACTGTGGCCTATTAATGATGGTCTGGATGTCAGATTCCTTAAGGGCAGGAGAACCGAAAGATGTATTAGGAGGAACAGAAGCGGTAGTCTTTTCCGAGATGTTAGATGTGTCTTTCTCACCAAGTCTGGTACGTTTACTGGAATCATCAGAAGTGTGACTCTTCCCCTTATCGTCGTAAGATTTCCTTTTATAAGGATCGTCGCTTCTGCGGGAAGAGTCACGTCGCTCGTCCCTACTCCCATAGTATTCCTCATCTTCTCTCCGGTGACGCTCTTCATGAGCTCGCCTCTCATGAGCCTTTCTAGCAGCTCTCTCCTCATCAGTTTCTTTCACGGCACTGATATAACTCCTAAAGTCATAAGCCTCACGGCTTCCGTAACGCTGGAATTTGTTGTAGTAAGAGCCGCTTCGCCCCATCAGAGAACCTGAAATTGAAGAAAAAGACCAGTTTTAGAAATCCTCAAGTTGAAGAGGCTAAGTGCATATAAGTGCCAAAATTCTAAGTGTGTGTGATGTGCAAACTACGCGCATCAGACTACAAACCACTTTTGGGTGTAGATATGGCAATAAGTTGTGCGGAAGGCATTGTGGTTTGTTGCAAAGAAGAAGTTGCTTCGACAACAGGAGGAACCACTTTAGAAACATCATCTTTAAAGAGCTCCTGAGAGGTTATCATGATGTCGCTTAGACTGTCAAAAGTATCATCGCCATTGTGCATGGGAGATTTCTCTTTTTCAACTTCCACCTCAGCCGTCTTTTCAAGAGTGTGAAGATTTTCCTCCTCTTCAATAACCGGGGCAAGTGCTAACTTACTGGACGGTCCAGCAATGTCGGTAGAAGTAGAACACTTTACCAATGAAGTCTCAGCGGTAAGATCTTGCGATAAAAGTTCTTTAGCAGGAACAGGGGCATCTGACTCCTCAGCAGGAGAATCAGGGACTTCATGTGGCTGAGTGGAACGGGAAGGATGTAAGAGTCCAAATTCGTGGAGGAACTCATCTCTCAATAGAAATTGAACACTCCTCTCCTCAACCGGCACGGCCATAAGCCTCTCAAAGGTAGTCTTGAGACGGGATTCCCTAGAGGGGGAAGGAAGCGCTGAAACAGTAGAAAAAGAAGTTAACACTTGACAATTTGGACTTCAAAGAATTTAGAAAAAACACAGGGAAAAGATAGATAATCATACTTCCCACTCTCCAAATGGCGTAAAATCCCGGGGGACAACGAACAAAGAAAAACTGGCTCAGAAACCCAGGAACGCTTTCGGGAAGACCAATAATTAGTTTGCGATTCCTG
Organism: Allium fistulosum; assembly: GCA_030737815.1. Classification (NCBI taxonomy): domain Eukaryota; kingdom Viridiplantae; phylum Streptophyta; class Magnoliopsida; order Asparagales; family Amaryllidaceae; genus Allium; species Allium fistulosum. Next base: position 195,544,822 of record CM060901.1, on the reverse strand, counting down.
GCACTCCTTACAACTGTGATAGAGGGATGGTCCTTGGTCCTTGTGAATGAGCATAGAAAGCAAATTTCTCCAAAACTGGGAAAACGGTCCAGCATTCTCCTAAAAAGCACACACAGTCCCAGCAGGATGGCGAAGCCATTAGGATGAAGTTGAAAAGGAGAGATAGATAATCGAAGGAGGAGTTCTCGGAGACAGTCATTAAACGGGGGAATCGCTCCACTCAAGCACATTTGGCGGTTCACTGCAATGAAGCCATGGGGCGGCCTGTCAGCAGTGTCATTTACTCCAGGGAGCAAAGCGTCAGATTCAGCAATGCCAAACTGGGAGCATAGTTGACGGAAGACTTTATGACTCAGGGTGGTAGGAGTTTTTTCTGGGGGATCATTCAACGGAGTAGCAATTGGAAAAGCTTCTCCACTTGGTTCCAAGTCTTCTTGATGAGATGCCATTCTACACAATCAGCTGAATGTTCAAAAGTGAAGGTGCACGTTTCCTAAAAGTGTGAAGTGCTGTGCAAAACTAATGAAAATAAGAAAAAAAAAAGCAAGTATAACTGGAATTAAACTAGCTAACAATCAGTCGATTACGAGATTTCAGAACCTGTTAATGCTCAAGTGCAGTGTTAATGCAGACAAATCAGTTTTAGTTAACCATTACGATTTTGCTTTAATACTTCACTTGAGTTAGTTATTGTGTAGCATTTCACTCATACAGTTCATTTAATTCAATCTTCTCTTTATCAACTAATCTGTCATTCGATGTGGGCAGTCAGTGGCAGTATATTCGTCCCAGTATTCTGTGAATGTTGTGTTAAGCAGGTTATTAGCATTAAAGTCAAAACAGTGTGAGAGGTAGCACAACACAGTTCAAATTCAAGAGTTCAGCCAACTTCTGTGCAAAGTCATCTAAGTCCTAAGTCGTTAAACGACCTATCATGAGTCGGGGCTTTTAGGTCGTATTAGGCGAATCAAGATGTTCGAGGCATGTTCTCTTAAGTCAGATCATTCAAGTCCAAGAATTCGAAGTCATAGAGTTCAAGTTGTTAAGTCGTTCGGACGAGTAACGAGTTACAAGTTAAGGGCTATCTCGTCCACGACCTAGTCTTTCAGATTTGCTTGCAAGATTAAACCTTAAGTATTAACTCGTTCACGACCTAAGGGGCAAGCTACGAGTTAAATCAAGTCGTCAGTCCTTAAGTCGCGCTACAAAGAAAAGTTTCAAGTCTGAGTGCAAAAATGCAATGTCCTAGGTCGTTACCGACCTACGACCTACGACCTACTTAAGGTCGTCGAAAGTTAAGTCGCAGTTTCTGTTCAAAGGTGTTAGTTCATTCTCCCAAGTACATCGATTCGCCGAACTCCTAACCCGTTAACCCATTAGCCTCTCCTTCAACCAAAACTCTCTTCTCCCCAACGCACTCAATTATCTCGAAATCACCATACACCTAGTGTAATGATATTCCATCACAAATCACAAATCGGTCAAACTGAATCGCCGCAATCCATCGTCTGGTTCACACAAGACTGTCCAAGGCTAAGACAGATCATCCTGAATCCATCAATGATCAATTGAAACAAGGATTGCAGAGAGTTGCGACATGGGAAAAGGGGGGTCGATGGTGAAAATGGGATTCGTAATTGGGTGACAATCGAAGAATGAATAGCAATCGAATCCACTTACGCAATACGAAATCGAAGATATCTGGCGGTCGAGTAATTGAGCTTGCCTGAGAGGAACTAAAATGCTTGCAAATGACAGAATGAAACAGGTAAAGGATAAGAAGGAACGACCTAGGCTATTTATGCCCTGGGATAGTGAAAGGTGAATCGACACATCCGGCTTACGACTTATACTGAGTCGTTCACGACCTACGACTCATCTTAAGTCGATCGAGATCTAGCACACTCATCAAGAAGCGGGCAAAGGAAATCGAAGCACACGACTTACGACTTAAGACGTATACTTCGAGGGGCAAATGTTAACCCCCTTTTAGCAATGACTTACGAGTTAAAAAACTTAATCCTGTGCACTCAACGACTCACGACTTAATTGCTAAGTAGGAATCTACAGCTTGAACGACTTACGACCTACCGGGTTAAGCAGCTTGCGACCTAGGGGAACTTCGCGACTTAACTACTCAATGAGTTAAAGGCTCTATGACTTGAGAGGGTTACGACTTAACATGATACGACTCATCAAGTTAACTCTTCTACGACTCAACGAGACAAGCTTTCAACAACTCAAGGTCTTACGAGATAAGGAGTATATGACTCATGGTCTTACGAGATAAGGAGTATACGACTCATGGTCTTACGAGATAAGGAGTATACGACTCATAGTCTTACGAGATAAGGAGTATACGACTCATGGTCTAGACGGTTCAGCGAGTCAAGGTCTATACGAGTCATAAGGTCTTACGACTCATGAAGTCTTACGACTCATCAGACTTGGAAGCGTACGACTCATAAGGTCTTACGACTCATAGGGCTTACGACTCATCAGACTTATGACTCGTAAAGACGTACGACTCACAAGGACATACGACTCATCAGGCTTACGACTTGTGGTGCGTACGACTCATCAGGCTTACGACTTATGGTACGTACGACTCATCAGGCTTACGACTTGTGGTGCGTACGACTCATCAGGCTTACGACTTAAAGGCTATCGAAACTGGAATCCAAGGCCCTGGCCTGTGCTATTTTGATCTGATGAGTCGACTACGACTTAACACTTGTCTTCCAACTAAGCCGCAAGATGGACCATAAGGCGCCCACGAGACATCATGAGTCGAATACGAGTCACGACTTACCATGAGTCGGATACGACTCATGACTTGGTCGAATTGAAAGCTCAGGAATCTGCTCCTATAAATACCCCATCACTTCCAACATGGAGGGGACTTTTGGCCATTCATTTCTCCAAGCGCCGTTACGCTGTCGAAGCCTCATCTCATTCAGCAATCAAATATCTCCAAGCATTCGAGACACTACAACAATCTTCGAGAAGAGCTCCTAACATCCAACACGGATTCGTCGAGTTTCATCATAAAAAATCGAGCTAGTAGTCAAGAGTGCTTTCATGATCAAGTTGTATCGTTTTTAGAAAGAGATTGTATCAAATTGTAACTGAATCAGCAATAAAAGACTATAAAGTGGATGTAGGCTCAATTACGGGCCGAACCACTATAAATCTGTTGTTCATTTACTGCATTTCTGCTATTTTCCTGCTTAATTTCTGTTCCCGTCACACGGGTGGTGCTTTCACGATCTTATTACACACACCGGGTGTTAGCGTTCACTTTTTACCGTTAACATTATCTATCTTTGTGTATATAGATAAGAATTGAATTGTTTTAACCTTAAAACAACTTGGCCCTTAAAAGATACGTTTTGGATTTCGATGAGACCGGGATCGGGTTTCCGTATACCGGGATTCCAGGTCTGGAGACCCGAATACCACATCGATCCAAATTTACGATAGGTCGTGAATCTCAAGTGAAGATGAAGATTCAGAGTGCAAGGGTTATTGTCGTTAACTCTGAGGGTGATTCCAAAACGAGTGTAACGAGATAATGCCTTCGGTTTCGTTCGAACCCGGAACGAACTTGTATGGATTGAATGCTTTCAGCACATCGTCAGGCGGACGATGAGCATTCTAAGTGATATGTTCTGATTAAAGGTAATCGTAACCTCAAGCCTCATCAACCGGGAATGGCTAAAACAGGGGAGGTGCAGCAAGGTTTCGTGGGTAGCACCCACTGAGAGCAAGATAGATCCCTGTCTAGAGGTCCCTTTTCTTTTTATTCGGCTTAGTGTGTGGTTGGTCGCGCCAACTACGGGGTTATCTTGTTCGGAATTATCCAGTAAGGGATGGTTCCGGCTTTGTGTTGCAGGGGAGCGGGCGTACTCCTCGGTACGGTGATCTAGGCCACGTACTGTGACGGGCGGTACCCCAGTAGCCCTGCCATTGTATGGAAACCCATTCTTCCTACGTGCCCTTACGGTTTTGATTGTATAACCCACTTTGTGGCTAGTATGCTGGAATTTAATAATGTAACAATTTCAGCTATTTCATATTTATTTGAAAACCCTAGACCCTATTATAATATAACTGGATTTCCTATCAAATGTTTTGGTTAGCGTAAGGTAAAAACTTACCCATGTTTATTTGTGGGGAGTCTTACGTGACACCTTTTCTTTCTAAAGGTTTTGAAGTTAAGCAAGTTTAACCTGTTACTCACACCAGACCCATGTCTGACCCAAGTTGTTTATTTCTGTTTTATAAACTCTTGGGTACTCAAATTTTTACGAGTAGCCAAGGGATTCAGGTTTAACTTTGACGAATTGTGGAGGAGCAATGGAGCAGGAGGCTTCAGCGTTGTAGATATATATAGTAGTTCCGCTGTGCCTGTATCTCTGTAGTGTATTGAGTTGTAATGTCTAGACAGATGTTATAACTGTCTAGTAAGTGATGTATATGCTGTGTAACTCTGTAAAGTGTTGTATACTATGTAATAGTATATGTTATTAATATAATTTATTCGTTCCGCTGTGAGATCGTTGTTGTTGTTTCTTTCTTTCTTCTCTTCTTTTCTATTTTCTACCCCTTTCTTTCTTATTAATGATACGACTTTCTGTGGAGAAAAAGTCGGGACGTCACATTTGGTATCAGAGCATAGGTTGAGCGAATGCCTAAGCTTTTGGTTAAGTGAATATCAAAACACTAGGTTGAGTGAATACCTAGGTTCGGAAGGATTGTTCATTAGAGATAGGATCTGTAGCAACCTGTTGAGTCTGAGTATATATATACGAGAGCGCGTATTTGTTAGTTATATAAAATGGTTTTATATTGTGTTAATTGATCGGTTGAGTGGTATATGGATTCTGGTCAATACGAGTAGCTAACGTTATTGATAGGGATCTCTAAACACTTAGACCAGGCCAACGGACACAATATTGTTTTAAAAAAAAGTAGATGAAATAATTTTACCCAGATATAATTTCTATATAAAATAGTATCATTTTAAATGTATATGGTATTTGTAATGATTGGTTGAGATGATAATAATTTATCATCTAGGATTAGGAGTCTGAGTGTTGAGGTTGGAAGAGTATCTGTCGAGACTGTAAACCTAATACCGTCTCGAGTGAACTTTACAGTTGTGTAAGGATTTCACAATCTCTGAAGGAAACCTGTTAAGGTTCGGAGTTCATCTTAGGAGTTGGATGAGTAGAGTTGGATCTGTCGGAGAACAGAAGCGAGTGATGGTATCTCAGGTAATAGTAGCTGTGCGATGAGATGCAGTGACTATGGATGTTCCCGAAGATGTTTTCTTTGGAACAAGTTGTGGAAGTGTGTCTGCTTCGGTGTTGTGGCTGAGTTCAGCATGGTGATTCTGTTTGGTTTGAGGTTCGAGTTTCTCGAAGAGCTTTGGAAAAGGAAGTATTTGGCATTTGTGGCAGCAGTGCAGCTCGGAGTATTCTGTGCATTGGCAGGAAGTTTTCTGGCTAAGCAGTTTTTCTGAAGGTAGAGTTCAGAAGCAGTAGAGTGGATCCATTTCTTCGATAGATTGGATAGTTAAGTATGAGTTGTTCTGATTGGTTAAAGGGAGAACAGTTTCTTTGGAATTAGGCTGGGTTGATTGCAAAAGTGACTTGCGATAGATTGAGTATTCTCTTGAGTTATCTGAGATTTTCTGGGATGTGTTGTCCAGTTTGTGCTTGTGTTCTTCATCAGCATTTTCATTCTACTCCAGATCAGAATGGTGCAGCGGAAGTAGTTTGGCGAGTGCATCTGTTTGTCTTTTCCAGATAGGAGAAGTTAGTTCGGTCTTCTGATGTTGTGAGTAGATTTGTGTTTTGGATTATGGGTAGATTTTGAGAGGATCATTTTGTCGGGTTATTTTTGGTCTAGTTTGTTTCTAGAAGCATCGGCGAAGGTTGAGCTGATCAGAAAGGATTTGTAGGAAGCCGAGATCGTCTGAAGGATTTTGTGGATAAGAGACGAAGGAATTTGAAATTCGAAGTTGGAGACTTCGTTGTTGTAAAGTTTTTCTTTGGTTAAAGGGAGCTATAAGATTGGGTAAGTATGGGAAGTCAGCTCCGAGTTGTTTTGGATCTTTTCTGTGATCTAATTTGGATAAGTACTTTGATCTACGAGGTTGAATTGTCAGTTTGGATAACTGGAATTCAATGTATTTTACGTATCTCTGAGGGAGTACGTGTTTGATCTATCTCTGGTTTTGGAACCAGCAGTTCTGGAGGATTTGGTTGTTGAGTCAGATTCGTCTGTAGTCTGATATTCTGTTTAGTTTTGTAGATCTAGATGAGTGGGAACTCTATAGCTTAGTATTGTTGATTGTTTGGATTTTGTAGAGCGAGTATCCCGGTATATATATACTTGGGGAAACTCGAGGAATTTCTATTCAGAATTTTTCGCTGGATAGTTAGAATTGTTTGTTTGGATGATTGGTTGCTATGATTGTTAGCATATGGATGATAATACATCCTTGTGATTTAAAAAGATTATTAAATTACCTTTGTTTTAAATTTCGGGGACGAAATTATTTTAAGGGGGGAGGAATGTAATATCCCGGAAATTTGGGGCAATATCAATTTAATAATCTGTTTAAATATTTACCGAGTGAATTTATCTTTTAAAAACCAATAAAATGATTTCTATTTATAATGTATATATTGTAAATAGATTTGGCTTTGGGTTGAAATTTAATAAATGAATAAAGTCTTATTTTAAATTTCTAATATATATTTTGATAATTGGAAATTATGATTTATTTAATATTAGCTTTTCAAAGCTATTTAACCAAATAACTATATGGTTTTAAATAAGATTAATAATAAGGATTATTTTATTTCTTTTTAAATATTGCTTAATAAATAAGATTTAAGAGTATATATATATAGATAAGTTTAAAATACAATATTAATAGTGTATTGTTTTATAAATAGATAAATAGTTAATAAATTAAGAAAGGGCTTTTATTTACATTTACAATAAATAAAATTAATTAAAAAGACAAGTGTTAATTTATTAAGTAACCATGGTGACATGTGTTAGTTAGTGAATTAGAGAAAATGCCAAATGTCAAGTTTTAATTTTAGTTTTTCTTTTATTTTTATTAAACCACAAATTAACCTATATATTCATTTACTCCTCATTCTACTTCCTTTTCTATTTTCTTTTCAAGTCTTAAAAGAATTCAGCCTATTCTCTAAAACAAATCTGTAATCAAAAACTCCTCAAACCGTAATCAACATTTCTTCAACCTGTAAATCATTTTCCAAAAAACAAAGGCAAAGCCTGTAACAAATTCTTCAAAACCTGAAATACATTTCCAAATCAAAGTTTAAGCCTGCAATTTCTTATTCAAAGTCTGGAAGCAAGTAAACCTGTTCTAAAGCAACCTGATTTAGAGCAACATCTCAATAATCAAAGCATGCATGCAAGTTTTAAATCGAAGAAGCAAAAGGCAACTCAAGTTTTAAATCAAAAGAAATTGCCAGATCAAAATTTAAAGCCTGGAAATTTTCTCTGTTCTTAAAATTGGTGAGTAACATCACAATTTAAATAGTTTAAGCATAATTATGTTGCATGCTTACCTCTGAAAACAAATATGTTTGTGAATGCATTTATAAGTATATCTCTGTATATTTATATGGATGTATTGATGTGCATATGTGATTCTCTGCTCTGTTCTTATTTTGTTTTCCCAGGCTCAAGATTTCATTTTAAATCCCTTACCACTTGACCTAGTTTTTGTTAGGACTTAGTTTACAAACAAAAGTTGTTTGTTTTATCATAGACTATTATTTAAAAATTTAATTGAGTCAAAAATTAAGCCTGAGTGTCTCTGAAAAATTAAAAACATCAGTGCATGTTAAAATAAAGTAAAACTCAAACTTTTTAATTTACAAATTCAGGGTTATAAATTAAACACTTTAACTAAAACATGATTTTTAAAATAAGAATCATAGTTTTTAGTGTGAAAATGAGTGTACAGTTCTTGTATGAACTGGAAATGAAATATTGGGATTTTCTGATGATCTTGTTGACCGGAGAAGTCGTGATCTTCTCTGGTGATAGAGGAGTAATAGGGGATTGTGGGAAAAATAGTAGAAGTGATGTTAGAGCACTGTGGCGATGGGGGTTGTTTGGGAAGACCTGTAAACCTAATTTTGGGCATGGTCGAGATTTTGGCGATAAAAGCATCTCTGGTGAATCGAGTGACACAAGTCACTGGGGAATGATAGCTGGAAGGAAGACGAAGCTTCGACCAAAATTACGACGTTGCTGGTGGCGTGAGGCGAGCAGACGAGGTAGTTTCTGATGATCGTATGTTGTTCCAGGTTTGGGGTCTGTTTCCAGGTTGTGATCGAGATTGCTCGAATTCGATTTTTGGAGTTGTTCCTGGTTCTGGAGGTCGCGATCGTGAGGGGTGGTCGTAGACGATATGCCGGTGATGGTATCGATGGTCGGCGTCGAAGTTTTCAGATGTGCACGTGCACGAGATATCACGGTGTCTGGGTTGTTTGTTTGTTTGGGGAAGATGTAGTCTCGGATTCGACTCGAGATTCTTGCGTGAGTGACTCGGGGAAATTAGGTTTTGACTCGGGTTTTAAAAAGGGGAGGCTCGGGTAGATTTTTGTTTACAGTTTTAAACCAGACAGTGTTTTTAAATTTAAAATGAGTTTAAAATTGTAAAGTAGAATTTAAAACAAAGTTTTAAATAAAAGTTTAAAGTATGGATTTAATTTAAATTTGTATCCTAGTTAAAATAAATAAGTTTATTAAATTATAATGTTTAAGTAAATTTAAAATGTTTAAAGAAGGTTTAAATTTTAAATGAGTGGGTTTAAAATCTTATAAAATTCTTTTATAAATGTTAAGTGTTTCTTAACATTTAAATTTAAAAAGATTTTGTAAATTGGATTTAAAATTGGTTAAAGCTAAATTGTAATTTATTTAAAATCTTTAATTTGAAATGAATTAAGGTAAGATTTTAAAGTAAAATGTTTTAAAGTCTTTGTTAATAATAATTAAAGTAGTTTAAGGTTAATACTTTAATTTAAAGATTAATTAAGCAATTAATTTAGTAATTAGAAATTAATTGGTAATTAAGAAATTATTAAGTTGTAATTAATAAATAGTTGATTAAAGCTAAATTTCTTAAAGAAAGTAATTAAAGAATTGTTAATAATTAATGAGAGATCATTAATTAGGAATTATTAAATAATTATTTAATGTGATTAATTTTTGATAATCAATTAGATTAATTAATTAATATAAATTGGTTAAGTATAAATTACTTAATGAAAGTAATTAAAGAAATTAATTACTTAAGGTAATTAATTAAATAAATTTGATAAGTTTAAATTAATTAGTTAAATTAATTTAAGATAATGATTTGGAAATTTGATAATTACTTAAATGTAATTAGTGAAAGTATAATTACTTAGGAAAGTAATTAAAGGTAATTACTGGATGTAATTAACTGAAGATGATTTAATAATAAAAGTAATTTGAGTTAATTACTTTTAAATAAATTAATCAAGGGATTAATTAAATGATAATTAATTAAGAAGTAATTAATTATGAAGTGGAGTAATTAAGGGAAGTTAATTACTAAGTAAGATTAATCAAAGGTGATTAATAAATGTGACTAATTAAAGATTAATTATTAAATATAATTAATTTAAATGGAGTAATTAATTAAGAGTAATTAAAGATTATTAATTAATTAATATAATTAATAATGTAATTAAGGATTGATTAATTAAGATTAATTAATAAATAATAAGTAATTAAAGTAATTAATTAATTGTAATTAATTAAGGATTAAGATAATTAAATATAGTTAATTAATTTATGAAGTAATTAAAGATTAATTACTAAATGGTTTAAGATAATTAATTTGTGAAATTAATTAAGTATTAATTACTTAAAGTAATTAAAGGATTATTAATCAGGAATGATTAATTAAGATGGATACTTAGAGTAATGATTAATTAATTGGTTTAATTAATAATTAAGTAAGCAGGATTTATAGAATGAAGTAATTAGTTTAATTCACTTTAAATTAATTAGATGATATAAATCATTGCTTAAGGATGGATGAATGAGATTGAATGTATTTCATTGTTTGATATCTCTGATGAGATATGATTGATATATGATATGGATGTTTGGTTGAATTATAATGATAATGTGAATTATCTGTTTGGGATGATAATGTAGATTATCTATTGAATTATCTATCTTTGTGTATATAGATAAGAATTGAATTGTTTTAACCTTAAAACAACTTGGCCCTTAAAAGATACGTTTTGGATTTCGATGAGACCGGGATCGGGTTTCCGTATACCGGGATTCCAGGTCTGGAGACCCGAATACCACATCGATCCAAATTTACGATAGGTCGTGAATCTCAAGTGAAGATGAAGATTCAGAGTGCAAGGGTTATTGTCGTTAACTCTGAGGGTGATTCCAAAACGAGTGTAACGAGATAATGCCTTCGGTTTCGTTCGAACCCGGAACGAACTTGTATGGATTGAATGCTTTCAGCACATCGTCAGGCGGATGATGAGCATTCTATGTGATATGTTCTGATTAAAGGTAATCGTAACCTCAAGCCTCATCAACCGGGAATGGCTAAAACAGGGGAGGTGCAGCAAGGTTTCGTGGGTAGCACCCACTGAGAGCAAGATAGATCCCTGTCTAGAGGTCCCTTTTCTTTTTATTCGGCTTAGTGTGTGGTTGGTCGCGCCAACTACGGGGTTATCTTGTTCGGAATTATCCAGTAAGGGATGGTTCCGGCTTTGTGTTGCAGGGGAGCGGGCGTACTCCTCGGTACGGTGATCTAGGCCACGTACTGTGACGGGCGGTACCCCAGTAGCCCTGCCATTGTATGGAAACCCATTCTTCCTACGTGCCCTTACGGTTTTGATTGTATAACCCACTTTGTGGCTAGTATGCTGGAATTTAATAATGTAACAATTTCAGCTATTTCATATTTATTTGAAAACCCTAGACCCTATTATAATATAACTGGATTTCCTATCAAATGTTTTGGTTAGCGTAAGGTAAAAACTTACCCATGTTTATTTGTGGGGAGTCTTACGTGACACCTTTTCTTTCTAAAGGTTTTGAAGTTAAGCAAGTTTAACCTGTTACTCACACCAGACCCATGTCTGACCCAAGTTGTTTATTTCTGTTTTATAAACTCTTGGGTACTCAAATTTTTACGAGTAGCCAAGGGATTCAGGTTTAGCTTTGACGAATTGTGGAGGAGCAATGGAGCAGGAGGCTTCAGCGTTGTAGATATATATAGTAGTTCCGCTGTGTCTGTATCTCTGTAGTGTATTGAGTTGTAATGTCTAGACAGATGTTATAACTGTCTAGTAAGTGATGTATATGCTGTGTAACTCTGTAAAGTGTTGTATACTATGTAATAGTATATGTTATTAATATAATTTATTCGTTCCGCTGTGAGATCGTTGTTGCTGTTTCTTTCTTTCTTCTCTTCTTTTCTATTTTCTACCCCTTTCTTTCTTATTAATGATACGACTTTCTGTGGAGAAAAAGTCGGGACGTCACAGATTCCCTATGTGATGGGAAGTCTGATCGGGATTGTGAATACCCGGATTGCAAGGGCTTATTTGGAAGTGCCTTCGGTTCTGTTCGTACCCGGAACAGACTTGTATGGTTGTATGTCTGACATTACACTTTGAGATATAAAGCTGATTTCTTTCAAATACATTTCTGTTGGTGGCGGAGAATTTATTCTCTTAACTTAACACCCTTCTCTGAGACGTATGAGCTCAGAGGTTATGTAGTTGAAGGTTATCAGTGATATACTCCCAATTTGGTAGTGTGGCATGCTGAGTGTTCTGTGTGTTGATGATCATTTGTGATCAAAGCATGGCTTTGTGAAAAAGCGTAGCTTTGTGGACGAGACTGCATCGAGCCTCACAAACCGGAAATGGTCGAAACATGAAAGATGCGGCAAGGTTATGAGGGTCGCTCCCTTTAGGGTATGTCATCTCCTTCTGGAAAAAGGTGATATTATGATATGGAGCCCAGATATTTACCTGTGTGGTTGCTATAATCTCATTTACTGTGTGATTGTTTCTATGTGATCGAGGCGCCTCGGATAAAGGTCCCAAAGGACCGGGGGTGGCATACTCGAGTAGTAGTTACCTAGTGACAGAGGTAACCCGGCCTTGTGTTGGCAGAGATCCGGGTAGGTTCTCGGGACGTCCCGCAAGAGGCGTACCCATGTGGCAGTAGGAAGTTCCTTAGCCTGACCATTTGTTGGAAATCCAATTCCCAATACGAACCCTGTACGGTTTTAGTTGTAGAACCTGCCATTTACTTATGGTGGTCACCACTATCTAGATGGTAGCTATAGTAGGAATAGTTCGGAATGTCTATGCTGGCTAAGATTAATATTATACTTTCGAAATGATTTCCACACTATACATTAATAATAATATCAACTGATCTTTCGTAGTAAGCATCTTTGACTATCATAAGGAGAAATCTCCTCCAATTCTGCGTTTGCATTGTGTGTGTGGCGGGAGGCCTTATGGTAGTTTCATTTTCCAAAAGCATTGCGAATTTCTTTTATTTTTTTTGTGAAAATAACTGTTTTACGATCTCACACCAGTCACCATGACTGACTCGGAGTTTATTGTTCCCTTTCTAAACTATTGGTGCCCATAATTTTCCACACCGGCAGCCTAGAGTTATGTTATCAGGATATTCTAGATATTCTGGAGCTTTGGAGACGAGCTGGATGGCGAGACGTATACTCATACTTATTTATTTATTCCGCTGTGTATTCTGTATGGGGACAACTTTATATAACTGTCCATTGTTGTATTAAGTTTTATATTGACTCTCATTGTTGTATTGTATAAACTGATATAGTTCTTTGTTTAAAAGACTAGTGATTATCTATTATATATTGTTCCGCTGCGAATGTGAGATTCTTATATTGTTTCTATTTCTGTTTTTCTGTTCTTTCTTTTCTTCTGTCTTCTTCTATCTCTTCTTTTTAACCCTAATGGTTCGGTTTTCCGGCATTCGATTGCGTGGCATTTGATACAGTGGATGTATTAATGTCGACTTTCGAGCGTCAAAAGATCGAAACATTACATGTGGGCTATCCACCGCACATTCCATGGTTTTCCTAGGTTAACCAAGAACCCATCACTTGGCCAAAAAATATCATGATCCCCATGATTATTTATAAAAATTCAAGATCTCCATGATTAATTATTTTCCCCAAGTATACCACTTGTTTCCCATTGATAGCCCCAATTAGGTTAAATTAAATAAAAACACATTGATATCCCCAATGTATGTTTTTGAAAGCATATTTCTATTTGTAACCCCAAACTATGTATCGAAAACATTAAACCCACCCCGGTGTCCCCAAGGTTTTATATCATTCATTTATATAAGGATCCCCCATACATATTCAAACAAGGATAAGTATTTTATGCTATAACCCTCTGAAGTAACCCCTTCGACTTAGCAAAGTTATACTTAAGAAAATGGCTAAAAATAGCCCTTCTAAAACCCTTTGAATGAAGTCTCATTCCAAAGAAAATAAACATCCAAAGTTAGCCACTTTGGAAACCTTTCTTTCGAAAGCATCACAAAATCATAACTATTGACATTGTCGAAAGTTTGGGGTATCCCCCCCTTATAAAACCATTTATAAACCTTTCGAAAGTATTTAAACTTAAATCCTTTCCTAATCATTGAAGATAACCCCTTCAGAAATCAAACCTTTCGAAATCAAAACTTTTCGAAATTAAAACCTTTCGAAATCATTGAAGATAACCCCTTTAAAACCTTTCAAAATCAAAACCTTTCAAAATTAAAACCTTTCGAAATCATTGAAGATAACCCTTTCAAAACCTTTCGAAATCAAAACCTTTCGCAATCATTGATAATAACCCCTTCAAAACCTTTTGAAATCAAACCTTTTGAAATCATAACCTTTCGCAATCATTGAAGATAACCCCTTCAAAACCTTTCGAAATCAAACCTTTCGAAATCAAAACCTTTCAAAATCAATTATGTTTCTATTCGAAAGCAAAGGAAGCAGCCTCCCCATCCCTTCGCCCCTCTTCCCTTCGACATCGTGCCTACCTTTCGACTTAGGCAGTGGGTAATTGTTTACCTTCCATCTTAGATGAAAGGAACCTTTCGACTTCGTCAAAAGGGTAAAAGCGGGCTTGTTGGAGTCAAAGGCAGAACTGGGCCTACTGAAGTAATGTTTTATCTTGTTTGTGTAATTTTGATTGGCTGAGGAGCCTTCTCATATACTTCCGAATAGTAAAAAGTATAAAATAGTCAACCTTTTTCTCAAAACACTATATTTCTTCCCCAAATCAATTTTTGAAAGCAATTTCCCTCCGGCTTTGACCATGGCGGAAGCAAAATTGCAGTTTAGCCCTTAGGCTTAATTAATTTAATTACCTTAGTAAACCACTAAAGAAAAATCCCCAAAAATCACCAAAAATCTTATAAATCATATACTTCAACATATTAAAATTTCAAAGCATTTGAAGATCAAAACAATTTGGAATTTAACCAAAACCGAATAAAACGTGTCAATTAGCCCATTAACATTTTAAAACACCTAAGTCTTATCCAAATAAAGGTTTAAATGGTTATATCCGAACCAAAATTACAAACATGAATTGGGTATAACCCATAACCGATCCAAACATAGAAAATAAGATGATAAATATGATTATTCACCTTGATTGGTTAATTGGAGAATGAGATAATTTCCTAGCTTTAATTCCTTAGCTTTTTCTTCAATTTATTGCTCTTCCTGGAGCTTTTAATGGCCGATCGAAGTTGGTGAGGAGTTCAGAATGAGAAAGTGAAAATTTATTAAAGTGGAGGAAGAGATATATACTAAGAAATGTAGCCCCATTTCCAAGTTTACCCCTTATGAAATTCCTCCTTCTTAATTTAGTTAAGTCCTATTTTAGTTCATTCATTAAGACACGGCCATTGGATTTATTAATCTCATTAAGTCCCTGAAATTTCGTTAAGAACACAACAACAAGCATATAGCCCATGCAAGCAAAGCTAGTACAATCTACCAACCAAATTCTATATAAACACTATATAGAACATACCATCTAATACAGCCCAGGAAAAGTAGACCTAATCCTATATTCTTTCTCCAAAGTACCGTCCTTCACGTTGTCGCTCCATTGAACTTTCACTAACCCGACTGTCTTGTTCCTTAGCATCTTCTCATCTTTTTCCACAACACAAACTGGTTGCCTCACAAAAGTCATATCTGGTTCCACCACTAAGTACTCCAGTGCTATCGGAGCGATAGTAGTTTCTAGATCATGAACATACTTCCTAAGATGAGAAACATGAAACACATTGTGGACCCCGCCCAAACTTCTCGGTAAATCTACTTGGTATGCGAGTCTCCCAATCCTCTTTGATATAGGAAATGGTCCATCATATCTCGGTGCTAGCTTCCCGATCTTCCCGAACCGAACCACACCTTTCATCGGCGATACCTTAATGAAAACACTTTCTCCAACTAAGAACTCTAGGTCCTTACGCCTTTTGTTTGCGTAACTCTTTTGCCTAGACTGAGCTTCCTTCATTCTTTACCATATCAACTTGATCTTTTCCGTCGCATCTCTCACCAAATCTGGACCAAGGACCAACCTATCTCCGGTCTCTAACCAACATACTGGTGATTTGCATGGCCTTCCATACAAAGCTTCAAAAGGCGCCATTCCTATAGTACTCTGATAACTATTATTATAGGAAAACTCCATTAAGTGCAAGTGATCTTCCCAAGAACCACTAAAATCCAGCACACAAGCTCTCAACAGATCTTCCAGTACCTTGTTGACTCTCTCTGTCTGCCCATCCGTTTGAGGATGATACATGGTACTCATCATGAGCTTAGTGCCTAATACACTCTGTAGGCTCTTCTAGAACTCGCTAGTAAACAAAGCATCTCTATCATTGACGATACTAATAGGAATTCCATGCAGTCTAACGATGTTCTTCATGAACAACTTAGCCAAAACAAGTGTCGTCCTGGTTGACCTTATCGGAATGAAATGGGCACTTTTGGTCAATTTGTCCACTATGACCCATATACTTTCATTATCCCGGTTTGACCTTGGCAGCCCGTCAATAAAATCCATGGATATAGAGTCCCACTTCCAAACTGGAATATCCAAAGGCTGAAGCAAACCACTTGGCTTCTGATGTTCGGCTTTTACTTGCTGACAGTTCAAACACTGTTTTACCCATAAGCCAATATCCCTCTTCATTCCTTCCCAGAAGAAACTTCTCTTCATATCCTGATACATCTTGGTTCCCCCAGGATGAATCGTAAACTTAGATCGATGACATTCCCTAAGAACTTCCTTCTTAAGGCCTCCAACATCCGGAACACATAACCGTTCCTTCTTTCTCAACCAACCCATGTGGTCAAGAATAAAATCCTTTAAGTCATCAATCTCGGCTCCAGTTTCTAACCTTCTGATCCTCTCGGCTAACACTAGATCCTCTTTCTGCCTAAAAGTAATTCGTGCGATCAACACTGGTCGAACTTCCAAACAAGACATCATGGAGATATTCCGACTAGATCCAACAGTCTACCTCAACTGCACACTGCAAGCAGCCAGTGCTTCCAAGTCTTTCCATTCCGCCAACATAGCTAATACCACATTCTAATGGTTCCTGCTAAGTGCATCCTCTACCTTATTTCCTTTTCCCGGTGTATACTCGATGCTAAAATCATAAGCTGCAACAAACTCTAGCCATCTCTACCATCTCATGTTCAGCTCCTTCTGAAAGAATAAATATTGTAGAGACTTATGATCCCTGAATAGCTCAAACCTTTCTCCTAAAATATAATGTCTCCACACCTTCAATGCGAAGATTACCGCTGCCAACTCCAAATCATGAGTAGGGTGTCTCACTTCATGCATTCTAAGCTATCTAGAAGCATAGGAAATCAACTTTCCATTCTGCATTAGCAAAGCACCTAACCCAGTACCACATGCATCGATGTAAACTATCAACCCCTGATTCCCATCAGGAACTACTAACACGGGCGCACTGGTTAACAAATGTTTCAACTTAAGGAATGCCTCCTCACATTTGTCAGATCGAACAAACTTCACTTCCTTTCTGGTTAGCATAGTCAAGGATGCCGATATCTGCCATAAATCCTTAATGAACCTTCGGCAGTAACCTACAAGTCGAAGAAAGCTTCTAATCTCACTTACCGTCTCCGGTCTTTTCCAATTGTTAATAGCTTCGATCTTATCCGGATCAACTGCTAAACCTTCCTCGGAAACTACATGACCAAGGAACTTCACTTCCTTCTTCCAGAAATGACACTTTGAGAACTTTGCTTTCACCTGATATTACTTTAGCGTCTCTAACACTATTCTAAGATGATCCGCATGATCCTTCTCATTCTTAGAATATACCAAAATGACATAAATAAAAACCGACACGAACCTATCCAAGTGCTCTCGGAAAACCCGGTTTATCAAATCCACAAAGAAAGCTGGTGCATTAGTAAGCCCGAATTACATAACCAACCATTCGTAAGACCCATATCTGGTCCTAAACACCGTCAAAGGAATACTGTCCTCTGCCACTCTTAGCTGATGGAAACCTATTGCCAAATCCAGTTCGGAAAACACTCTGGCTCCACTCAACTGATCGAATAAATCATCGATTCTTGGCAATGGATACTTATTCTTGATCGTCCTCTCGTTCAGCATACATTAGTCAATACACATCCTTAACGACCCATCTGACTTCTTCACGAATACCGCGGCCGTTCCCTAAGGCGAATCGCTTGGCCAGATGAAATTCTTTCCTTCCAATTCCACTAGCTGTACCTTCAATTCCTTCATATCGGTTGGTGACATCCTGCTAGGTGGTCTACTTATGGGTTCAGCTCTCGGTACGAGATCTATCCAAAACTTGATAGCTCTTTTCAGCGGCAAGCCCGAAACTGGTTCAAACACATCTGCAAACTCTCTTGCTACATAAACCTGCTTCAACTCTGCTTCCGTTTCCATAGCATCCAATAACGCATAAGCATTTTCGTTCGAACTGCTTACTGAGTAAATGACTCGGTTATGGCTATTAAGGTGTTTCAATGATATTTCCCCCTCCTGGCAAAATATCCTAGCATCATATCTATCTAACCAATCCATTCCCAATATGATCTCGAAACCCACGAAATCAAAAACAAATAAACTACGTGCAAACATATGACCTAACAAATCAAGTTATAACTCGTCATATCTCATTCCCAGAGTTGCATACCCTTCTATAGGATTCGCAACCCTTAAAGGAGTAATAAGTATAAAGGTTCTAGACATATGCAATCTACCAAATACTGGGATATAAATGAGTGCGATGCACTGGTATCAAATAGTTTCTTAACCGGAGTACTCTGAATCATAAGCATACCTTCCATCATAGCTTTTCCTTTCTCAGCAGCCGTTGGTCTAGAGGATGATTGCTCCAACACAAAGACCTTTCCCTTTTCAGCCTTAGCAGCCTCGGGACACTTGTCCTTATAATGCCCCATTTGGCCACAGTTGTAGCACTTCACATTCGGCCTCACTGCAATTGCTCTTCCATCACCTGAGCGACACTCATTAGCATAGTGCCTTTCTTGTCACACTTGTAACAAACAATATCAGCCTTGCTCTTCTTAGCTGTTACCCCGATTGGGCACCTTTCTTTTTGAAAAACTTCCGCTTCTTACCTTGAAAATTCTAAACCTTGACCGGTTTCTCTTTTCCAAAAGTAAACAGCATCTCTTCATTTCGAATAACCATCTCCACAACAATATGACATGGATCAAGGAGGTTTGGCATGGTTACTCTGGCGATCTCAGGATTCAACCCCTTGATAAACTTATCATTCCTCCGAATGAAAGTATCCACAATAGCATAACCATAACGGGATAGCTCATCAAACTCTGTAGCATACTCAATCACCGATTTATCCCCTTGGACTAAATCTGTAAATTTCCTGAGCAATGTTGACTTGGCAACCTCTGATAGAAATCTTTCTTCGAACCTACTTCGAAATTCAGCCCAAGTTAGGTCTTCCTCTAGCTCTCCTACCGTAACTCCGTTCCACCAAAACAATGTTGTTCCCTGCAATTGTTTGGAAGCAAGTCTCCTCTTCTGCATATCCATCAAGCCAAGATCTGCAAATATCCTCTCACAATGCAATAGCCAGTTCTCCACTCCTACTTCATCCTCGGTTCCCAGTAAAGGCTTCCCTCCAAGACTAGCATAATCCCTGCTCACTTGGCATAACTATTGCCAACTGGGCCACCGGATTAGCTCCTCCGTCATTCCCTACAGCCACTCCCGCAGCTACTCCATCTTGCATCATATTCACGAAGAATTGATACATTACCCCCATATCAACCGATGGAATCTCAGGACCAACATTGGCATTTGCATCTGGGTTTGCATTTTCCCGTCGACCCTGGTTGCTCATAGTATTGGGTCGAACATTTCCACTTGTTCCGGTGCGTCTTCCACCTTGATTCACTCTTCCGTTTCCTTCCTCCATATCTTACTTCCCTACTACCTGAAATCCAATCTTGGTAAGATACAGAAGAACGGTCTAAGAGAGTGGGGAATACATACTTAACTATTTATAGCAAAGTACACATACATTACTATAACGCTTTCCCAAGCTCAACCATATTTTAGATTCTTTAGATTATGCTTTAAAAATCTTTTAAGGTTTAAATTCCTTTTAAGTACATAAACCATGCTCTGATACCAACTTGTAACATCCCGCTTTCGGAGGTTTAAAACTAACTACTACAGATGCTGCAATCATCCATAGGTGTTATTTTTAAGTGACCGATATCAGAATCTTGAAACTATTGGCAACACAGAAACACAAGAATATGAAAATTTTGAAACTTCAACTAAACAGAATCGTTCATTTTTTATGAATTTCAATTTAAGATTTAATTACATAATCCCACATGTTAACCATGTTTAGATCACATATTCATGTACAATATACGATAAGTGGGACATATGAAGATGTCCCCTTATGTTGATCAAAGAACTAATAAATATGAACTTTACAGTTCTCAGTACATCACTGTAGAAAACATGAAATAGCTCCTATATAGCTAACACTGCCTCCTGCACGTCTCCGGATGCTTATTCGTTCAAAACCTGAAAGTCTTCCACTCTCAGACTACTCAAATTAATTTTGAGTACTCGAGAGTTTGTGGAGAAATACAAACTTCGAGTCAGACAATAAGTGAATAATCCTTATCATCTCTTATCATAAATAGATATCTCATGAGACCACGTCGCTTAGCGGAACGGGTTTTCCCCTCACTAGTATTCAAAATAAACATGCAAACCATTTACTATGCCCCTACACCCAAAATGATTAGCCTTAACATAATATGAAATAAAGTCATAAATCATATGTATTGGATACCCCATCCACCCATTTATTAGATTTCCCATCTAAAAGCAATTTATTGGATTCCCATCTAAAATCAATTTATTAGAGTTCCCTTCTGGAATCTTTAAAATGACTATTTGTCATAATTTAATAGGACTGTCCGTCCCAAATCCCTTTAAAATAAATGCAGATTATCCATCCTATATTGTTTTATAAAAGATGGTATGGGCTATCCACCGCACACTCCCTAGTTTTCCTAGGATGACTATGAACCCTTTGGTGCCAAATCCCGAGGCTAATCACCTCTAGCAAAACATTCTTTACTTTAGAAATTTGATGTGGGCTATCCACTGCACAGTCCATGGTTTTCTTATGTTAACCAAGAACCCATCACTTGGCCAAAAAATATTATGATCCCTATGATTATTTATAAAAATTAATGATCCCCATGATTAATTATTTTCCCCAAGTATACCACCTGTTTAACCTAGGAAAGACCATCCAGTTGTCTTCTAATAGTATGTTACAGAATTTGATATATCTGGTAGTCTCGAGTCAGTTATAGGTTTGTATTACCTTGAGAAAATTATGATGTTGGGACAGATAGTCCATTGATTTAGATAGATCAGTCATGATTACCCATGTTGCATATATGCATATTACTGTTTTATTGTCTATTTTAACCATTGTGGTTGTAGGAGTTTGATTTGCATAAGATATATTTGTAAAGATATTAGTGAGGATGAAACCCATTCTGCTCAGCGACGTGGTCTCACTATATATCCATAAATCGAGATGGTATATTATTATTCACACCGGGCTTTCTGTCTGACTTCAAGTTTATGTTCTCCCCCTAAACTCTTGGGTGCTCAAAATTTGATTTGAGTAGGTTGGGAGTAAGGGTTTAAAGACCATTAGGTTAGACGAATAAAACTTCCGAAGATGTCCAGGAGGCAGACTTAGCCATTTTGTTGTTAATCTATATATATAATTTTATCTGTTGTGTTGAAGTTTTATTCTGTTGAAATGTGTGTAATGATAGATGTTATGACTGTCTAGTAGTTAACTTTGATCAACTAAGGGGGAAATTTTATATGTTGCTCTTGGAGTATTTTGTAATAATTATATTTTATCTGAACCTGGGTGACGTTTAGGATTATGTAATGAATATGAATATTATCTTAAATGAAATATGAAAGTTTGTTATGAAATTGTGTTAAGAAAATTTCGTGTTCTTGTGCTTCTGATATTATTAAATCAATTAACATAACCTTATTTTGTCATCGGAAATTAATACTATAGATGACTACAACATCTGTAGCGCTTAGTTTTGGACCTCAAAATGGACGATGTTACAACTTGGTATCAGAACATAGGTTTATGTAAAACTAAAAGAATTTCTAACTTAAAAAGGAAGTTTGAAAACATAATCCAAATGAATCAGTGAGAAAGATAGGGGGTTGTAACAACCCGGGATTTGCATTACCAACTAATAAATAAAAGTTCGGAATTTTATTTATTTTAATGAAGCATAAAAGGATTTGGAATAACAAAATTTATTTGAAAAAGGCTATTTTAATTAAATGGGAAATATGGGATTTTAAAATGAGGATAAAATGTTATTTTTGGAAAGTTAAATATTTTAGTAGAGATTTTAAAACGGGTTTGGATAAGAAAAATGAGTTTTATAAACATATATGAACACTTAGACTAATTGTTGGAAACATGTAAATAACTCTCTTCTTATTGGGTTACTAAACCTAGCCCAATAACCCACCCTAAACCTCCTCTATAAATTATCTCAAACTCTCCTAACCTCATTCATTCTTCCCTAATCAAAACCCTAATCATTTCCTAAAGCTTTCATAACAAAAATGACCTCTATCTTCATCTTCTTCTAGTTTTAGCTTATGCAAGTCATTCTATGCAAAGGTAATGCAAATACCCACCTCAAATCCATTTTTATATCTT
Organism: Allium fistulosum; assembly: GCA_030737815.1. NCBI lineage: Eukaryota > Viridiplantae > Streptophyta > Magnoliopsida > Asparagales > Amaryllidaceae > Allium > Allium fistulosum. The sequence continues at coordinate 195,522,325 of CM060901.1, read as the reverse complement.
TCTTATTTCTGAAATTGATTTGGTAACACATGTTTTATGTGTTTTTTTGATCTTATAGCCTCCTAATCATCTTTTGCTAACTTGGGTTGATGCTATAGTAGTGTTTGTTGCTTTCTAGAGAGGTATATTGCTAAAATCCTCTTCTAATATGTGTTTAATCATCTTTTGATTTTGGTAATTAGTTAGTAACACATGTTTTATTATGTAACATGTGAATCATAGCTCTTTGATCATCTTTGCTTTCATTTAGGGTGTGCACATAAGGTACTTGTAATATATGCTAGCTGAAATTATAATTAGTTTATTGCTGTTAGTAAATTAGGCATATCTCATTCATCTTAAATCAGAATTAAGATTTTCTTGAAGTGTTGGAAAGATTATTCTGTACCCTATAACTTTTATGTTTGTTCTTTGCCTAACTTTGAGGTTTGAATGGTCGAAATCATGCTTGTTTGTCGCTGACCTGACAACAAACTACAGGGTTGATAAAATAAAAATCTGAAATTGATTTGGCCATAAGTTACTCGTTTCTTATCCAAATCTAATAATTTTGGATGTTCTGGAAAGCTTAGATTTAGAGCTAAAACTTTCATGTTTTGAGTTTCATGAAATTTAGAAGTTAATTTGGTCAAAACTGTGCATTCTTACCACTGTCCCGAGAGCACAACGACAGTGATATAAAATTTAGATCTGAGAATTGTTTTAGTCATAGAATTTTCATATCTGGTCGGAATTTGACGATCTTGGTCATTCCGGAAAGCTTAGAAACTAAGCTACAACTTTCATTTTATTCATTTTGCCAGAATTTGAAGCTTACTATGCCAAAATTGTTGTTTTTCATCTCTTTCCAGTTAGTGCATAGCTATAGGCCTTAGTCTCTTTTCTCCCGTTGTTTTCAGCGTAGAACCCCGACTTTGCGACACCATCCCGGGCTCGCCCTTTGTCGGATTTCATCGTTTTTGGTCTCGTTAAAAAGATGAGATCGAGATCTTTAACCATGCAAAGTTTGGTTTAGATCTGGGTGCATTAGATACTTCGTTTCTATTACTGAAGTAGCACCCAGAAACTGTTTTACAATAGTGATCATTTTCGGTTTTCGTCGGACCAACTTTAAAACATTGTCGTTTCTTCGTTTCAAGTCGAAACCGAACGATTCTTGTTGCAAATCAAAGTAGGAGTACTTTACTTTGCTCCTGCAAATGTTCATCAAGATCTGAGTTCATGTGACCCTTCGACCATGTCGTCGAAGTGGGACCTTTACACTGTTTTGACACAGTAAAGTTTTATGATTTTTGTCCGACTTTGAGACGATGCCGTTTCTTCGTTTCAAGTCGGAATTTCCCGATTCTTTTTGCAGTTTGGAGCAGGGATGTTGGACTATATGTCTACCAATTTTCATGCCATTCGGATTCAGTTTGCTAGTCCGAATAATTTTCCGAACTTGGGTTCGCGTCATTTTTGGACTATTTTCCAACACTTAAAATATTTTCAGTGATTTTCTGGTTTTATTGATTTCTTTGAGATTTGTCTCTAGATTTCGTACACGGGTTTTATGAATTATTTTCAAAGGATTTTTCACTCCTAAATGGCTTTAGAAATTATTATATAATATTATTTTTTAATTATTAAATTAATTACTCCATAATAGGAGAGTTTTCAAAAGCCGTTTTAAAGTGATTTCAAAATCAATTATAAATCCGTTTCGCACCATTATTTTCTGTAATAAAAATCTCACACTCACTTTTTAGCACGTCGAGCGAAGTGGAAAGGTGCTTAAACGGTTAGGAAATCTCCGGCCTATGGAACCGTGTGTATTTCCTTTCCGGTTAATCCCCGACCTATTCGATTGATCATTTTGACCTTTGGGTCTAGTTTACCGATGATACGAGGTGGACTTTTTATTGTTTGGAGTGTGAGCTTGCTATTGGTTAGTAAACCGTTTAGTGCGAACGTGGGGTATGGGACTCATTGTTAACACTTTACGGGTTCCTCTCCAAGAAGTTGGTGACACATTAGCCTTTGGGCGGCCAGTACTGGACCTCTGGGTCACCACGCCTCTGGGAAACCGTCTCTGGACACCTGCTCTATGGAGCAGTTTATTTTTTTCGGCATGCGCCTCTGGGCCTTTATCCTTCTGGGAAGGATCTTGCCATCTCGCGCGTTCCGCATCTGTGCGAGTGATCGATCACAACTCTACAGTACTTGGCAACAACGACTCTGGTCGGTGCACGTGCAATATTGGTATTATTTGATGATTTTTATATCCATTCGAGTACCGCCATTCGGTGTTGGTTCTATGGAACCATACGATGTAAGTGCGATTGCCTTGTGGATTCACAGTGTCTCTGGACACTGCTTTTCAGTGTTGGATTTCATTGACTTTTCAGTATATCCCCATTGCTCTTTGGAGCATCGATCTTTGCTTGGGCATTGATTACAGACTCTGGTCACTCTTGGGATTATTGCCTATGGGCATCTTTTTATGGCTTTGGCTACGCCGATGATATGAGGCGATTTTATTTATTCTACACTTTGGTGTTGATTTCTCTTTGGAGATTTTTATTGTTTATTGATGATTAGGGATCGTCATTATATTCATGTGGTTCATAATATACTTCTCTTTGGATAAGTACTGTTTTATTTATGTACCACATTATTATATATCTCAGTTATTACTGATTGTTTAGCTAGCCTGACCCGAGTGTTTTCGCTCGGGTCAGACCGAGTTGTTTCAGGTTAGGTCTCTGGACTTAGCTTCTGTGCTTCCGCTTGGACATTATCCGCTATGCTGATAGATAGCGCTTTTATTTGTCCACTATTCCGCTACTCTGTTATTATTCAGACTTTGATATGTACATATTTTTGACTCACATGTGTGAGCAGTGGCTTTGTACCCACTTATGATATTTGGATCTGTATTGACGATGTATTGTTCTGGGATTTTATATCTGTTATGTGATTCTATTCTGTGATGTTTTATCATTTTATTACTATGCTTATTCTGATAGATCTTTAGCCATTTGTAATTTCGTTATAAGTATTTATTGAATATGTCGAACCACTTGAAAAAAAAATAGATACCACCCTTTCGACGTATTCAATAGATAGTTATAGCTTGATTACAAATGGTCGCTTCCACTATACTCTATTCTCAGCTTTAACAGACAGTATTACTCCCATAATACTCTTTGTTACAGTGGGTCTCAGAGTGGGGCGTTACAGCTTGGTATTAGAGCCTGGTTTCAGGAATAAGCATAATAAACACAGAACAGATACACTTAGTACAATACATCTTAATTAGATCCGAATTAAATCAAATCCCTTCCTTATGTTTATTGATAGATAAGTTAGGAATATGTTTAGGAATCCGTTATATTCCGTAGTATTCCTTAATTAATTATCTATCATTGAATCATGTCTAACTCTAATTCCCGTTTGACCAATTGAGCGGTGCGAAGGTCTTCTCTCAACTTGACCTTGCCACCGGATTCCATCATCTACGAGTCGCAGAAGACAGCATTCCTCTTACAGCATTTCGCACTCGTTATGGTTCTTTTGAGTGGTTGGTCATGCCGTTCGGCTTGACGAACGCTCCGGCTTTCTTCGTCGATCTCATGAATCGAGTATTCCGGAAATACATCGATAGATTCGTTCTAATTTTCATCGACGATATTCTTGCTTATTCTAGATCCGAGGCAGCAGCGATGGCTTGAGTTTCTCGCCTCATACGATTTAGATATTCAGTATACCCTGACAAGGGGAATCGTGTTGTAGATGCGCTCAGTCGCAAACACTCGGCAGTTGTTTCTATGATGATTGCCGAGTGGAATGTTCTTGAGACTCTATCTTTATGTGATATTAGAGATCGAGCTCCATCTTCTGATCCTCAGATCTTGTTATTCCGCTTGGAATCCCGACCTATTCTATTGGATCGCATTGCCCATGCTCAGCGGAAGGATCCAGACTTGTTGTGATATATTCATCTGCTTGAGTCGGGATCCAGTGATGAGACATTGCTGGATTATTCTATTGATTCTCATCGATGTCTTCGCAGGAGGAACCGTATTTTGGTACCATCTGATTTATCACTTAGGCATGACATTCTGGACGAGTGTCATCGCACTAAGTACACCATCCATCCCGGCTCGAGCAAGATGTATGCCGATATGTGTCGGGTATATTATTGGGAAGGGTTGAAGAGTGATGTTGCAAGTTATGTAAGCCGTTGCATGACTTGTCAACAGATCAAAGCTGAGCATCAGCGTCCATCTGGTCTTCTTCAACCGCTAGAGATTCCATTGTGGAAATGGGATCAGATATCCATGGATTTTATTGACGGTCTGCCTCGATCGAGGTTAGGCCATACTTCTATTTGGGTCATCGTCGATCGCTTGACCAAATCAGCTCATTTCATTCCTATTAAGTCCATTCGGACTGCTCCTCAGCTTGCCAAGCTATATGTGAAGGAAGTCGTTCGACTTCATGGCATTCCTAGCTCTATCGTCTGTGATCGAGACACTATCTTTACTAGTCACTTCTGGAAGTGCTTACAGTCAGCTTTGAGCTCAAAGCTGAATTTCTCGACTGCTTATCATCCTCAGACCGACGGTCAGACGGAGAGGGTGAATCGTGTTTTAGAGGATCTTCTGCGCTGTTGTATTCTGGATTTCGGAGGTAGTTGGGAGGATCACTTACCGCTTGTACAGTTCTCCTACAACAACAGCTTTCAGTCTAGTATTGGCATGGGTCCTTTCGAGGCTCTTTATGGAAGGCCATGTCGTTCTCCTTCATGTTGCTTAGAATCTGGTGAGAAGCTCCTTCTTGGTCCAGATTCAGTTCGGGAATCTTCTGAGAAGATTATTCTTATTCGTCAGAGAATGAAAGAGGCGCAGAAATGTCAGAAATCCTTCGCGGACAACCGTAGGAAGCCTCCTGAGTTCTCCATTGGTGATCATGTCTTTATTCGGATATCTCCCATGAAGGGGGTTGTGTATTTCAGCTCTATAGGGAAGTTGACTCCTCGCTATGTCAGACCATTTCCTATTACGGAACGCATCGGCCCCGTTGCTTATCGTGTGGCTCTACCTGCTCATTTCTCTGGAATACATGACGTGTTCCATGTTTTCCAGCTTCGCATGTGTGTCCGCGATCCTGATTCTATCATTGAGCCGCATACTGTGCCTGATTTAGAGGTCTTACCTGATTTATCTTTGGAGCACCAACCTCTTCGTGTGCTTGATTCGGAGGTTAGAAGCCTTCGCAACAAAGAGGTTCCACTCGTGAAGATTCAATGGTCACCGAATCCTAAGGACTGCACTTGGGAGACCAGAGAATCTATCGAACGCTCTTATCTTGGCTTTCTCCCATCTTCTTCTGTGGGTGAGAATTCTCTATTTTATCTCTATCACTTCTTTTGTGGATTTGACGTTATAGACGACATCTATCTTAAGGAATTGCGGGGACGCAATTTTCTTAAGGGGGGGAGTCTGTAACAACCCGGGATTTGCATTACCAACTAATAAATAAAAGTTCGGATTTTTATTTATTTTAATGACGCATAAAAGGATTTGGAATAACAAAATTTATTTGAAAAAGGCTATTTTAATTAAATGGGAAATATGGGATTTTAAAATGAGGATAAAATGTTATTTTTGGAAAGTTAAATATTTTAGTTGAGATTTTAAAACGGGTTTGGATAAGAAAAATGAGTTTTATAAACATATATGAACACTTAGACTAATTGTTGGAAACATGTAAATAACTCTCTTCTTATTGGGTTACTAAACCTAGCCCAATAACCCACCCTAAACCTCCTCTATAAATTATCTCAAACTCTCATAACCTCATTCATTCTTCCCTAATCAAAACCCTAATCATTTCCTAAAGCTTTCATAACAAAAATGGCATCTATCTTCATCTTCTTCTAGTTTTAGCTTATGCAAGTCATTCTATGCAAAGGTAATGCAAATACCCACCTCAAATCCATTTTTATATCTTTCTTATTTCTGAAATTGATTTGGTAACACATGTTTTATGTGTTTTTTTGATCTTATAGCATCCTAATCATCTTTTGCTAACTTGGGTTGATGCTATAGTAGTGTTTGTTGCTTTCTAGAGAGGTATATTGCTAAAATCCTCTTCTAATATGTGTTTAATCATCTTTTGATTTTGGTAATCAATTAGTAACACATGTTTTATTATGTAACATGTGAATCATAGCTCTTTGATCATCTTTGCTTTCATTTGGGGTGTGCACATAAGGTACTTGTAATATATGCTAGCTGAAATTATAATTAGTTTATTGCTGTTAGTAAATTAGGCATATCTCATTCATCTTTAATCAGAATTAAGATTTTCTTGAAGTTCTGGAAAGATTATTCTGTACCCTATAACTTTTATGTTTTGTTCTTTGCCTAACTTTGAGGTTTGAATGGTCGAAATCATGCTTGTTTGTCGCTGACCTAACAACAAACTACAGGGTTGATAAAATAAAAATCTGAAATTGATTTGGCCATAAGTTACTCGTTTCGTATCCAAATCTAATAATTTTGGATGTTCTGGAAAGCTTAGATTTAGAGCTAAAACTTTCATGTTTTGAGTTTCATGAAATTTCGAAGTTAATTTGGTCAAAACTGTGCATTCTTACCACTGTCCCGAGAGCACAACGACAGTGATATAAAATTTAGATCTGAGAATTGTTTTAGTCATAGAATTTTCATATCTGGTCGGAATTTGACGATCTTGGTCATTCCGGAAAGCTTAGAAACTAAGCTACAACTTTCATTTTATTCATTTTGCCAGAATTTGAAGCTTACTATGCCAAAATTGTTGTTTTTCATCTCTTTCCAGTTAGTGCATAGCTATAGGCCTTAGTCTCTTTTCTCCCGTTGTTTTCAGCGTAGAACCCCGACTTTGCGACACCATCCCGGGCTCGCCCTTTGTCGGATTTCATCGTTTTTGGTCTCGTTAAAAAGATGAGATCGAGATCTTTAACCATGCAAAGTTTGGTTTAGATCTGGGTGCATTAGATACTTCGTTTCTATTACTGAAGTAGCACCCAGAAACTGTTTTACAATAGTGATCATTTTCGGTTATCGTCGGACCAACTTTAAAACATTTTCGTTTCTTCGTTTCAAGTCGAAACCGAACGATTCTTGTTGCAAATCAAAGTAGGAGTACTTTACTATGCTCCTGCAAATGTTCATCAAGATCTGAGTTCATGTGACCCTTCGACCATGTCGTCGAAGTGGGACCTTTACACTGTTTTGACACAGTAAAGTTTTATGATTTTTGTCCGACTTTGAGACGATGCCGTTTCTTCGTTTCAAGTCGGAATTTCCCGATTCTTTTTGCAGTTTGGAGCAGGGATGTTGGACTATATGTCTACCAATTTTCATGCCATTCGGATTCAGTTTGCTAGTCCGAATAATTTTCCGAACTTGGGTTCGCGTCATTTTTGGACTATTTTCCAACACTTAAAATATTTTCAGTGATTTTCTGGTTTTATTGATTTCTTTGAGATTTGTCTCTAGATTTCGTACACGGGTTTTATGAATTATTTTCAAAGGATTTTTCACTCCTAAATGGCTTTAGAAATTATTATATAATATTATTTTTTAATTATTAAATTAATTACTCCATAATAGGAGAGTTTTCAAAAGCCGTTTTAAAGTGATTTCAAAATCAATTATAAATCCGTTTCGCACCATTATTTTCTGTAATAAAAATCTCACACTCACTTTTTAGCACGTCGAGCGAAGTGGAAAGGTGCTTAAACGGTTAGGAAATCTCCGGCCTATGGAACCGTGTGTATTTCCTTTCCGGTTAATCCCCGACCTATTCGATTGATCATTTTGACCTTTGGGTCTAGTTTACCGATGATACGAGGTGGACTTTTTATTGTTTGGAGTGTGAGCTTGCTATTGGTTAGTAAACCGTTTAGTGCGAACGTGGGGTATGGGACTCATTGTTAACACTTTACGGGTTCCTCTCCAAGAAGTTGGAGACACATTAGCCTTTGGGCGGCCAGTACTGGACCTCTGGGTCACCACGCCTCTGGGAAACCGTCTCTGGACACCTGCTCTATGGAGCAGTTTATTTTTTTCGGCATGCGCCTCTGGGCCTTTATCCTTCTGGGAAGGATCTTGCCATCTCGCGCGTTCCGCATCTGTGCGAGTGATCGATCACAACTCTACAGTACTTGGCAACAACGACTCTGGTCGGTGCACGTGCAATATTGGTATTATTTGATGATTTTTATATCCATTCGAGTACCGCCATTCGGTGTTGGTTCTATGGAACCATACGATGTAAGTGCGATTGCCTTGTGGATTCACAGTGTCTCTGGACACTGCTTTTCAGTGTTGGATTTCATTGACTTTTCAGTATATCCCCATTGCTCTTTGGAGCATCGATCTTTGCTTGGGCATTGATTACAGACTCTGGTCACTCTTGGGATTATTGCCTATGGGCATCTTTTTATGGCTTTGGCTACGCCGATGATATGAGGCGATTTTATTTATTCTACACTTTGGTGTTGATTTCTCTTTGGAGATTTTTATTGTTTATTGATGATTAGGGATCGTCATTATATTCATGTGGTTCATAATATACTTCTCTTTGGATAAGTACTGTTTTATTTATGTACCACATTATTATATATCTCAGTTATTACTGATTGTTTAGCTAGCCTGACCCGAGTGTTTTCGCTCGGGTCAGACCGAGTTGTTTCAGGTTAGGTCTCTGGACTTAGCTTCTGTGCTTCCGCTTGGACATTATCCGCTATGCTGATAGATAGCGCTTTTATTTGTCCACTATTCCGCTACTCTGTTATTATTCAGACTTTGATATGTACATATTTTTGACTCACATGTGTGAGCAGTGGCTTTGTACCCACTTATGATATTTGGATCTGTATTGACGATGTATTGTTCTGGGATTTTATATCTGTTATGTGATTCTATTCTGTGATGTTTTATCATTTTATTACTATGCTTATTCTGATAGATCTTTAGCCATTTGTAATTTCGTTATAAGTATTTATTGAATATGTCGAACCACTTGAAAAAAAATAGATACCACCCTTTCGACGTATTCAATAGATAGTTATAGCTTGATTACAAATGGTCGCTTCCACTATACTCTATTCTCCGCTTTAACAGACAGTATTACTCCCATAATACTCTTTGTTACAGTGGGTCTCAGAGTGGGGCGTTACAGCTTGGTATTAGAGCCTGGTTTCAGGAATAAGCATAATAAACACAGAACAGATACACTTAGTACAATACATCTTAATTAGATCCGAATTAAATCAAATCCCTTCCTTATGTTTATTGATAGATAAGTTAGGAATATGTTTAGGAATCCGTTATATTCCGTAGTATTCCTTAATTAATTATCTATCATTGAATCATGTCTAACTCTAATTCCCGTTTGACCAATTGAGCGGTGCGAAGGTCTTCTCTCAACTTGACCTTGCCACCGGATTCCATCATCTACGAGTCGCAGAAGACAGCATTCCTCTTACAGCATTTCGCACTCGTTATGGTTCTTTTGAGTGGTTGGTCATGCCGTTCGGCTTGACGAACGCTCCGGCTTTCTTCGTCGATCTCATGAATCGAGTATTCCGGAAATACATCGATAGATTCGTTCTAATTTTCATCGACGATATTCTTGCTTATTCTAGATCCGAGGCAGTAGCGATGGTTTGAGTTTCTCGCCTCATACGATTTAGATATTCAGTATACCCTGACAAGGGGAATCGTGTTGTAGATGCGCTCAGTCGCAAACACTCGGCAGTTGTTTCTATGATGATTGCCGAGTGGAATGTTCTTGAGACTCTATCTTTATGTGATATTAGAGATCGAGCTCCATCTTCTGATCCTCAGATCTTGTTATTCCGCTTGGAATCCCGACCTATTCTATTGGATCGCATTGCCCATGCTCAGCGGAAGGATCCAGACTTGTTGTGATATATTCATCTGCTTGAGTCGGGATCCAGTGATGAGACATTGCTGGATTATTCTATTGATTCTCATCAATGTCTTCGCAGGAGGAACCGTATTTTGGTACCATCTGATTTATCACTTAGGCATGACATTCTGGACGAGTGTCATCGCACTAAGTACACCATCCATCCCGGCTCGAGCAAGATGTATGCCAAAGCCCGCGCCCGTATGCCCCAGCCCAGGCGGGCTGGGGCAAGTTACATGTCCCCAGCCCGCCTGGGCTGGGGCATACGGGCGCGGGCCTTGGCCCGCGTCCCATATCCCCAGCCCAGGCGGGCTGGGGCATGTTATATGTCCCCAGCCCGCCTGGGCTGGGGCATACGGGCGCGGGCCTTGGCCCGCGTCCCATATCCCCAGCCCAGGCGGGCTGGGGCAAGTTACATGTCCCCAGCCCGCCTGGGCTGGGGCATACGGGCGCGGGCCTTGGCCCGTGTCCCATATCCCCAGCCTAGGCGGGCTGGGGCATGTTATATGTCCCCAGCCCGCCTGGGCTGGGGCATACGGGCGCGGGCCTTGGCCCGCGTCCCATATCCCCAGCTCAGGCGGGCTGGGGCAGGCTGACGCGGGCCGAAGCCCGCGTCGAAAAATAAAAAAGAAAAAAAAAAGAAAAAATAATAATTTTTTTTAAACCCTGTTCCAGATTTTTGATCTCCACTTCGCGATGCCGCCACGATCGCATCCGATGTCGGAATTCGACGTTTTTGGTCTCGTTGGAAAGGTGAAGTTTCGAACTCCATCTCTGTAAAATTTACGCATCATCGGCATTCTTTTGGTACTTCGAATTTCGTGTCGAAGTTGAACTCTTGTCACTGTTTGTAAAGAGTGTGAATCTTGTTCTGGGTCCAACTTTGAGACGTCGCTGCTACTTCGTCTCAACTTGGATTCCAGAAATACTTTTTGCATCTTATAGTAGGGATGTTGGACTATATGCCTACCAGTTTTCATATCATTTGGATTCAGTTTGCTGGTCCAAATAAATTGCCGAACTTGGGTTCGCAGCAGTTTTTGAATGGTCAAACCCTTAGAATGAAAATCAAATATCCCTTCTGTTTCCAGCTTTTGAGCACCACTCCGCGATGCCGCCACGTTCGCATCGGAAGTCAGAATTCGACGTTTTTGGTCTCGTTAGAAAGGTGGAGTTCCGAACTCCATCTTAGGAAAATTTGGATAACATTGGAGTTCGTTTGGTACTTCGAATTTCGTGTCGAAGTTGAACTCTAGTCGCTGTTTGTAAACAGTGTAAATCTTGTTCTGGGTCCAACTTTGAGACGTCGCTGCCACTTCGTCTCAACTCGGAATCCAGAAATTCTTTTTGCATCTTAAAGTAGGAATGTTGGACTACATGCCTGCAAATTTTAATGACATTTGGACACAGTTTGCTGGTCCAAATAAATTATCGAACTTGAGTTCACAGCTGTTTTTGAATGGTTACAAACACTTAGAATAGTTTTGATGATTTTCTGGTTTTCGTCGATTTCTTTGAGATTTGTCTCTGGATTTCGTACACGGGCTTTATAAAAAGGTTTATAATTGATTTTGAAATCACTTTAAAACGGCTTTTGAAAAATCTCCTATTATGGAGTAATTAATTTAATAATTAAAAATAATATTATATAATAATTTCGAAAGCCATTTAGGAGTGAAAAATCTTTTGAAAATGATTCATATAATATTATTTTTAATTATTAAATTAATTACTCCATAATAGGAGATTTTTCAAAAGCCGTTTTAAAGTGATTTCAAAATCAATTATAAACCTTTTTATAAAGCCCGTGTACGAAATCCAGAGACAAATCTCAAAGAAATCGACGAAAACCAGAAAATCATCAAAACTATTCTAAGTGTTTGTAACCATTCAAAAACAGCTATGAACTCAAGTTCGATAATTTATTTGGACCAGCAAACTGTGTCCAAATGTCATGAAAATTTGCAGGCATGTAGTCCAACATCCCTACTTTAAGATGCAAAAAGAATTTCTGGATTCCGAGTTGAGACGAAGTGGTAACGACGTCTCAAAGTTGGACCCAGAACAAGATTTACACTGTTTACAAACAGCGACTAGAGTTCAACTTCGACACGAAATTCGAAGTACCAAACGAACTCCAATGTTGTCCAAATTTTCCTGAGATGGAGTTCGGAACTCCACCTTTCTAACGAGACCAAAAACGTCGAATTCCGACTTCCGATGCGAACGTGGCGGCATCGCGGAGTGGCGCTCAAAAGCTGGAAACAGAAGGGATATTTGATTTAGTTCAGATCTAATTTAAAATGTATTGTACTAAGTGTATCTGTTCTGTGTTTATTATGCTTATTCCTGAAACCAGGCTCTGATACCAAGCTGTAACGCCCCACTCTGAGACCCACTGTAACAAAGAGTATTACGGGAGTAATACTGTCTGTTAAAGCGGAGAATAGAGTATAGTGGGAGCGACCATTTATAATCAAGCTATAACTATCTACCGAATACGTCGAAAGGTGGAATCTATTTAAATTTTTCTCAATCAGGTGGTTCAACATATTCGGTAAATAAATTTTGTTATTCCAAATCCTTTTATGCTTCATTAAAATAAATAAAAATCCGAACTTTTATTTATTAGTTGGTAATGCAAATCCCGGGTTGTTACAGGGGTATAGGAAAATGCAATAGCAACGTACTTGTATTTGCTATACACACACACACCCCTTATCTCTATTCCCATCTCCTAGACTGTTCTTCCATATCTTACTAAGATTTGAATGCAGATTTAAGAGAATAAGATACGGAGGCAGGAAATGGAAGAGCAAATCTTGATGGAAGAAGCACCACAACCAATGGAAATGTCAGGCCTAATACAAGAAGGAATCCGGGTTGACAAGTAGCTGCTAATGTGATTATTGGATCACCACATGTGTATATGGGAGTTATGTATCAGTTCTTCGTCAACATGATGTAGGCAGGAGTTGTAACTGGATTAGTTGGTGAAAATATTGGGGGAGCAAATCCCGAAGTTCTAGTTGTCAACAATTATTCTGTTTTGAGTAGAGATTATGCCAGACTTTGAGGAAAAAGCCATTTATTGGAACTGAGGATGCTATAAAGGTGGAGAATTGATTGCTCCATTGTGAAAGGATTTTTGCTAATTTAGGTCTGACGATGAGCAAAAGAGGAGATTGGCATCCAGACAATTGCAAGGAGCTACGTTGTATTGGTGGAATAGTGTTACTATTGAGGTGCCATAGGAGAACTTGACTTGAGAAGAATTCAGAAGGAGGTTCGTAGAGAGGTTTATGTCTGAAATTGCCAAGTCAACCTTGTTAAGGAAGTTTGCTGAGTTAGTGGAATGAGACACGACTGTGTTGGAGTAGGCAACAAGAATTGATGAGTTATCCAGATATGGGTATGCAATGGTGGATACAATGATTAAGAGAAATGAAAATTTTATCCGTGGATTAAGACCAGAGCTTGCTAGGGCAACCTTGATGCATCTTAGGGATCTATGGGACATGTTAGTGGAGATGACTTTGAGGAATGAAGGGATGCTTGCTTTATTTAGCGGCAACAAAGCAGTGGAGACTCGGAGTGGGCAGAGTCAAAAAAGAAAGTTCTTTCAGGAAAAGGGAGCACAGAAGGATGGAACTGCTAAAAAGGTAAAGGTCGAAGTTGTGTGTTACAAGCAAGGTTTCAAATCTCGGATTTTGGCCAATATCTCGGGCAAATATCTCGGCTGTCTCGGGCGATATTTAAAAGACTTATAACTAACCAAGCTGCCAAATCTCGGATTTTGGCTAATATCTCGGATTTTCATCTCGGCTGATCTCGGGGAGATTTAAAACCTTGGTTACAAGTGTGACAAGAAAGAGTATTTTGCAAAGGAATGTCGTTCCAGTGATGGAATAAAGGTAATTAGGAGAAAGAACACCAAGTGCTTTAACTGTGACTAGATTGGACACTGTAAGAATCAGTGCAAGGAACCGGCTAAAGTGGAGAAAGGAAAATTGTTTGATTTGGAACCTTCTACCTCGAGACCCACAACAAAGGAGAAAGGAAAGGTTGTGATGGGGGATACGCTTTTAATTCATGGTATACCCATTAGAGTATTGTTCGATACTGGTGCATCACATTCTTTTCTATTTCGTTGTTTGGTAGATAAGCTCAATCTCGAACCTTCATACCTAATTACTTCCTTAAGGGTTGCAAATCCAATATGAGGGTATGCAACTCTAGGGATGCGATGTGACCAGTTAGAGTTCGAATTGTAAGGTCATATATTTGCCTGTAGTTTGCATGTGTTTGATTTTCACTACGCCATAGATGACCTTCTGCAACATTTTTGCAAGGTGTTGCCAGCTAAAATGTTGCGATAGATATAAAATTTTGGTCCTACTGCAACGTTGTATTTATGGTGTTACCTTAGCCATAAAAATGTGTTGCTCTAGCTAAACAAGTGTAACACGATGCAACATTTTTATATAGTGTTGCTATAGATGTATTCAAATTAAAAAATTAATAAAATTAGCAATCCGCGTGAATACGATCCAACGGTCTACATTTAATCTGATTGTTAAAATGGATCACCGCTACAATTTACCCCAAATTTTCGTTTTCCCGCTTTACTTTTCATATCATTTCGTTCTCACCCCCAATTTCCACATCCCTAATTTCCAAATCATATTTTCCTTCCTTTTTTTTCTTCCAAAAACAAAATCTCGTCCTTTTTTCAAAGTTTGGTAGTGATCTCAGACAAGCTTCGTTCCCATTTCGTTCTCACCCCCAATTTCACTGTTGTTTGCCTACATGTCGATATGCAACCTCTCCCAAATCCTACCAACCGCAGCCCCCAACAAAACTCCACTACCCCACTGCCGTTTCTACGGCCTGATTCCGATGGTCATCGAGCACACATCCCGTGGCGAGCGTGCCTACGATATCTTTTCCCGGCTTCTCAAAGAGCACGTCATCTGCCTTAATGGACCCATCGAGGATGATACGTCGGTGATAGTTGTGGCTCAGCTGCTGTTCCTCGAATTTGAGAATCCGTCTAAGCCGCTTTCTCTTTATATCAATTCACCTGGTGGTTCCGTGACGGCAGGGTTGGCAATTTATGATACTATGCAGTATATTCGATGTCCCGTCTCCACTCTCTGTGTTGGCCAGGTGATGTTTTGTTTTATTTATGGAAAAGTTGTGAACTTTAACATTGGATTTACATTTACCGACGAATAGGCTTACATGTTTTTGTTGATTGGTAAATGTGGTGATATGCTAGTTCAGTACGAGTTGCCACTTTGTCCTCCTCTTGGCTTATGACTAATTATGTGAACATACTGCTGCTATGATTAGCTCTTTGATTACATTCAGTTCCAATCTCAGTATAGATTGCACGTGCTTATGCTAGAAAGCAGTCAATTAGATTGCAGGCTGCAATTTCATATCCTGATTCAAAATGTACCAACTGTTGTTAAGGGTTGTAGGGGATGTAAGTTGCAGCAGTTTGGGGAGTTGATGGTGGCAGTGTAGAGGTTGAATCTTGGTAGTGTTCAAGTAGAAGGAGTTGATGTCTAGTAGGAAGTTTGGATGAGTGAACTATGGTTTGGATGAGGCGGTGATTGTCGGTGATGGAGGATGGTATGCCGATGCTGCTTCCAGGCGGTGTTGTTAATGATGTAATTTGATGAGGCAGTGAGTGGATGTTTTGTGAAAGAGGTTGGGAGTGTGGTCAGTGTTTGGTAGATGGTCAGTGTTTCAAGCAATCGTGTTTCAGGTAAGTGGTAGATGGGCAGTAGTTCTGATGGGTGATGAAGTTCCCAGGACTGCAGGGCCCCGGACCCCCGCTGGCGCTGCGCCCGGACCCGCTACTCGGCTCGCCTTCGGCTCGGCACTCGACTCGTCATATATTTTTCAGTGTCGGTGTCTGTATAAATTGAAACTGCATATGTAATGAGTGAACTGAGTGATGTAGTGAGGAATATCTATATATGTGAATATCAGTGTTATATATCATTGAATTGTAAAATAGTGGAGTCAGGAATTTGTACTATTTTAAATGTTGAAATAAAATATTTATTTAAATAAATTACTGTTTGAATATCAAATTCTGTGCAATAGCATTTTATTAAATAAATATTTATTTCTGTTAAAAAATAAAATATGCTCTACATTGTGGGCCCCACAACTTCAGAAAGTTAATATCTATAGCAACATTTTTGGAATGTTGCTACAGATACCTATGGGTGTTGCCATAGACCCAAATAGGGTTCTATTGCAACAATATTACTTATGTTGCCTTAGATAGTCAAAATGTTGCCTTTGAGGTCTAAGGCAACGACAAAAATTGCATCACCCTAAAAGTGTTGCCATAGACCTATAGCAACATTTTTCGGGCCTGAGCCAACATTTTTTTTGTGTTGCAGAAGGCCATTTATGGCGTAGTGTTTATAGGCTTTGGGATTATTTTGGGTATGAACTGGTTAAGTAAATACGATGCTAGGATATTTTGCCAAGATAGGAAAATATTGCTAAGACGCCCTAATAGTAGCGACCGAATTGTATACTCGGTAGGGAACTCGAATTTTGATGTTTGTGCTTTATTGGGTGGAATGGAGGAGGAAGAAGATTTGAATCGGGTTTATATCGTTAGAGAATTTGCTGATGTTTTTGAGCCTGCTACAAGACTACTGCCAAAACGAGGTATTGAGTTTCGAATAGATCTGGTACCTAGAGCTGAACCCGTAAGTAGATTTCCTAGTAGAATGACACCTATAGAGATGAAGGTGTTAAAAGTGCAGCTAGTGGACTTGGAAGGAAAAAGTTTTATTAGACCAAGCAGTTCGCCTTGTAGAGCGGCTGCGGTATTCGTAAAGAAACTGGACGGGTTGTTAAGATTGTGTATTGATTATCGTAAGTTGAATGAAAACACAATAAAGAACTGATATCCCAACCTAGAATCAATGTTTGTTTGATCAATTAAATGAAGCCAAAGTATTTTCTTAATTGGATTTGGCGACAGGGTTCCATCCATTAAGGGTGGTGGAAGACAATGTTCCCCTGATAACGTTTCGAACAAGATATGGTTCGTACGAGTCGTTAATAATTCTATTTGGATTAATTAATGCGCACTACACCAGAAAAGGCCTTTCGTAGCGTTGAAAAAACACTAGCAAAACTTTTAGGAGCGTTTTGATAAACTCTACGATAAAACATGAAACTAAAAGTCTAAAACTTTTTGTAGCATTGTAGAAAACGCTATCAATACTTGACATATTGTAGTGTTGTAGAAACGCTAGTAAAAAGTTTCAAGCTTTTAGTAGCATATCGTATCGTAGGGTTTACCGAAATGCTACTAAAAATTTTGGTAGAGTTTTTCAACGTTACGAAAGTAGCTGACATTTATTTCCACAGCGTTTTTAAAACACTACTAAAAGTTATTAACTATTTTGCAACATACTTTACAATTTACCGTTTTCAATTATTGACCTGTATCATTTCCAACCATAACTCGCATAATAGTCTTATTAAAACCAGCAATCAATCGCATAATTTTTGCATTCAAACAATGATAAATCAACCAATCACATAATCATAATATTCAAACAATTGAAAAAATACGTTAATCACATAATCAAATATGATATTCATAACTATTTTGATAATTGTTTCTTGACAAAATGAGAAAATTCATATAAAATCCATAACCATTCATAAACAAGTTTACACAAGTACTAACAAAATGTTATACATACATACATACATACGTATATATTATATATATATAACACAATTAAAGCAATATTCATTACTTGATTACCCATAATTCTTTGCTGTAGTTGGTATTTAGTTCTAAAAAGTTAATTACCTATAGATAAGTAAACAATCAACAAATGAGTATGAAACTGTTTTGCGTATTTAAAGTATATCAAACATCCTTGGTTAAACTTTTATTAAATTTAAATATATTTTTTAAAAATTAGTTAATTTAGTTAAATATTTTATAAAACTTGGTTAATATTTATAATAAACTTATTTAATTTTTATATAACTTATAAACTTGGTTAAATTCTAAGAAAACTTAATTAATTTGTATAAATTTATTAAATTTTTATGAAACTTAGTTAATTACATAAAACCTAGTTAATTTTTTAAAATTTGGTCAATTTTTATAAAAATTAGTTTAATTTTTATAAAAATTGGTTAACTTATTATCAAACTAAATTAATTTTTATCAAACTTAGTTTATTATTATTATTATTTTAAACTTTTTAATTTTTATAATACTTAGTTGACTATTATAAACGTATTTATTTTTTATAAAATTAGTTAATTTATTAAACTATTGTTTATTATTATTATTATTAAGCTTATAGATTCTCTCAATTGCTAAAACTTAAAATGTCAAAACTCATATTTTAATTAACTTAAACTTATAAATTATCTCAAACTTTAACTTTATTAACTTAGTTAATTTCTATAAATTATCTCAAACTTATAATTTTTTCATAAATTAGTTAATTTATTATTATTATTATTATTGTAAACTTGGTTAATTTATTATTATTAATATAAACTTTGTCAATTTTTATGAACTTATTTTAATTTTTATAAAACTTGGTTAATGTAACGAACATGATTTTTCGTCGCTCGAAAATCGACATTAATACGTCCACTGTATCAACTGCCGAGCAATCGAATGCCGGAAAACCGAATTGTTATGGAGAAAAAAGAAGAGGTAGAAGAAGACAGAAGGAAAAGAAAGAAGAAACAACAGAAAACACAGAAACAGAAACAATATCAGAATCTCACATTCGCAGCGGAACAACATATAATAGATAAATGAATAATCTTTAAATCAAAGAACTATATCATTTTATACATTACACCATCATCAAAGTTTACAACAACAATACAACACTGGACAGTTATATAAACTTGTCCTCATACAGAATACACAGCGGAATAATACATAGTATAGATGATACGTCTCGCCATCCAGCTCGCCACTAAGCTCCACAGCACTCCAAAATCCAGAATAATCTGATAAACTAACTCTAGACTGCCCGTGGGGAAATTGGTGGGCACCCAGAGTTTAGGAAGGAAACAATAAACTCCAGGTCAGTCATGGTGACTGGTGTGAGAACTAAAACAGTTTATCTTTAAGCAACAACAACAAAGAAAACAAACAATTTCGCAATGCTTTTGGAAAATGAAACTACCATAAGGCCTCCCGCCACACACACAATGCAAACGCAGAATTGGAGGAGATTTCTTCTGATGATAGTCAAATATGCTTACTACGCAAATCATTGGATTATTATTATTAGTGCATAGTGCAGAAACATTTCGTAAGTATAATATTAATCTTAGCTAGCATAGGCATTTCACGTTATGCCTACTATAGCTACTATGTTCAATAGCAGGTTACCGCCACATTCCATAGCAGGTAATACAATTTCAATCGTAAAGGTTCTTATTGTTTCTTTGGATTTCCAACAAATGATCAGGCTAAGGAACTTCCTTTCCTACTGCCGAATGGGTTCGCCTCTGGCTGGACGTCCCGAGAGACAAACTGCTCTCTGCCAACAAGGCCGGGTTACCCCTGTAACTAGGTAACTCACGAATATGCCATCCCCTGGTCCTTTGGGACCTTTATCCGAGCGCTCGGTAACAACATCACACATAATAAATAAAGTATGTCCACATGAGTAAGTATCTGGGCTCCATACCATGATACCACCCCTTTCCAGAAGGAAATGACATACCCTAAAGGGCGCGACCCTCATAACCTTGCCGCAACATTCCTGTTTCGACCATTTCCGGGTTGTGAGGCCCTGACGAAGTCTCATCCACAAAGCTACGCTTTTTCACAAAGCCATGCTTTGATCACAAATGATCAAATAAATGATCATCATCACAACAACACTCAGCATGCCACATTACCAAATTGGGAGTATATCGCTGATAAATTTCAACTACATAACCTCTGAGCTCGTACGTCTCAGAGAAGGGTGTTAAGCTAAGAGAATAAATTCTCCGCCACCAACAGAAATGTATTTGAAAGAAATCAGCTTTACATCTCAAAATGTAATGTCAGACATGTAACCATACAAGTCTGTTCTGGGTTCGAACAGAACCGAAGGCACTTCCAAAAGAAGCCCTTGCAATCCGGATATTCACAATCCCGATAAAACTTCCCATCACAAAGGAAATCTCTATACCGTAGCTAACGGTGCAGAGACAATCGATAGGTCATCCTATCGTTTTCACAAATACCCGGTCTTCACCACCGGTCTTCAATACGATCCATATCGTCGTATCACTAATTCGGAATGGGTTATATGACACAAAGGTCTTTTCCCGGCTCACCCGAATAGTGAGCACAATATTTCAAAACATATGAATATTGGGATTTCAATTAAGTCACAACTTATTACCCAAATCCTTTCCTTCAAATGGTTTAACAAATTACCATTTTAAATCTTTAAACAAAAAGATTCATTTCAAAAACCTTCAATGGTTTAAACAATTTCCACACCTTTAATCTTTTAAACAAAAAGATTCAATTCCCAAAGTTCACCCCATTCACAAAGATTCATTCACAGATTTCCAAAGCAATTTCCATTTTAATTGAATTAACCCATTAAATCTTGAAATTAAGATTTAATTTATAGTTTTCAAAACTATTCACAATTCAAGTCTTTTATAATATAAAAGATACACCTTTTTGAAATACTCTTTTATTTCAAAATAAAGTTTAATTATCTTCACAAAGGTTAATTTATAGTTTTTCCAAACTATTCACAATTTCATTTCAACTTGAAATGTTTCAATACAAATTGGAAATCTTTTCACTTAATGAAAGCCATTATCATTTGAAAACAAATAGTTTTCGTTTTGGGAAAAATGGTTACAATTACTCAGTTTAAAGCCATTCAAGTATAAAACTTGAGTATACATTTAAATTTCCAAAACCATATTTTAAATGGTTAAAAACAATAAAAACACCTTTTATACTTATAAAATCTTTTAAACCAAAATTCTCAATTCATTGAATTCAATTTCAAAATATTGAATTCAAAATTTAAATCAAATGATTTAAATTCCAATTTTACTAAGTTATTTAAAATAACTTTTATTTCTGAAACTCATTTCAAAAACTTCCAATTTAAATTCCAAAACTATTTTGGATTCAAAAACTCAATTTTCCAAAATTGATAAAAATCCGTGACTTAACCGATTTCCACGTGAAATCCACATTTGTGTGTGTATTGTGTAGTCCAAGGATTTAACACAATAGTGCAACAGTATTCAATCATCACAGATTAAATATAACAATATAATTGATAAGCGGTATAAACGATAACGCTTATCTTCATTCACAGATCACAGATATATATATCACAGATAAATAGATTATAAATCACACACAAATCAGAATATATCACAAAACATCACACATCAAAGATGTCAAACAATTCAACATCCAATATATCCAAACATCCATAGATAGGATTAATTAAATTATCTGATTAATTTAAATCAAATAAATTTCTAAACATTTCCAAAAGGTTTCCCTTTTAA
Source organism: Allium fistulosum (assembly GCA_030737815.1). Classification (NCBI taxonomy): domain Eukaryota; kingdom Viridiplantae; phylum Streptophyta; class Magnoliopsida; order Asparagales; family Amaryllidaceae; genus Allium; species Allium fistulosum. The sequence goes on along the minus strand of CM060901.1, from coordinate 195,500,767 downwards.
AATAAATTTCTTTATCTCTTCAAATCTATTTAAAATCCAATTTCAAATAAATTCTCAATTTATAATTGATATTTCCGAAATCCATTTATTTAGCCTTTTTTTCCAAAATTTTAAATTAAATTCAATACAGTGCAAAAATAAGACTTTATCTTTTAACCCTTTTTAAATTTATCCAATTATCAAAATATCTTTTTCGATAAATTTTCAACTTATATTTTCAAAAATCCAATATTAAATATTTCTGGTATCCATTGATACCAAAAATATCTTCGACTAATTTATAGCCGTCTACAGATCCCATCACAATATAATCACACAATGATTATAAATTAATCAACACACAACATTGAAATAAATTCAAATGTTTGAGGAATTCAGTTGGATCCCTCCAACCTATTTCCCTGCATCCACATATGTTAGCACAATACCAATTTCACTTCAATGTGAAATTATCGCGGTATATGAGATTTATAAATATTATCCGCTATTATGCGGCGCAATAGGGTCTCATCCGCTATACAATGCGGGAAATCAACAACTCCAATATATACATATTCCAATATATATATATATATATATATATATATATATATATATATTGCTATATACATATATAATACCAATTCCACTTCAATGTGAAATTATCGCAGTATATGTTTTTAGTAAATAACCTCCGCTTAATATACGGCGTATAGGGTCTATTTAACACAATAAATAGCAATCATCATTCAATCGTCACAATCAACACTATCAACAATTTTAAATCTAACTATTTAAAATTTAAATCGAAACAAAACATTCGATTGAGTGAGGAGTTCTCACCTTTGCTTTTAAAACGATTGCAGCGTTTTATTTCGAATAAAATTAAACAGACGTTTAATTTTACCGAAAAATTTCACTGACTCCAATCTCTTCCAATCCAGTTCGATAGCGTAGTGCTCAACAATATGAATCCAACGCAATTTGTTTCGTGCGTTTTCGACCTCGTATGAAGAAGTTATACATTTTTAAACATTACACGATTTAAATTATAATTTATTTACAATTTCTTTTAAAATTTTAAACCCTAACCATTATGGACCGTTGGATTTTGCTTTGACCAGATCTGGGCCGCCCTTTTTTCTTCTTCTCCAACGTGAATATCACGTTCACAACCAACCCATAGCCGCCAATAATCATGCAATTATCACCGCTACTACGAACAACATGGAGACGATCAGAGACTTCGATGTCGCGTGCCTTCGCATGAGCCATCCTCGGCCAGAGAATGTCAGAGCTTGGTGGTCCCCACACGTGTGAAAACGTGCATGAACGAAGGAAGAACGCGGCCTCCCTGACGACGCTGTGGTGCTCCAAATTCGATCATCACCATTCAACTTGAAGAACACAATGGCCTCTCCATCTTTGTAGTTGACAACATTCGCTAATTGTTTGTGGATTAAAAGGAAAATGAGGAAGAAGATTGACAACTTTCGGCCATTGATAATTGGAGGTGGCGGCTGAAGCTAATAGACTAGGGATTCCTCTTGTTAACGTGTATATATACGTATATAAATAATATTAAATTTATTTTAAAACGACTTTTTCAAACGATCTCCAAATCACACGTGCCGTCTGATGTTCGTAAGGTTTTACCCGCGTTCCGAACACAATGTAACGTGTTTCGGAAGCTAATTCGATCATATGTGCGAGTTAAGGAATTAAACGATCGATTTTAAATTAAACCGATTTACCGATTTCGATGCGTTTTGGCTTGCCCCGGACAAACGGTACATCCAATTGACACGAAATTTGAAATCTTACAATAATATTACATCACGGATCCGATCAAACTGGTTTCGTCAAATTCCGAGACCTTTTTGAAAAATGACTATTTTAACTCGCCAAATTAATATTAAAACAATTTCGATGTGTTTCGAGCTGCCACGGTCAAACGACAACTCTGATTGCTACGAAAATTAAAATCCGATAATAACAAACTATTACGGATCCAATGGAACTAGTTTCGTCCAATTCTGAGACTATTCGAAAAATGGCTAATTTCACTAGTCGATTTAATATTAAAATATTCAATTTTCACAGATTAACTCTAAATTCAATTTTAAAAGTTCTATAACATCACTAAAACTCCGATATGATTTAATATAACTTTATAAATCATTTTCAATCACATTAAACCCAATTTTCAATTATTTCTGCAATTTCAACTATTAATTTATCTATTTAATCATCCAATTAAATCCAGTTATTCGAAAAATAAATTATTCGACCTATTAATTCTACTTGTTAACATTTAAAATAAATTAAATATTACGAATTTCAATGACAGAAATTCTGGGTCGTTACAGTTAACTTGGTTAATTTTTATAAACTTAGTTTTGTTATTATTGTTGTTGTTGTTATTATTATTATTAATTATAAAACATAATTGACTTGGTTAGTTTTTTATAATTATTATAAACTTGGTTAATTTTTATCAAATTATAGTTTATTATTACTGCTACTATTATTATTATTATAAAGTTAGTTAATTTTTTTGTAAAACTAGTTTCATTATTATTATTATATACTTATTAATTTTTATAATACTTAATTAATTTTTATAAACGTATTTAATTTTTATAAAACTTAGTTAATTTATTCAAACTATTGTTTATTATTATTTATAAATTATCTCAATTGCTAAAACATAGTTAATTTGTTATTATTATTGTAAACTTAGTTAATTTATTATTATTAATATAAACTTATTTAATTTTATAAAACTTAGTTAATTTTTATAAATTTAGTTTTTGTTAATATTATTGTTATTATTATTAATTATAAAACATAGCTGACTTAGTTAATTTATTATTATGTCTTTAGATACATGTCTTTAGATATGGAAAGACAGAGAACCAGACCTGGTATGTATGGAAATTTTGAAGCCATAAAATGGCATAGCATGGCTTTCAAAGCAATCCGACCGAAAGGGTTTATGCTAGCAAGAAAAGAGTCACAGGTCCCTGTTTTTGATGTTGTTATACAAAAAGTCAATGGAGAAATGAATTTGTAAATTTGGTCTCTATTTTTCAAAAATAAAAAACACGCAAAGTGTCTTGCGCTTTTCTGACAGAAAATGCAAGATAACTTGTACTTTTCTAATTTTGAAATATTTTTCGAAATTTTCGAAATTTTCTAAAATTTTGAAAAGCGCAAGTTAACTTGCATTTTCTATCAGGAAAGTGCAAGCTAGTTTGCGCTTTCTAATTTTGAAATTTTTGAAAAGCGTAAGGTAACTTGCGCTTTCTAATTTTGAAATTTTTTTTGAAAATTTTAAAAATTTTGAAATTTTTAAAAAGCGCAAGGTAGCTTGCGCTTTCTATCAGGAAAACGCAAGCTGGTTTGCGCTTTCTGATTTTGAAAATGTTGAATTTTAAAAAACGCAAGCTAACTTGCATTTTCTGATTGGAAAAAACAGAGACTAAATTTACATACTTATTTCTACGGAGACTTTTCTTGTAACACCATCAGAAATAGGGATCTTTCGTGCAAAGCCCTTATGCTAGCGACATCCACTTTGAAACCAAAGGAAGTCAATTGTTGCATTTAATTTTACTAACCTGCTACAGAGTTCATGATCAACATCATCTGTGAAAATAGTTTTCATCATCCACGGAGCTGCATTCAACATTATAATATTAACATAGGTTTGTGTATTACTTTAACTACTTAAATGAAATTATATTTAATCATAAAAGTGACCGCAAAACTTATAACATACTAACCGCATAAATGGAATTTATCCCCAAATAATAACAATAATTTTCCTCTAATGAAGACTATATAGATTGAGTTTCTAAATTAGGTAAGATAGGATGGAATGAATGTAAAAATATACGGACAAGAGAAGAGGATTATTGGATATGACTAGTAACAAAAATAGCAAGTATATATTCAAATATGCATAACATTTAATCAGACTACAATTTGCAAAAGTTACGTGGTCCAAATTTGCATGAGGCAAGGTTCATACTCCCCAAACGTCAACATGTTTGTTTAAAGGTAACATCTAATTTACCGACAACCAAAGATGGATTAAATAAATAAAAAATGTGATTTGATAATATATTTGTCCCATGCAAACAAGAAAAAAATGGGAAGCATTTTTGTTTTAAATGTAAATTTTCAACATACATATGGGAAAGGTATTGCAAAAAATTGAGATGTCTAGCAAGTCAAAAGGAATTTTGAATCTATATGGTGAAATCAATTTCATATCAAACCAGTTTAAAAATAGCTGATTAAGCAGAGATAATAACAGAGTTGCATTATAGCTAGTCATGTATACGATATGTTTGGAGAGAGAAATAATATAATTTTTAACAATTCAAACTGCTTAGAGGTGAGAAATGTGTGCAAATAAATCAAGCGTGGGAAATCCAAACACAAGCAACACATCAATCAACACGATGAAGTAATTTCAGAGAATGGTGTTAGTGCTTAACTCACTTGCTCATTCTCTTGTTTATTGTAGTTTGAATTGTTACCTATTTTAACCTGCTGTAACGCCTGCATGGCTAAAACAGAGTATGTATCATGATTCAAAATTACGGTGTAATTTCGGTTATTCTGGTGATTCCGTTTCGGTTCCACTCATAACCGGAACTGAATCCGATCAAAATTCCAGTTCCGATCTAAATTCCGGATTTGTTTTTCAAATGTTGAAAAAAATTATAAAAATATAAAAAAATACGACAAACATATTGTAATTAAAAAAGAAAAACAAATTAAATATGACAATAAATAAATAGACAAAAAGTCATGTGCAGGACCGGTTCTTGGGCTAGGCCTAGTAGGCTACGGAATAGGGCAACCCATCTCCTTAGGGCAACATCCCGATGAGAGAAAAGCCAAATCCCTAAATTCATCTCTGCGATTCAAGTCCTCCTTCCACAACGCGTACGCCTCATGCTTCTTTTCCACGCTCCAGCTCTCCTTAATCCACCTTCCTCAATTGCTTAAGTCCAGACTCCCTTCCCTTGTACATTTGCTCAAGTATTATGATTTTTGAAAAAATCATTGTTGAATAAACCATAGCTTGAATTTCGATTTAATGGTATGTAAACAATGAGGATAGAATCTGATTGTCCTCTCACTGTTTTTCCATTTTTTATTTAGAATTATTGTTTTATAACATTTACAATAAAATGATGAATAACCTTGCATATTTTTCCTTTTGCATGCGGTAGCAGCATGCTCCAGTACGAGAGTAATTTAACAATGAATCTTTACTTCTTCTTTTTTGAATAAGATAAAAGATCCAATGCTTTTCTTTCGTTGTTGTATGATTGTTATCCCTAAATAGCATCTATTGTTTTCCTAATTATCATTGCTGTTGAATGTGATTGGGACAATGCAATTTGCCTAATTGAAAATTGCCTAAATTAGTATTGTTGTAAGTCGATTAACTAATAAATAAATATTGTTATAACCTGTTCCACAGCCGCCTTCGGTTCGAGGATATGGGTTCTTATTTTCGATTCTCTTTCGTTTATTTTCTTTTCAAATTTTTTTTACATCTTTTTAGTTCAAGCTAGTTTAACTGTGAATGAAAGTTAGTGATATGATGATCCTTTCCCCGAATGATCGACTCTGATTATAATGTGCGTAATTTATTTCTCTTTGGAGAAATCAAGCCAATGTTCTGATCCTATTTCATTCACTAATTTAAAAAAAAGAAAAAATAAATAAATAAATAAATAAATATTGTTATTGTCTTTTTGTTAATTGAATGTGAAGTTATTAAATTCTTAAGTTGATTGTGTTCTTAAATTTAATAAATAACAATTGATTGTAAAGTTGGTGTAATTTCAAGTGTGAAAGATAAGTTTCAGTTTGCTTTTGCTTAATATTTCCAATTCAGATTATTACGGGTAGATGATATAAATTACATGTCTGTAATTCAATAACTTTTCAATTTATTAATATGTGATGTATAAGAAATAGATGATAACAAAAGTTGAAATCGGTTTTGATAGAGGTATTTTGATATATTTTTATTTTGCACGTGACTTTAATGAAAATAAATAGTCATAATTTTATAATATTATTATTTTATTTTAGTTTTCAGATTTTTCTAATAAAAAGGCAACAAAATCCTCATTTGTCTAGGGCAACCCAGAACCGGCCCTGGTCATGTGTGTGGACAAAAAAAGTTGTTATATTTTTGTTAATTTACATCGAATCATAATAAAAATTTTAAAAATTGATCAAAATTTTAAACACTCAAATGAACAATACGAAATCTTAAACAATGATTTTTTAATTATGTATTTTATATGTAATGTAAAAAACGTACTATAAATTTATGACAGTATTGAATATTTATTAGCGTAAATAGCAAATTAAATCAAAAAAGTACCGGAATTAGAAAACCGGAATTAAAACGGAACTTCCGAAATTTCCGAAACGGTATCGGAAATTTTAAAATTACCAACGACCGGAGCGGAAATGAAAAACGAAATTTCGAACCTGGTATGTATTGCTATTTTTAGTGGAAGCCTCAGAGATTTGTCAGAACAGGTAAGTATCCTCTGTTTATAGACCTGCATGTGTCACTTCAACCCTCTACTTCAATCCTGCACGTCGCCAACGCTTTGCTCATATACAGGTTTCCATGCACATTGGCCAATCTAATAATATTATTTACTTCTACAGCGATGACAAAGAAACATGAAGCAATATAATAATCGGTTTTAATGTCATTTAACAAGCTAGATTAATAACAACATGGAATGTCAGCGACTAAACGATTAAATTTGAGATTTTAAATCTAGATGTTTTAGGATGCGAATCCTAATTGCCAATTTTCACCAAAAACAATACAATATATATAGCATAATGTAACTTAAACTTACAGCAAATGAAGTCCTTGTGATCCAAAATCTGCTAAATCCTTCACAGTTTGTTAACCAAAGCATCAAAATTTTTGCAAATCAAAATAAATTGCTAATAACAAACTCTTTTCTTCGAAAATACAGAACAATATGAACGTTTGCTTGATATATAGTTCCTGTAATTAAAATTTGTTATTGCATTAATTAAGTCCATATTTGATTAGTTTGTTATATTTAGTTTAGTTAGAAAATGATATGTCTTCGTATGCCTTACTGGTGATATTAAGGCTACTGTATTTCTTTTATAATTGGGCCTGGGCCTTTGTAATATATCTCTCAGCCCATGTTCCATTTACTCTGTATATATTAGACTGTAGAGTCTTGTAAACAGATACGATTCATTTTTTATATCAAATACAATATCATTCAATTCTTTTCTGATCTTCAATCATAATCAATTACAATACTCTGTTATTATACAAATCTAATATGGTATCAGAGCATTACAAGCCTCACGGCAATAATCTCAGAAAGTGAATTCGAGGAACTCAAAGCCTTTTCTGAAGCCTAACAGCAGTGATCTCATTGCAAGATCAACACTCAAACTCTTCATCAGAAAGATATCATCATTTGAAGGCATCTTAACCCATCAGGTTATATCTCATCATTTGGGTTAATTATAGAATTTGCAATATTTGTGAAAAACAGGTACCATACCAGGAAATCACTTAGATTTCTGGTTGCAACAAGTTTTTCATCAAAAGCAAGCAAATTCTTGCAAGAAAATTCAGAAAAATCAGAAAATCAATTCAAGAAAGCAATCAAAGACTCAAAGAAAGTAATTGCCGTGCCAAGATTCATCAGAATATTCTCATCATTTGAATCTTGGCTGCAACAAACCTGTTCTTGTCTGTTATCGTGTAAATCTTGAATCAGTAATCTTTCTGATTTAGTAAGTTTCTTGCATCTATCTTTGAGATCCTTAATCATGGCCGAAGGAGATAATGCTTCAGCAACCTCTGACAACACCAACAACCCACAACAATTCAATGATGCAACTGAAAAGTTGATCAAAACTGTCATCAGTCCTCAAGGCCAGCTAATCACTGTGCATCTTGAAGAAGACAACTATCTCTTATGGAAGTTACAAGTTGAAACTGCCATGCAAGGATATGGATTAGAAGGCTTTATTCTCGGTTCAATTTCGACTCCTCCAAAATTCATCACTGATTCACAAAACAAGATGATCAGTAATGAAGAATACACAAAGTTTTATAGACAAGATAGATTAATAAGTTCCTGGCTTCTATCCTCAATTGACACAAAGTTACTGTCACAAGTCATAGGATGTAAATCAGCAAATGATATATGGATCACAGTTGAAAGGATATTCAATACTCAGTCTGCCGCCAAGATCATGCATTATAAAAGACAATTACAAAATATTACTAAAGGAAATCAACAAATGAGAGACTATCTTTCACAAGTCAACAATATCTGCAATATGCTTGAAGCAGCAGGACACAAAGTGTCTGAAACAGAACAAGTTCTAAGTATCCTGAATGGGCTCAGTGAGGAATATGAGGCAGTTGTTGCAGTTGTGTCCTCACAACCAAGTTTACCATCTGTACAATTTGTACATGCCACACTTCTTGCACATGAAGCAAGAATAGACCATAAAAGACCCCAAGAAACAGATCTGTCTGTCAACTATGCCTCCAATTCAAGAAACAAAGGGCAAAATCAAAATAAGCAAAGTCAACCTTATCAAAGAGGAGGAGGCTCAAACAGATCTAGAGGTAGAGGCAGGTGGAATAACAACAACAACAGACCCAAATGTCAGATCTGTGAGAAAATTGGTCATACAGCTGTTAAGTGCTACTTTAGATTCAATGCCAACTATGTACCAAATCAGAATCAAAACAATCAAGGAAATGGAAAATCTGGTGCTAATATGGCTCAAATTCAGACTGACACTAACAACAATGGTGAAGTCAACCAAAGCACTATCACAACATCAGATCACATACATGATGAAAGCTGGTATCCAGACTCAGGAGCAACCAATCATATAACAAATAATCTTGACAACTTAAACCTTGGCAATAAGGAATATAGAGGTAAACAGTCCATATGCATGGGGAATGGTGAGTCTGTCAACATCACTCATACTGGAAGAACCAGTATTGATGGGAAAAGACAACTTTATTTAAACAACTTATTGAGAGTACCAAAAATAAAGAAAAACCTTATGAGTGTGTCACAATTTGCAAAAGACAATAATGTATATTTTGAATTTTATCCTGAGTATTGCTTAGTTAAAGACATACTGACTAATGAAAATCTTTTGCAGGGTGAAGCAGTCAAAGGTCTATACAGATTTAATCTCAATAACAGTAACAAATGGGAGAGTAATCAGAGGTGTTGTAATATAGGTGAAATGGAACAGTCAAAGGAAAAGAGAAATGTGTTTAATTTGTGGCACTACAAACTTGGTCACCCAAACACAAATGTTGTAAAACAAGTTCTTGAGAAAAATAATATTGTGTTTGATGACATTTCTTTACCATATATATGTACATATTGTCAAATGGGGAAAAGTCATAAGTTACCTTTTAATGACTCACTAACCAAGTATTCAAAACCCTTAGAATTAGTTGCCACTGATTTATGGGGTCCTGCCCCAATCTTTTCTGACTATGGTTATAAATATTACATATCCTTTATTGATGCTTATTCTAGATACACATGGATTTATTTTTTAAAAGCCAAGTTAGAAGCTTATAATGCTGTGATACAGTTCATATCCTTAGCTGAAAAGCAAACTGGCAATCAAGTCAAAATTATTCAGTCAGATGGTGGTACTGAGTACAAATCCCTTAGAGATTATTTTGCTAAGAAGGGAATTGTACACATAATCACATGTCCCTATACATCTGAACAAAATGGTCTTATAGAAAGAAAGCACAGACACATAGTCGAAACTGGACTAACACTGCTTGCACAAGCATCATTACCACTAAAATTCTGGTCTGATTCCTTTAATACTGCTGTATACTTAATCAATAGACTACCCACAAAAGTTCTTAAAGGAATCAGTCCAGTAGAAATGTTATTAGGGGTTAAACCAGACTATCAAAGTTTGAAAATGTTTGGGTGTTTGTGCTTTCCCTACATAAGACCATACAACAACAACAAATTGTCCTTCAGGGCTAAACCATGTACCTTTATAGGATATGGCTCAAATCAAAAAGGATATAAATGTCTGGATGAAAGTGGGAAAATTATAATTAGTAGACCCGTTGTGTTCAATGAGAATATCTTTCCCTTTAGAAATACAGGTATAAGAACAACTCAAAAGATACAGAACCCAAAGAATCCTGTACCCAGTATACCTGTCTACAGTGATGACTTCCATTCTGAAGTGATTGAAAGGACTGCTGAGGGTCAAGATCCACAACATACTATGTCAAGCAGACAAGGTCATGAATCATCAAGCTCACCCAGCTATCTCAGTCAAATCCCTGAAAATTCAAGACATCAAACAGAGTCAGATGGTGAAAGAGAAACAGAAAGCATACAAGTACAATCAGGAAATAATCAGACTAGTATAGATGTTTCACCACAGAACAGAACTGGTCATCCAATGACTACAAGATCAAAATGTGGAATCTTTAAACCAAAACTATATACAACAGCATCAAGCCTAGACGAGCCAGAAAATTTTGAGCAGGCTGCAAAAGACAACAACTGGAAGGCGGCAATGGATGAGGAATTCAATGCTTTGCAAAGAAACAACACATGGGAACTTGTACATCCACCAGATAATAAAAACATCATAGGATGCAGGTGGACATACAAATTAAAAAGGAATCCTGATGGATCAGTATCAAGATATAAAGCTAGACTGGTAGCAAAAGGCTACACACAGCAATATGGGTTTGACTTTAATGAGACCTTCTCTCCTGTTGTCAAACCAACCACTATAAGAATTATTCTAAGTATTGCTCTGTATAATCAGTGGAACATCAGACAATATGATGTTAACAATGCCTTCCTGAATGGTACTTTACAGGAAGAAATATACATGGAGCAACCACAAGGGTATAGAGATAATACAAGTCATGTATGCAAACTGAAAAAGGCCATATATGGTCTTAAGCAGGCTCCAAGAGTCTGGTTTGATAAACTGAAGGCTACACTAACTTACCTTGGCTATCAGTCTATAAAATCAGACAACTCTTTATTTGTTAAAAACAACAATAAGACAAGTGTATATATTCTAATATATGTTGATGATCTAGTTGTTACAGGAAATAATGAAGATGAAATTAAAAATCTTGCTCAACATCTTGACAAAGAATTCTCCATCAAAGATTTGGGCTCACTAAACTACTTTCTAGGTATAGAAGTCAAGATGAAATCAAAATCAGAGATCATCCTCAGTCAGAGAAAATATATCCTAGAGCTGTTGGAGAAGGCCAAGATGGACAATGCCAAGTCTCAGCCCACTCCAATGATAAGCCATCAATACTTATCTAAAAACAGGGGAGAAAACATAACAAACACCAAACAATACAGAAGTATTGTTGGTGCTTTACAATACTTAACTATTACAAGGCCAGACATATCTTTTAGCGTTAACAAAGTTTTTCAATTTATGCAGGAACCAAAAGATGATCACTGGAAAGCAGTTAAAAGGATACTGAGATACATAAAAGGAACTGCCGACTATGGACTGCTAATGAAGAAAAGCAACAATCTAAATATAACTGGCTACACTGATGCAGATTGGGGAACTAATCCAGATGATCGCAGATCAACCACTGGATATTGCATATATATAGGAGACAACCCTATTTCATGGTGCTCAAAGAAACAAGCTGCAATCTCACGGTCCAGCACTGAGGCTGAATACCGAAGCGTTGCAAGCGCAACCGCTGAAATCATGTGGATACAGTCGTTATTACACGAACTAAACATCAAATTGCAATCCAAACCAACATTATGGTGTGATAACCAAAGCACTGTATATATGTCAGCAAACCCTATTTTACACTCAAGGACGAAGCATATAGAAATAGATCTATTCTTCGTAAGAGAACAGATACAAAAGGGGAATTTGCAAGTAAATCACTTACCATCAGCTTACCAAAGGGCTGACACACTTACCAAGGCCTTAACAAAGCAAAGCTTCATCAGATTCAGGGAAGAAATCGGTGTAGCTTCGGCTTCCACAAATATAACTGAATCTGAGGATACATCAAAGGTTTCTGAACGAAAGTCAGAAACTTCTACTCATTCACCAGCAAATTCATCACAGAAGTTATCAACTCCACTGTTGAAGCATCGAGATTAAAGGAAACTCCAGGACTCCTCGTACTTTGCCCCAGATCTGATTAAAAATCATTATTTTTCTCAAGGCGGCGCAAGGAGAGGCAGCCATGGAAACCCTAATATTGGTTTGAGGGGGCGAGTTAGAAAATGATATGTCTTCGTATGCCTTACTGGTGATATTAAGGCTACTGTATTTCTTTTATAATTGGGCCTGGGCCTTTGTAATATATCTCTCAGCCCATGTTCCATTTACTCTGTATATATTAGACTGTAGAGTCTTGTAAACAGATACGATTCATTTTTTATATCAAATACAATATCATTCAATTCTTTTCTGATCTTCAATCATAATCAATTACAATACTCTGTTATTATACAAATCTAATAAGTTTACAGCAAATGATTAAAGGAATGCATCTTGTCAGTTTTATAGTCAACATGGCAAATGCCAAATGTACCATTTTTCACATCCGCACAACGCCATTCATAAACTATCCCTCTATTATCGATTTTTGTTTCTTAAAATAATAAAATTCGATGTTATTTATTAAAGCGCACAGTTAGATCAATATATACTTTTGGAGAAACAAGGGAGTGATGTAAAATGCATTTACTTACTCAAATTGTTGGCTTGATATTGTTTATTTGGTATCCCCATATAGTACTCAATCAAATAAAGTATGTATACCTGCATTACGAAAAGTAGATAATGGGTTAGTTCCTAATATAAATAGCATATAATGTAGCGGCAGGAACAATATAACATTAACAAACTTTACATAAAAAATGCATAACAACACCTACAATACAAGCCTTTACCTACTCTATTTTCTTGCATACCAGACAGAAGTCTCCTAAATCGTATACTCTACTTCTCATTCTCAAACAATTTATCCATGCCATATGGACTGAGAGGAAAGCCTGTGTCTTCTCGAACTAGTCTAGACCTGAGTCAGCCTTGCTCTAAATTATTCACTGTCAGATCCTTCGTGAGATTCAATCCCTTACTTCACCCTGTAGCCAGAGCTGGAATTGGATAGTCCTATTTCAAGTTCAAAGTCTTACTGTCTTAACATATAACATTATATTGACTTTGCATTTCAAAGTCTGAGCTATAAAGATAATCAAACATTCACCGATTTTATTGTGATATTAGAAATAATAGAATAGAAATAGTTCAAAGTTGGATAATGAATTGCATTCAAGATTCAATGCAACTTCTATTAGTGGTAATGAATGCTTATGTCATACAGACTGAGTCAGATTACATCCAGTATCTAGTCAAGACAGACCAAAAACAAGAGTGTTGATAATCTAATTGAATTCAGCCACATATATGATGTTCAAATGATAATACGCATCCCAAGATCTAATGCTTTCTTGATTAAACAAGAAGATAAGTAACAACATGAGCAGCCTGTGTACATAACTGTAACATAAGAATAGCAATGCACCTGTTAAGTGATGGCAACAGGCTTATCATTGACTTGTATTAGCAAACATTTATAATAGAGCTACAGATATTTTTATTGAAAGTGCATTTCTTCGTAAAACCATCCATGTATCCAAACAAAATTGTCTGTGCATAAACATACAACAAAATAAGTGATCAGCATAAACAGCAATGTTTTCAACCGAGGACCTTAAATTCATTGTGTTATTGATAGATATTTGACATGATAATAGCTTCTATATTTGGCACTTGGTTACATAAGCAGGGTAGTGTAAAATCTAGCTAGATGTGTAAGCTATAAGAACTAAATTTATGAAACCAACAACGCATAATTATATAAAAAACATTTCATTTCTAAGCATATTTACATGTAGTGCTGAAAGTTAACTGATAACCAACGCAGTGTGTGTTAACTTTTTTAGTGTGATTAGTTTTTTTGGATCTGCTTCTTCCGAAAGTTTTTAATAAAGAATCCAACAAAGATGATATTTATCATAGAAGTGATCTTGTACTGAAGCTAAAACAAGTACTAAGTATTTGTTTTTTGCCTTCAAGTTATAAAATAACCTTTTTCCTGTTTGGTACATTCCATTTCCACCTGTAAATCATAGCTACCATTGATGCAATTAATTTGTTCTGTTTGTCTGAAAGTGCATAACGTTGACCAACTCTTTATCATTTTTATAATATATGCATAAGGTTACCCTTTAGCTTAGTTGACAGGAATATTTTTCCCCTTGATTGATATTCAAAAATACATAATGCCTTATTCTTTGAAACTATTATTATTAATTGTCTTCTTTGTGGTAATTTAACTCTACAACCAGTGACTATAGTTTTATCAATCCACTAGTATACGGTCATTAGCCTGCCTGTAAAGCTTGCATGAAGCGGCATGTATGTAAAAAAAGTTTTCACATGGTAAACTATATGGAGTAGATGTGAATATATGAACAGACCTGAGGCTATAATCATAAAACTTTTCAAACACAGCTTCTTCGTCATCATGATGTAGCGCATACCCACTACAACAAAGGCAGCGTATAGCGATGGCAAAAATGCATCGGCGGCCGTCACTAGCCGTCGCTAATGGCCGTCGTTATTCAGTCCGTTGCCACCAGGAAAAGCAACGGCTCCGTCGCTAAGATAGCGACGAAAAGCGACGGCATCTTACACGTGTCAACGCCACGTGGCAGTTAGTTTGTTTCCCAAAAGTCTGTTAAACTTGCTGTTACTAGCCGTCGCTAGTCGTCGCTTTTTTTGGTCCAGGAAGCCGTTACCAGCCGTTGCTAGCCGTCGCTTTTCTGGGCAAAACCTGCTGTGCACACAGCAGCTATTCTTCCATCAAACCTCATCCCAAACCTCAAACCTCATCTCAAACCTCAATAATATCAACAATAACACATCTCAACAATACCCACAACATCAATATTCAACAATATAACCAAAAAAACATAAAAACCAACCAAACCAACATAGTATACAAAACCAAACCAAGTATCCAGGTACACGGATCAAATCCAAATATAACCAAACCCAAACATCATCCAAAATACCAAGTATCCAAGCCCAAGTATCAAATCTAGTCTAAATACGTACATAAATACATACCCACAAGAATAGTAAAACTATGCATCATCATCCTCGGCATCATCAGATCCATCTCCCTGCTCCACAGGCATAGAGCCGTGCTCCTGATAAAATGCTGCAATGCGCTCATCTATCTGCTGTGCCAGTTGGCCCTTTCGCCAATCGTTGAGCTCATCCAACTGCCTCTGCATCTGAGCAATACGCTCCTCCTCCATCGATTTGCTATAAGCTCTTTGAAAATTAACAGCCTGTGAAATAACTGAAGTTAATACGATAGCATTTCACATGAATTTTGAATGAATTGGATAGTATATAAATAATTCTTTTGATGTGAGAATAATGTGGATCTTTTAATATGAAGTTATATGCTTTGACTGTTGTCAAATTATAACAATAATAATTATTATGTGTATTTGGACTATAAAGTATGTGTCAATAACAATAATAATTATTATGCCAAAGTATGTGTAATTGGACTATAAAGTTGAATGTGAGCAATTGTATCATAATTATTATAAAGTATGTGTCAATAAGCTAGTACTTCACAACATTGGAGGGAAATTTGTATTGATGTGAGAATAATGTGGATCTTTTAATATGAAGTTAGTGAAATGGTTTACCTCCTGATTGCCGAAACCATAACGCCTATTTCGAGTAGGTGGTGCAATAACGGAATCCCAAATCCTGTTGGACTCCTCAACTGTAAGCTCTGCTCTTCCACTCGCCTGTGTCAATGCCGATGCCTTTGCCTCATATCGCCCCTGCAATTACAAACATAATTTTGAAATAATTGGTATACAATTTACATATATACAATTTGAATCACGAGTTAGCATATTTACCATCGCTGCTTCAGCTTTGCTGTCGGTCCAATCATAGGTCGCATTCCCCTCATCATCAACAGACTCAACTGCGTGTGTGGCTCTAAAAACCTCAGCCATTGTAGGCTCCCTTCCGTACTTTGCAAACTGAAGATATACACGAATAAGATATATTGAAAATAAGCATTAATGTTATACATGAAGATATGCATCACCATATGCTAAATATATTTTATATTTACCAATTCTCTCCTATGCTGTTGGAAAGATTTAGAGCCACCTCGATGTAAACCAGGATTCTTATTCCAATTGGCTTGGTTTCTTGCTACTACTTCCTATTAATTTAGATACACGATTAAAATAATGCAACTAACATAACTGTAAGCATTCTCATCATAGCTTACTTTAGCTGCTTCTGACTCCCAATATGTGAGAAATCCGTTCCAGACTTCATCGCTCATCCAACCTTGCTTTTTGTCAGCCTTCTTCGCCCTTGATATTGTCTCTCTATAATTCTTCCGCATTTTTTGGTTCTAATTATTGCTAAAAACATCTAAATCATGCGGCTCCACTCGTACAACAGCCTGCATATTGAATTTATTTTGAATTACATACAGCATATTATTTTCAATAGAAATATATAAATTGTAATTACCATCAAGTCGGCCCATATAGCATTTTTAATATGAGCTGGAATGTTATCCTAATGCGGCCAAACTGCTGACATCCGACCCTTATATGATTTCTTCGAGACATCTAAAATAAACTGTGATGGTTCCACCTCGAACCCCTTGTAATTGTTAACGTGCATATTTTATATAGTTTATATATTTTAAATAATATAATTGAAATAAATTTAACATTTACCCAACACTCTTCGGAATAATCTCTGCAACTCGACGTGTATCTGCCTCTAAGCTACTAGGACCCGCTGCAGCTCCAGGAGACTGAGATGGAGAAGGCTGAGATGGAGAAGGCCGAGATGTACTCCTACGTCTTCTATCAGCCATATCTGCCACAATCATATATTATATATAACATCATAATGATCAAATGAGCATCACATAATCATACAATAAAACGATAACGCATAAATCAGAATAATACATCGCTCAGAATAGTACATTGCTTAGAATATTACATAGCTCAGAATAGTACATTGCATAAGTGAATACATAGCTCAGAATAGTACATTGCATAAGTGAATACATAGCTCAATATAACACATGACATAACTCAGAATAGTACATCACATAATACAACAAACGATGCCATCTGTGATCATTCTTCATCATCTTCTGATTCAGACGTCTCGGTCTCGTACTCTATATCGTTTTCTTCGTTACTAACAAATGCATCTATTAAAACATTCGCTTCATCATTCAACGATCCTACATCGATGTCATCGGCTATTATTATTTCGGAATTTGGCTTAAGATCTGCTTGATACGCTGCTTCATCTGGAATATTATTTCCATCAAATGTAAATCTTGCCTTTGTTTTAAAAACAGCCCACCAGTCTGCTTTATCTTTTTTTAAGGATGGATACGGAGCAAAATAAACTTGTAATTCTTGCTTAGCTAACACGAAAGGATCATATTTATAGTAATGTGACGTATGCTTTATTTCAATTAACTTATAATCCTTATGTACGTTAATTCCAGAACCGGGAACGTTGCTAAACCAGTTGCATTTGAATAAAAAAACTTTCTCTAGCGGTTGTGTATAATAAGTCAACTCTAAAATTTGTGTTAAGACTCCATAAAAATCTTTTATATGCTCTTCTGGATCATCGCTGCCTTTGACAAATACACCGCTGTTATACGTTGATTTTTTAGCTCCATAATCTTTGGTGTTAAATTTAAATCCGTTGACGAAGTATATAGGATAGGTCTTGACATTTCTTCTTGGTCCGATAGCAAGGTGTCGTATTCCTTCATCAACAACACTGTTATTCGGATCGTGAACATAGCTTGCAAACCACCCAGCAAATTGTTTACTGAAATCACCAGATGGATGTTGTGATTCGTATATGCTGCAAATAAATGTATTATATTCCCCTAATTATTAATATATAAATACACTTATAATTGAACTGTACAATCATTCAGTAGTACCTGATAAATGGTGCAACTTCAACACAATTTAAAAGAACATATGTGTGTGCCACATGGTAGTCTCTATCATCTAACCATATTTCCACACATTTTCCGGCAGGTCTTCCATGTTGTCTAAAAATAGATAACATTGTTTGAGAAGAATCATGCTCAACAGCTTCTTCATTACGGGGAACACTTACAAACGATAAGTTCACATCGTCGCTAAAGTAGTGTGAGAAAAAAAAAGAAGCTTCCTCTTCAAGGTACGATTTGCAAATCGAACCTTCTACTCGTGCTTTTTGTCTAATTTTTTTCTTCAAATGATTCAAGTACCTATAACAAAAATAATTAATTTTGTATATTGGTACAAGAATATACATTTTCAACTAATCAACAAGAATATTGAGGAGTTTAAAATCACCTCTCAAATGGATACATCCATCCATATTGCACAGGACCTCGAAGGAGTGTTTCGGATGGCAGATGCATAGGCAAATGCTCCATTACATTAAAAAAACCAGGCGGAAATATTTTCTCGAGTTTGCAGAGCAATACAGGAATTTCTACTTCAAGTTGACATAAATGATCTACCTTTAACGTGGTCGAACAAAGCTGTTTGTAAAACATACTTAATTCTGTTATAACACTCCATATTTTTGTTGGCAACAGTTCTTTGAATATCCGAGGTAAGAAATATTCCATCATGATATGGCAATCATGACTTTTCATCCCACTCAATTTATTGTTTTTCAAGTCAACACATCTGCGAAGGTTAGAAGAAATCCCATCAGGACATCTTAGTCCTTCCACCCATTTAAGCACGAGTTTTGCTTGCTTGTTGTCTAGCTCATAACATGCTTTGGGTTTTTTGTTATCGTCGTACAACTGAAGTTTGGGCCGCTTACAGAAATGTAATATATCACGTCTCGAATTCGCATCGTCCTTGGTTTTCCCCTTTACATTCAAAACTGTATTAAAAACGTTATCAAACAGATTTTTTTCATTGTGCATGACGTCAATATTATGTCACAGTAAGAGATTTTTCCAATAAGGTAACTCCCAAAATATACTTTGCTTGCACCAGTTATGAATGTCTGATTTACCCAGATTGTCGACCTGTTTCCCAGTTTCATGAATCTTAGGATAGTCTTTCACGATTTCATATATCTCTTCACTTGTCCAAACTTTAGGTGGTAGCATATTCTCTACTCTGTTAGCTTTAAAGTTCTTTTTATCCATTCTGAATTTATGATTAATACGTAGAAAACACCGATGATAGTCAAACCAGGAAATTTTCTTGCCGTACTTTAATGAAAATGCTCGTGATTCTTCCATACAATATGGACAAGCTAGACGTCCAGCTGTGCTCCAACCTGAAAGCATGCCATATGTGGGAAAATCATTAATAGTCCATAATAAAGAAGCGAACATACGAAAATTTCTTTTTCTCGAAATGTCATATGTTTCAACTCCTTCATGCCATAGTGTTTTCAATTCTTCGATCAACGGTTGTAGATAAACATCAATTCCTTGAGTCGGATCATCAGGACCGGGAATGACAATCGTTAAAAACATATATGGAGTTTTCATACACATCCATGGAGGTAAGTTATAAGGAGTGACAATAATAGGCCATGATGAATATTTACTACCAAATTGAGAGAATGGCGAAAATCCATCTGTACATAAACCGAGCCTAACATTACGGCTCTCTCGAGCAAATTCAGGATACGTCCTATCGAAATGTTTCCATGCTTCTCCATCAGATGGATGTATCAATGTTCCTTCTACTGGTGTTCTCACGCCGTGCCATCGCATATGACATGCTGTAGCAGAAGAAGCATATAGCCGTTGAAGTCTGGGAGTGATGGGTAAATAATGCATTCTTTTATAAGGGACTTCTTTTCCTTTCTTTTTCCTTGGTTTGTATCTTTCCTCGTTACATATTCTGCATTTTCTAAGGTGAGCGTCGTCTTTCCAAAATAACATGCAACCTTTAACACATGTATCTATCTTCTGGTATGTCAATCCAAAAGCAGACATATGTTTTTTAACTTTATAATGACTATCGCACATCAAATTATTGGGTGGCATGTGTCGTTTAGTAGTTTGTACAATTGCTGTAAACGATGCTTCTGTAAGATTGAATTTTGATTTCATCGTGATGTATTCAGCGGTTACAGATAATTCGGTTCCACTTTCACATCCATCCCACAATGGTCTCTTAGCGGAATCCAATAAATCATAAATTTTTTTAGCTTCCATAGTCGGTTCTTCACCATTTTCGTTTTCAATGTCGTCTTGATCAATGGATGGAAACATTGATCGGGCTGCATCTTGCACCATATTTTCTATTGGATTTGCCGCTGTATTATCATCCTCTTCCACTACAGGATTAGGTGTATATTGAACAAACTCTCCGCGACGATCCCATAAATAATAATTCGGTACAAAACCAAATTTATACAAATGAACTTCTACTACATCTGCCTTCCAATGCTTTAGATGTTTGCACTTAGCACACGGACAACGAATGTCTACGTTATTTCCATTATTAGATTTAGCAAATCTAATAAACTCGTGTACACCGTTAACAAAATGTTCCTTTATTGATCCTTTCATACCTTTTCAGGATTCATACATCCAACTACGATCGAGAAAATAATCGAACATATCTCCTGATTTGCAAAAATTATATTAGAAAATTCAAACAAACACTTCACTGAAACAAATTAGACCGGACTTTAGTAAATTTTATTAATTTAGTAACTTTATTAATTTGACAAATTAGACTGAACTTCAGTAAATTTAATAATTTGGTAAACTAGACTAACTTTATTAATTTGGTAAATTTTAAACTAACTTTAGTAAATTTTAAACAAACTTTAATAAACTAGACTGAACAAATTTATTAGTTTCAAACTAACTTTTAAATTTTATTACTTTAGTAAATTGCACTTAATAAATTATTTGATTGTTTTATAAAATACAGATCATATACAACACTTGTTAATACTTGTTTAACGGCCGGTCATCCTACTTCCCATTACAAACACAATAACGTAATCATATTTTATAAATCATTTCAGATTAAACGATTCAACAAAATTTCGGCAGCACTTCCCTTTATTCCCTGTATCGTACACAAATGCATGTACACAGGGAAAAAAAGGAAGTGCCATCGAAATTTCGTTAACCGTTTAAACTGAAATGATTTATAAACTGCGATTACGTTATTATGTTTGTAACTTGTCCAATACTGGGACAAATCCAACAAATATTGTATCAGATGAATACAGATGTCCGTTCTGTGTAAAAACGAACATCCATATAACGATCATATACAACACTTGTCAGACGGGGCCAAAAATTGTCTAAGGGGTTCACACAAATAAAACAAATTTTCTAATTTATATTTTAACAACTATAAAATTTTTAATAATACGTTCAATAAATATTTATCAAGTAAATTTCACATTTTAACACGTACTTTAAAATTTGGCTAACTAAGTCAAATTTTAAATAACGAATTTTTTTAAATCAAATTAGAAGTTAGCACTTATAATAAATTGAATTATTTTTATTTTAAACTATATACGTTTAATTGGAAATTCCACAATGAGACAAAAGTGAATCATTGTAATTCTTTTAGGCTATGAGTACTTTAGCATGGCCATTGCAAGTGAGCATAAATGATATATTTGAACAAAATACACAGTTGCAGTGTACTCACACTTATAACTAACGCATGCTAAATAATTAAATTTTCACCTAATCGACAACCGACATTGCATAAACTTATCAATAAGCATCTTAAACATGCTATCACCATCTTAATCCAAATCACATCACCAATCATTAATTCTACAATAACCAACATCATAATAGTATGCGTTAATCATCGTTTTCAACGTCGAAATAAAATGATTTTATTCTCAAATCAACCTACAATACTACTATCACCATACATATACCACATAACTACCAATCTCAAACCCATAAACATGCCATTAACAACCAATTTTTAAACCCAATAAACATGCAAATAAACCCTAATTAAACCCTAATTGAATAGAAAATAGGGTTAGAACACATACTGGATCAATTTGGGAGGTAGGGAGCGAATGTTTGAGTACCGAATCGGCGGGGCGACGGGGGGGGGGGGGGGGGGTTTCTTTTTTTTTCGTTCAGCAGAATGGGGAAGAAGAAGGCTCAGGTTTGGTTGATATACAGGTCGAGCGACGGCTAGCGACGGCCGTTTTTTTAGCCGTTGCCCCTATCTGACGCTATACGAACCGATTTTTGTAGTGACCAGAGGAGCTCGCGAAACCCTAAATCGCTCCGCCTTAAGTCGCGAGCAACACACCTTAGGTCGCGTACGACCTAACTCCAAGGTCGCTGAAGAATTGAATCGCGAAGCAGAAGGTCGCAAAGCCGTATGTCGCGAACGACCTACTCCTCAAGTCGAAGTTCTTCCTTATGTCGCGAACGACCTACAGTAGGTCGCGAACGACCTAAGCCAATTGCAGTAAGTCGCGAACAAAATCCAGTTAGGTCGTTGCCATGCCGCATTCTTTGAGTCGCTTCACTTATGTCGCTGAAGCTTAAGTCATTCCAGAAGTCATTTCTTAAGTCGCTGATTTTTAGGTCGCTCAAGCTATGGTGTTGTAAATTTGTTGAGTCGCTTTGATGAGTCGTTGTAACTTTCTTAAGTATTTTGATATGTCGCTTTGTTCTTATGTCATGAGTCGTTGTTGATTAAGTCGTAGGTCGAAGTGCTGTTGTAACGTGAATGTGTTAGACCGTGAAGAACCTGTATCGTGTTGCGTCTGTTAGGTCGCTACTGTTAGGTCGTGAATGCTGGGTGTTGTAAAATCCTATAAATAGCGGGTGAGTTGTATCATTCAAAGGTTGTTGAATTTTAAATAAAATTTGGTTTGTGCTTCTTGCCTCCATTAAAATTGATAGTTGAGTGTTATCTCCTATCTCCACCTCCGGCATTCGAATGCGCTCGAATCAACGATTGTTGAGGCCAATTCACGGAATCAAGTGCGCTTGATCAACGTTCGAAGAATTATAGATCTTCTCTCACGGCATCATGCGCGATCAACGTGTCGAAGATTGCTAGAATCTGGTATCTTCATGATCAACGGATTTGGGCATTTGGGTATTCTTAAATTCACCGATTTATCATCGAATCACCGATTATTTCCGCTAGTCGTGTGAGATCCTGGACGGATTCGATTTACATCGTCGAATTCGCTTCCTTGGCTGCATCATTTGGTATCAGAGCTAGATCGCAAGAAGTTTGCATCATTTAGAGAATTGGGTTTCGAGAATTTTAAGTTTGAATTTTTGAAGATTTGTTTGAAGTTCAATCATGCCACCGAGACGAGCTCAACGTCATCGCAATGTTGATGCTTTGTATGGAAGAGAAGATGCTGAACAAATGGAGCAACGAATTAGTGATAAATTCAATGAGAAGTTTGATGAGGGAATTGGTCGATTAGAGAGAATGATGCTTGAAATGAATCAAAGTAGAAGAAGGGTTTCACCTGAATCGACCCATGGGGGAAATAGAGTTTCACCACATTCAGATCGGGAGAGAAGAGAAGATCATGATCGTAGAAATGTTGACGATCGTGATAGGAATGTTGATGATCGAAATCGGAGAGATGTGGATGATCGTGATCAGAGGAATGTAGATCGAAGGGATGTTGGTGGTAGAAATGGTGGTGGTAGAGATGTTGGTGGTCATGATCGACATCGATATGCATTAGATTTTGATGAGGAGTTTGATGGTGGTAGTGTTCATGGTCGAAATCGAAACCAAGGAAGAAATCATTCAGAGTATGATCACAAATGGGAGTCCGGAATGAAAATTGAAATTCCAGAGTTTAAGGGTGGTATGCAAGCTGAAGAATTTCTAGATTGGTTATCTAATGTTGAAGAGATCTTTGATTTCAAGGAGGTTCCGGAAGATCGTCGAGTGAAGTTGGTTGCTACTAGGTTGAGAGGAAGAGCTATGGCGTGGTGGCAGCAAACCAAACTTACACGAGGACTGATGGGGAAGTCGAAGATTGTTGCTTGGGAGAAAATGAAGAAGATGATGAAGGCTACATTCTTGCCTTACAATTATCTATCACTCATGTATCAGAGGTTGCAGAATCTGAGGCAAGGGACAAAGACTGTTAATGATTATGCTGATGAGTTTTATCAACTGATTGCTCGAAATGACATTATGGAGACGGAGGAACAATTTACTGCTAGGTTTGTTGGGGGGTTGAGTATCCAGATCCAGGATATGGTAAATATGTTTGACCCTAGATCTGTGGCTGAAGCGCACCAGAAGGCGTTGGCTTGGGAGAAGCAGGGAAGATGAGGAGGTGGTGTGTTTCCAAGTTCCAATACTCAGAGCAAGGGTGCTAGTGGGAGTTCCAATGTTTCTAAAGCTGTCAGTAAACCAGTTGTGAATGAAGTGGCGAAGGTCAACAACAGTTTCAAGTGTTATAATTTCCAGGAAGTGGGTCACAAGAGTAATGAATGCCCGAAACCGAAGAGGCGAGCTATGATTGCTGAAGTGGAAGGTGAGGATGTTGATGAAGGTTATTCTAGTCCAGTTGAGGAGGATGAACAGGATATCACGTCGGGAGATGAAGGATGTAATCTAATGTTGAGGTGATCGTGTTTGACACCGAAGCAGGAAGAGGAGGCTAGTTGGTTGAGGAGTAATATCTTTCAGTCGACATGCACTATACTGGGGAAGGTGTGTAAATTTGTGATTGACGCGGGAAGTTGTGACAATATCATTTCTACCGAAGCTGTGAGAAAGTTGAAGTTGAAGACGGAGAAGCATCCAAATCCTTACAAGTTAGCGTGGTTAAGGAAAGGAGGAGAGGTGAAGGTGGACAAGCGAGTTCATGTTACGTTTTCTATTGGGAAGAAGTATAAAGATGAGATCTGGTGTGATGTGGTGGAGATGGATGTTTGTCACTTGCTTTTGGGAAGACCATGGCAGTATGACCGAGCAGTGCAGCATGATGGTCGAACCAATAGCTATAGCTTTATGTTTGAGGGTACTAAGATCATTTTAGTTCCGAAGAAGAGACAACAAGGAGAGAGCAAGTCAGAAGAGATTGAGGAGCTGAAGACTTTGTTGACTTTGAAGGAGTTTGTTGAAGAAGTAGAGGAGAGTCCAGAGGTGTTCTTGTTGATTGGACATGAAGCTACTGAATCTGTTGAAGTTCCAGAGGAAGTAAAGCCAGTGTTGGAAGAATTCAGAGATGTGTTTCCTGAAGAGTTGCCAAAGGAGTTACCAACGTTGAGAGATATTCAGCATCAAATTGATCTTGTGCCAGGGGTGACATTACCTCACAGGCCACATTACAGGATGAGTCCTAAGGAGCATGAGGAACTAAGAAGGCAGGTGGAGGAGTTGTTAGAACAAGGGCGTGTCCAGGAGAGCTTGAGTCCTTGTGCAGTGCCAGCCTTATTGGTACCAAAGAAGGATGGGACTTGGCGGATGTGTACGGACAGTCGGGCTCTAAACAAGATCACTGTAAGATATAGGTTTCCTATGCCGAGGTTCGATGATTTGATTGATCAGTTGAGTAGGGCTGTTGTGTTCTCGAAGATTGACTTGAAGAGTGGATACCATCAGATTCGTATTAGACCGGGTGATGAGTGGAAGACTGCTTTTAAAACTAGGGAATGTCTATATGAATGGCTGGTTATGCCGTTTGGCTTGTCAAATGCTCCTAGTACTTTTATGAAAGTGATGAACCAGATTTTCAGACCATTTATTGGGAAGTTCGTAGTAGTTTACTTTGACGATATTTTGATCTATAGTGGGAGTATGGAAGAGCATATCCAACATTTGCGAGAAGTGTTGTTGATTCTATGACAGGAGCAATTCTATGCAGCAATGAAGAAGTGCGTGTTCATGACGCACAGTGTTTTGTTTCTGGGATATGTTCTGTTGAAGGAGGGTATTCAAGTGGATGAAAGCAAAGTGGAAGCTGTCAGGAGTTGGCCACAATCCAAGACAATTACTGAAGTGAGGAGTTTTCATGGGTTGGTATCTTTTTATCGAAGATTCATTCCACATTTTAGCAGTGTGATGGCACATATAACCGATTGCATGAAAGCAAAGAAGTTCGTGTGGACAGAGGAAGCAGAGTTAACTTTTGAGAGGATCAAGACACTTTTGACAACATCACCCATTCTGGTACTGCCGGATTTTCAGATATTGTTCGAGTTACACATTGATGCTTCGAAGGTTGGGATTGGTGGAGTATTGAGTCAGAATGGAAGACCAGTTGCTTATTCAGCGAGAAGTTGTCTGGAGCCAAGTTGAGATATAGCACTTATGACGTGGAGTTTTACGCAATTGTTCAAGCTGTGAAGCACTAGAGGCATTATCTGTTTCAAAAGGAGTTTGTTCTTTATATGGATCATGAAGCTTTGAAACATTTGCAAGGGCAGGACAAAATTTCAGCTAGACACGCTTCATGGGTCGCGTATCTGCAGCAGTTTACTTTTGTTGTAAAGCACAAATCAGGGGTGACGAATCGTGTAGCTGATGCCTTGAGCAGGAGGAATCATTTGTTGACGACGATGAAGGTTGAAGTGACAGGATTTGAACTATTGCCAGAGTTGTTTGAGGAAGATCCTTACTTTGCGAAAATTGTTGAGAAAGTCAAGGATGGGAGTACTGATGAGTTTGTGTTGGTAGATGGATTCTTATTCAAGGGGAATCGATTGTGCGTACCGGATTGCAGCTTGAGAATGAAAATTGTAAAAGAGTTGCATGAAGAAGGACATGTTGGTCGGGATCGCACATTGTAGTTGATTTCTCAGTCTTATTATTGGCCCTCGATGAAGCGAGAAGTTGAAAAGTTTGTTCGAAGATGTCATGTTTGTCAAGTTTCGAAAGGGACAGCTACAAATGCGGGTTTGTATATGCCTTTACCTATTCCTACAAAATCGTGGGCTGATGTAAGCATGGATTTTGTGTTGGGCTTGCCGAGGACTCAATGGGGAAATGACTCTATATATGTTGTGGTGGACCGTTTCTCGAAGGTGGTACATTTTGTTGCTTGTAAGAAGACGGCAGATGCAGTCCATGTGGCACAGTTGTTCTTTAGAGAGATCTATCGCTTGCATGGATTGCCAGAATCTATTGTATCAGATAGAGACACGCGTTTTCTGAGTCATTTTTGGATGAGTCTATGGAGAATGGTCGGAACTAAGCTGAAATTTAGTAGTGCTTATCATCCACAGACAGATGGACAGACTGAAGTTGTAAACAGATCCCTAGGTAATCTATTGTGATGCCTCGTGGATGACAATTTGAAGAGTTGGGATTCAAAGTTATGTCAAGCTGAATTCGCACACAACCTTGCAGTTAATCGTAGCACTGGGTTCAGTCCATTCCAGGTTGTGTACTCAACAATTCCTAAAGGACCGTTGGATTTATTTGTAGTTCCACAGCAGAAAGGAGTGATCAAACGGGCTAGTGATTTTGTGAATGAATTGCAAGAGTGTCACAAGGTTGTGCAGGAATGATTGCTTAAGGCGAATGAGAAATATAAGCAATCCGCAGATATTAAACGACGACATGTTGACTTCAAAGAAGGTGATTTTGTATATGCAGTAATGACCAAGGATCGATTTCCTGTTGGTACTTACAACAAACTAGCTGCTAGAAAGATTGGTCCTTTAGAAATCATAAAGAAGATCAATGATAATGCGTATCAGTTAAGGTTGCCGGAAAATATTCATACTTCTGATGTTTTCAATGTCAAACACTTAATTCCGTATTATGGGGAGAAGTTTGTCGAAGAAGAGGAGAGTGCAAATTCGAGGACGAATTCTTTTCAACCAGGGGAGGATGATGCAGCGCATACCAGAGGAGTTCGCGAAACCCTAAATCGCTCCGCCTTAAGTCGTGAGCAACACACCTTAGGTCGCGTACGACCTAACTCCAAGGTCACTAAAGAATTGAATCGCGAAGCAGAAGGTCGCGAAGCCGTATGTCGCGAACGACCTACTCCTCAAGTCAAAGTTCTTCCTTATGTCGCGAACGACCTACAGTAGGTCGCGAACAACCTAAGCCAATTCCAGTAAGTCGCGAACAAAATCTAGTTAGGTCGCTGCCATGCCGCATTCTTTGAGTCGCTTCACATATGTCGCCGAAGCTTAAGTCGTTCCAGAAGTCATTTCTTAAGTCGCTGATTTTTAGGTCGCTCAAGCTATGGTGTTGAAAATTTTGAGTCGCTTTGATGAGTCGTTGTAACTTTCTTAAGTATTTTGATATGTCGCTTTGTTCTTATGTCATGAGTCATTGTTGATTAAGTCGTAGGTCGAAGTGCTGTTGTAACGTGAATGTGTTAGGTCGTAAAGAATCTGTATCGTGTCGCGTCTGTTAGGTCGCTACTGTTAGGTCGTGAATGCTGGGTGTTGTAAAATCCTATAAATAGCGGGTGAGTTGTATCATTCAAAGGTTGTTGAATTTTAAATAAAATTTGGTTTGTGCTTCTTGCCTCCATTAAAATTGATAGTTGAGTGTTATCTCCTATCTCCACCTTCGGCATTCGAGTGCGCTCGAATCAACGATTGTTGAAGCCAATTCACGGAATCAAGTGCGCTTGATCAACGTTCGAAGAATTGTAGATCTTCTCTCACGGCATCGTGCGCGATCAACGTGTCGAAGATTGCTAGAATCCGGTATCTTCGTGATCAACGGATTTGGACATTTGGGTATTCTTAAATTCACTGATTTATCATCGAATCACCGATTATTTCCGCTAATCGTGTGAGATCCTGGACGGATTCGATTTACATCATCGAATTCGCTTCCTTGGCTGCATAACATCACATCCATCTCCATAATGAATTATGTAACTACTTTTTGCAATCATATGTTTCCTAACAACTTCTAGGATTTGCGAAGGAAGTCAATTGCAATATTTGCACACCGTTGTTCTCCATGGAGACTGACAGTTGTATTTAGAAAATAAGAGGCTACCACATCCCCATATTTGAACTCTGTCTAGTGCAGAAGCCGCTATTTTTTTGTTCAGACTGCAATAACTTCTTCATATCAACTCGGTATCGGACGAGACTTCGACCGATTAACTCCCACCTAAATTACGGACAATATGGAACACTTGGATACTTCATATTGTTAATGCACACTATAGTTTTCCATGGAGACTTACAGTTGTACTTAGAAAATAACAGGCTACCACATCTCCATACTTGAACTCCGCCTAGTGTAGAAGCCGCTATTTCTTTTGTTTGGAATGCAATAACTTCTTCATACTAACTCAGAATCGGGTGAGACTTCAACCAATTAACTCCCACCTAAATTACGGACAATATGGAACACTCGAATACTTTATATTGTTGACGCATACTTTAATTCTCCATGGATACTGACAGATGTACTTAGAAAATAGCATGCTACCACATTCCCATATTTGAACTCTGCCTAGTGCAAAAGCCGCTATTTTTTTTGTTCAGACTGCAATAACTTCTTCATAACAACTCGGAATCGAATGAGACTTCGACCGATTAATTCCCACCTAAATTACGGACAATATGAAACACTCAGATACTTTATATTGTTACCACACACTGTAGTTATCCATGGAGACTAACGGTTGTACTTAGAAAATAACAGGCTACCACATCCTCATATTTGAACTCTACTTAGTACAGAAGCCGCTACTTTTTTTGTTCAGACTGCAATAACTTTTTCATACTAACTCGGAGTCAGGCGAGACTTCGACCGATTAACTCTCACCTAAATTACAGACAATATGGAATGCTCAGATACTTCATATTGTTGACGCACACTTTAGTTCTCCATAGAGACTGACGGTTGTACTTAGAAAATAATCGGCTACCACATCCCCACATTTGAATTTTGATGAAAATTAGAATTAAAATTTTAAATTTTTAAATTTTGATTTTTATCGAAATTCAAAACGTAAAAATTGAAATTAGAATTAGTTCATATTTATTTGTTTTTTATTAGTCAAATCAAATTTAAATATTTAAATGGGTTAAATGGGTAACCTGCTTATTAAATGGATTGGGTCATAAATGGGTTGGGTCGTAAATGGGTCAAAAAGAATGGGTCGTAAATGGGTTGGGTCAAACTCGATCCAACCCATTTTGACCCAACCCAACCTGTTTGATAGGTCTAATGCGATGTTCAATCCGTGATGATTTTGATAAATAACAATCTGATTTTGTTTTGTTGGTGGTGACGTTCTTTATACAAGAACTATTTTAGAGATTTGAGAAGTGGAGTCAGAATTAGCTAAGTTTTGTTGAAGGTTTTTATTTTCTTTTGGCGATAGAGAATGAAAATAAGATGAAATAAGGGTGGGAAAAGAAAACGAAGTCCGCCTAGAAATATTAGTCCACATATCTAAAATTACAACGCTACCATTATATTAAGGGCGGTGAAAAAGTTGCATTAAGTGTTCAAACGAGTATTTAATGCAACTAAAATCACATTTTCTTGTAGTGGCGCCTGCTTTCTTCGTAGATTTAATGAACCGAATCTTCTACAAGCACTTAGATAGATTCATGTTAGTATTCATTGATGACATTAATTTAATATATTCTAAGGATGAAAGAGATCACAAGATTCATCTTAGAATAGTGCTTGAGACGCTGAGGCGACATTAGTTAAAAGCAAAGTTTTTGAAATGCCATTTTTGAAAGAAGGAGGTGAAGTTCCCTGGACATGTTGTCTCAGGAGAAGAGTTATTAGTAGTTCCAGCTAAGATAGAAGCAGTCACTAATTAGAAGAGAATCGAGACAGTGACTGAGATAAAAAGTTTTATTGGATTAGCTGGCTATTACCGGAGATTCAACAATGATTTCCCTTATATAGTAGCACCGATGACTAAGTTAATAAGGAAGGACGTGAAGTATGTGTTAGTCCCTGACGAGTTGGTTTTGATGACAACAACCTTACTTAGAATTATTTATAAAATATATAATACTAACATTATTGTGTAGATATATATAGATATGTTTGCAGGTACTAAAGAATGAAGAATTGTACAGTATAAAGATTCAAGATCAAAAGATTGAAGATATCAAGATTCAAGACTCATGAGTATCAAGAATTTCAAGAGTTCAAGTTTCCAAGATAAGTTATATAGTTAGGAATATTGTTAAAACTCATAGAAAGGCACTGACATCTTAAAATCTATTTTATTCGTGGAATGGAATCCACTTCGTGCTCGTTAAAGGGATGGAACTCTAAGTAGGATGAAACCAACGAAAAATCTAGTGGAACATCTTTTTGTATCCACTTTTATTTCAAAATGATTTTCAAAATATATATAGCTTGTTTTTCAAAATGATTTTAAATATTCCTGTTTAAAAACCAAAATCATCTGTCCTAGTTTTTCAATATATTTTAGCCTGAAAAATATCCTTAGTTTTAAATATCCTTAATTTTAAATATCTTTGATTTTAAATTATTATCCTAAGTTTTTTAAACTATAATTCTGATATTAATATATTTAGTTGTTTTATATATTTATACTTAATATTTAAATATAAAAGTATAGAAAATTATTATATATATTTTAATATTGTTCTCTATAGCTATTTATGTATTATAACTATATATAAGTATATTTTAAAGTTTAAATATAAGTATAATATAATATAGAAATTATTTTCAAAGACAAACAAATCACCAAAAATTACAAGGGCATGTCGACATGGTCACATGTACCCCTGTCGACATGGTGACAGTTAAATTGTTTTTTATAAAGAAGTGTCTATTCCCACATCCCTTCACCAATGGACATGACTATTGATCTACTATAAATAAAGGGTATTTTCAACGAATTTTAATCACTTTTTTCTCTGATTTAACTTCTCTTCTTCTTCTTCTCCACTTTCTTATTTACAAATTACACCATTACTTTGCCGAAATCAATATCGAATCTAACTAGATAATTTCTGGTTTTGATTCTCTCCACTATCTCTACAAGATCCAAGTGCTAATCTGAGTTATAGACTTTTTATAATCAATTGAGCGAGAGAAGGTGTGATTGTAGCCCTGGAAATCAATTGGGTGAACTTGTTGCCCCGGAAATCAAGTATCTCTACCCAGAGGATTGTGATTCTGGAGGGTGTACCTCGTAGCCTTGAAACCGAGGGTTGTAATTGGTGAATTGCTTTTGAAAGGAAATCCGTACTTAGTTGTGCGGGACTGGATGTAGGGTAACTCCGAACCAGTATAAAATCCGGTGTGTTCTTTCCTTTACTGCTTTTACTTTATATTTGCATCTGTGTTTGATTCTGTGTTCATACCTGTGTCTGATTAGTGTATACATTGTTAAAAAATTAAGACAAACTCAAAAAGATTAACAAATTTCTTAAAACACTATTCACCCCCCCTCTAGTGTTAATTCTAGCCTTAAGATCCTTAATCTGCATTTCTCACATTTGGTATCAAAGCCAGGTTTTCAAAAGTTTCATTATTTGAATTTTGAAAAATTTCAAAATGGCTACTAACACTAGTACTGCTATTACCACCAACACTAGTTCATTTGTAGAAGGTCAGTCTACTGCCAGACCACCACTTTTTAATGGCACTAACTATGCATATTGGGCATGTAGGATGAAAATATATTTACAATCTGTAGGATTAGATACTTGGAATATCACACAAACTGAATATTCTGAACCCACAACTAATTTTGCACAGTGGACCACTGAGCAAAAGACTGTTGCACAAAATAATTCTTAAGCAATGAATATTCTGTTTTGTTCACTTGAAAGAAATAAATTTAATAAAGTGTCAGTTTGTAAGTCTGCATATGAAATCTGGAAAACTTTGCAAGTAACTCACGAAGGAACAAGCAAAGTTAAACAGACCAAAATTTCCATGCTCACAAATCAGTTTCAGTTATTTAAAATGAATACTAATGAGTCTATTTCAGATATGTATAGTCAATTTCAAGATATTGTGCATTCTTTAATATCTTTGGGAAAGGAATTTTCGGAAGAAGATCAAGTCAGAAAAATCTTAAATTCTCTCACTCCAGAATGGGATCAAAAGACAATTGCAATTGAAGAGGCAAATGACATCAATACTTTAAAGATAGAAGAATTGATTGGAAATCTAATGTTGTTTGAAGTTCAAATGATCAGGAGAAGAGAAAGCAAAGCATTTGAAAAGAAATCAATGGCATTCAATGCATTAATCGACGGATCAGACTCAAACAGTGATAATGATGAAGAGATAGCATTTATGACCAGGAATTTTTGGAAATTTCTGAAGTACAGAAAATTGAATAGTTCCAAGAGAAACAACTTTAAGAATTCCGGTAATCAGATTACAGTACCAAACTTTATCAAATGCTTCAATTGTGACGAACCAGGTCATATCAAAAGAGACTGTCTGCATCCAGATAAGCAAAACCCTCCTACAAACAATGATTCTGCAAAGAAATAGAAACGTGCATTCACTGCTACTCTAGATGACTCTGACTCATCCTCCAGCGATGATGAACAGAAGAAAGATAATTCAAATCTGTGTTTCACAGCAATTTTCGATTTAGTCGATACCAAAGACACGGACTCTGAAAAAGGTACACGTTTACAATACATTGGCTGAAATTTCATGCTTGAATTGATTAATTGATCGATTGTTTTTGAATTGATGTGTCGTTTAAATTTTTTTTTATCTTTTAATAATATTATAATATTTTATGAGTCTTAGTAATATTCCAGATATTATATAGACATTAAAATAATATATATATATATATATAAATATTACATTATATAAAAGTATCTAGTCATCAAAATTTGCGGATACCTATCGACATGGGTCCATCACTACCTATCGACATGGTACAGAAAATTTGAAATTCAAATTTTGAATTCAAATGCTTGTATTTTCCTTCAGTCTTTCACACCATTCGAGACTCTAAAAGGACACTTTTTGACCAGAGAAACTGTCCATTTAATTTCTATTTATTTACTATCATTTATCTCATCTTTTCACTTAACTTTTCAAATTCAAACTCTTTCCTCATAACTCAAGCTCTTTTCTCTCTACATCAATGGCCTCCTCAAGTACTCCATCAACTATGAGACTCTCCAAAACCTTAAAAGAACACCTCTTTTATGATCCGGAAGCAATCAAAGCCTATATTGGCTATGCTAATTATGGAAAAGTTCATCCCGAGAGTTTGCAATTTTCGGTGATTTCGCTTCTTATGAAATCGATTCTCTTTGTGTTAGCAACAACATTTTAAGTCTTGTTGACGATTCTCAAAATGATTTTGTATGCTACCCAAATCTTGTGTAAATGTTTTATGCAAATCTTAATCATGGCTTTTATCAAGGAAACGATGATGAAATTTGGAGTAGTGTATAAGGCACTCAAATTGTTTTAAATTGTGATGTTTTGGGAGCGATTATAAATTGTAAGTGTATAGATATGGATATTTCAAATTTCAATTTTAATGAAAGTGATCGTGAGACTTTCCACCATATTTTTGAAAGTGACGAAAACTTTGATTTTATAAACCACAATTTTCGTCCAAAAGCAAAAATTGTGAGCCTTCTTTTGCAACACAATTTGACCCCGAGATCGGGAAGTTTTAATAATCCTACTTCAAAAGTTTGTAAAGCTCTTTTCGCTCTTTTTGGAAACTATGATATTAATTGGGCTCAAGTTATTTTGGATGAATTTCGGCCCAAAAACTTAGAAATGGGAGAAAAGATTTTATATCATGGAATTTACCTTACTAGAATTTTCAACTATTTTGGAGTGAATTTTAAAGGAGAGGAATTCATTTCTAGAAAAGTTTTCAATCATTCCAATACCCCACTTATGAAAATTCCATACATCTTTCAACCTTATGAATCCCTTGTGGAAAAGGAAGAGCGTTTAGCTCACGAAGAAATGGAAGAAGGAGAGGAAGAAGAAGAAGAGGATGAAATGGATATTCAAGAAGAAGAAGAGGAAGGTGAAACATCTCTTGAAAGTATTGATTACACCACCAAACCAACCAACAAGATGATTATCCAAAACCAAAAGATAATAGTGGAAAATCAACGGACACTTAAGAGATCCGTTAGTAAAAAGTTGGATAAAATGTCTTCTAAGATGAACAAGTTCTTCTCAAAAGTCAGCAAGAAGTTTAATCTTTCATCATCCTCATCATCCTCCAATTAGATCTATCTTTTCATACCTTGTCGTAGTTGTTTAAGTTTGTTTTAAGTTTGAATCTTATTGTATTTCGTATTGTTTAATCCATGTATCATTCCAGTTTGAATTAATGTTGAAGTTCTTTCTTTTATCTAGCTTATTTCATCTCTAGAATAACTGTTAATATGATATATATATATATACATTTATTGAAAATAAAAAAAAAGTCATCAAAACACAGATGACCCTGTCGACAACCCCCAAAGGCACCCTGTCGACATGCTTAAAATCTGAAGTGTCTTTTCATTTTAATTTTTGAATTTTAAATAACTAACTTGTATCTATTCATTTCAAACGAAATTTACACCTATAAATACCTGTTCTCTTCCAGAAATCTTTACTCAAAATCATTACTTATCTATTCTATCTATAATTCTTCTCTTTTTCACAAAATGGGCGATCCTATTCACAATTTACCTGAAAATCTTGAAGAAACTCTTAAATCCTTCAAGAATATTCTCTCTATCATTCTCTGTAATCAGCGTCACTTAGAATTCAGTCAAATGCAGATGATCAAGGAGCAAGAAAGGCATTTCGAAGCAATTCGATGGATGATTTCCTCCCTGCACAAGGATGATAATGAAGCACATCCTCCCGTTTCTCTATCTGTTGATAATGAGAATTAGGATGCCATCAAACAAGACCCTATCTTTGTAGAAGAAGGATGGGTTGATGTTCCTCGTAATATTTGATTAACTTTGTTTGTTTGCTTGCTTAATTAGGATTTGGTTTGATTTGCCGTAATTTGACTTAGTATGGATTGATATTATGTGTGTAAAATATAACATACATATGATTAGTATTAATGATATATAATCTTTTAAGTTATCATGATTATCAGTTTAATTATCTATTTTTATATTAAAACAATAACTCCATTATGAATAAATAAATTGTTGTCTCTTATTCGTATATTCTCTTATCTTTTGAATAAATAGTTTAGTAGTTAGGAAAAGTAGTTATTAAGAATTTAGTTTAAAGTTAAGTATTGATTATGTATGATAACACTATCATTATAATCACAAGTAATGTAGTCTTAGTTTCAGGGGGAGTTATATAGAGTTATATTTATGGAGTTATATGGTTTTTGTTGATGACAAAGGGGGAGAAGTATAAAATAGGATAGTTAGGCATAGATTAAGGGGGAGTTATTAGAAGTATTAGGATAGAAGTGATATTTTATAAACAAAGGTTGTCATCATCAAAACGGGGGAGATTGTTAGTCCCTAAGGAGTTGGTTTTGATGACAACAACCTTACTTAGAATTAGATTATAAAATATATAATACTAACATTATTGTGTAGATATATATAGATATGTTTTCAGGTACTAAAGAATGAAGAATGTATAGTATAAAGATTCAAGATCAAAAGATTGAAGATATCAAGATTCAAGACTCGTGAGTATCAAGAATTTCAAGAGTTCAAGTTTCCAAGATAAGTTATATAGTTAGGAATATTGTTAAAACTCATAGAAAGGCACTGACATCTTAAAATCTATTTTATTCGTGGAATGGAATCCACTTCGTGCTCGTTAAAGGGATGGAACCCTAAGTAGGATGGAACCTACGAAAAATCTAGCGGAACATCTTTTTGTATCCACTTACTTTTATTTCAATATGATTTTCAAAATATATATAGCTTGTTTTTCAAAATGATTTTAAATATTCGTGTTTAAAAACCAAAATCATCTGTCCTGGTTTTTCAATATATTTTAGCCTAAAAAATATTCTTAGTTTTAAATATCCTTAATTTTAAATATCTTTGATTTTAAATTATTATCCTAAGTTTTTTAAACTATAATTCTGATATTAATATATTTAGCTGTTTTATATATTTATACTTAAGATTTAAATATAAACGTATAGAAAATTATTATATATATTTTAATATTGTTCTCTATAGCTATTTATGTATTATAACTATATATAAGTATATTTTAAAGTTTAAATATAAGTATAATATAATATAGAAATTATTTTCAAAGACAAACAAATCACCAAAAATTACAAGGGCATGTCGACATGGTCACATGTACCCCTGTCGACATGGTGACAGTTAAATTGTTTTTTAAAAAGAAGTGTCTATTCGCCACATCCCTTCACCAATGGACATGGATATTGATCTACTATAAATAAAGGGTGTTTTCAACGAATTTTAGTCACTTTTTTCTCTGATTTAACTTCTCTTCTTCTTCTCCACTTTCTTATTTACAAATTACACCATTACTCTACAGAAATCAATATCGAATCTAACTAGATAATTTCTGGTTTTGATTCTCTCCACTATCTCTACAAGATCCAAGTGCTAATTTGAGTTATAGACTTTTTGTAATCAATTGAGCGAGAGAAGGTGTGATTGTAGCCCTGGAAATCAATTGGGTGAACTTGTTGCCCCGGAAATCAAGTATCTCTACCCAGAGGATTGTGATTCTGGAGGGTGTACCTCGTAGCCTTGAAACTGAAGGTTGTAATTGGTGAATTGCTTTTGAAAGGAAATCCGTACTTAGTTGTGCGGGACTGGATGTAGGGTAACTCCGAACCAGTATAAAATCCGGTGTGTTCTTTCCTTTACTGCTTTTACTTTATATTTGCATCTGTGTTTGATTCTGTGTTCATATCTGTGTCTGATTAGTGTATACATTGTTAACAAATTAAGATAAACTCAAAAAGATTAACAAATTTCTTAAATCACTATTCACCCCCCTCTAGTGTTAATTCTAGCCATAAGATCCTTAATCTGCATTTCTCACAGTATGTTTGAGGCGATAAATGAAAGGAGGCATTCTAGAAGCTGAAACATTTATTGACCAACACGCCGGTGTTAATTATCCCGGATGGAAATCAAGATTTGGTTGTGTATACTGATGCGTATGGAGCAGGATTAAGAGCCATGTTAATAAAAAGGGGTAAAGTGATTGCCTAAGCTTCTCGATAGATCATACCGCATGAAGTCAGATATCCGACTCATAACTTAGAGTTGACTATTGTAATTTTTGCTCTGAAAATGTATAGATATTATTTTTTGGGGGAATGATTCAAGTTGTATATGGATCACAAGTCTTTAAACTATTTATTCTCTCAAAAAGAGTTAAATATGAGACAGCAGAGGTGGTTAGAGTTTATAGCTGCTTATGATTTTGGAATTGAGTACACACCAAGAAAAGGAAACAAAGTAGCAGATGTGCTTAGTAGGAAACATCAGAATGTAGCATTAGCAATGATAGCTGAATGGAAAGATATATTAAGGCATCGACTACCTGTCATGTGCAGCTAAGATCAACGGCTAGTTCTAATCAGTACTGCAATGTTATCTTGCTTAGAAGTTCGACCAGTATTGATTGAAAAGATTGCTTCCAAGCAAAGAGATGAACCATTGTTAGCTGAACGAATTAGAAGACTGCAAAGTAGAACTGAAATTGATGATTTGAAAATGTTTTATCTTAATCAAAATGGATGGTTGATAAAGAAGGGACAATTGTGTGTTTCAGAAGTTGGAAACCTACGGAAAGAAGTCCTTATGGAGTGTAATCGATCAAAGTTTATTATTCATCCTGGAGGAGCTAAGATGTACTAGATATTAAGAGAAAATTCTTTTGGGAAGATACGAAAATGATTAGGCTTATGGGTAAAACAATGCTTGAATTGTCAGTAAGTGAAAGCCAAACATCAGAAGTCAAGTGGACTGCTTCAGCCTTTGGATATACTAGTATGGAATTGGGATTCTATATCTATGGATTTCATAGACGGGTTGTCAAGGTTGAATAAAGGAAATGAAAGTATCTGGATTGTAGTGGATAGACTAACTAAGAGTGCACACTTTATACCTGTTAAGTCGATAAGGATGGTACCTTTTTTATCTAAGCTATTTATGAAGAATATAGTAAGACTGCATGAGATTCCTAGTAGTATAGTCAGTGATAGAGATTCTTTATTTGCTACCGAATTTTGGACGAGCCTACAAGAGGTTTTAGCTACCAAGCTCAAGATGAGTACCGCTTACCAACCGCAGACCGATGAGCAAATAGAAAAGGTTAACAAAGTCTTTGAGGATTTATTAAGAGCTTGTGTACTTGATTTGGAGGATCATGCGAAGACCATCTACAGTTAGTTGAATTCTTGTATAACAATAGTTATCAGACGAGTATAGGGATGACACCTTTTGAAGCTTTGTATGGAAGGGCATGTAAATCACATGTATGTTGGTTAAAGACCGGCGATAGATTAGTTCTTGTACGTATATGGTAAGAGAAGCCGTAAAAAAGATTGAGTTGATTCGAGCTAGAATGAAGGAAGCTCAGTATAGGCAGAAAAATGATGCAGATAAGAGACAAAAAGACTTAGAGTTCTCGGTTAGAGATCATGTTTTCTTCAAAATATCGCCAATGAAGGGTGTAGTAAGATCTAGGAAGTTAAGGAAATTGGCACCTAGGTTTGTTGGACCATTTCCTCTTATAGAAAGGATCGAGAAACTCGCCTATAGGATAGAGTTACCGAGCAATTTGATAGGAGTTCATAATGTTTCATGTTTCTCATCTTAGAAAGTGTGTTTGAGATCCAAAGACTACTTTCACTCTGACTGCCTTGGAAGACTTAGTGGTGGAATTGGACGTGACTATAGTAAGACATCCATTTCATGTTATAGCTAAGGATGAGAATAAGCTCAAGAACAAGACAGTCAGATTAGTAACAGTCCAGTGGAGTGACGATGAGAGAGACTGTACTCGGAAGACAGAAGATAAAATTAGAGACACTTATCCTGACTTGTTTTGATGGTATGCTTTATGTTTATAGTTATGATTATTGGTGTAACGACCCACAAATTCATTGCTTTAATAAATTACGATTATTTTTGAAATATTCAAATATAAGGATTTATAACCCCAAAAATAATGTTTTGAACCATAAATAAAAATGGTAAACCTATTTTAAAATATAGTAACAAAGATTTAATTGATTTATGACATCATTAGTAATGCCATTATATATATAATTAATTAATGATTTTAAATTAAGATTTAATGATTTAATGATTATTATAAATATTTAAATAGTTGTTTTTTTAGAAGAACAGTTGTGTAGCAGGGAACTACACAGCCGATTAGGCTAAA
Source organism: Allium fistulosum (assembly GCA_030737815.1). NCBI lineage: Eukaryota > Viridiplantae > Streptophyta > Magnoliopsida > Asparagales > Amaryllidaceae > Allium > Allium fistulosum. The sequence goes on along the minus strand of CM060901.1, from coordinate 195,460,211 downwards.
TATATATAGATAGTGTTAGTTCGATCAACATGCCTGATCGATAGCTAAAGCAGCATTACAACAAAAAAGTGTTTAGATTACAGTCATTGCGTCAGATTATAAATAAAGATTAATATACATACTAAGCCAGTGATTATCAGAAGAACTGCAGCGAAGAGTAAAAGCAGATTCATGAGAGGGAGAGAAGACAGTCGATCCCTTAGTCTGCACCATGCTGTCCTGTCGGTGCGGCAGAGGAAGCGCTACCCACCGATTCTTCCGAGGGGGACCTCGCCGAGGGAAGGCGAAATCTGAAAGGCGCCGAAGATGAGGAACCTGCCCAATAATCGAAAAGATTAGAGATTTTAATGCATAATGCCAGACGCGAGCTAGTGGGTTTGTTGAAAATGATGGCGTTTCTCTCTTTCCAGATGACCCAGCAGAAGATAGCCAGAAGAGAGTCGAGATGGGGGTTAGGTGAGCTATACTGCTAGTGCTCAAAGAAATCCTCAATTAAGTAGATTTTCCCAAGATTATGGACGCAGATCGAAACCCAAATGTAGAAAGATAAATCGCAGTCGAGGAAAAGATGTCGGATAGATTCGATTTCAGAGTTGCAGAAGACGCAAATCTGGTTTGAAGTGATGTTAAAGCGGGAGAGGTGATCCTTGGTATTAATCCGGCCATGTATGAGACACCACTGGAAGAATTTAATTCGGGGAGGGATATGGTATTTCCAGACACGGGGGAAGGCAAATAGTCTACCGGGATGGTTTAGGAAGGAGTAGCATTGGGAGACGGTGAAGCCACTGGAGGGAGCAAGGGCCCAGGAGTGATGATCTGGAAGGGGAGGGGTAAGGACAGTCGAACGTAAGACGTTGAGGGCGGAGAGGAGCTCAGAGAGAGTGTCGGCATCGAAAAGAGACGGGGGGCAGAGGCTGGGTAGGCCAAGGTTGACAGCATCCGCCACTGATAAGAGAGGTCGATTGGAGGAGGAGAAGAGGGATGGGAGGGAGCGGTGAAGTGGGGAGAGGCTGTGCCAGTAATCGAACCAGAAAAGACAGTTGGTGCCAGCACCAAGTTTCACATGTAGGAGCGGTTTGATGCGATCAACTGATGCGAGAACACCTGACCAAAAAGGTGAGGGTTTGGAGAGTGGGGCGAAGTGGAGGGCATGAAAAGGGTCCGCATTATAGTGATAGGCCAGGATCCAGTCTTTCCAGATGAACTGACCCGACGAGAGGAGACGCCAGAGCCATTTGGCTAGTAGAGATTGATTGAGGGTGATCAAGTTAGATATGCCTAAACCGCCATGATCCGTGTGTAAACAAATGATTTTCCAACTGATCAGGCATTTGGCTCTCCCACCATTCCAGAGAAAAGATCGTCTAATAGAGTCGATTTTTTTGGATACCCAGCTAGGAATTTTGTGGAAGGAGAGCCAGTAGAGAGGGATTTCAGAGAGTACCGCTTTGACCAAGACGAGTCTGCCTGATGTCGATAGAGTGTTCGCTTTCCAACCTGCAAGTCTAGATTCGATTCTGGATACGAGGGGAATCCATTTCGAACGATGAAGCTTAGTGGGACGCAGGGTGATGCCAAGGTAGGATAAAGGAAAAGTGTCAATTTTGCAGTTGAGAGCAGAGGCAATGGGGGGACCGAGATAGTCAGCATTTCCAAGCATGATGACAGAGCTTTTGCTAAAGTTAATAGAGAGGGCAGAGATGATTTCGAAGGTGTACAGAAGGACCTTAAGACAGTGGATGTGTTCAGGGGCGGGGGAGACGAAAAGGATTGTGTCATCTGCAAACTGAAGGTTAGATATCGATGGGCTGGGATGGGAATTGGAGTTGGGATTGGGGGGACGGATGCCAGCCAAGTAGTTGTCTGATGTCGCCAGTTTGATCATTTGGTTAAAAACATCCGCTACGAGTACGAAGATAAGTGGAGAGAGAGGGTCTCCCTGCCTGAGACCCCTTGTTGATTTTATGAGACCGCCAGAGACACCACCTATCTGGATCTAGGAAAGGCTTGAGTTTAGTATACATTTTATCCAATTGCACCACTTAGGTGGGAATCCCCTGTGCATTAGGAGTTCGAGGATGAAGTTCCAGTTGACTGAGTCAAAGGCTTTGGAAAAGTCTAATTTTAGAAGGACCCCTGGGATGATATAAGAATGGCAGTGAGAAATGACTTCTTGTGTTGCCGCGACACCGTCCAGTATGCTCCTTCCTTTGATGAAGGCCGATTGTTCCACTCCCACCAGTGATTCCATATGGGTTTGAAGACGGTTAGCGAGTACCTTGGTTATCAGTTTGACAGTGGTGTTGAGCAGGCTAATAGGTTGAAATGCTGAGAGGGAGTTGGCGCCATCAGATTTAGGAAGGAGAACGATGTTAGCGTAGTTAAGGCAGGATATGGCCGTAGGGTTGGAGCAGAATTCGGCACACATGCCTAGGATGTCTTCTCTGACAACCCCCCAGAAATGCTTAAAGAAGTAAGGGCCAAAGCCATCTGGCCCAGGGGATTTGTTGTCGTCCATATCATTGAGAGCAGCCAGAATTTCCTCCTCCGTGAAAGACGAGTCTATAGGGATGGGCAAAGGATTAGGATAGAGTAGGTTCCAATCTATGATGGGAAGTGGAGGGGAAGGTTTTCCAAGAATAGAATGGTACAAGTCGGAAAAGAGGTTCAGGATTGTAACGCCCCACCTCTATACTCACAATAACAAAGAGTATTAGAAGAAATACTGTCTGTTATTATGAAGAATAAGGCTGGGTAGGAGCGACCATCCGTAGTTGGCCTTACACTAGTATTGATTACCTCGATAGGAGTGGTATATATTTTAAAGTTTTCATCTCTTATTTATTCACTTCCATCGACATATCCAATACCAGTATAAAACGAACTACGATGGTTCATAATGGTTTAGGACAATATATATAAATAAGACTAGAGACAAAATGAAATACACATGTCAAACCCAAATACAGGATTTCAAAATGCAGTGGCCACACACATATATACATACAAGAATGTATGTATACAAATGATCAGCCATCAAAGTGCAGTGAACAACAAAATGCAATTTGAAATAGGCAGTGGCAATCTCACCTTAAAGTATATAGGTGCAGACTAGTTACAGGAATGACCAGACCAACCAACTAATCAACAGACAAATGAATCAGATCAGACTCATGTGAAACCAGTGAATAACAAAAGGAACCTGACCCAATATCAAAACAAGTATGCAGGTCAGAACAGCTAAGCAGATGCAAACTACATGAATAAGTCTCGAGTGTTATCAGACATCAAGTCAGTGAACACGTTAGGTATGCAGACCAAAGAGTAGAAGCGATCTGGATCAAATGTCACCAGCTGAGAGACCTAGTGCACACTCGAAGATATAGGTACAATTTTAAAGTGATGAAGTGTACAACTACACCAGCCCCAATGCCATCAAGTAAACCAGACAACAAGAATTTCCACCTGAGATCAAAATGCAAAAGTGCAGACTACATAACAATGAATGTACATGAAGACCATGCCAAACTGCAATGAACCAATGGACCAATGCACATGTAAACAGTGACTTGAAATATGCACAGGGTCAGGCAACGTGAAGGACAATCTGTGCATATGCATACAACTATACAATACAGTGAACTAGTATGATTCAGACAAGTTCAACAGCCAGATATATGTGATCAAGCGACTCGAGCTAAAGATATCAATGCCACTGACCCAAGTACGCTGACCAAATGCAAAATTAAGGTCAGTTCGAGTATACTATAGGGATAAATACAAATGTCCAGAGGCAAAACAAATCTCAATAGAGCAAACAGAGACCAAAGACCACAGTAGTCACCAATTTCAAGTCCAAATGCCAGAAATTATCAAAATCAAACAAGGTCAGTACAATAATGACCAAAATTGATTAAAGCAAAACAACATACAAATTTAAACCAAGTCAAGGCCAATATTACTGTAAAAGGACCGAAGTCATAAAAGCATATCGAAGTCAACGAGAAATTCTCGATTTCAAAATGACCGAAAACAATGTATAAACAGGTCGTAAATCATTAACAACAAACCACGTCGAACGACATAGCACACTAGGAATTCTTATAACAACCTCGCTTAGCAACATCGAATGAAAACCAATGGCCAAGATAGACAGAATTCGAATCAAAAACCTCATTGCAGAAGTACCATAACCAGAACGAATTAGATGTGAGATTTTTCTCACCTTAGCATCAACGAGCAAGACCAAAGACACGAGTCGAGCAGTCGAAGCGAAGCCGAAGCAATCTCGAACGAAGTTGGATAAATCGCCATCGAACGGTGAATAGGTCGAACGAGTCAGCGACGTAGTGGTGAGGAACAGCAAGGGAAACTCGAAGCCGTGGCGGCCCAAAAATCGATCAAAGCCCTAAATTCGACACCTCTGATCTATGCGAGCTCTAGTTTTTTTTTGAAGACGAAGACGAGGCCGCCATTCTCGTTTCTTTGATTAGGTTTAGGGTTACGAAAGTGAATGGAAAGAACGAAAAAAGGGGACGGGTTTTCTTTGATAAATATCACCGCATTCTAAAAATGTGGGCTGAGATTATAAGTTAAAGCCCTTCAACGTTTACCCAACATTTTATTAAAGAATTTTAACCCGAATAAATCTCAATTGCAATCAAACAATTTTCACATTTCAAATTCGATTTGAATTCCAATAACAATTATCAACTGAATTAAATTGTCATTTTGACGATAATTGAAATTACAAAAATCCTGGTTGTTACAAGGATGGTGGTAGGATCGGATATAGCGTTGTTGTTATGCACGATTTCCGGGATGGATAAGGACCTGCGCCGACCATTTGCTAATTTGTGGAAGTTCATTCTTTGTTTTAAGATGATAATAATTCATTCTTAGTATAAATAAAGTGATAATAAATCAAATGTGATAGGTTTATAAATTTATAAACAATATTTGAAAATATAAGGAAAATCGATATCAGTTTATCGATATAATAACACTTTTTGTAAACGTTCGTTTAATATTGATTTATAGGGTTTTATGAATCAAATATGATAATTTTAATTCATGAATAATAATAATAAGAAAATATTTTTCAAACTTTGTTTACAAATATATATATACGTTAATTAATAAATGAAAATATGACCGAAGATCGGAATCCGAATTCGTAATGATTTAATGTATATAAGTTACACGACGTTGTTCATATGACCTATACACATTTGTGACATGCATCCATATACATATACAACTAATAAAATAGAAAGGTAAAATTATATTTACATAAGGTAATAAAATAAATATTTTAAGTAATAATTATTTTAAAAAGCAAACATTAAATCAACCTTACACCACATCACATCGCCGCCACCTACCATCACCACCACCACCAGATGGCTAGGAGAAGGGGGCAGCTACCGTGCATCCTGGGGGGTTGGAGATGATGGCAATGGTAGTTTGGTAATTTCATGTTAAGATATTTTTATACCAAAATTATCCTATAAATACCCCAACCATTCTTCATAATTTCCTACAACTTTTCTTCATTTCTTCCTCATTTCTAAGCTTTTTTAATGGCTTCTCCACTTAATAAAATAATGAAGAAAATATTTATAAAAATAAATTAAATTCATATACAATATACATATATATATATATATATAAATATAATAGTATATATACCTCAAAACCACTTCAAAATCACTCCTTTTCACCATCAAAACCCACAACCACCATTATTCACCACCTTGGCCGTGAGCAACCACCACCTTCATACTTGGCTGTGAGCACTAGAGCTTCTAAGGACCAAGGTCAAGCCACTTCAAGGCTTCGGGGATCGAGTTCGTAGAGTTTTAGTTCGAGTTAGCGAAGCTATAGAGAAATCTAGTCAATAGGATATCCAATGAAGGTGAGAACTCCTAAATTATATCTTTATAAATAATTATAAATGTTTAACATGACTATTGAAATGCTTAAGGTGTTGGGTTGGATGAATTACAGTAATTAGTGGATATTTGGAAAGTAATTAGTAACAAAAAGTTAGATATGTTATATAAAAAGTTAGAAACTCCATTTATATTATATATACATATATCGGATGCTATGGTTGTTTATAATGATTGTTTATCATGTTTGGATGTTGTGAAAATATTGTTGTTTGGATATATAAACAAGTCACGTTAAATACACGTCGATATTACATAAGGAAATCACTTTCTGAATCAAATTATAAAAGTAATATGGAATCATTAAAACTCTCCGAAAGATTTAAAAATGATTTAAAAATGTTTTATAAACACTAAAAACAAATTAGGTTAGGTTTAAATAAGAAATGAAAAAGATTCAAAACTAGGTGCGTCGCGTAATGATAGTTCGTGATTTTGCACCGTAAAAGTTAAATGAGTATATAAAGTGGAATATAGCTCGGAAATTTTTGTAATAAGAATTTTCCAAACTTTAATATCCATAGTTTTCAAATAAAGGTAAAAGATCGAGATTTCAATAAGTAGATTTTGAAACATAAGTAAAACAAGTTTTCAAAATAATCGTGGTTTTGCAGTTCGAAATCCAAAAAAAGGATTTCTTAAAATTTAATATTTTTAAATGTTTTAAAAATATGGAAAAATCTTTATAAATATTTTAAATGTTTTAAAAGAGATTTGAGTTGTATAAATAAATTTTCAAAAGATAGAAAAGCCTTTTTGGTCCATAGTAGTATAACAGCATAGCTCGGAGGCTGACAAAGATCGTGTAAAGCCATGCAGAAACTATGTGTTATTTGTGGATTTTCCTAGTATGAATGGTCACTAGTTCCCTATCATGTTGGAAATCCAATTCCAATAAGTTGCTTTTACGGTTTTGATTGTAAAACCTACTTTTAAAAAGTAGCTAGTCAGCCGTCAAATTTAATCAATGTAACAATTTCGGCTAGCTTGATATATTATTTGAAAAGTGTTTTCAAAGGAATGTCATTAAATATAATATCAAATTATTGTGGTATTAAAGTGTTTTGGTTATCATAAGGTAAAAACCCATCCATACTTATGTGTGGGCGTGGTCTTATGAGATACCTTTCTTTTCAATAGTTTTGATTGACATCAGCATAATTTATACATTTAAACTTTCGAGTATCTCATGCAAGTTTGTCAAGCCTGATCGGGGTATATTTAATACTCAAGTCAGATCCGAGTAGTTTCAGGTTTAGTTGAAGAGGCTTGGAGTTTCCAAAGGAGAGCTGGAGGTCTTTATCTAAGTATGGACGTATTCTATTATCTATTCCATCTATTGCATTTTTTTATTCTTTAGCATTTGTAAGGATAGAGGGTTTATACCTCTCCAGGCTGAATTTAGGTTAGACTCTAATATTGTATTCAAAATTTTCCGTTGTAAAGATTAATGTTGACATAATATATGGTATTCCATTCGTGTGAGATTATGTTCTATCTTTATTTTCTTTTCCCCCTAACAATCGGGCTTTCTGTCACTTGGATTTACATCACATGAATACCTAGAATGTATTAGCATTGATTTTCAACGGTCAAAAATCCTGGTCATTACATTAAGACTGAGATACATGTTCCATCTCTTAGAAGTGGATCTGTTCGAGATGCTAGAATCCATGTGTGGTTTCAAGATCTATTCGAGATGTTGGAATCTATTTGGAGATTCGTGATTTGTTCAAATTGTGGCTCATATGTAAAGATGTTGAATGTGACTTTACCATCCATATATGACTAAAGGTAGAGTAGGATGCACTATAACGGGGTTTAGCTAACTCATTTAGGGTTTATCAGCTCCATATCTAGAGTATGCTTATCGATATGTTGCATGTGGGGAGTTGACGGTACTTGGTTTACATGTAAGGGCTGGGCTAGTTGTGTTTACCTTATGGTATATTTTATCTAGAAATATATGACGCTCGGAAGGTAGTTTCTGATCCTTGTCATGGAGATTGGTCTTAGTTTACTTATGAGTTTTACCGGGGAGGTCTCCATGGAAAATCCATTATGCGAACGCGCCTTAGCGGTTTTGTTTGTATACCAATAAATATTGTTGTGGTGTGACCAATGTAAGCACCAACTATTTTCTAATTTATATTCTTCACTGTAGACATTATCTATTATATCACATTATGTACTTATTAGATTTTTTGGCTCTTTTAAGGGGATAATCGTTATGACGGTCTCAAAAGGTGTTGTTATATGATGTGCACATATTTCTTGAGTTTCTCACACCAAACTTATGTCTGACACATAGCTTTTGTTTTCCCTAAATTCCTCATATGCTCTTTCGAGCCGTCTGAGAAAGGCAAGTTTCGTTAATGTTCATTGAGCTCTTGGAGAGGAACTGGATGTTTACCTACCATAGTATTCTTATTTCCGCTACATTACTTTATTGTGTATATATACTAGCAATTGTAAGGATAGGCTCTTATAACAGTTTAGGCTAATGATAGTACTCTGATTGTTAACTCTAAAATACTATGTGCATTAGAGTAGCTCTGTGTATTATTTTTTGATATTATATGTTATCATTCCACTATGAGATTCTGATATTTTTGTTCTCCTCTTTCTTGTTCCTTTTCTTTTCTTCTTTTTCTTTACCCTAACATTCTTTTTTTGACACTTGGGTGCTTAGCCCGTGAATACCATGGATGTATTAGTATCAACATTTGGAGGTTGAAAAGGCGCTCGTTACATACATCTCATTTATGTTTTTTATACGATCCATCCTTTCATTGAATTTCACTAACCTATCATCTACCTATATTTTGATGGTTTTCCCAACCTAATTTTTAAACATCCTATTTACCAATCATTGATATGTGTCCCCAGTGTTTTTTAGCCCAAAGGGCATCACTTTGTAGCAATATGTTCCCAATTAGTTAGGTCACTTGTATGCTCTTCATTGGCTTTAAACATGGGATTTGATTATACATTGAATATGCATCCATGAACGATAATAACTAGTGCATACTAGTTGCATCTACTAATTAGTCAATCCTCATAACATGATAATAGTCCTTTAGACAAGCTTTATTCAAATCCATATAGTTAACACAAGTTCTCCACTTCCCATTATATTTCCTAATTAAAAACAGCCTTGCCAACCATTTTGGGTAGAATACTTCTCTGATAAACCTTTTTGTACCAACCATTTTACCTCCTCTTATAATGCAATTGTTTGCGCTTTATCAAATTGCCTTTTTTGCCTTATAGGAGTGAAATTCAGATCTATATATAACACATGGTACATGATTGTAGGATCATTTCCGACCATGTTCGCATGAGTCCATGCAAAATGTCTTTGCTTGTCTGAAGAAAATGATTAATTCTTCTCGATAGAGTTATGGGTATGCCCTAGGGGCAATTCTATAGTTTATTGTAAACTATTAACTTTGTAATAAAATCTCATTTGAAATAAAAGGTGTTTTTTATATTATATACTTGTCATAATATGTTATGTTGATTATTTATTTAATTTAAGTATATTTAATAAAAAATCCATAAATAATATGTTATGTGATGGTAATTGTAATGTGCTATAATCATGAGAAATTTATCACAATGAAAATAACATATTGTTTTAAATATTCTAAGTCAAGATGTTTGAGATAGGATATCAATACATCTGTTGTGCTTAGAGTACGTAACCCTCTCTAAATATTGTCCATTGTATTACGCATGGCTATTGGGGACATCAAGGGTTACATACTGATGGTTATTAGATAACCGTGGAATGACTTACTCGATAGTTTTGTATTGGTTAATAAAACTAAGGTTAGACAAAGAATATTGAAGTGATGATATTACACAGTTCTCTCAATTCGAAAATATTGATAAACTTCATTGTGGACACTACACTATGATTATAGTTAAATTATGGCACGACTTCCATCGAACAACTATAATTGAGTCTTAGTTGAAGCATTGGAAGTGAAACACTATTCAATAGAGAATTCGTCTCCTCGGTTACATGAGGTTAGTGTCATGGTCAATTGTAGTTAACTCAAAGTCAAAGTCTTTGGCTATAGTAGTTCAGTTAATAATTATTTTATTATTAGCTAAGGACTTTGTGTTTGGATTATACAAGTTGAATGTGGACGATATTGGAATATTTACCAAAACCAAATTCCATAGTTCCTAATGTGATATAGTTTGACAAAGAGAATTGGAGTAAATAACCGTCACTACTAGAGGCCACATAAAATAGTAAATTTGGATTTTACCAAAAATGTGTAAGCGATAATTTTGGCCAAACTATCACACGACTAGCTAAGGTGATGTGTGAACATTAATGTTAGAATTGTTCGGTATTAATCGCTGATTGAAGTTACACTTGCATAATTGCAATGTTGAATACTCTAAAATACCACATGATTTAATTAAATTGTAATTGCTGTAAATTAATTATTATTTGTGAAATACTAATTATAAATTTTATTTGAATCGGTATTTAATAAATGCATATATATTAGTTATATTTAGATGTATCAATATACGATATTGATAAACATTTAAATTAGATTTACAATGTATAAATATTAATCGGATTTAGAAATGTATGTGGCTCTATTAGCCGATATGATGGCTAGTCATGCATGGAAGGGGGTGTTGATATTTGTTTGAAATATATGGTTTGAATTGGCAAGAAGGAGAGGTAAATTTGTAGATCTTAATCTCCTACTTTTACTTTATTCTCTTGCCTATATAAACCAACCATCCCCATTCTTTTTTATTTTACCTTTTTCCTCCTCCTTTATCCCCACTTGGCTATAAGTAATAGGACACCTCGTCTTCTTCATTTCCAAATAGAGTTTAAATTAAATTAATAATATTTCAATTGTGTGTTGATCTCTTCAGTTAGCTGCATTTCCCAAAAGGTTACAGAGTTGATCTAAGGAGTTTTGGATTCAACATTCAAGATGCATATTCAAGGTTACAGTATGGGTAATCTTTAATCTATTTTATTATATATATATATATATATATATATATTCATTTATCTATGTCAATTTACATGTGTAAAATAGATCCTTGTTCGTCATGAATTTATATATTTATTTGATGCCAGATTCATATACATTTATACACGCTTGTAAATTAAAAAACTGTATAAACATAATACAAATGAACTTATTTTTGACAATTTAAAATATATATTAATTATCAAAAATTAAAAATAATTTTAATATCATTTGGAACAAAATATGAATTTTGAATTAAAATATGAATTTTAAATTATTATATATACATGTATGTGTGTTTGTGTGTGTATATATAACATATACAAATTAATTTACTAACTTACATTCATATATATATATATATAGAGAGAAACAATTTTATATATATTATAATTAAATCCAAAAATATTTATAAATGTATTTTAAAACTATTTTAAATTATTACGTATTGAAAACATATATATATATATATTATGAATAAAATCAATTCAGTCTTTACAGTTTAAGAAATTTTTTATATAAAACATATAAGGATTTTATATTTAAAAAATAATAATGTTACAAATCTACATGGATTTTCTAAGTAAATAGAATTGTGTTAGGTTTCGGCCGAGAAAAAAATTGTTAATTTTAACATATTGTTTATTTCTTTGATAATTAATATTTCATAAATAAAATTTCAAATTATATGTATATATATTTTCGAATAAAAAAATTATATACTCACATACATATAAATATATATTTAAATATATCAATATTTGAAATTTGAATTTTAAATTTCAAATAGATTTTTATTTCAGATCTAGAACTGTTTTTAAATTTAAATCTATCTTAAGATATTATAGATATTAATTTTAGTAACTTTGAGTTGATCAATATCTTTAAATAAACACTATTACACACACACGCGTGCAAACGCATGCGCGCGCGCACACCCGCACGCGCGCGCGCACACACAACTATATATATATCTGTGTGTATGTGTATTTGTGTGTGTGTCTGTATAAATTATACATATAATAAATTAATTATAGACAACAAATATGTATATAAAAGGGTAAATGAGTCTGTTGCAGTGTAAATCCCAACACTTATATACAGACACATTTAATTATATACACACTAAATGTTGCACATACACTGTACATGTATATGTGTACTTGATACACATATATATTACATACTATATATAATAAAATCAAATCCTTATATAAATTAATTAAATAAAATAAATATTTCATTTAAACTTATTAGATTGAATCTGAATTATTTTAGACTTCATAAGCCCAATAAAATCTAAAATGGATTTTTTTTTAAATTCACCTATTTGACCTACTTCGTGCTAGCCTAGTTCCATTAATGCTATCAGAGCTCATTAGTTTATGTAGTCTAAATTTGTTATATTAGGGCTAACATATTAAAGCCTGCCCAGCGTGTCTAAAAAGGTAGTGCTGAAGGTTGAGTTTGGGTAATCGAGTACTTTTCCCTACCTGGCTACTAGCTTAGCCCGTAAGGTGAAGTAAGTCGAAAGGTTATCCTTAGTATTAAGGCCCAAATTGATTTTGGGCCTTGGGGATAATTCTAAAATCTGAACTACAAATAATATTATAAATTTAAAAGGTTATACTTGAAATATTTAAGAATTTTTTCCAAATTTTATTTTAAAATTTCAAAATTGTTTCAAAAATTAAATAATTATTTTTGAAAATTTAATAATAATTAATTGATTTAATTACTAAATAATTAATTATAGGTTAATTAATTAAATTAGATAACTGTTTAAACCAAAAATGACACAAACACCCAGAAGTTTATGTAGAGAATAAAAAATGAAGAAATGTGAATGAAAATGAGAAATAAATAGGACATAATCATTTGTAGTGGTTTGGCAAAGCAACACCTACGTCCACCTTAAGATTTTATTGCTTATATCTGACTTGGAGGAAGAAGTTCTTAGGGGTTGGTACAACTTCGACAGTTAGATTTTCAGAATACAAGAGTATAGAGTAAGGAAGAACTAGAGCCAAAAGATCCTAAAAAATAAACCCTACCATTCTATTTATAGAGGTAGAGAGCCTAATATTTTGCACAAAATATCTCCAAGCCGTTATACATGATTTAGAACAATTCTCCCACAAAAGTAGGTGCCATGTCATCTGGAAGGAGGGGTCGGTACCGATCCCTAAGATGGCCATATTGGTTGTCTTCAAGTCTTCATCTTGACTCATCTTGTTGTTAGCTTCGTGATTAAATAGTTGTTTACATCAATATTAGCTTGCTTCTGGGTCCAAATGATGGAGTTGTTAAAGAACATAGTAGCAGCTTCAAGTGTTCATGGAGATTGATGGAGGCATTGAATCAATAGATCGACATTGGAAATAGGCTTTTATCATCGAGCAGAGATCACATCCAGAAGGTGGGGTCCATCTAAGGTAGAGATAGGACTCGGTACCAACCTGTAGGGTAGGGTCGGTACCAACCCCTATTTTGGGTCATCCTATTGTTGTCTTGGTTTGGCTGCTTTTGGTATTGGTCATGCAACTTTGTCTGTGCTTAGTTTCTAGACTCTTGGACTATCTCTCCGGGCTTCCTACTCGATAAATCCAAGTTCGATCCGTCCAGTTTGTCCGAACATTGCCTAGTCAAAAGGTTGGATAACACTTGCCCCCCAAAGTACATCTCATTTGCAATGTGATGTGTTTTGAATTGAGACAAGTTATATTTGTTGTGAAGGATTCTACTCTATGTTTCAAATGGTCATTATCCTTTTTGTGAACCTATTCCGTGAAAAGTTATGTCCATATCGATCTGTCACGACGCTCAACTAGCATATGGTATTATAAATTTGGAATATGATCTCCTGATATGTTATTCAAAGCTTGACAATCCTAAACTGATTCAATCCATGGACTATTGAGGTTTGAATTCAGCTTCCCTTTAACTCTAGTCATCGAGTATTGGATTTGCGCGCGCGCACCCCATCATTCATGCATACACATCCACACATACATATGCATATATCATACAAATGTTTTTATATATATTTATCATATATATATAAAGGACTCGGTACCGATCCCTATCTTAGCATTTGGCACTGACTCCGAACTTGGAGAATTTTTCCAAGTCTTATCTCCAAACTTCGGGTCCAACATAGGTATATAACCCATTGATATCCACTCTTACTCCTTACTTGATCTTGCCATCAAGTTGTAAACTTCTACTTCTACCATTAAAACTTCCCACTTCCAGATTGAACCCCACTACTACTTGGAATATAGACTGCTGCCACCTATCAACTGAAGCTGCCGTTGCCGTTATTGTAATCCAGTCACCCTTAAAATCCATTTGATTCTTCAACCGACCCATCTCCTACCGAACCAAGCCCTAACCTCGATTTCATGGCCGATTCTAAGCGTTGCTTCGATTTGCTGGTAGATAGAGGACTTGAACATAGACCTAGGAATGTGGGCGAATGGATGTGGATGACCATGAACATGGTTGGTCATGGCAAGAGAAGTTATGAAGGTGGAAGGAGGAGATTGGAATTTCCTTTGTTTTGGAGTTGTACAACTCCAACACTTAGGAAAATTTCTATATTTCTTTTATTCACATAACACTCATCCCTTGTGAACTTGAGATCTCCCCTTGGACTGAACCCTTCCCAAAGCATGGCCAGTGGTGTAAAAATTGTCAAGAGGGTCAACGATGACAATAACGTCGCGTAGTATCCAGAACCTAAGAAAGATTCACTAAAACAAACAATTGAATAATATTTGAAATCTGAACTGCACGACATTGTATGACACCGCATTAGAATCTGCTTTAGCACGGGGGTACAACTTGTAGTTAATCCTCTAATGTTGATTATCTATCGTGTTTTATAGAAATGTATCAGAGATGATCCAAACGTCATGCTGCTCAAGCCACAGGTACATCAACTTCAAGATACATAGAATCTGATGCCGAGTCAAGTTCAACTATGACTCCACATGAACAACAAAATCCGGCAGAGCATGTACAACAATAAGAAAATCCACAAGTAAAATAGCAAATTCTAGAAAAATCTGGTTGGGCGAGAAGTAGATCCAACACCCGACACTCTTGAGGATGCCATGATATTAGAAGATCCTGCTAATTCTATTGCCTCTAAAATCAACGAAGGTTTGGAGGATATGTGATAAGCACGGGATCCTGTTTGAAGACATTTTAGCTCCTTCCCATCATCAAAGACCACACAGCCCTCCAAAAGAGTATATTTCCTACAATAGATACATGTGCTTGGTGGGTTACGTCCCGCCATTTAATCAGTTTGTGCGATGAGTTCTCAATTTCATGCGATTAGCTCCGACGCATCTGCATCCGAGCAGCTACGCTTTCCTCCTTGGCATATACATGATTTTCTCTGAGCATTTGAACCGAATACCTAGCCATGAGGAGGTATAGTACATTTATAGCTTCAAGAGCCGAAAAGAGAGTCCATCTTTGATTTAATCGGGACCAATTAGAGGTTGCAGAATGGTTACTGAAGCATGGAACAAGTTGAGCTACTTTAAGAGCGAGTGCTTCTATGTCCCTGCCCGCTTGGATTTGCACGGAGATTGATATTTGGACGTAAGTTCCATTTCAAATGCTTTACATGAATTTTGTCTTATAGTGTGCAGAATTAACTCATATCCTTGTATCACTATCCAGATCTTCCGGAAAGACCTAGTAGCTCGGCGCTTTCAGATGTTGTTAGCACTCTTATGGTAGTTTCGGCGGGAGATAGATACATTAGAACTCTCCTGTCAGATGAAAATCTTCTTGCCTACAGCTCGTTAGAAGAGGGCTACGGTACTGGCATCATCCAAATAGCTTTCAGTGATGAAGATGATAATAAAAACTTGCTCGAAGGAGGCGAGGCTAATCCATATTTGCCCCCAGAAGACACCGAGGAAGGCAAAATTATTGGTGAAAATGGCGGGGCTGGCTAATGTAACATTGATACGGGTCATGAGTCCTAACCTGAACAATATTGGGATGACCAACTGCCTACCCTAAAGAAGAGGTTAATCGTGAAAATCTCAAAGGCGCAGACTTCTACCTAGCTCCCACTAATTACAAATGCAGAGAAAACTCCTTTTTTCCTTTGACAGGCACATTCAGTGGCTTAAGGCCAATTCCTACCAAGTTTGGTTCTTTCGATGTCGGTAATATTAGTATTGAGGACATCGACTCCCCTATTCAATTCGATATGGACTTCACTCCTACCAATGTGGGAGAGGTTACTCCCATGAGTAAAGCTCCAGCTCACGATTCGTCAGGGAGGGTGGAGAACATCAGGACACTCACGTACTTGTGCACTTCACAATACTCGCACTTGAGTTGTGTCCTTGCTTGTTGGATCTAACTTGTTCTTGTTTTCCTTACAGGATCTATTGAGAAAAGGATATATATATATATATATTTGGAGGATAAAGCATACAGGCACAAATGCCTCGGTCTTGTTCGCACTGTCTAGGAAGTTGTCGCGATTATGAGTCAAACTATCATTCTAGCTAAGGAGAGATGACTAGATAGAAGCAATTACGACAGAGATCGCTCTTTACATGACTCTGCTTCAAACGTCGCCCTAGGTCTAGATCACCTCCTCCTAGAGGTCCAGACAAGCAACTCGATCATCGCGATGACATCCCACCTAGTGACACTTCTCGTGCTCCACCTCCGACTTCTATCCCTATACAACCTCCGGTGTCATCTCACACCAGTTGATCCTCCGACTGCAGGCATCACAAGAGTTTCTTTGAAACTTCCCAGCACAGGCCTGGTAAAGAAATTGCTATTGTCCCACCTATCTTGCGGAGAAACAGCTTGCGGCCAATAACGGAATGGCCAAACTAAAGGAAGAATTTCCAAACATTTGCTTCGATGGTCTTATATTTGTGCCTAACTTGAAAAGAATCCCGGTTGATGTACAAAAGATGACCATCGATTATATGTTCGATGTTCACAATCGGTATAATGAATGGACAAAGTTGGCTGAAAAATTTCCAAAGTATTGAAGGATAGGCAGCTAGAGATTAAAAACTAGAAGCTCATTGAGCCTGACAATAAGAGAATCATTAATAATCTCAATGCCGAGGTCGAGAAACTGAGAACATCTTAAGCCAAAGCCGAGAAGAAAGCCTAGGACGCTATCAAGGTAATTGAGACTGAAAAGGCCAAGCATCTTGATGAAATTGAAAAAGCGAATCATCGAAACCACGACCTGGTGTTAGAGAAAGATGTTGCTAACATGAAAGTGGCTAAGCAGAAGACCAAGCTCGAGCATGAAACAAAGAAAAAGGACGAAGCGCTCTAACAAGCTCAAACTTATTGTGATGATTTACTCCATGCCAAGAAGGAAAAAAAATGCTTGAGCCTGTTAAAGATGTTGATGCACTCGTCAAAAGAGAAGTTGAGGCCGCGGTGCATAGGGCATAAGAGCATGTGACGGAGAAGTTCAAACCACTGCTGAACTAGTACAATGCCAACGTGCTCAAATTCTAAAACTTGGAGTGGTTCAAAGATGATTATCCTAGAATCCTCGCCCTCACCTGAGAGCGAATTATTGAAGAAGAAAAAGCTTTCCTCGAAGTTAGCCAGGTGGATTTGTGGAAGCTGGAAAAAGAAGTCTTGGTAGGAGATGAACCCAAGATTCTAAAAGATGGCCAGCTTATTCTTCATCCGGAGCTTGCCTCGATAGTGCATAAAGACTTGGGCGAAGCCTTCGGATCAACGCCACATGATGTTACTACCAACCAAACGCCTGGGTCTCAAGCTACTCCGATACCTGGGTATGATCCCGAGAGGCATAAGATCCAATGGCCTACCATTCTCTCACCGATTCTTGAGGGGAACTTCGACGGCACTCCGGCCCTCACAGAACTCCAAAGAGAAGAAGTTATCCTATTGACCTCTCCTATATTCTAGAAAGTCGACGCGTTGCCGATTAACATAGCTAATCTCTCCTTTTGTTTCTTAAGCCTCAAGTCAACCCCATGTTGCCCTATTTCCCAACAAGAATCTCAGCCAAGACTACATGTGCATGTAATAAACTCAGTTACTGTTACCACTTCAACAACGATTCCAACCATCATCATTGAAGATATTCCCTACCTTGACGAGCAAATGATTGATGCTTTGTTAGATGAAGGAAATGGTGGGACTCGGGAAACTCGGATTGATGAAGATGTTGTTATTACTGGGGTTTCCAAGCCCCTGTCAGGTACCACCATGCATGATCTTTAGCAGGAATTTGGGAAGGACATCCTCCTTACCACAGAGATCAAGCAAGGAGAAGATGGGAGTCATCCCTGCTCCTTTATCCATCGCCTTGCCGTAGTAGACTATCTTTGCTCCAGTCCACATTCCTCCATGCGAGAGTGCTCAAAGCACACCTACAGGATGCTCGCAAAGCATCCCAGCCTCCATTTCTCCACCTGGGAGTGCTCAAAGTGTGCCTGCTGGATCATTGTAGAATACTCCACCTAAAACAAAGGAAGTAGGGAAAGAGTGAGTAAGCAGTTGAAAGAATCCAATGTAATAACCCTAATGAGTGACATTATTTAGAACATTTAATTGGATAAATAAAATAAAATAATGTTAATAGTTAAGGGATTGATATTTGTTAATTAATAAGGGGTTGTGCCTTAATGAATATATAAGCAAAAGAGAATTGAAAATAAGTAAGTTGGAGGAATATGATAAGGGTAAAATGGGAACATCTTTTATTCTAATACCCTAAAACCTTCCATTCTCCATTCCTTATTCATTCTAACATTTATGAACAAAACTAAAACCTTAAGAGCTCGGTCGGCCACTATTAAGAGGAATCAAAAAGAAGATAAGCTAGGAATCAAGTAGAAAGCTTGAAGAAATTAATCAAAGGGCAAATCTCAACCTTTTCAACACCAAGCCAATGTGAATAATTGGTTTACATCTCATTTTTGATAATGATTTCGGTTTCATAATTATGTCTGAAGTATTTTGCAAGTAACATGCCATGTTACGGTTGTTTAAATAAATATATATACTTGTTGATGAATTATATGATTTTATATGAATTTTATGATATGTTTAGATTAGAAAACCTATTAAATGACATCCAAATTAGTTGCGTTTCTGATATATGATCAAAAACATTATTTTTGAAGTGGATTTCAAATTTCATAATTTTCTAAGTAATTGTGAATTTATTATGAATTTTCTATGGGAGAAAATAGTTAATATTAGGTATAAATTATTTAAGGCAATTATATAATAATTTTTGGTATGAAATTTATATATGTTAGAAAACATATTAAAAGTGAAGTGTTGTGATTTTTGAGGAATTTTCCTAAGTATTTTACTATGGTTATAAAATTATTAATTTAAAGGACTTAAATGTTTTATATGTTATATTAAGGAGAAGGGCTTATTTGCTTAAAATGTTTTAAATTGTAAATTTTGAATTCAGTAGCCTTTTTAGAAAACGGTTTTGATAAAGAAATGGAAAGCAATCATATTTTGACAAATTAGGCATGTCAGGTAAAAAGGAATTACTTTGAAAGGCAATAAACCAATATTGTTTCGAATTACAACTTCGCCACTTCCTTAGCTTGCTTCCGTCACCCTGCTCAGTTAGACCTTTCACACCTGTTCAAAACCAATGCATATGATATCAAGCAATTGGTATGTAGTGTATTGGAGAAAGGTGGAAGGGACTGTGTTGAAGGCATGCATTCGAAGGAGTTGAAGCCACTCTAATTAGCTTTCGAATCATAAACCTACCTTTGTTTTAAAAGAAGCTTTCGAACAAGTTGCCACTTGCCTTTTTTTTTAAAAGGAAGCTTTCGAAAGAGTTGCCACTTGTTTTTGTTTTAAAATAAGCTTTCGAAAGGATAGCCGCTTTTGAATCTATTTGGTACCCATGTTGCCGCATTCATACCTTTCGTATTAGTTAAGGCTGCTTTTCTTTACAGCCTTAAAAAAATGTGTTCAAAGGGGTGCTTTCGTCTTTTAATTTTAAAGTTGCCTTCTCAATGCTTTTGAAAGGGTAGTTTAGCCACATTTAAATGGTTTCGGAGGCAACGGTTTTGAAAGGGTGGGTTTCGCAACCATCCTCTTCCCTAATCTTTTACTTGGATTAAAGATTTCAAAAGGGATACTTTTGCCATTGTTTTCTTTGACCCAATGGTTATATTAAATGTTAAACTCAACGGTTTCGAAAGGAATAATTTTAAATGGTTTCAAAGCAATGTTTCCGCAACCCTTTACTTGAGCCCAATGCTTTCGAATGGTATATTGTGAATGTTTCAAAAGATATGTTTTAAGTATTTCGAAAGGAAGGTTCTAATGCTTTCGAAAATAAGTTTAAATGGTATTGAAGGAGGATGTCTAAGGTTTTAAGTAATTCTTTCGAAAGGGTTGTTTCAATGATTTTGAAAGGTATTTTTTAAGGTTTTAAACAAGGGTTTCGAAGGTACTACTTTGGCTTCATGGCCTAAAGTTTTCTAAGTTTAAAAGAGGCTTTAACTTATTTTGAAGGAATAGATAATCCCATTGATTGGATTTCATCAACATTGTTTTGTGTAAAGCATATATCATGACTTGAGGATTTTGAGTAAAGCAAAGAGCATATTTTCCTTGTTTAAGTATGATTTACAAAGGGTTAGATCATTTTGAAAGAAATGTTTTCAAGGAAAATTGGATGGGGTAGTTAACCCTAAGTGTATGACTCGGATATTAAAAGACCAGATGAGACTGGTGTATGGTCACGCCCTATACTTTAGCTAATATCCCTTATCTAAAATAAGTCCAAAATTCCAGTGTATAGGGCTTTGTCATAGATGAGACTAAAATAATGTTAGACACAAAAGGGAATTTATAGAGTAAAGATAGGTTATTGGTGAGCTCGCAAAACCTTTAGGATCATTTGACCCTAAAAGAAGATAGTTAAGGGCAGATGGCCCAATATTGTGTCTAACAGAAGTTAGATGATTGATTATGTCTGGTAGGCTCGAGTCAGCCAATGGTTAATGGTTAGCTAGATAAAACTATAATGTGGAGAGATAGTCCATCGATTACTCGATTTATATGCATATATGTTATTGCTCTAGCTGTCATAATCAGTTTGATTACATGATTTTGATTTGTAAAAGATATGTTTTTAAAAGAATATTGTTGAGGGGAAACCCGTTCCGCTAAGCGGCATGGTCTCACTTAATATCAGTAAATTGAGATGTAATTGTATTGTTCACACCAGGCTTTATGTCCGACTCGAAGTTTATGTTTTCCCCTTAAATTCTCGGGTGCTCAAAATTAATTTGAATAGATTGAGAGTTAAGGTCTTTTCAGTTTCAGTAGGTTGGACGAATAAGCTTCTTAAGACATGCATGAGTCAAAACTAACTATGTAGGAGCTATTTAGTGTTATTTCCGCTCTGATGTATTTATGACTGACATGTCTATCTAATATTCTGATCATCCAGTAGGGTATCTTTATATGTCGCTCTTGGCGTAATTTGTAATAATTGTATTTGATCGAAACCTAGGTATCGTTTGGGGATTATGTAATTAAAATTGAAATATTGATTTGAAATGTAATCAAAAAAGTTGTTTTTGAAATCTGTGATTTTATTTCATATTCATGTGTCTCTAGTATTATGGATACCATTAACACTACCGTATTTTGTTACTGAAAGTTAAATACTATAGATGACTACAGCATCTGTAGTACTTTTCTTTGAGCCTCAAGATAGGGGGTGTTACAACTGGGTATCAGAGCATAGGTTTATGAAACTTAAAAGAAATTTTAAACTTAAAATTTCTTTTGAAATATAATCCTAAGGAATTAGAGAAAAGATTGTGGTATTGGATAACGTTATAGTAACGTACTTGTATTTTCTATATATAAGTATATGCTTTATCTCTATTTTTCCATCTTTCTTAGGCTATGCTTCTGTATCTTACAAAGACTCGAATCCAAATTTTAAGAAAGTAAGATATGGATGCTAGGAATGGAAGAGTTAACCTTGGTGGAGAAAGCACCACAACTAATGGAAATACCAGACCAAATACTAGAAGGAATCTAGGTTGGGCACAAGCTGCTAAATGTGGGTGCTGGAGCACCGCAAGTTGATATGGGAGCTATGTATCATCTCTTAGTTAACCTGTTGCAAGGTGTAGCTGCTATGGGATTAGTTGGAGAAAATGCAGGAGAAGGAAATCATGAAGCTTCGGTGGTCAGTAACTATGCAGTACTAAGTAGAGACTATGCTAGGCTTAGAGGGAAGCCATTCATCGGGACTGAGGACACAATAGAGTTAGAGAATTGGTTGCTTCATTGTGAAAGAATCTTTGCTGATTTGAGACTTAACGATGAGCAGAAAAGAAGATTGGCATCCAAACAGTTGCAAGGAGCAACACTATATTGGTGGAACAGTATTAGTATGGGAGTAAATTAGGAGACCACGACTTGGGCGGAATTCAGAAGGAGATTTGAGGAAAGATTCATGTCAGAGGTCGCCAAGTCAACATTGCTCAGGAAGTTTGTTGAGTTGGTGCAGGAAGACATGACAGTGCTTGAGTATGCTACCAGATTTGAGGAGTTATCGAGATAAATGTATGCTACGATAGATACCGTTATCAAAAGGAATGAGAAGTTCATTCGCGGATTGAAACCCGAGCTTGCTAAAGCAACTTTGCCAAATATTAGGGATCCGTGTGATGTATTTGTTGAGATGGCTTTGAGGCATGAGGAGATGCTCACTTTACAATAGTAACAGAGCAATGGAAACTCAAAGTGGGAAGAACTAAAAGAGAAAGTTTTTCCATAAGAAAGGCACTTAGAAAGGAGGAGCAACCAAGAAAGGGAAGGCTGAAGTAGTTTGCTATAAGAGCGACAAGAAGGGACATTTCGCTCATGAGTGCTGGACATGCAAAGGGAAGAAGGTTGCGGACAAGAAAGGAGTGATATGCTTCAATTACGATCAGATTGGACATTATAAGAGCTAGTGCGAGGAACCGACCAAGGATGGAAAAGGAAAAGTGTTTGCATTGGAACCAGCTACCTTAAGACCAACAGCAGATGAGAAAGGAAAAGCTATGTTGGGAGGTACGCTTTTGATTCATGGTGTATCAGTTAGAGTTCTATTTGATACTGGTTTATCAAATTCTTTTATATCTCATTGTTTGGTAGATAAATTTAAACTAAAACCTTCATACCTAGTTACATCCTTAAGGGTTGCGAATCCAATAGGAGGGTATGCGATTCTTGGGTTGAGATGCGACCACTTAGAGTTTGAGTTGTTGGGCCATATATTTGCTTGTAGTTTGCATAAATTTGATTTCGTAGGGTTCAGAATTATTTTGGGTATGGATAGGTTAAGTGAATATGATGCTAGGATATTTTTTCCATGATAGGAAAATATCACTTAAACACCCTAGTTGTAGTGATCGGATTACATACTCCGTAGAAAACCCTAGTTTTGAGGTTAATGCTTCATTGGGTGTTTTGGAGACAAAAGACAAGTTAAATCGATATTTCATTGTTAGAGATTCGCAGAGGCCTTTGAGTCCGTGATAGGACTACAGTCGAAATGAGCCATTGAGTTTCATATACATTTAGTACCCAGAGCAGAGCTGGTAAGGATCGCCAAGTAGAATGACACCTACCGAGATGAAGGAGTTAAGATGCAGTTGGTGGATTTAAAAGGTAAGAACTTTATTAGACCAAGCAGTTCACCTTGGAGAGCAGCCGCAGTGTATGCGAGAAAACTGGAAGGATCTTTAAGGTTATGTATCAATTATTGTAAGTTGAATTAGAAGACAATAAAGAATCAGTATCCATTACCTAGAATTGACGATTTGTTGGACCAGTTGAGTGGAGCCAAATTAGTATCTCAGTTGGATTTGGCAATAGGGTTCCATCAGCTTAGAGTAGTAGAGGATAGTGTTCCTTTGATTGAGTTTAGGACAAGATATGGATCGTACGAATGGTTAGTGATGCCGTTCGGACTAACTAATGCGCCAACATTTTTCATGGACTTGATGCACAAAATCTTCTGAGAACATTTGGACAGATTCGTGTTAGTATTCATAGACGACATTTTGATATACTTCAAGGATGAAAGAGAGCATGAAGTTTATCTTAGAGTGGTGCTTGAGACGCTGAGGTAGCACCAACTAAAAATGAAATTTTTGAAGTGTTATTTTTAAAAGAAGGAAGTGAAGTTTCTTGGTCATGTAGTCTCAGAAAAAGGGTTGTCAATAGATCCGGCTAAGATCGAGGCAGTTAATAATCGAAAGAAACCCAAGACAGTGACTAAGATAAAGAGTTTTCTTGGATTAGCTTGTTATTATTGGAGATTCATTTAGAATTTCTCATGGATAGCCACACCGATGAAGCTAACACAGAAAGATGTGAAGTTTGTTTAGACTAATAAGTGTAAGGAGGCATTCTAGAAACTGAAACATTTATTAACTAATGCACCCATGTTAGTTGTTCCAGAAGGGAATCAAGACTTAATGGTGCATACGGATGCATGTGGAACAGGGTTAGGAGCTATGTTAATACAAAGAGGTAAAGTGATTGCTAAGCTTCTCGACAGCTTAGACTGCATGAGGTTAGGTACCCAACACATGATTTGGAATTAGCTGCGATGATTTTTGCGTTGAAGGTATGGAGACATTACCTTTTGGGACAAAGATTCGAGTTATATACGGATCATAAGTCACTAAGATATTTATTCTCATAGAAGGAGTTGAATATGAGACAATAGAGGTGGCTAGAGTTTTTAGCCGCTTATGATTTTGGTATTGAGTACACACCAAGAAAATGCAATAAGGTTGCAGATGTACTTAGCAGCAAAAATTAGAATGTAGTATTGGAAATGATAGCTGAGTGGAAAGATTTAGAAGCATTGACTACCCACGGAATACAATGGAGATTTGAGGCTAGTTCTAGTCGAGAAACTCATGTTTTCGTGTTTAGAAGTTCGACTAGTGATGATCGAAAGAATTGCTTCTAAACAAGGAGAGGATCCGTTATTAGCTAACAGATCAGAAAGTTAAGGAATGGAACAGAGAGCAATGACTTAAAAGATTTTAGTCTTGACTAGATTGGGTGGTTGAGGAAGAAAGAAAGACTATGTGTTTCGAATGTGGGAAACATTAAGAAGGAAGTTCTTAGAGAATTCCATCGTTCGAAGTTCA
This sequence comes from Allium fistulosum, assembly GCA_030737815.1. NCBI lineage: Eukaryota > Viridiplantae > Streptophyta > Magnoliopsida > Asparagales > Amaryllidaceae > Allium > Allium fistulosum. The sequence goes on along the minus strand of CM060901.1, from coordinate 195,435,014 downwards.
CTATTATTCCAAGAGGAACTAAGATGTATCAGGATATCAAAAGGAGTTTCTTTTGGGAAGATATGAAGATAGATGTAGGCTTATGGGTGAGGCAATGTTTAAACTATCAACATGTAAAAGTTGAACATCAGAAACCGAGTGGGTTACTTCAGTCTTTAGATATTCCAAGATGGAAATGGGATTCTATCTCAATGGATTTCATAGATGGGTTGCCAAGGTCGAATAGAGGAAATGAGAGTATATGGGTTAGAGTGGATAGATTGACAAAGAGTGCACACTTTATACCCATCAAGTCGACCAGGACAGCACTAGATTTAGCTAAGTTATTCATGAAGAATATAATTAGACTGCATTGAATTCCTAGTAGTATAGTAAGTGACATAGATTCCTTATTCACTAGTGAGTTCTGGAAGAGTCTACAAGAGATTTTAGATACCAAACTCAAGATGAGTACCGCTTACCATCCGAAGACAGATAGATAAACGAAGAGAGTTAACAAACTCGTAGAGGATTTGTTAAGAGCTTGCGTGCTAGATTTCGAAGGATCGTGGGAAGACCATCTACACTTAGTTGAGTTTTCATATAACAACAATTATCAGATTGGTATAGGGATGGCACCGTTTGAAGTTTTGTGTGGAAGGCCATGAAAATCTTCAGTTTGTTGGTTAGAGACCAGGGATAGATTAATTCTTGGTCCGGATTTGGTTAAAGAAGATGCAGAAAAGATTGAGTTAAATCGAGTAAAGATGAAGGAAGCTCGGTCTAGGCAGAAGAGTTATGCTGATAAAAGACGGAAATACTTAGAGTTCTCAGTTAGAGATCATGTTTTCGTCAAGGTGTCACCGATAGAAGGTGTAATCAGATTTGGAAAATCAGGAAAATTGGCACCAAGATTCGTTGGAGCATTTCCTATTATAGAAAGGAACAGGAAAGTCGCAAATAGAGTAGAGTTACCGAATAGTTTGGCTGGAGACCACAATGCTTTTCATATTTTTCATCTGAGGAAGTGTATTCGAGATCCAGAAACTACTATTACACCAACTGTGTTAGCGGATCTAGTAATGGAACCGCATATGACTATAGTTAGAAAACCAGTTCGTATAGTTGCGAGAGATGAGAAGAGACTAAGGAATAAGATAGCTAGATTAGTCAAAGTCCAGTGTAGTGACAATGAGAGAGACTATATTTAGGAAACCGAGGATTGGAGATACTTAACCTGACTTATTTCATGGTATGTTTTACCTTTATGTTTGATTTTTGAGAGTACCTTATCGTAATTTCAAAGACAAAATTCTTTACTGGGGAGAGTCTGTAATGACCGTAATTTTTGATTAACATTATTTAGAACATTTAATTGGATAAATAAAATAAAATATTTATTAGTTAAGCAATTGAGATTTGTTAATTAATAAGGGGTCGTGCCTTAATGAATATATAAGCAAAAGAGAATCGAAAATAAGTAAGTAGGAGGAATATGATAAGGGTAAAATGGGAACATCATTCATTCTAATACCCTAAACCCTTCCATTCTCCATTCCATATTCTTTCTAACATTCACAAAGAAAATTAAAACCCTAAGAGCTCGACCGACCACCATTAAAGGAATTAAAAAGAAGATAAGCTAGGAATCAAGTAGAAAGCTTGAAGAAATTAATCAAATGGCAAATCTCTACCTTCTTAACACCAAGCCAAGGTGAATAATTGGTTTACATCTCATTTTGATAATGATTTCGGTTTTATGATTATGTCCAAAGTATTTTGCAAGTAACATGCCATGTTATGGTTGTTTAAGTAGATATATATGCTTATTGATGATTCATATGATTTTATATGGATTTTATGATATGTTTAGATTATAAAACCTATTAAATGATATCCAAATGAGTTGCGTTTTTGATATATGATCAAAACCAATACTTTAGAAGTGGATTTCAAATTTCATAATTTTCTAAGTAATTGTGGATTTATTATGACTTTTCTAGGGGAGAAAATAGTTAATATTGGGTTTAAATTATTTAAGGAAATTATATAATAATTTTGGGTGTGAAATTTATGTATGTTAGAAAACATATTAAAACTGAATTGTTGTGATTTTTGGGGAATTTTCCTAAGTATTCTACTATGGTTATAAAATTATTTAAGTCAAAGGACTTAAAATGTTTATATGTTATATCAAGGAGAAAGGCTTATTTGCTTAAAATGTTTTAAATTGTAAATTTTGAATTCGGCGGCCTTTTTAGAAAGGATTTTGATAAAGAAATGGCAGCCAATCATATTTTGACAAATTAGGCATGTCAGGTAAAAAGGAATTACTTTGTAAGGCAATAAACCGATTTTGTTTTGAATTACAACTTCGTCACTTCCTTAGCTTGCTTCCATCACCCTACCTAGTTAGACCTTTCGCACCTATTTGAAACTAATGCACATGATATCAAGCAATTGGTATGTAGTGTATTAGAGAAAGGCAGAAGGGACTATGTCGAAGGCATGCATTCGAAGGAGTTGAAGCCACTCTAATTAGCTTTTGAACCAATCAACCTACCTTTGTTTTAAAAGAAGCTTTCTAACAAGTTGCCACCTGCCTTTGATTTTAGAAAGAAGCTTTCGAAAGGGTTGTCGCTTGTTTTTGTTTTAAAAGAAGCTTTCGAAAGCATAGCCGCTTTTGAACGTATTCGATACCCATGCTGTTGCGTTCATACCTTTCATATTAGTTAAGGCTGCTTTTCTTTACAGCCTTAAAACAATGTATTCAAAAGGGGTGCTTTCATCTTTTAATTTTAAAGCCGCCTTCTCAATGCTTTCGAAAGGGTAGTTTAGCCGCTTTTAAATGGTTTTGGAGGCAACGGGTTTCGAAGCCATCCTCATCCCCAACTCTTCTACTTGGATTAAAGCTTTTGAAAGGGATACTTTTGCCTCTGTTTTCTTTAACCCAATGGTTATATTAAATGTTAAACCCAATGGTTTTGAAAGGAATAATTTTAAATGGTTTCGAGCATTGTTTCCACAACCCTTTTCTTGAGCCCAATGCTTTCGAATGGTATACTGTGAATGTTTCAAAAGATATGTTTTAAGTATATCGAAAGGAAGGTTCTAATGCTTTCGAAAAATAAGTTTAAATGGTTTTGAAGGAGGATGTCTAAGGTTTTAAGTAATTCTTTCAAAAGGGTTATTTTCAATGATTTTGAAAGGTATTGTTTAAGGTTTTAAACAAGGGTTTCGAAGGTACTGCTTTGGGTTCATGGCCCAAAGTTTTCTAAGTTTAAAAGAGGCTTTAACTTATTTTGAAGGGATAGATAATCCCATTGATTGGATTTCATCAACATTGTTTTATGTAAAGCATATATCATGACATGAGGATTTTGAGTAAAGCAAAGAGCATATTTTCCTTGTTTAAGTATGATTTAAAAAGGGTTAGATCATTTTGAAAGAAATGTTTTCAAGGAAAATTGGATGGGGTAGTTAACCCTAAGTGTATGACTCGGATATTAAAAGACCATATGAGACTGGTGTAGAGTCACGCCCTATATTTTAGCTAATATCCCCTAGCTAAAATAAGTCTAAAATTCCAGTGTGTAGGGCTTTGTCATAGATGAGACTAAAATAATGTTAGACACAAAAGAGAATTTATAGAGTAAAGATAGGTTATTGGTGAGCTCGCAAAACCTTTAGGATCATTTGACCCTAGAAGAAGATAGTTAAGGGCATATGGCCTAATATTGTGTCTAATAGAAGTTAGATGATTGATTATGTCTGGTAGGCTCAAGTCAGCCAATGGTTAATGGTTAGCTAGATAAAACTGTAATGTGGAGAGATAGTCCATCGATTACCTGATTTATATGCATATATGTTATTGCTCTAGCTGTCATAATCAGTTTGATTACATGATTTTAATTTGTAAAAGATATGTTTTAAAAGGATATTAGTGAGGGGAAACCCATTCCACTAAGCAGCATAGTCTCACTTAATATCAATAGACCAGGATGTAATAGTATTATTCACGCCAGGCTTTATGTCTGACTCGAAGTTTATGTTTTCCCCTTAAACTCTCGGGTGCTCAAAATTAATTTGAGTAGATTCAGAGTTAAGGTCTTTTCAAGTTTAGTAGGTTGGACGAATAAGCTGCCGAAGACATGCACGAGGAAAAACTAGCTATGTAGGAACTATTTATTGTTATTTCCACTCTGATGTATTTATGACTGATGTGTCTATCTAGTACTATAATCATCCAAGGGGGCATCTTCATATATCGCTCTTGGCGTAATTTGTAATAATTGTATTTGATCGAAACTTGGGAATCGTTTTGGGATTATGTAACTAAGTATGAAATATTGATTTTAAATGTAATCAGAAAAGTTGTTTTTGAAATCTGGGATTTTATTTCATATTCATGTGCCTCTGATATTATGGATACCATTAACACTATCGTATTTTTTCATCGATAGTTAAATACTATAGATGACTACAGCATTTGTAGCACTTAGCTTCGGGCCTTAAGATAAGGGGTGTTACATCCAGTGCGCCTACTTTTGTGGAGAAGAAGGAGAAGAAAGAAAGGAAGAAGAGGCCCAAGAAGTGATTGATTGTCTTCTTTATGCCTTTTGGTTGTATAGCAGTACTTAGTCTTTTCCTTGTTTCCCGCTTTTGTTTTTTTTTGCCGATGTATTGCAGATGCGACCTCCGCTTTTATTTTCTTGCTTAGGCATGAATAAGCTTGTGGTTAACTTTCCAAGTTTCATTTTGAATGTTAATAACAGAAACTTTTTTGTTTTGTCAAATCTTTATATGAACTTGCCAAAGCTTTTCTAGAAATGCACTTTCCATTCAATGTAATTGCAATCCATTCCTTTTAGTGATTATCATCGGACTAAATCCTTTGCTTGCTATGTAATTTTCCAGCCTTTCGTCGCTCTTGCGAACGTAAAGTACTTGTCGAAGTGCCAAATTATGGGCATTAGTTGAGGTTTTACCACTTATGATCATGGTCTGGGTATCCTCTTCAAGGATAACAATACTCGATTTTGCCAAACTCGGGGTGCAAATTCTAAAATAACTACTTAATAACCTAGTTCGCATATCCTCATCCCGGATGTTTATTTCCAACCGCGCCTAACATCGGGCATCGATTCAAAGTTCGTAGGTAACATCCACCTTACGCCGGTTATGTACTATTCATTTTGCCTACTTCGGGAAAAATGTTGAGGATTGGAGATTCTTATCACATCCACTTTGGTTTATACTCACACCCCCAATCCAAGGGCAAGAGTATTTTTTTTTTGAGATCATGGGGAACCTTAAGATCATGGTATTCATTGATACTCACTTAAGTAAACCCCACGCCGTGTGTCTACCCCGCTTTTATTTAGTCGTCGCACACGGATGCTTAACGTTGAAACTCCCACGGATGGTTTGGCGCTGGGATTCGAACCTGCCCGGACACAGTCCTTTGGTTCCCATCTCCCAGCTCCCAAACCAACCGAGCTATGAACGGCGGGTATCCAAGGGCAAGAGTTGAGCGAGTAAACGGTCATATCACGTTCATTTCTATTTATACTCCTGCCCCCACATCAAGGGCAAGAGTTAGCATATGGACGGTCGTATCACATCCGGCTTAGTTTGTACTTCTACCCCCAATTCGAGGACAAGAGCAGGTGTACGGATGGTCATGTCACATCTGGTTTAGTTTATACTCCTACCCTCAATCCATGAATAAGGATTGATCGATGGACGATCGGGTCATGTCCATTTAGTTTATACTACTACCCCCAGTCCGTGGACAAGAGTTGGATGGTATATATCTCCGAATACCTAGAAGAAGTTCAAGGGTTTGATCATGAGCAGAAGAAGTTTTTGTTGGCACCAACTCTGGGTACCTACACACCTGCATTATTTACATGCAGATTCATTTTAGTCGATCAAGTCACAACTCTTAAGTAATGGAAAGATAGAGTCTTGGTCTCAAAAAGCCGTTTTATTCCATAAAAGATGGGGAATGATAGAATCTATCTTATTACATGGCTCCAACCAATTATTTATGAATTTATTTCTAGGTGAAATTGAGTCGTAGGTGCTAGCTATTCCACACCCTCGGGAGTGAAATCCCATCTGTCGTCGCAAGCCTGAAAGTTCCATCTCCAAGCTTCTGCTCTATTGCGTACGGACCTTCCTAGGTCAGGCCCAAGTTCCTAGTGCCAAGGAAGATTCATTTGAGACCTAGGTCACCAACTTCAAAGTTCTGATCCCGACCTTAGTGTTGTAATATCATGTGACTTGGTGTCGGTTGCAGCTACCCTCAACTCAGCCGCATCGCGTTTCTCATCGATCATATCAAGAGACTTTAAAAGGAGTTGCTCATTAGTACATGGATTGTAGTGAATCACTCGATGAGAAGGTACTTCCAGCTCAACAGAATCATACCCTCCGCTTCGTAGGCTAGGGCAAATGGAGAGTGACCGTCTTTGACTTGTGAGTTGTTCAATAAGCCTATAGTACTATTGGAAGTTCATCGACCCACTTTCCCTTGGCCTTTTCCAACCACTTCTTAAGAATGGACTTGATATCTTATTTATTCCTTCAACCTATCTATTCGCCTGGGGATGTGCTACCACAACAAATCTCTTCTATATGCGATGCCAGTGGTAGAAATCTTTAAACTTGTACTATCAAATTAGGTCCTGTTATCGGTAATGATTGCCCGTGGAACTCCAGAACGACAGATGATATTTTGGAAAACAAATTTGATTACTTTCTTTGTGGTGATCATGGCCATGGCTCTGCCTCAGCCCACTTGGTGAAGTAATTAACCACAACAATGGCATACTTCTTGTCACCTTTAAATATCGACAGCACACTGATGTTATCAATTCTCCAAATTACAAATGACAAAGGGCTGACCATTTGAGTAATCTCCATTGGCGGGGCTCTTGGTATTTTAGCAAATCTCTGGCATTTGTCACACTTGCAGGTGTAATCAGCTGCGTCTCAGTTGTTAGTTGGCCAGAAGTATCCATAGTAGAGGAACTTTTTCGTTAAGGTTTGCCCCTCGGTATGGTCGTAATAGGCTCCTTCATGAACCTGTCTTAGGACTCGCTAGGCCTCGTCATGAGCGACACACTGAAGCGTGAGGACAAAGAAACCCTTCTCGTATAGTACTCCTTCTCGCATAGTATACTTCAAAGTTTGTTGAAGGAGCTTTCATCATTTATTACTTCTCTTCGAAAGGATTCTTCTCTGCAAATAATCCCAAATCAGAGTTATCTATGACTCCCTTTCAGGCCCAATCCCTAAGATCTAATCGACATCCATCTGGTCGATGCTTGGAGTCAAAAGTACTTCCACTGAAACCAAGCCCATGGGCTGCGCATCTCCAGAACTGCCAAATTTAGCTACTGAATCGGCCTTCTCATTCTCCTCTATGGGAATATGAGTGATTGTGTAGTGTTTGATGTCAGCGAGAAGCTAAAGTACTCAGTTTTGATAACGACCCAGTCTCGCCCCTTTTGCTTGAAACTCTTTTTGAACTTGGCAAACCACTAGTTGGGCGTCGTTGAAAATGTGCAGTCTTTATTCCCAGTTTTTTGGCGACTTTGAGTCCCGCAATCAAAGCCTCATATTCAGCTTCGTTATTCATTGCTAGGAAGTTGAGTTTCAAGGTATAGCAGATCGCGTGTTCTTCGGGAGTGACAAGTCCAACTCCAACATTGGAACACCGTTCGTTGGATGCACCATCCATGTACATCTTCCATCCCGTATCTTTCTGACCTTTGCTCTCCGAAGGATCATCTCGTATAGTGAATTCAGCTATGAAATCAACTAAAGTTAGGACCTAGATTACCCTCCGTGGGTGGTAAGTTATGTCATATTGACTAAACTAATGTCCTATTACAATAGCCTTCCATATGTCTCAAGTTGCTGCAAGACTTGTCGCAAAGGCTAGTCGGTAAGAACTTTGATCGGACGAGCCTGAAAGTAAGGGCGGGGCTTTCTTGAAGTGATCAAAAGGCAGTACGCGAGCTTATCCAATCTCTGGCAATTTTGTTCTGTGCCTCTCAACCACTTACTGACATAATAGACCATTTGTTAGATGCGAGATTCCTTGCCTATAAGTGTGACACTCAAAGCATGCACCGATACTGCCAAGTATATAAACAATTCTTCGTCATCCACCGGATTCGAAGGATAAGCAGTCCCTCTAAGTGATTCACTAGAGATTGGAATGCGTCTTTACATGCGCGACTCCATTCGAAGTTCCTTTTTCCCTTCTTAATCACCTCAAAGAAAGAGATGCATTTATCTATGGCTTTGGAAATGAACCGAATTAGGGCGACGACCTTCCCATTCAAGCTTTGGACCTCCTTAATCATCTTCGTGGCTTTGATCTTTCTTAATGCCTCAATTTTCTCTGGATTAGCTTCGATCCCATGGGAGTTCACAATGAAGCCCAAGAATTTCTCTAACGTAACATTGAAAGAACATTTCAAGGGATTGAGCTTCATCTTGTATTTTCGGAGGAAAGCAAACATCTCCGCCAGATCATCAACATGGTTTCTTAAATGCCATGACTTCACAAGCATGTCATCCATGTAGAATTCCATTGAGCGTCCAATCTGGTCTTTGAAAATCCGGTTCACAAGCCTTTGGTAAGTTGCTCCTACATTCTTTAGTCCAAAGGGTATGACCAGATAAAGATACGGTCCGAGGTCGGTTATGAAGCTGGTTTGTTCTTGATCCAGGACATGCATCGGGATTTTGTAGTATCTAGAGTATGCATCCATGAATGAAAGTAGCTCATGTCCAACTATCGAATCCACCAACTAATTGATCCCCAAAAGTGGGAAGCTACCTTTTGGGCACTTCTTATTCAAATCAGAATATTCGATGCATATTCTCCACTTCCCATTTGCTTTCCTTACCAAGACAGGATTAGATACCTACTTCGGGTATAAGGCATCACAGATGAAGCTGTTGTCCTTCAGCATATCCACCTCTTCTTTGAGTGCAGAGAATCTCTCTAAACCCAAGCTATGGCGTTTCTGTTTCATAAGAATGCTTTGGGATTTATATTCAATGCACGGCTTGCTATCTCCGATGAGGTCCCATACATATCCGAGTGTGTCTAGGTAAACACATCCGGGTTTGACTGGAAAGAATCAACCAACTCCTTCATCATTCTTGCATCGAGCTGCGATCCAACCTTTAGGACCTGATTCAAATCATCCTGGTTGACTAGAACATCAATTGTCAGCTCAGCAGGAGCTGTTTTCCACCTTCTGGCTCTTTGCGCTGGTCCGTGTCATCGTGGAACCAACTGGGCTGCTCGATCCGGGGCTTAGGATGTAGTTGCTATGCGTCCAAAGCCTTAATGCAGAGGGTCCCTTCTACATTTTTTCCTTTCTCCCTTCGCTTTGCCTCCTTTAGCTCGGTGACGAAGCATTCGCAGCAGTCACCTGATCTCCTTGGATAATCCTTACGCCATTCTGTGTAGGAAACTTCATAGTCAAATACCAAGGTGATATGGATGCTCTGAACTCAGCCAAGGTCGGTCGGCTCAGAAATGCATTGTAAGTTGAGTAAATATCCAACACCAAAAAAGGCGCGAATCGCACTCGCTTACGGTCACCCTTGCCAAGTACCACCGGTAATTCTACATATCCTATCAGCTCAGTGGTCGTCCCGCTGAACCTTTGTATTCGAGATTTACAAGGTTTGAAATCCTTCTCCTCCAATATCATTTGATCATAAGCTTTTTTAAATAAGATATTGCTGATCTCCCATAGTCAACAAGCACCTTCCGAACAATAGTAGGACCAATCGTGGCTATGATCCCGAGTGGGTCAATTGTTGAAGCTTCCACTCCATCAGCATCTCTATTCTAGAACACAATATCATTAGACATTGTTATACATTGTTTTGGCAGAGTCACATCCTTAATATCATTGTAACATTCACTCTCTGCATGTTTCATAACACCAACATATCTATCCATCTCCGCTAGACTTTTATCAGTAGGGTGTGGCTTAGAGTTTCCTTGCCCACCAACCTACGGGACTTTCACATACTACTATAACCTTTTCTTACGAATCAATTCCTTAATCATATCCCATAAGTATCTGCACTTGCTGGTACCGTGACTGTGAGTTTCATGGAGTCTGCAAACTTGCCGAACTTCCTTTCCTTCTCAGTTAACTAACTAGGAGCCATTTTTCTACACGGTTCAGTATTTTGAGTTTCCAGATAGATATTCGCTATCGAGTTGTTCAATTTTGTATAACTATCGTACTTAGGAGTCCTAATATGATTTTTATTATTTGGCTTCTTCTTTTTAGCCCCATCATCACTTCATTTTTTATTATTGTTTTGATTACCAACATTCACATCCATTCTCTCAGAGCTTCCTTCAGATTGCTTTACAATGACGTTGCTTTGTATCACTTCATTCGAATTCCAGCACCAGCCTTCCATGGGCATTTCTTTGATTCCTCTAAGCGTAAGTATTCATTAGCCTTTCTATAGCATCCAACGTCGATAGGGGCTTTCTTTACAACCATTCCCCGAACTTTGTATCGGGATGAATCCCCCTGATCAACGCCATCAGAAGTATGTCATCCTTGAGATCTGTAACTTATGTCACAACTATGTGGACCTTGGTGGAATTGTTCTATGAACTTCTTTGATAAATCAGTGAAAGATGATATGGACCTTGGTGGAAGTCGAGTGAACCACGTCGTAGTTACGCCTTCTAAGAAAATCATGAAACATCATCATTTCATAGCATCCAGAAACTCTGGCTGAACCCATATGTCATTCATATCTCATCAAGTGATGCCTAGGATCTGTCGTTCTTCCGTACAACGACATAGTTGGCATTGCGATTCACCGGTGCTATCTCCCATGTAGAATGTTCTCTGTAAATGGATTCCGACTAGGAGGTACCTCGTTCATCGTTTCTCGTAAAATGATTTTCGCTAACAAGTCTCCTGACCATATCCTCCAAGTAGTCTGGGTCAACAGGTTTGACTAAACGATGGTAATCGGGCTTTGATCCGAGTGTTCGGCCTAGCGAACACACTCAGTTTGGCTCTCGATACCTAGGTTCTCTAGCCTTTCGGAGATCCATTCATCTAGCAATCCCCCCTGTTTGATTCGTGTGAGCAATATCATCAGCAATAGCATGGTTCTCTAGATTTTGACCACCAACGGCACGTTCTGAAGCCAAATCCACGCTGCCTTCCAGAGGATAGGCTCTAGTCCCACCATTGGAGGGGTCGGTACCAACCCCTAACTTTGGGTTGGTACCGATCCCTAAACTTGAGCTTAGGGCTCGTCCTCTTCCTTTATACGATGTTTCAGCACCATTCTGAGTCCTATTATACTTTCTGTCCCTTCGTCTCTGCTCAGATGATGAGGAATTTTCCGATGAAGCACTAGAGTCCCTTCTACTCCTTTTACAACTATTTCGAGTTAGCTCATTCAATAGTTTCAAGCTTGTTGCATCATCTGATTCATCTCATTCTGACTAGCTTGGAATATATCTTCCATTTGCTTCATCATCCTATCCATCTCCATTCTGGTCACAATGTTAGTTGGAGTCTGGATCTCCGTTTGAGTAGGTTGCACCCGTGTAGTCAATTCCCCGATATTGCCCCGACATATCCCCGATATATCCCGTAGCGGAATTTTGGGGCAACGATATTCCTATAAAGCGGCCTAATATAGTGGATCCACTATTATCCCTGATATTGCAGCAATAATCTGCTATATCCCCCTTTCCTATAAATAAGCATTTTGCTTGATGTCGTGCTTTTAAATTTTATGGTAACTTCAAAGTTGATGTAACAATGATATACACTGTTGGTTATTATAACTAGTTCTAACTTTTTAAGTGTCAACTTTGTTTATCATTACTTTATTATAACTTGTTTTGCTTGGTGGGAAATAATAAGTAATACTTGTTCCTCTTTTTAATGTAGAATGTTCATCATTCCTCCTTTTAAAGTCATCCGCTATATCCTGCTATATCCCCGATATATCTCCGCTATAACTTTTCGCACCTCAAACGCTATGGAGCGGCAGGGCGCTTTAATTTCACAGGGTTGGACAACTCCATTTCCTTGCTTAGGATTCTTATTCTCAGCTTCAGTAGCATCTCTAAACTTGGTAGAACGGTTTTGCGACGCCCCACCTCTATACTCACACTAGCCAAGGACACTACGGGGTAATGCCGTCGACTAGCACAAAGAATAAGGCTGTTGAGGAGCGACCATCTGTGTAATTGCTTTGTGCGAGTACCGATATGTCAGATAAAATAATTTACATTTCATTTCAAGAGGAAATCCGACATATCAAATACAAACTCAAAGATACCACATAGTGGCTATTGGGCTTCGGAAACAAATATAGAAATAAGCATAACACAAACCAGTCACAGAAGTTCATATCACAAAGGCGGAAACATATATGAATATAACACATAGAAGTGTACATCAAAATAGTGGTCATACAAGGTCCACTACATCACAAAAGAATAGGTAAAAGTGCTAGACAAAAGAATAAGTATACATCAAGGAGTCTCTATCTCGAATGTATAAAAGGAAAAACTACCAATCTAAAGTAGTTAGCCAAAAATCAAATGATGGTCCCTGATAAGAAGTCAAGTAGAAGCACCTGAAATACCTCGGTCTGACCCGAGTATTATTTAAGAAGAAAATATTAAACGGATCAGTCTAGCTATAAATATCAGATAAAATGAGATAGGATAAGAGATATCACAAAAACGTATGATAACAATAATGCCATACTGTGACAAGTATACATCAGATAACAACAAAAATAATACAATATCTCAAATTTTCTCAAACACTAAAAGAATGTCATATTCTTTAAATTATTCACCAAAACACAAATATTGACAAAACATATCAATGCCAATCGCAAAAAGCGGTGAAGCACAAATTCTAGAAATCATCAACTAGAAATCCAAAAGTCACAAAAAGGGGAAGGCCTATCATAAACGGGAGCATGAAAACTCCCCAACACGTGTGTCACAAATGGAACGCTATTCCATGGTCGCTAACCGTCAAGTTTGAGCTGAAACTCCACAAACGGCCTGAAGACCATGGGTCGCTACCCCACCAATTTGAGTCGAAGCTCCACAAACGGCCTGAAGACCATGGGTCGCTACCCCACCAATTTGACCCGTAGCTCCACAAACGGGGTTTAGTCCCCACACAAACAAAGAGACATCGCACATCGCTAGTCTAAATCTCAGAATGATCATCATTGATCGATAAGTGTAAATTACACTAAGCTAGTAAATAAATGAGTTAGGCTTCATGTCCCATAACCACTAGCTTAACTTAAATATTTATGAACAGATTGTAGATTTCCACTCGAAAATTGTCACGAGAGTTCAATCGAACAAGTCCAAGAATTAACCGACGAAGTAAACGCAAGCGTTTCATACCGCTTGTTTTGCTAAGCCGTTTAATTAGATTTCTCATACGAATGAGGTAAAGGTTTGTATATACTAATAGATTGGAAACCGGTTTTAAAAGCGAGCTTTATATTAAAAATAACGTTGAAATCATTTTAATGAAAGAGTTTGAGTATTTACTACTAGTATAAAAACCTTTGTATTTTTAAAAGTGACAAATCACAGAAAACGATTGTAGAAACAATCAATCACCAAAATTCACATACGATAATGTGAATTAAATCCATAAAAATCGATATCAAATCCATCAAATGGATATTCCAAAAAATCCAAAGAAAGAAGTCATCAAAGTCGATAATAAGTGATAACAACTAACCGGATCGACAAAAATTGATTAAAATTGGAAATCCAATCAAAAACAGCCCAAAATAGGCAAAATTGGCAGTTCTAGATGTCTGGGGTTTAATCCAGACGTCTGGATTTGGGTTCTGGAAATATTCTAGAAAACCCCCAAACGTCTGAAATTTCAAAGCAGATGTCTAAGTCCCAACCAGACGTCTGAACCTATAAATCAAACGTCTGGAATTTTTTTCTGCCATTTTATTTTCTGCGTTCTTATATTTTTTTTCTCCAGGGACCATAACCAGACGTCTGGACTTGAGCAACCAGACGTCCGGTCACCTGGTCTGGGCAACAATTTGCCTAGGCCATAAAGGCCAAAGCGATTCGGGAGCAATCGGGCGAGCAACGACGACTAGGGATTTATGCCAAGCGACAACCCAGCCTTATATGCTCTTTGATACACCCCAAATATCATGTCCAAACATCCATAGTAGGATTTCCATAAAATTGGACTTCAAAAACCAAAAATTGGAAAATTCACCAAATCAATTCAAATCAAAAGCAAATGAACATGAATAGATGTTAGGAATTCATACCTAACAACAATGAAAGTTATAGACGTAGATGTGAGTTCAAAAACTCACCTTTAAACCCAAAAACAACAAATGAGAAGCTAAAAACAAAGGAAAGATCAACTACTCTTCAACTTCAACTCTAGAAGCTCCAATCTATGATGATCGACAAATATTTCCTAAATTAGGTTATAGGAAATTTCTGAAATTGGAGAGAGATTGAGATGGAGAAGATGAAGAGGATGCTTACCTAAGCTTCTCCTTGATTTATAACTTGAATTTGAATTCCTAAGAGAAACTAGGGCTTAGGAATTTTAATTTCCCATTCTTTTCCCCCATTTTTACTTATGAGAGTGTTAGGAAATGAGGAGTAGAATGAATGAAGAGTAGAGGAGTTAGGGTATTAAGTTGGGTTAGTGGGCTGAAACCCAAACCCAAAACCCAAAATAGAAAAATAGCAAAATTCTACTCAACTCCAAACATATCGATGTTTATACTCAAAAAAGTTGTAAGCGCCATTTTGGACTCAATGTAAGTGGTCTCAAGTCCCAATTCGACTGTTTATAAAAAGTAACATTTCATACCTTAATCCGATTAATGATGCTATATTTAAATAAAACATTTAAATATACAATCGTAAAATATGCGGGTTGTTACAGGTTTCTTCTTGATGGGGCCATAGTAGAATGTTTCTAGTAGATTTTGCAAATCTAAGTTGTAGAATTAAAGGTAGACAAATTGGAGTTATCTCTTGGATATAGGAAATCTAATAGTAGATAATAGATCCAAGCAGCCTAAGAATTTTGTTCTTAGTGAATGCACCAAAATTTTTGCACCAAAAATGGCAAAAACACCTAGAAGTTTATGTAGAGAATAGAATATGAAGAAATGTAAATGAAAATGAGAAATAAACAAGACAAAATCATTTATAGTGGTTTGACAAAGCAAGGCCTATATCCACTTTAAGATTTTATTGCTTATATCTGACTTGGAGGTAGAAGTTCTTAGGAATCGGTGCAACTTTGACACTTAGATTTTTAAAATTACAATAATATAGAGTAAGGAAGAATTAGAGCCAAAAGATCCTAAAAATGAACCCTACCTTTCTATTTATAGAGGTAGAGAGTCTAATATCTCGCACTAAATATCTCTAATCCGTTATCCATAATTTAGACCTATTCTCGTATAAAAGTAGGTGCCAAATCATCAGGAAGTAGGGGTCAATATCGATCAATAGGTAGGGGTTGGTACCGATCCATAGGTAAGGATCGGTAGCGATCCCTAAGATGGTCATATTGGTTATCTTCAAGTTTTCATCTTGACTCGTCTTGTTGTTAGCTTTGTGACTCCATAGTTGTTCGCACCAATATTAGCTTGCTTCTGGGTCCAAATGATGGAGTTGTGAAATAACATAGTTGCAGCTTCAAGTATTCATGGATATCGATGGAAAATTGCATTGAAGCAACATATTGACATTTGAAATAGTCTTTTGGCATCGAGCAGAGGTCACAGGAAGAAGTTGGGCCCACTTGAGGTAGACATAGGACTCGATACCGACCTATAGGGTGGGGTCGGTACCAACCCCTATTTTGGGTGATCCCATTGTTGTCTTTTTTTGAGTGCTTTTGGTATTGGTCTTGCGACTTTATCTATGCTTGGTTTCTAGACTCCTGGACTAGTTTTCGGGGCTTTCAGCCTCGATAACTCCAAGTTCAATCGGTCTAGTCTGTTCAAACATTGCCTAATCAAAAGGATGGATAACAATAACATATGTTGATATATGTAAAATTATCTTAAAATCTTTAAGGTAATTAATATATATAATTTTCAAAATTAATTAAAATATTTTTAACTAGATAAATTAATTAAATGTTAATTAATAAGTAATATAAAATGCATGTATTAAGGTATATATATATATATATGTTTGTATGTATGTATGTATTATGATAAATGTTATAGTATATATTTAAAAAAAATTAACTGAATAAAATTAAAATATTAGTTAATTAATCAATTAACTAATATTTAATCAATCAATTAACTAATATTTAATTAATACAAGATTATACATAGGATTATTATGTAAATTAATTAAAATTATAAACTGTTATACAAGAATTAAACTTATATAATATATGAATCTATATTATAATATTATTATATAATATAGTACGTACACTGTGATTCAAATGTGTTTGACACTTTAATCATGAGGGTATTTCATATAAAAAATACATTATTCCATAAGTCGATATCACTCAAGTAAATACGTTAAAGATTATGAATTTTTATATGTGTTTTCCGCTACCATTTATATACTAATAAATTACATGCATACTCTTTATTTGTTGAGAAAACTTAAGCTAGAGATGTTATGTATAGTAATATTAATATGTTGATGGACATGGTAAGATATATGTATGTATTTGTTGAGCAAACTCAAGGTACAGACATTTTTACTTAGGCCATTGTGAAAAGGTAGGTGTGAGTAGATAATCTCTTTCGATTTATTGAGCAAACTCAATGTCGAAATGAGATTAGGACAAAGGCCACGGGTTAGAAGTTGTATATGATACAATCGATAAAGTGCTATCTATCGCTACGGGTTTATGATTTATTAAGCAAACTCAAGGTCAAAATCCCAAGGCAAGCGAGTGCTAACACCCACTAGCGAAGTCGACAGACTTCTATATTTCTCTCAGGGTTTGACAAATATAAAAATCTAGTGGAAGCTTATTAGTAAAATTAAATATAGTGGTTAACCTTACTAATATTGTAAGAATGTTTGCTATGAATTTAGTGTCCTAATCTACTAAGTTATATTTGCAAAAAATGTCTACACCAAATTTGTTTTCTGAAAATAACAAAATCACCGGACCAAACTACATAGAGTGGCTAAGAGCAATCAAAATAGCACTTATATATGAATGCTTATGATCATTAGTAACTGAACCTCCTAGAGTTAGACCTGCTGAAGAGGTGCACCCCAAACTGATAATTGCTTATAACAAATGGTTTAGACCTAAAAATAACCTAAGTTTGTGTGTTGTCTACATTAGTCAAATCAGTCCAAAGATAGCATGATACTATGTATGTCCATCAAATATTTGATGGCCTCAAATCGTTGTTTGGGGAGCATTCTCATTCAATGAGGTATGAGATTAATAAGAAGTTATTCAACATGAAGATGTCGAAGGGCTTGAAAGTGGATTATTATGTTTTAGTGGTGAAAGGCTATATTGATAGATTTGCTAAATTATACTTGATGATAAGCAACAAGCTACGAGTGGACTAGATCTTAAGGTCTCTTACACCATAGTTTGATTTTTTTCATATTAAACTATAATCTGAACTAGTTGAATGTAATCCTTGTGCAGCTGCTCAATATTTTAAGATTAGCCAAGTCTTTATCTAAGGATTAAGGCACATTGCTCATGAGAAAAGGAAAAGTCTCATGTTAGAATGGTTCGAAGAAGAGGAAACAGATTAATAAGAAGAATAAGAAGACTGCTCCTAATGATATTGATGAGTGTCATAATTTTCATAAGAAGGGACATAGGAAACAAAATTGTTTGGATTACCTAAAGCTTATCAAAGTTAGAAATAGAATAGTTTTCCCCCTCCTATAGGTATATTTATGTCTCAAAGTGGTTTTGCAATCAATAAATTATCTTGGGTTTAGATACTAGATCTAGAACTTATATCTATAATATGTCACAAGGACTTAGGAACATGCATCATGTGGCAAATGATGAGAGAGACTTCAAGTTGTTGATGAATCCCTAGTAGATGCAACTGCAGTTGGAGCTTATCACTTGGCTTTGCCGAATGGATTAGAGTTAATTTTAAACAATTGCTATTATGTTAAATACTATACTTATGGAACAATTTCTACATCTAGATTGTTTTAGACAGGATATATTTCTCATTGTGTTAATAAATATGAATATTATTCTGAATGGAAATAAAATCTAGGATAATGGCATTTATTTTATTAATTCTAATTATTTCCATATCATGAATAATTTTTCTAATATTGACATTGATAATAATTATCTATAGCATTGTAGGCTAGGTAATATAAGTGAGAAGCGACTACGCAAACCAAGAATCCAAGGTTTTCTACCATTTTTTAATTCTAAATTTTTGATACGTATGAGTCGTGTCTTAAGGGAAAAATGATTAAGCACCCCTTTAGTGGGAGTAATGAAATAATTAATGAACTCTTGGGTTTCGTACATACTGATGTATGAGGTCCAATTCCTAAAGTTACCAAAGATGGTACTTCTTATTTTTTAACTTTTGCCAGTTATTTCTCAAGCTAGGGATATGTGTTTCTTATGAAAAAATATATGATGTTTGTGAGAAATTTAAAGAGTATAAAATTGATGTTGAAATTCAGGCGAACAATAAGATTAAAATACTTTAATCAAATCGTGGAGTTGAGTATGTTGGACAAGAGCTCCAACGGTACCTTAAAGACAATGGGATTATTTCTCTAGTTACTCCATCCTATACTCCATAACACAATGATGTTTCAGAAAGAAGGAATTGAACCCTATTATATATTGTTTATTCCATGATGAGTAAAGCTGAGTTACCTCTTTCTTATTGGGGATATGCACCGGAAATGGCAGGGCCTATGTTGAATTTGATGCCTACTAAATATATGCCTAAGACACGATATAAGATGTGGTGTGGGGTTGTCCAATCTACGTTAAGAACGTTCACCCCAATAAACTTGGGGAAAGATCGACACTATGTTAATTTATAAGATATCCTAAGAATTCAATGGGATATACTCTCTACAATACTGAGGAACAAAAGGTTATTGTTTCTCGACATGCTATCTTTTTAGAAAAGGAAAAATTATCTAAAGAAATTAACAGTGAAGTTGTAGACTTGGATGTGTTCTAAGAAATTAACAGAGAGGCTGAACCAGTAGATGAACCAAATTCACTAGTATACGAAAACACAATTGATTAAAAGGCCGAATAGGTAATCTCGCGCATTAGAGAGATATTATAACTATCTCGTGGATGGTGAGTAGGACCGTGTCTTAGAAGATGACACTCCTATCTTATTCCAACAAGCACTATGGAGTAGGGACTCCGTACTTTGACTTAAAGCTATGAAATCCAAAATGGATTCCATGTATGAAAGTAAAGCATTGACTTTAGCTGACATACCTAAAGGGATAAAACCCATTGGTTACAAATAGATATCTAATAAAAAGCTAAACGTGGATGGACAATCAAAGACTTACAAAGCTAGGTTAGTTGTGAAAGGATTTCGTCAAATTCAAGGTGTTGATTATGATGAAACATTTTTGCCCATAGCAATGCTTAAGTCCATTCGGATAATGCTAGCTTTTGCTGGATTCTAAAAATATGAAATATAGCAAATTGACGTGAAAATAGTTTTCTAAATGGTGACATAGAAGAGGCCGTTTACATTTTGCAACCTGAGGGTTTCGAGGTCAGTGGGAGTGAGAGCAAGGCTTGCAAGTTGTTAAGATCAATTTATGGACTTAAACAAACTTCAAGA